>OU342745.1:530478145-531678145 GCA_910589775.1 Avena eriantha | reverse complement strand
TTGTAATCTTCTGACATGTCTGTCTTGTCATCCACTCCCACGATGTTTTTTTCCCTGAAAGAACTATGTGGCGCTTTGGCTCATCGTATTTTGTACTCTTTTGCTTATCTTTCCTTTTTCTCGGTTTGGTAGACATGTCCTTCACATAGAAAACCTGAGCCACATCGTTGGCTAGGACGAATGGTTCATCCATGTACGCAAGATTGTTGAGATCCAGTGTTGTCATGCCGTACTTTTTGTCTACATGTACCCCGCCTCCTGTCAGCTTGACCCATTTGCACCGAAACAAAGGGACCTTAAAAGTCGGTCCATAGTCAAGTTCCCATATCTCCTCTATGTACCCATAATATGTGTCAATCTGCCCATTGTCATCTGTTGCATCAAAGCGGACACCACTGTTTTGGTTGGTGCTCTTTTTATCTTGGGCGATCGTGTAAAATGTATTCCCATTTATCTCGTACCCTTGGAAAGTACATATAGTCGAAGATGGTAATCTGGCCAACGAGTACAACTCATCTCCAACAGTGGTGTTATTCATGAGATGTGTCTGCAACCAATTGCCAAAATTCTTCTCGTGTGTTTCAGGCTTCCTCGGGTTTTCGGAGCGTAGAATATTCTTGTGTTTCTCGATATACGGAGCCACTACGGTGGAATTGTGTAGAACTGTGTAGTGTGCTTGAGTGAAAGAATGCCCGTCCCTACATACCATTGATTTCCTTCCTAGTGTGCCTTTTCCAGTCATCCTCCCCTCATACCGAGATTCAGGAACACCAATCGGCTTAAGGTCAGGAAGAAAGTCAACACAAAACTCAATGACCTCCTCTGTTCCATAGCCCTTGGAGATGCTTCCTTCTGGCCTAGCACGGTTATGAACATATTTCTTTAAGACTCCCATGAACCTCTCGAAGGGGAACATATTGTTTAGAAACACAGGACCGAGAATTCTAATCTCTTCGACTAGGTGAACTAGGAGGTGTGTCATAATATTGAAGAAGGATGGCGGGAACAACAACTCGAAGCTGACCAGACATTGGACCACATCAATCTGTAACCCTGATAGACTTTCTCGATCGATTACCTTCTGAGAAATTGCATTGAGGAATGCAGATACCTTCACAATGGCTAGTCGAACATTTTTTGGTAGAATTCCCCTCAATGTAACCGGAAGCAATTGCGTCATAAGCACATGGCAGTCATGAGACTTTAGGTTTTGAATTTTTTTCTATTTCATATTTACTATTCCCTTTATATTCGACGAGAAGCCAGACGGGACCTTGATACTGAAAAGGACTTCAAAAAAGATTTCCTTCTCTTCTTTGGTAAGAGCGTAGCTGGCAAGCCCTTGAAACTGCCCTGGATGCTTGCCGTCTCGTCCTTTATGATGTTGCTGGTCCTCCCGTGCTGCCGGGGTATATTTTGACTTCCCATACAAGCCCAGGAAGCCTAGAATATTCACGCAAAGATTCTTTGTCAGGTGCATCACGTTGATTGCAGAGCAGACCTCATGCACTTTCCAATAGGGTAGCTCCCAAAATATAGATTTCTTCTTCCACATGGGTGCGTGTCCGGTAATGGGGTCTTTCGGAACAGGTTATCCTCCAGGACCCTTTCCAAAGATTACATCCAAATCCTTGACCATACCAAATACATCAGCACCACTACGGGGGATAGGCTTCGTCTGAGTTTCTGCCTTGCCATTGAAATGCTTGCCTTTCTTCTTTAAGGGATGACTAGGCGGAAGAAAACAACGATTGTACGGGTACACATTCTTTCTACATTTATCCAGATATATACTTTCAGTCTCATCTAAACAGTGCGTGCATGCATTGTATCATTTGTTCGTCTGTCCTGAAATGTTACTAAGAGCAGGCCAATCATTGATGGTTACGAAAAACAACGCTTGTAGGTCAAATTCTTGCTGTTTGTGCTCATCCCACACACGTACACCTGGTTTGGCCCACAACTGTAGAAGTTCATCAACTAATGGCCTTAGGTACACACCAATGTCGTTGCCGGGTTGTTTCGGGCCTTGGATGAGCACTGACATCATAATGAACTCCCGCTTCATGCACAACCAAGGAGGAAGGTTGTAGATACATAGAGTCACCGGCCAGGTGCTGTGACTGCAATTCTGCTCCCCAAAAGGATTCATGCCATCGGTACTTAGACCAAACCATAAGTTCCTTGCGTCACCAGCAAAGTCCGGGAAGTCTCTCTCAATTTTTCTCCACTGCCGACCATCAGCAGTGTGCCTCAACACACCGTCTTTCTTACGGTCTTCCATGTGCCATTGCAACAACTTGGCATGCTCTTTATTTCTGAACAAACGTTTCAACCGTGGTCTTATAGGAGCATACCACATCACCTTGGCAGGAACCCTTTTCCTGGGTTGCTCGCCCTCAACATCACCAGGGTCATCTTTTTTGATCTTATACCGCAATGCAGTGCATACCGGGCATTTATCCATATTCTCGTACTTCTCACCGCGGTAGAGGATGCAGTCATTAGGGCATGCATGTATCTTCTGCACGTCTAATCCTAGAGGGCAGACAAGTTTCTTTGCTTCGTACGTACTGGAGGGCAATTGGTTATTTCTTGGAAGCAGCTTCTTCATTTTTACCAGCAACTTTCCAAATCCCGAGTCAGTCATACCGGTCTCTGCCTTTCACTTTAACAATTCCAGTGTGCTACCCAGCTTCGTCTGGCCATCTTCACAAGTTGGATACAACAATGTGTTGTGGTCCTATAACATCTGCTCAAACTGCAACCTCTCCTTTTTTGTGTCGCAGTCTCGCCTTGCATCACTAATGACCCGACCAAAATCATCAACGGGCTCATCTGGTTCCCGTTCTTCACCCCCTTCTTCTTCATTATCTTCAACTACAGTATCATCGTATTCAGGGAACATAGATCGGTAGTTGTCTTCATCGTTCTCTTCTTCATCGCCGTCTTCCATCATAACCCCTCTTTCTCCGTGCTTGGTCCAAACATTATAGCCGGACATGAAACCGGACCGAAGCAGGTGGCTCTGAATGACTCTTGAGGAAGTGTGAGCCTGCTCATTCCAACATTCAACACATGGACAACACATAAAACCATCCCGCCGCTTGTTCGCCTCGGCCACAAGGCGAAAAGAACGCACGCCTTCTCTGTAAGCGTCAGAGCGTCGGTCACCGTACATCCATGGGTGGCTCATCTGCATCATACAACCATGCATATATATCAAACGCAATCACGATGCTTAAATTAGTACCGCGCAGTCAAAACGAGAAAATAGTTGCTAACCTTTTAGGACACTTCAAAACAAAGAGGAGAAACCTTAAGTGTCACTCTGGCACCTCATATCATATTTTGTCTTGTGTGAACTCAAGTGGCATCGCTCTAATAGGCATTTCACCGAACACCTCTAGTGCATATGAAGAAAAAAAGTTAGCACAAAGTTATACCCACCTCTCACATAGGAAAAAACAGGAGAGAGTGGAGGGCTGGGTGCATATATATAGGGCCAGGCCATTAGTCCCGGTTTGAGATACAAACCGGGACTAAAGGTTCTGCCAGGAGCACGCGCGCCGGCCCTGGCCCATTTGTCCCGGTTTGTATCTCAAACCGGGACTAATGGTTCCTTACGGACCGGGACAAAGTGCCTCGGCCTCCTCGGGCCGTCTGGTTTGGACCATTAGTCCCGGCCCCAGCCACGGCCGGGACTAATGGCCCGAACCAAAGGCCCATTTTCTACTAGTGTACGTCAATGTCTTCTTGTGAGCCTAAAATTGTTACTCCCTCTGTTTCATATTAATGTTCTCAATTTTGTCTAGATTCGTATGTATCTAGTTAAATATTTAGACTAAATGTTTCGTATGTAGATAAAGTTGAGAACATTAATATGACCGGAGGAAGTAGGAAATAATGAACCTGGCTGAGCACCCACATCTGAATGCTTACTTCGACGGTACCAAGTCTGATCGAGTCTAGACTCTAGAACCGAACCGCCGTGTGTTGCAGTGCGTGGATCCCTGAAGCACATGTCTGATGAACTCAAGCCAACCCGTTGTGATCGGAACCCTCCGAAGAAAAATGACGCAACGAGAAAATAGGCATCCCAACAGAAATATATGAGCGCAATATTCTGTGGAGTCCATCTCGATCAAGTGCTGGGCCGCTCAGGATATCTACTACCTAGCTTCGTGGTGACATACTAGTAGACTGAGGAATGTCTAGCTGTCGGTTACAACCTTTTCTCAGATTTTTCGTTATTTTCAGATGATTAATTCTTGTATCAACCTTATCTCATCCGTGAGCTGTAACATTTTTATACTTCTGACTTCGTAATAAAGGGTTGTGTGTATCCTTGAATGCAGAGGCCGGGGGCCATCCCCATTTCGAAAAAATGCCACTACTAGGAAAACGATTATAGGTAAATTTTAATTCTGTGGCGCATATATGAAAAATGCTCCACTAAAATTAATTCTGTGGTGCATGTAGCAAATGCTCCACAGAATTCCTGTTGTTATGTGGCGCATAGAAAGTGAGAATTCTGTGGCGCATATAGCCATATGTGCCACAGAATTCCTGTGGGCCCATGTGGGCCTGACCCGAGCACATGGGCAGGCCAGAATTCTGTGGCGCATATAGCATATGCGCCACAGAATTCTCACTTTTGTGGCGCATATAGCTATATGCGCTAGAGAATTTTGACATTCTGTGGAGCATTAGCCATATGCGCCACAGAATGTGCGAAACAGATCTACAAAAGGTGGCAGCCACCCTTTCCCTTCTTCCCACCACCTCCAACTAGCTCGTCCCCCTCCTCCCTCCCACTCCATTTTGCTCATACTCACCTCCATTGTTGATAGCTAGACCTACTTTGGTTCATGTACTTGTGAGGTGAAGCTACTCCTACTTATAAAGGTAGTAAACCACTCATACTTTTCTCCTCCACACATCCCACACCCCCTCTTGCTACACTATGCATATGGGGTTGGTGTAGATTTGGTTTGTAGATTTGTGAGGCGTGTGTGCATAGGTACTTGTGTGATGCATGTTTTGTGTGGCCGGCGGGCCTCAGCGTGGTGTGTATGGATGTTTTGTAGGTGAAGATGGTCCCGCGAGCGGTGTGCGATGGCGAGACGATGTTCCTTCGCTTTGTGTTGTGCTTGAATACATGTTTGCTTATGGAGGGAGCTTGTGTTGTGCTTGAATGCATGTTGCTGGCGCCGGGTGCATGGAGGTTTGCGGAAATGTTGATTCACGTCCATTTCGGCAAATTTCTGCACTAGCCATACGTCCTATTTTTAGGATAGGTCATGCCGAAATTTCCCGGCGATCATGCATGCACGCATGTGTGCGCGTCGTGTGTGTGCATGGTTCTAACATACTCTCTTTAATTTGGTCTATGTTCGCGCGCAGGCGACCATGGTCATCCATATGAGCGAATGCTGGGTGGTTAGATACAAGGCTGACGCGGTAGCCGACATGGTTCGGAACAACATGACCAAGATAAGATGTCTGTGCCGAACGTGCAAACACCAGAAGTGGATCAACCCTGATTCCGGACAACTGGAGTCTCACCTATTCACGCGCGGTTTCATGCCTGGCTTCTTAGTGATTGAGGAGCCGCCGGTAGATGGCGGTGGCCATGATGAAGAAGAGGCCGGGGGAGAAGACGAAGGGTCTCCTGGACATGGTCATCATGACGAAGGAGATGCCAACGAACATGATCATCATGAAGAAGGAGATGCCGGCAGACACGATCATCATGAAGGAGACGACGCCGGAGTAGATGGTG
Organism: Avena eriantha; assembly: GCA_910589775.1. Lineage (NCBI taxonomy): Eukaryota > Viridiplantae > Streptophyta > Magnoliopsida > Poales > Poaceae > Avena > Avena eriantha. The sequence goes on along the minus strand of OU342745.1, from coordinate 531,672,360 downwards.
GTGGTGGCGGTGGAGAAGACGGGAGCACGGACACGCCGCTAACTTCGGCTTTGCGGGACCCTCATCTTCAAGAAATACTCCTCAAGCAGACGGCCAACACGAGAGCTGCAGCTAGAGAGAAAGCCAAGTTGGCACAGATGGAGGTAGACGGGAGGACTCCATTGTATCCTGGGTGCTGGCCCGAGGATACACGCTTGAGTGTAACGCTGAAGGCTCTGGAGATGAAGGCGGAGCACAAATGGACCGCCACTAGCTTCAACGCTCACATGAAATTCTGGCACGCTCGTCTTCCCAAGGACAACACATTGCCAAAAAGTATCGAGGAGGCGAGGAAAGTAGTTTGCCCACTAGACCTACCGTACGTGAAGTACCACGCATGCATCAACGACTGTGCACTTTACCGAAACAAGTACAATGATAGAACCACATGCCCGGTGTGCGGCCAGGGACGGTACAAGAGAGGGAACAAGAAAGTTTCCTGAAAAGTGGTGTGGTAATTTCCTATCACTTCCCGTCTGCAGCGGTATTTCGTAGACCCTAAGGAAGCAGAGCTGATGCAATGGCACGCGAAGAGGGAAAAGCCGGAAGATGATCCGGAGAAGGGCAAGATCCTGACACACCCCGCGGACGCTAGCCAGTGGAATGGCTGGACATTGGATTCCAAGATGAGTTCGGGCTCGATCCAAGGAACGTTAGGCTGGGCATGGGCACCGACGGACTCAATCCCTTTGGCAACCAGAGTAGCACGCACAACACCTGGCCCGTGTTTGTATGGCCGTACACCCCCCCTAGTTGTGCACGAAGCAGCAGTACATACACATGAGTATCCTTATCCAGGGGCCACAACAACCGGGTGTCGACATGCATCTGTATCTCGGGCTCCTGAAGAGGAGTTAGCGACGCTGTAGGAGACGCCGACACGTACGTGGGATGCCTACACTGGAGATTATTTCGACCTGAGAGCTGCGTTGCTCACGACGGTATAGGACGATCCTGGTTACGGATATGTAGCGTGTCAGGTGAACCACAGATTCTGTGCATGTGTCAGGTGCATGGATAAGACCCCACATCTGCAGCTGCCGAGGGATCCTGGGTCTTCGAAAACCGTGTTCCAAAGGACTCGAATGTGGCTCCGCAAGGATCACCCGTGGAGAAAACGCGGAGACATGTTCAATGGCAAAGACGAGCTCGATAATGCCCCACATCGACCGTTGAGCGGCGAAGAAATCAAGGAGCTTCTAGACAATTGGGAAGAGTGCCCTGCGCCAGGAAAGAAGCGGCCGAGGGAACATGCATCACCGTTGCATGGAGTATGGAAGGCGAGGTCCGTTTTATGGGACCTTCCTTACTAGAAGCTCCTCCACACGCCCCATAGCCTCGATATGATGCACATCACGAAGAACATTACCGAGAGTCTGCTCGGCACTCTGATGAACATGCCGGATAGGACCAAGGATGGGCCGAAAGCAAGAAGCAACCTAAAATTTCTTGGCATTAAGAAGGAACTTCAGTACCCCAATAGTGACGATGCCGACGATGATGATGAACAGACGGAAGGGACCCAGGGTCGCCGCAAAAGGGCTAAGAAGAATGAAGTGGTGCTTAAAGCTGCATCCTTCACTCTAAGCGAGGAGGAGCTCGAGAGGTTTTTCCGTTGCCTCCTAGGAGTCAAGGTTCCCCATGGATACTCTGGGAAGATAAGCAGATATCTGGACGTAGCGAAGAAGAGGTTCAGTTGGATGAAGTCTCACGACTGTCACGTGTTGATGACGCAGATACTCCCCATTGCGATCCAAGTGATAATGGACGAGCACGTCCGTGAGACGCTGTTTGGCCTCTGAAACTTCTTGGATGTCATATCTAGGAAGTCTATCGGCATGAAGCAGCTTGGCAAGCTACAGGAAGAGATCGTCGAGATACTATGCGACCTCGAGATTTACTTCCCTCTCGCGTTCTTCGACATCATGGTGCATCTGCTTGTCCATGTCGTGGATGACATCATCCATCTCGGGCCGGCGTTCCTGCACAACATGATGCCGTTTGAAAGGCTAAACGGTGTCATCAAAGGATTCGTTCGCAACAGGTCCCGTCCAGATGGAAGCATAGCCAAGGGCTTTCTGACCTATGAGTGCATCTCCTTCTGCTAGAACTACCTAAGCACCGAGAACCAGGATGTCGGTCTGCCCACCAGGAAGCACCTCGGGAGGCTCGCTGGATTTGGTCACCGCGAGGGCTACCGCGCACTCCACATCGGCATCGAACTCGAACACACCGACTTTGATAGGGCAAACCGAGTCGCGCTACAACACATACAGTTGGTCGGCCCTTGGGTGGATGAGCACAAAACCTTAATCGAGCAGAAGCTCGCCAACCTAGGCAAGCCGACGAAGAAGGGAGACGTAACCAGAGAGCACAACGCGAGCATCACGGGGTGGTTCAAGAACAGGCTACTTGATAGTCCCATCGCCTTATACTAAAGATCAGAAACTCATATTCTCACTCTCACAGGGGCCCGGGTGCAACGTTAGGACCTATCCGACGTACAACATCAACGGCTACAGATTCTACACCGAGGAGAAGGACAAGAATAGCGAATACCAAAACTCAGGAGTAACTATGCTATCATACGCTGATGATGAGAGTGATGTCAAGGAAAGATTCTACGAAAGGATCGAGGAGATATGTGAACTCGACTACTACGGAGTGACTGTGCCGATGTTTCGTGTCAGATGGGCCAAGAGCGTCGAAAAAGATGGCCGATTTTTCACCACCATGGTTATACCTGATCCCAAATCGAAGAACGCCTCCACGAAAAATGAGCCATGGGTGCTCGCTAGCCAAGTTGACCAATGCTTCTTCATTACCAACCCGGCAAAGCCAAGCCGTGTTGTCGTGAGGAGGGTGAAAGAACATTTCATGTTTTCCTATGTTTTGCGTGTTAGATAACAATACTGTGGAGATTATTCATGTGCGCTAAGTGTGCAGGAAACTTTGAGGGGGGCCGGATTATCCGCCCCACCAAGGGCCGGATAATCTGGCCTACCTCATTGCTCAAAGGGAGCCAATGCGCGTCGCTCGGTATCCGGTCGGATTTTCTCCCGGAAAATCTGAACTGGGCTGGTTTTTCCTCCCCAGGCCGGATAATTCGGCTGTCACATGGGCCGGATAATCTAGCCCCCAGTTCTTGAGCAAAGGGAGCGAAGGCGCGTCGCTCGGTATCCGATCGGATTTTCTCCCGGAAAATCTGATCTGGGGCGGTTTTTCCTCCCTAGGCCGGATAATCCGGCCTTCACATAGGACCGGATAATCCGGCCCCTAGAAGTTGATCAAGGGCAAGCTCGGCGCGACGCTTTGATAGGGGGTGGATTATCTGCCGGATATTCTGAGTCTGGGGCGGTGTTTTCCCCAGGCCGGATAATCCGGCCCTCACTTGGGCCAGATAATCCGGCCCCCAAAGTGTCCAACGGCTGGTTTCAGAAGGGGGTATAAATACCCCTTCTTCCCCAACGTTCAGAACTCTTGATTCATTCGAAGTTGTCCAGACATTGTGCAAGAGCTCTCATTCTTGATCTCCCACTTCAACCACCCGAAGGTCTTGATCTTTGGGGGAATTCAAGGAGGAGAAGTTCATCATCGTCATCACGAATCAAGCGCTTCAACTCCTCTCCATTCACTTGGAGAAATCCCTAATCTAGTATTCTTGTCAATACCTAGATCTTGTTCATTGTATTTGATAACTTTGTTCTTGTGGCAGCTTGTTGTCATTTCGGGAGCCTCCAAGTTGTTGTGGAGTTGTTGCCCCACTAGTTGTGTAAAGGCACCGGTGCCCGCCTCGAAGGGTACCTATAGTGGAAAGGTGGATCAGGCCTTTGGTGGCGGGATCCATCGGAGAACAGGGTGAGGCCTATTGTGGCGTGGTGGTCTTAGTACCGCCCACCCCTCCAACACAGACGTACTTCCCTTAACAAGGAAGGAACTGCGGTCAAACAAATCATGTGTCTCCGCGTGCTGCACTACGGTTTACCCGTTCCTCTTCCACTCGCTCTTTACTCGCTAGTAGATATGTTTGCATATAGGGAAATTCCACCTAATAGTTTATCTAGAGAATTTACCCTTTGTGCTAAGCCTAAAATTGAAAAAGTATTAAAATTTGGTGTAGCACCTATTCACCCCCCGCCTCTAGGTGCCCATACGATCCATTTCAATTGGTATCAGAGCCCCGGCTCTTAATTCGGGCTTAACCGCCTAAGAGTAGTATGGGTACCAAGGATGATGGAAATGAGGCCGTGGATAAGCTAACAATGGATGATCTCAAGTCATTAGAAACAACCTTGTTGAAATCCTTTGAGGCCAAGATGGAGGAGATGAATCAAATGATTGCTCGCCTTACATCATCCATAGCCCCATCTCCATCCTCCTCTGAGGCTGCCACACCATCATCTAAGAAAAAGGGTAACACCGGATCCAAGGATGATGATGTGGAAGGTGAAAAACTTAATGGTTCCACCTCCAAGAAGGGAAGTGGTATGGACGAATATAGTGAGGTTCGCCACGTATATTCCCCCGACCCACCTATCCCTCATCCTCATATAAAAAATAGGGGTGATCCACCCAAGCTCACTACATCCTCTTTCAATCAATGGCAATTCTTAATGAAATCTCATGTTTGCAGCTCCTCTATTGAACTTTGGAGGATTATTGAAGAGGGTCTTCATATTGGAGATCAAACCAACCTAACAAGAAGAGAAGTTATGGACAGCTAGTTGAATGCCACGTCTCTCCACATGATACAGCTGGGTGTAGGTCCCAAGGACATGCCACACATTGAACATCTCAACACAGCTAAAGAAGCTTGGGATGCTCTTACAGATCTCTTTGTTGGGAATGAAAGCATGAGAAGGAACAGGTATGATGCCCTTAGTAATGAAGCTGAGGGATTCTACATGTTGGATGGTGAAAACCATGAGGACATGTATAGAAGACTCAAGGGCATCACAACAACATTTAGAAAGCATGGGGCCACTCACATTGATGATGCATGGATAAAAAGGAAATATGTGAGTGCCTTAATGCCTTTCGAGCCAACGGACTTGAAGAGCTTGCAAGATAGACATAACTACCATCAAATGACATCCAATGAAGTCATGCAAGAAATGGCGTCATTCAAAGTGGCAGCAAAGAATGCTGAAGATGCCTGTGCTCGGGCCATTGGAATGCAAAAGGGTGTCAATGTGGCTCTCAAAGCCAATGTTGTTGAGCAAGAGGAAGATGAAAGAGCTTTTGAGGGGGCATCCATGGACTGCCCCGATGAAGTCAAACGTGCTCATGGTGAGTACATGGCGTTTTATGCAAGGAACTTTTGGAAGGACCCTGCCAAAGCCAAGTCGGAACTTGAGCGCAAGAACGGGTCAAATGGAAGAAGAGAAAGTGGCCCAAGATTGTGAACTTGCTACAACTGTGGAGATAGAATGCACTTTGTAGCCGAGTGTCCGTATCAAAATAGAGAAGACAATGGTGGCAGGCTCATTCTTAAAGAGAAATCTAAAGCACCTAAGAAGAAGCCATTTATTAAGAAGAATGGACCCTTCAAGAAGCAACCCAAGATCGTCTTAGTTGCACAAGAAGAATACTCCTCTGCAAGTGAAGATGAAGAGGATGATGATAGTTCCTGCTAGGTGGCTGTTATAGCCACCACATCGACTCCTTCATCTCTCTCCGACTCGCCAAACGAGAACGTCATCAACAACAACGCCACTTGCCTAATGGCAAGAGGGTCCGAGGTATCAACTTCTAGATCTTCATTTCCTAAGACTAACATAATTTTGGATATGGATGATCATGATAGTCTTAAAATGAAAGAAGAATTTATTGCTTTGGATACTTTTTTCACTAACCTACAAGGTGAGCACAAACTCCATTTTGATGCTCTTATGAGTCAACTTACTCAAGCCGAAGATCTCCTTGAAGAAAAGGGCAGAATTGAAAGAGAAGATGCCTTGGAGATAGCTTCTTTAAAGAATGTCTTGGAAGAGGAAGAGGAAGCTCGATTATCTTTGGAAGAAAGACTCGAATCCCTTGTGGAGTCACAAGAAGAAGCTGTAGTTCAGCTCATTAAAGAACGTGACCATGCTCTTGCCAAGGTAAAGAACTAGCAACATTACCAATGACAAGACTAATTATGATGGTTTTGCAGGGACCAACAATCCTAACTTTGAACTATATTGTGATTGTTATGGTGATGTTTATGCTAGTTATGTAGGGCCTTATGATTGTTACATTCCTTGGTCTATTTGGGTTCCCAAGACCCTTGTTACTAACATGAGAGGACCCATTGAAAAATGGGTACCTAAAACCAAGAAGTAATTTTCTTGCAGGGCTATGCTTCCGGTGGTTCTAAATGGGTACTCGATTGCGGTTGCACGAGTCATATGACCGGAAGCAAGGAGATCATCACGGAGATGCGGCCAAACCTTGATCACATAACCGTCTCCTATGGTGACAAGTCAAAATCTGAGGTATTGGGTCTCGGCAAAGTTGTGGTGGCTCACGATATCTCTCTCGTGGACGTCATGCTTGTTGAGACCCTTGGGTACAACTTACTTTCAGTTCGCGCCCTTGGTGAGATGGGCTTTGCAGTTTATATTGATGCTGATTTGGTGGTACTCTTGTGGAGCAAGTCTCTAAAAGTCGCTTTCGTGGGATATGTCGAAAATGACCTGTACGTGGTGGACTTTTCGGGGAAAACCACTACATGCCCGATGTGTCTTTTCGGAAAGGCTGACGGGGGTTGGTTATGGCATCACCGACTAGCCCACATCAATATGAGAACTTTGCAAAATCTCCACAAGGGTGGCCACATCCTTGGACTAAAAGAAAATGTCTCCTTTGCCAAAGATCGTGTTTGCAGGGCGTGTGTTGAAGGGGAAATGCATGACTCACCTCATCGAAGGAAAAGTATTATCTCATCAAAAAGGATTTTGGAGCTCCTTCATGTGGACCTCTTTGGACCTCCCTCTCATGCAAGCCTCGGTGGGAAGAAGTATTGTCTAGTGATTGTTGATGATTACTCGAGATACACTTGGGTTTATTTCTTCAAGTTGAAGAGTGAAACTCAACAAACAGTCATCGACTTCGCCAACGAGGTTCAACATCAACACAACATTCCCATTCTGGCTATAAGAAGTGATAACGGCTTTGAGTTCAAGAATTACACCTTAAATGAGTTCCTAAGTGAAGAGGGGATAAGACATCAATATTCCGCTGCGTACACCCCTCAACAAAATGGTGTAGCCGAGAGGAAGAATCGAACTCTAATGGATATGGCAAGATCAATGTTAGCCGAATTTAAATCTCCATATAACTTCTGGGCTGAAGCAATCTCTACTGCTTGTCATTCATCCAACCGATTATACATCCGCAAGATCTTGGACAAGACTCCGTATGAAATACTTACCGGTAACAAGCCAAACATCTCATACTTTTGGGTATTCGGGTGTAAGTGTTTCTTTCTTATCAAAGGAGTTCGTTTATCTAAGTTTGAATCTAAGGCTCTAGAAGGTATTTTTGTTGGTTATGGTGCAGAATCCCACGCTTATAGAGTCTACAATAAGCTCTCCGGAACCGTTGTAGAATCTTGTAGTGTGGTGTTCGAGGAAAATGACGGTTCCCGTGTGGAGCAAGTTGGTGTTTGTGATGCAGATGTTGAAATACCCCAAGATGCCATAAGAAGAATGGGCGTGGGATTTTTCTGCCCCATTGAGGAACCCCTTGTGGCGGATCGGGAAGGACAATGCTCTTCTCATGAAGATCCCTCATCTACACATGCCCAACAAGTTCCCACCACGGGAGAAAATTCTGCACCATCTCCATCAAGCGCTGAAGGTCAAGTTGCTCCAGAAAACTCTAGGCCAGATTATCCGGTGGACACCGGATTATCCGGCCACCCTGCTCTAGCTGACCATATTGCTCCTGGTGGTGAAGATATCAACGCAAGCTCCAGGCCGGATTTTCCGGCGAGACCCGGATTAACCGGCCCCTCGCCAGTTCAAGCAAGCCCCAGGCTTCCTGATGAAGCTGCTACAAATACTCCCAGGCCGGATTATCCGGCCTCTCCATCGGCCGGATTATCCAGCCCTGACTCTCCAGTTCAGCAGCCTCCTGTTACGGCTACTGACTCACCTCAAGGGCACGCGTCACCACCACCTGCTGCTGATATTCCAGTTCCTGATCAAGGTCGAGTAAATGCTTCCAATGAAGATTCAAGTGATGAATCTACTCCCCCAAGAGACAACAAACTTATTGAACTTCATCGCAAGGCTCGAGCTGATCAAAACCTTGAGTTGAGGGGTCGCACTCTCGAAAAGGTTGTTGGTGATCTTCGACGAAGGGTTTCTACAAGAAGAGAATTGGCCAGTTTTGGTGAGCATCAAGCTCATATCTCTCTGGTGGAACCTAAGAAGGTCTTTGAAGCTCTTGAAGATCCAGACTGGGTTGTTGCTATGCATGAAGAATTGAATAATTTCAAGTGCAACAAAGTCTGGAAACTCATGGAGAAACCCAAAGAGTGCCGCAATGTTATCGACACCAAGTGGATATTCAAAAACAAGTAAGACGAGAATGGCATTGTTGTGAGGAACAAGGCAAGACTTGTGGCACAAGGTTATTCCCAAGTTGAGGGCATTGACTTCGGCGAGACCTATGCTCTAGTGCCTCGCCTTGAGTCCATCCGTATCCTTCTTGCTTATGTTGACCATAACAATTTTAAGTTGCAGCAAATGGACGCCAAGAGTGCCTTCCTTAACGGTCCTCTACATGAGTTGGTATACGTAAAGCAACCCTCGGGGTTTGAGGATCCTAACTTTCCGAACCATGTCTACAAACTCGATAAGGCACTCTATGGCCTTAAACAAGCCCCACGTGCGTGGTATGAGCACCTTAAAGAGCTTTTGTTAGATCGTGGCTTCGAAGTTGGGCAAATCGATCCCACTCTTTTTACTAAGAAGGTTAAGGGGGAGCTCTTCGTATGCCAACTATATGTAGACGATATCATCTTTGGTTCTACTAATAAAGCTTTTAATGATGAATTTTCAAAGCTTATGACTGACAGGTTTGAGATGTCCATGATGCGGGAATTACGGTTCTTTCTTGGATTCGAGATCAAGCAACTTAGAGAAGGAACCTTTATTAATCAAGCAAAGTACATCCAAGACATGCTCAAGAGATTCAAGATGACGGATCTAAATGGTATTGCAACTCCGATGCAAACAAAATGTCATCTTGAACTTAACCCACATGGTAAAGATGTGGACCAAAAGGTATACCGGTCCATGATCGGTTCTCTTCTTTACCTCTGCGCATCTAGACCCGATATTGTGTTGAGTATGGGAGTGTGTGCAAGGTATCAAGCAGCTCCTAAAGAAAGCCACTTAGTGGCAGTCAAGAGGATCTTTCGATATTTGGTTCATTCCCCAAACTTTGGTCTCTGGTATCCCAAAGGCTCCAATTTCTCTTTATGTGGTTATACTAACTCAGATTGGGCTGGTGATAAGGATGATCGGAAATCTACTTCTAGAGCTTGTCAATTCTTGGGAAGATCTCTTGTATGTTGGTCTTCTAAAAAGCAGAATTCTTGTTGGGGGGATACCCCCGGGTAGGGTCACGCCGAGGTATAAAGGCTGAGTTAGCCGAGGTACGGCAAGGTCAAAGCGGATGCTGGCCAAGTCACCTCAAGGCAGGCCGAATCTCGGGGTAACCCGGACCAGGGGATGTCCACCTAACTGGGTCTCAGCTGACTTAGATCGTAAGTCGGTGAGATGAATCTAACTTGTATGCAGGAACAGGTGTGACCGGATCAACTAGGTACGATCCGGGTTATATCAAGCTTGTAAGAGAAGGAAGGTATCTCGCTGGTCAAAGGTGACCACTAGGTGCAGAGTGTGAGCGAAGCGGACAGAGGCAGGACCACCAAGGTGTGGCCGACAAAGGTGACGAAGCCTATGTCGGATGACGCAGGCGCCGCAGAGGCTCACGTAGCCTCTACAGGGATGACGCGGGGGAAAAGTGACCCGGTCAGTTTACTATTTTGGGAAGAGGCATATTCCCTGGAATATGCCTCCACGTATGCCCTAATTGGAGACCTAGCTAACCCTATATAAGGAGGGCTAGGGCCTCTGTAGAAAGGGTTGATCTCGACTTGGTTGGGTTTTTCTGGTTGCTTCCTAGAGAGTTGAGTTTGGCTAGGGGTGAGAGTAAGAGAGTTCTTCTTCCTCCTCTCCCCAATACAGCTCAAGGAGCACTTGTAATCCGTGGAAGTGAATCAAATATAAAGCTACCGTGTGTGGAATCACCACACTATGCCTCCCTGGATTCCCCTAGTGCATTTAGTCCCCACCTTTAGCCTATCCATGGCATCTGCCGTGACACCACCACGACAGTTGGCGCCCACCGTGGGGCTAGCGGCGCTAGCAAGGGTGAAGATCTGGACAGGAAACCTCATCGGCACCGGCGAACGCATCGTCTCCGGGCTCGTTCAGCGCTTTGGAGAGCTGGATTTCATCAGCGACAACGCTGGCTGCGTCGGCAAGCGCCCTCTTCCGTGCAACGGCCTCTTCGTCAAGCTCGGTGCGCACAAGGTCTACGTTGCTATTGATGTGTCGTGCGTTCATCCGCGGCACGTCATCGAAGGAGGCGAGCCACCCCTTAGCGTGGTTCACGGGGCGCGTATCACTCGCTCCCCGAACCATGCCGAGGTGATGATGACTACGCCTGGCGCTGGCGCAAGCAAGGATCCGGCACCAGATCTGGAGGTAATGCCTAGGGCACCGAGGAAAGGTAGAGGTCCTCCACTAGAGAGGCCAGAGAATGTGCTGCAGTAGGCGATGGATAGCTTGGCAAACCCAGTAGCAGCAGCGGTAGATCCGGCTCAGGCACAGGCCGAGCTAGAGGAGACTAGGCAAAAGATATTAGAGGGTGCAAAAAAGATAGCTGCGGCTCAGCAGTCGTTGAACATGACGCTACGTGAGTACACAAAGGCAAATAAAGTAGATGCTGTAAAAGTAAAGGGGAGAAATCTCATGAGTGAAATGAACAGAGAGGGTGATACCAGGATCGAAGAATCAGAAAACTGTTTGTCCGTGGGGCTGCCGAAGTATAGTACCCCGGCGAAGAACCTTAGAGCGGCAGATGCAGCTGCGTCCGAGTTAGAGGGTCTAACGGGTGAAGCCCATCAAAGACAGCAAGATAGGGTCAATGAGTTGGTTCAGAACGCAAACAGGCAAAATGAGGAATTGCTCAGGGCTAACCCGGAGAGAGTTGGGGCCTCCAAGATCATTCATTCGGTGGTGGGTGACCCAGAGAAATCCGCTGGAGCTGCATCATCTCCTCATGGTGGTCCTAGGAGAGAAGAGGTAGTAACCTCGGCTAGGAGGAACAAACAGATAGTCCCGTACGACCCGGGAAGGGCAGGGAAAGGAAAAGAAGTGCAGAGAAATGAGGATCGACGAAGTGTGAGCCGAGGTGAAGCTGGCCGAGGTAACCGCGACCAAGGCAATGTCGGTCAAGGGAATGCTATAAACGGCAATGCCGGACAGCGTAATTCGGTAGGTGCAAGACAACCGTAGCAGCGGAATATACCAAGGAAAGAGCAAAGTGCCGGCCGAGGTATGCAACAAAGAGGTGCTCCACGAGAGCAAGACCGATATAATGATAGTGATTCGGAAATGGTGAACGCAGGATACCCAAGGCCGGACTATCATGTGATAGGGTCAAGATTAGGAAGCCGGGATTTGATGCCTGATGACGCCAAGCTAAAACTGGATCGGCTGTATAGGTCGGAGCAAATTGAATGTCAAGGTCCACCAGGTCCAACATGTTTTGGGCCCCGGATCATGAAGGAACCTCCGGTACCTAACTTCCAATTACCAAGAGGCACTAAGACATACGATGGCAGCACAAAGCCGGAGGATTGGTTGATTAACTATGCAACAGCTGTGAAAATTGCCACGGGCAACTTGAGATGGGTTGTGAGATATGTACCCCAGATGTTGGAGGGGCCCGTATGGCTGAACAATTTGCCAACCGGAAGTATCAACTGTTGGATCGACTTTGAGGAAATGTTTGTTAGCAATTTCTCAAGTACGTATCAGAGGCCGAATAGGCCACATACCCTAGCAATGTGCAAGCAGAGACTGAATGAGACGGACCGGGAGTTCTTAACCCGGTGGTGTACCGTGTGAAACTCTTGTGAGGGTGTGATTGAGTCACAAGCCATAGCATGGTTTGCGCAAGGGTGCAGATATGCAAGCATGTTATGGCAAAGATTGCAAAGGGATATGCCAACTACATTGGCAGAGACAATCCAGATTGCTGATTCGTATGCTTTGGGTGATCCGACTCAACCCAGGCTCGTGTCAAACGAGTCAAATGAGGAGTACTACCAGAGAGATGGAGTCGGGTCATCCCGGAGGAATGACTATCGGGGTAAAAGAAGAGATGACAGACCCGATTACCGGTACAGCTCGCAACAAGTTGCCGCTGTGAATCAAGATCAACCCGCAGCAGGGGGTAATCAATGTCAGAAAACTAGAGGGCAACAATGGACACCGAGAAACGATGGCAAGAAAACTTGGACGCCAGAGCAAAAGAAACAGTGGCAGGAAAAGAAGGACCGCCCGAGGTATACTTACGAGTCGATGCTGGATCAGCCGTGTAAATTTCACATGCCAAATCCGAGTAACCCAGTGGGTCATACAACAAGGCAGTGTGAGTGGATGCGTAAGATAGAACAAGGTGGTTCTGGGAATGCTCAGGCACCTTGGAATGATCAACCTCGGCAGGAGTTACCCTGGCAGCAATTGCTCTCCGGAGCAAACACGCAACAACTAATGTTGCCTCCCCCTCCGCCGAGGTATGACAACCATGAGAGAAGGGATGCAGTGCATCAGGTGGAAAACCAAAATCAACCGGATCAGAGGTACCCCGGAAACGAGGGGAGGAATGAGTACAGAGAGCATCATCAGAGTTACTGTGTGTTTACCATAGAGGAAACAGATAGAAAGAACTTGCAGCGCCGACACATGGAGGTGAATGCGGTAATGCCAGCGGTGACGAGGTATATGCCTTGGTCGGACCAGGAAATTACATGGAGTATCAAGGATCATCCCAAACTTATGCCAAGTCCAGGTTCGTATGCGCTATGCTGGACCCGACATTCATTGGGCCAAACATCAACGTGAGATTCTCCAAGGTACTGATTGACAATGGCAGTAGCATTAACATCATGTATGCGGATACAATGCGCAAGTTGGGTATCTCGGAGAACATGCTCCAAGCTACAAGGACAACTTTCCATGGCATTGTGCCAGGCATTTCTTGTGAGCCCATAGGCAAGGTCCGGGTTAACGTATTGTTCGGCACAAGAGAAAAATGCCGAACTGAGAATTTGGAGTTTGAAGTGGTAAACTTAGAAAGTGCGTATCACGCGTTACTCGGAAGACCAGCACTGAACAAGTTCATGGCAAGTTGCCACATCAGTTATCTGAAGATGAAGTTGCCTGGGCCAAATGGAGTGATTACCATAGCTGGAGATTTCTGACATTCCATTGAGTGTGCGTCGGCCGGATCTAACCTAGCTGAGTCACTTGTGATTGTGCAAGAGAAAAGGAAGATCCAAGAAGTGCCGGCATTGGCTCAGTCCGCGCAGCAGTATATGCCGGCGTTGAGTAATCCGCATGGTAGTGTTTCATTCCAAGCGACAAAAGATACCAAGAAAGTCCCTGTTGATGATATGTTCCCAGAGCGCACCGTAACAATTGGTGCCGGGTTAAGTGATAAATAGGAAAGTGAGCTCGTCAACTTCCTCCATGAGAATCGGGATATTTTTGCTTGGTCCACACAGGACTTGCAAGGTGTTCCGAGGGAGTTGGCCAAGCACTCTTTGAATGTGAGACCCGGAGAAAGGCCGGTGAAGCAACCTCTCCGCCGCTTCACCGAATATAGGAGAAAAGTCATTGGAGATGAGATAGCTCGGTTACTAGCAGCTGGATTTATCATGGAAGTTCTTTACCCGGATTGGCTATCTAATCCGGTGCTGGTGGAGAAAAGAAGGATGATCCGAATGTGGCAGTGGTTTGGCGTATGTGTATCGGTTACACGAACCTGAATAAGGCGTGTCCAAAAGATCCATTTCCACTGCCAAGGATAGATCAAGTCATAGATTCAACTGCTGGGTGTGAACTATTGTCATTCATAGATGTGTATTCTGGTTTCCACCAGATACCCCTGAATCCGGATGATCAAATAAAAACTGCATTTATCACCCCCTATGGGGCTTATTGCTATCGCACCATGCCTTTTGGTTTACGTAATGCAGGGGCAACGTACCAAAGATGTATGCAAAAATGTTTGCATGACCAAATTGGTCAAAATGTGCAGGTGTATGTGGATGATGTGGTTATCAAGACCAAGGAAAGCAAAATGCTCCTTGACGATATCAGGCAGACATTCGCGAACCTAAGGAGGTTCCAAATGAAGCTTAACTAGAAAAAATGCACCTTCGGTGTCCCGACGGGAAAATTACTCGGATTTCTTGTCTCCATCCGAGGTATCGAAGTTAATCCAACTAAAATCCGGGCCATAGAGCGAATGGAACTGCCGAAGTGTCTTAACGATGTCCAGAAGTTCACTGTATGCCTGGCATCGTTAAGTCAGTTTCTATGTCGGTTGGGAGAAAAGGCACTGCCTCTCTATCAACTCATGAAAAAGTCGGACAAGTTCATCTGGACGCCGTAGGCCAATAAAGCCTTTATCCAATTAAAGAAAATGTTAGCCACTGCACCAGTGTTAGCCTCTCCACTATCAAAGGAGCCAATGTTGCTCTATATAGCCGCAACCAACCGAGTTATAAGTGGATTGATCGTGGTAGAGCGCGACGAAGAGGGTAAGTCGGTGCAAAGGCCAGTGTACTACCAGAGCGAGGTGTTATCCGCATCAAAGAAAAATTATCCGCACTATCAGAAAGTGGCGTATGGTGCGTACATGTCGGCAAAGAAGCTAAAACATTATTTTGAGGAGCACCCCATCAAAGTGATATGTGAAGCTCCCATATCCGAGATAATGAGCAACAAGGACACAAGTGGAAGGATTGCAAAATGGGCAATTGAGCTAGCTCCTTATGCGCCACAATATGACAAAAGAGAAGCAATCAAGTCTCAGGCTGTGGCCGACTTTTTTGTGGACTGGGCCGAAGTACAATATGAGCCACCATTACCAGATCGAAACTATTGGATAATGCACTTTGACGGGTCAAAAACAAAAACCGGGTTAGGCGCCGGAGTTGTGCTTACCTCGCCAAAGAAGGATCAGCTGAAATATGTGCTACAAATCCACTTCACTGCATCAAACAATGTTGCAGAATATGAGGCACTTGTACATGGGCTCAAAGTGGCAAAGGAGGTTGGAATACGTCATATCCAGTGCTTCGGTGACTCAGATCTCGTAGTCCAGCAAGTCTCCGGACAATGGGATGCCTTGGATGCGAATATGGCACTGTACAGATTTCATGTGCAGAAGATATCTGGTTACTTTGAGGGATGCAAATTTCACCATATACCCCGGGTGGAAAATCAGGCTGCCGACGTATTGTCGAAGCTCGGATCAACCCGACAAGCAATTCCACAGGGCGTAGCATTGGAGCGATCCGGTAGAAGTTATGCCGGTGGATCAGATGGAAATTGATGAGGATCTATTCCCAGTGCGAGCTGTACCAGCTTGGGCACTACCCATATTCCAATTCCTAAAGGATGGAACTTTACCTGCTAAGGAGGCGCTTTCCAGGCAAACACAGAGGAGAGCAAAAGCATACACGATCATCAATTCCGAGCTATACAAAAGGAGTGTGACTAATGTCCTCCAGCGATGTGTTGACCAGAAGGAATGACTTGACATCCTCCGAGATATACATCAAGGGGAATGTGGGCATCATGCCTCGTCCAGAGCCTTGGTAGCAAAAGCCTTCCGCCATGGGTTTTACTGGCCAAGTGCCTTGGAACAAGCAGAAGATCTAGTGAGAAAATGCAATGGCTGTCAGAGATATGCGACAAAGACACATATGCCAATGTCGGAGCTCAAGACCATACCAATCACCTGGCCATTTGCCGTATGGTGTTTGAACATGGTTGGCCCGTTCAAACCAGCGAGGGGAAATATGACTCATATTTTGGTCATGGTTGATAAATTCACAAAGTGGATTGAAGTAAAGCCAATAAGAAAATGTGATGGAGCTACGGCCGTAACATTCCTCAAAGATATCATCTTGAGATACGGTTATCCTCACAGTATCATAACAGATAATGGCATGAATTTTGCTGAAGGAGCATTTGCACGATTCTGCCGAGATAAGAAGATCTGGCTGGACGTTGCCTCAGTAGCCCACCCCGCATCGAACGGACAAGTGGAAAGATCCAACAGATTAGTATTATCCGGGATAAAAACCCGACTCATTGAGCCGCTGCAATGATCAGCGGGGTGCTGGATAGAAGAACTACCAGCGGTACTGTGGAGTTTAAGAACAACTCTAAATCGATCAACTGGCTATACGCCATTTTTTCTGGTATATCGGGCAGAAGCTGTATTACCAGCCGACATAGAGCATGACTCACCAAGGGTCACCCAATACATAGAAGCTGAAGTGCAAGAAGCCCGGCAAAATGATGTTGATCTGCTGGAAGAAGCGATAGAATTGGCATTGTCCAGGTCCGCCATATATCAGAAAAATCTCCGACGCTATAATAGCCGGAAAATAAGCCCCTGAATCTTTCGAGAAGGCGATCTGGTACAACGTACTGCTGGCATGCATAAACTATCCCCCCATGGGAAGGGCCATTCATTGTGAGCAAAGCATTGCACAATGATTCTTACTATCTCATAGATGCAAAACCGCTGGAGAAGAACAAGGCGGACAGGTCCGGCGAGGAATCTAAGCGTCCATGGAATGTAGCTCTACTTCGTCCTTTCTACACTTAGCAGAGAAGTGTATGTATCCGAGTCTCTCATATGTCGGTATGTATGCCGACAATGAGCTTATCAATGAAGTGTTGGCACCTCGAGCAGTAACTCGAGGACTGCCTTAATAATATTTGTTATCTTCTATATTTATCATTTATACATCGGCTGGCGTAAGTTTTTCCACTTAAGCCGGATTAGTAATGTGTGAGCACCAAAAACCTAACTCTTCGACTTGCTGTTGTCCAACAAGATTTGGCTTCATGGCAAGCAAGAGAACAAGTTTGGAATTGTGTAGCACATGAAAAACGTCTAAGGAAAGGAACTTAATCGAGCCGACGTTTGTTTTTTGGACTAACCTTATGTTTACTTTCGATTTATTATGCTAAATTATTTTGAGCTAATCCTAAAGTTTCCAAGTATTGTTAAGACAATTTTTGAAGCTCGGACTCGTAAGTCATAAAACCGAACCAAGGTAGACACGAGCCGAGCCAAGAAATTGGAAGAACGAGAAAATGAAACTCGGGGACTACGCCCAAGTCAATCCAGCATAAAAACTTAGTAGCAAAATACCACTTGTGTGCTTGATACAATTGCACCCGGCATACTGGGGATCTGATGAAATTTAAGAGTTTTTTCGCTCAAGGAGCAGGAGGAGGAGGTAATTCGGCGCCAGCGGGTGCAGCCCTAGCTTTGGCTTCAGCTTCATCTTCGTCTTCCTCGATGTCCGAAGCCTCGTCCTCGTCGTCCTCATCCGAGTCATCTTCTATGTTTTCAACATTTTCATCATCGGCGGCATCCAAGAAGCTCGGTCCCTTGTTCCATTGATGAATTGGGGCGTATTGGATGAAACTGTGAGCGCAAGCCTTGCGCCGAGCTACCCAATCCGGGTCAGTAGACCACTTTGATCCAGTGCGCATGCGCGCAAGGAGATTGAGGTCAATCTTCTCGTACCATGTAAGCATGTAGTGGAGAACGATCTCAGCTCCGGTGCGCCCAGCAGATTCTCTCCAGAGATCAAGCTGAGTCTCGCAGTCCATAAGCCTGGCAAAAAGAACAGACATATTCTCCGGGGTATCTTCTTTAGGCCAAAAGGTGTTGAAGATCCGGATTACTACGTCCAAAACATCCTTGCCATAGTTCCTCACGGTCTCGACTCGGGAGGACAAGCTGACTATCAAATCCTCGAGATCGAGAGGAATGGAGCCAGGACCAGATGGAGTACCCCTCTGCTTGCAGAAGTTGGCAACAACCTTGGATGCAATGACATCACTCTCTGGGAACTTGCCTGAAAAAATAACACAGGGGGAATAAGTAAAGGAAGCAGACCCGGAAAGATCAATGTAGGTCGAAGGAAAAGAACTTACCAGAAATATGGCTGTGAACCCGGGACAGCTCCTTGGTGCAGTTGTCGCACCTCTCCTGGAGTTGCACAAGTTCAGCATTCGCCGACTCAAGCTTGATGTCGGCCTCCTTGAGTAATTCCTCGTCCTTGGCAATCTGGAGGTTGAGGCGCTCGCGCTCTTCAGTATAGTCCTGGCCAGCTTTTTGAAGTTCGGTTTGGTGCTGTGCTTTCAACTTCTTCATATCTGCCTTGAGCTTGGCAATCTCATCATCTTTGGCTCGGAGGAGGGCAAGCTCATCATCTTTCTTTTTGAGTTCGGTCTGGTGCTGCCCTGCTTGTTCGAGAAAATGCAGCATCATATCAGGCACGGGCACACTATCTTCAAGAGACGCTAAAATAGATTGTTGACCCGGCAAAACCGAGATATGAATGTTTGCTGAGACAAGGAGAAAAGGAGATAGAAAGCATAGCAAGGTTGAGCAAAAATAACTTACCCTTGATCTGATCCAAGCTTCTCCTCATAAGGGTATTCTCAGCCTCCACCCCAGCTGCGAAAACCGAATGATGGATTAGTTCGGCGGAAAAAGATGAAGAAAAACGGAAAAAAGCCAAGGAAGAAACTTACCCCTTTTCTTGTGTTCAGCGAGAAGTGCATTATGTTTTGCGCACAACATCTTGTGAGTGTCCAGGAGATGCTGAAACTCAGCACTCCGGTGGTTGATGGTCACCTGAAGAGAGTACAAAAAGATAGCTTAGGTGTGTGCATATTCGAAGTGTACAAAACCCGGGCCAAGTGGAACTTAACCCGGCTCTAGGTGTGTGCATATTCGAAGTGTACAAAATCCGGGCCAAGTGGAACTTAACCCGACTCTAGGTGTGTGCATATTCGAAGTGTACAAGATCCGGGCAAAGTGGAACTTAACCCGGCTCTAGGTGTGTGCATATTCGAAGTGTACAAGATCCAGGCCAAGTGGAACTTAATCCGGCTCTAGGTGTGTGCATATTCGAAGTGTACAAAATCCGGGCCAAGTGGAACTTAACCCGGCTCTAGGTGTGTGCATATTCGAAGTGTACAAGATCCGGGCCAAGTGGAACTTAACCCGGCTCTAGGTGTGTGCATATTCGAAGTTACCAAGGAGCTACCTTAGTTTTCTAAGGAGCATCCGGCCGAGTAACAAGTTACTCCCCCGGAGGCTCGGGGACTAATGGTTATATCACTAATATCTACATGTTAAGGAAAAGATGAAGTAACGTACCTCCATCATCCGACCCGCAGTACTCATCTGCGCAGCAAATTCAGCGGGACCGAACTTCTCCAGGAGATCGTCATTGTGGACGAAATCCGCCTTGTTCTAGTTATTTACAAACTCGATCAAGGTCGGAGGGTATCGCTCGCCGCTGAGCATGTGGGGCGCCACTAAACCCTTGGCATGCGCCTCCCTCCTCTTAACCTGGGCAAGAGCAGGGCTGGTATGCAAAACAAGTTGCACATCAGTTGGCTCGGCAGGGGCATCCTTCGGTGGTGGAGTCTTCTTCGAAAGCATGGACGCGAGTGTGCGCTGTCCAGCCTCGATGGACGCTGCCCTGGTGGCGCCAGGGGCCTTTTTGCCCTTAGGCTGCTGCTGAGAAGTGGAAGTTGTTGCAGCAGATTTACCCTTGGGAGCTGCCTTGGTGCTTTCTCGCCGAGACTGGGAAGACTCGGACGAGGCGGAGGGGCTTGGCGCTGCTGCTGTTGCTTTTGTTGTTGCTGCTGGTGCTGAAGCTGATGATGGTGCTGGTGCTAATTTCTTTTTCTGCGGAGGAGCTGAAGGAACCTCGGTGGTAGCTGGTTGCGGCGAAGCCGAAGTAGTGGTTGCCGCTGCCTCGGCAGAGCCAGTCTCCCCCGCTCCAAGGGTGCCCTCCTCTTGACAAGGTGGGCTGGAACCCGGAGCAGCCGCTGAACCCTCCGGAATGGGGCTCAACGAGCATGAATCGTCGCCAAGAGGGGGAGAAGGGCTGTGTCGGAGCGGTGAAGCAATGCTAGATCCACTCTGGGGGACCTCCACTGCGGCCCTGCCGAATCAGGCAATGTATGATGAGAAACTATAACAAAAGAAGAACAAGGGAATGGCAAAGGGAGAAATGACTTACTCATCCGAGGTCAGAGGCTCTTTGGGCTTCCGGGCCCTCCAGGCTGTGGCCTTGGTTGGAGGCTTGGTGGCAGTTTTGTCCCCGGACTTCTACCGCCTTTTAGTTGGCTGAGAAGGTCCGGAGGAGGACGCAGAGGAAGCTCCCCTCTTCTTCTTCGGCGCGACCGGGACAGGCTCACCCACGGCAAGGGGAGGGTCTTCATGGATCTGCCCACCGGGGTTAGCTGATGCCGGAAAAGCATAAGAAATGGGGACAACGTCAAATACTTCCATCACCTCAACATCCGAATCATCTTCATCGTCAGTCCAATCTCTAATGGAAGAGAGTTTACCGGTGGGTCGCTTGGTCGCATCGGCCATCGGAAGGAACATCTCCTGATCCGGTTCCTCCTTGTCCGAGGTATCCCCGTCAGGTGCCCATTTGAGGGAAGGCTCGGTGCCATCCTCGATGGTTTGCTGAAGAAACATCTAAGGGAAAGAAGAGGCAACATGATTAAAACCTACAACAGAAACTGACATATGATTCAATTTGGAAAAAATTGGGGCACGAGACTTACCGAAGGAGGAAGCCTATCTCGGAAAAAATGTTCAATCCCCCACGTCCACTCAGAAGAGAAGTTTTTGTGGGTGGTGAACAGGGCCTTGACCCGGCGGTAGATCTCGGTGTTGCTCAACTCAAAAGAGGAGGCCCGGTTGGGTCACGGCCCTAGCTCATGTGACAAACTTTATGTGTACGTTTCTGGAGGGGGGAGATCCGGTTGCGGACAAACGTAATCATCACGTCCTCATTGCGCAGCCCCAAGTCCTTCAGCTCCTGGAACCTCTTATTGACCTGGTTCGCCAGGACAGTGGGTTTCTTGGGGACCTTGTCCCATAGATCCGGGTTAGGAGGACCCGGAGCGTAAGGGCGCAGCCGGATCAGATCCTCAGTTGTGTTGTTCCGGACATAGAAGAAAGTCTGGGCCCATCCCTTACAAGAGTCAAGTCCCGTGACCCGGGGGAAGATGGACTGCTTCTGGGGAGAGATGGACGCAGCGCCGAACTGCGTGAGCTGCTTGTCCTCCGGGTCAAGCTGGATGTTCGGAATCACGTTCCGGCGGAGGCCAAAGAACCGGATCCAGAGCTCCTTCGTGGGCCATAGTCTGGCATAGCCTTCGATGGTGGAGGCAAAGGCGGAGAGAGACGTGATGGCATTCGCCGGAAGGTGGAGCGGCTGGAGCTCATACGTATTGAGCCATTCATGGAAAAAATCGCTAACTGGCAGATCAAACCCCCGCTGGAAGTGGATAGAAACACCACATACTCACCCGGATTGGGTGAGGGGGCAAGCTCGGCGGCAGCGAGGCGTGCGGTGACTCCCTCCGGGATAGGCCTGGTGCGGTACAACCAATCTAGGTCATCCTGGCAAACCCAGGATCCAGCCCACGCGTCGTGGTCGGCGGTCGCTGCATCTTCTTCCATCTCCTGCTCTGCGATGATGAGCTCCTCCTCTGTCATCTCGAGATCGCTATCCCCACTGGCGCTAGCGACGGTGGGGGGCACTGGCTTGGATAGACGAGGACCCGTGGCGGAGGAGATGCCTAGAGGTGGCGGCGATGTTGGTGCGCGTGGAAGCAGTGCAGCGGCGGCACATCAGCTCAGGTGCGGTGGCGGCGGCGCTGTCGCTGGAGAGGAAGAGGAAGAACTAGAGGCAGAGGGGCGCAGAAGCGGGGAAAGAGCCTAGGGGGCCCACCCCTCCCCTATTTAACCACTCCCTTGAGGGGGTAGTGGGATCGCGCTGTGAGGGCAGGCCACACGGTGTGGCCGTGTATACCCCAGATCAACCAATCAGCGTCGAGCCACACGAAGGGTCACAGGGCACAACGGATCCCATGACATGACGTTATGATGCAGTTAATGAGGAGGCAGGCATGATGTGACGTGTGCTACAGTGATAACTGATAATTACTGCGGCGGTTACTGTTGCTGGCCTTAAAATGAGGCAAACGTGATGATTAGCCTCCACATGGGGAAGCGTACGAGAGAAGGAAGAATGACCCGGATGGGTATGTGGTAACCCGGCCAGCAAGTAAAAACTTGGAATGTGCCAAGGGAAAGTAAACCCATGGAATCCGAGATAGGAGGTAACTCGGAAAAGGAACACAAAGCTCATTGAAATTGAACCTGCTGTGGCCTTAGCGGCTAAGGCAGCCAAGACCGCACTAGCTTCGGGGACTAATGTTGGGGGGATACCCCCGGGTAGGGTCACGCCGGGGTATAAAGGCCGAGTTAGCCGAGGTACGGCAAGGTCAAAGCGGATGCGGGCTGAGTCACCTCAAGGCAGGACGAATCTCGGGGTAACCCGGACCCAGGGATGTCCACCTAACTGGGTCTCAGCCGACTTAGATCGTAAGTCGGTGAGATGAATCTAACTTGTATGCAGGAACAGGTGTGACCGGATCAACTACGTACGATCCGGGTTATATCAAGCTTGTAAGAGAAGGAAGGTATCTTGCTGGTCAAAGGTGACCACTGGGCGCAGAGCGTGAGCGAAGCGGACAGAGGCAGGAGCACCAAGGCGTGGCCGACAAAGGTGACGAAGCCTATGTCGGATGACGCAGGCGCCGCAGAGGCTCACGTAGCCTCTGCAGGGATGACGCGGGGGAAAAGTGACCCGGTCAGATTACTATTTTGGGAAGAGGCATATTCCCTGGAATATGCCTCCACGTATGTGATGGCTCTGTGTATAGCACCAGAAAAATGCTGGAGCATGGTTGATGTACAGCTTGTTGGGAACCCCAAGAGGAAGGTATGATGAGCACAACAGCAAGTTTCCCTCAGTTATGAAACCAAGGTTTAATCGAACCAGTAGGAGCAAGGAAACACGTCAAAGGTGTTACTAGCTGAGCTTTGGTAGGGCGCACTACCGGTGCTAGTAGCAACGTGGAGACCTGCACAACACAACCACAGAACTTTGTCCCTAACTTGCGATGAGGTTGTCAATCTCACCGTGTTTTGCGGAAAACAAAGGATTAAACGTATCGAATGGAAAGAAGTAAAAGTTTGCAGAAAGTAAACACAAAGCAGTAAACAGTTGTAGATTGTATGTAAAGTAAAAGGAGCGGGATCCATATTTCACTACAGGTGGCTCTCCTTAGATAGATAACATGCTGGGTGAACAAATTACAGCGGGGCAATTGACAAACACCGAGAAAGCAATACATGCATATACTAATCATCTTGACTCCTTTGAGACTTGATTGGACATTACAACATAATACATAGACCGCTATCCAACTGCATCTATGACTAATAATCCACCTTCAGGTTATCATCCGACCCCCCTCCAGTATTAAGTTGCAAGCAACAGATTATTCCTTTACGAACTGTGTGTAAAGTAAACAATACAATTGTTCTATGAACAAAGGATCGTTGTTTTCTCCCTAGTAGCAACAGCACATCTAGTACCTTATAGATTTCTGTCACTTCCCCAGATTACCAGAGGCATGAACCCACTATCAAGCATAAATACTAACTCTTGGAGTTGCTAGCATCTACCTGGCCAAGATAGCTACTAACAACGGAAAGCATGCAAGATCTCAAATAACAAAGACCTGATAGAATCAGTAATCAATCTGAAATAGCATCTCAATATCCATCAGATCCCCGCAAACACAACATGTATGAATTACAAATAGATGATCTTGATCATGAACGGAGCTCACAAGATCTAAACATGAAAGCACAAAGGAGGAGAAACCAGCCATCTAGCTACTACATGGATCCGTAGTCCAAGGATGAACTACTCACGCATCACACCGGAGGCTTGCATGGTGATGAAGAAGGCCTCCAGGGTGAATTCGCCTCTCCGGCAGGGTGCCGGGAAGAGCTTCAGATCCCTCCCGATCTAGGGATGGAGATGACGGCGGCTACATACTTTCATGGATTTTTTGATCGGGTACCTAGGGTTTTCGTCCCGAAGGCAACTTATAGGCGGAAGGAGAGGCCGAGGGGGTGCTGGGGTCAGCCAGACCACCCCCTGGCGCGGGCCAAGCCTGGCCACGCGGCCAGGTGGTGTGGCCGGCCCCTGGCCCCTCTCCGTCTCGTATTTTGGCACTTGATCCCTTCCGGAAAAATAGGCACTTTGGCTGTTGTCCCATCCAATTCCGAGAATATTCATTTTCTGACTTTCCTGGAACCAAAAACAGCAGAAAACAGGCAGCTGGCACTGTGGCTCTTGTTAATAGGTTATTCCAAGAAATCATAATAAAAGTACTCCAAAGTTGGAACAAAACACAAGAAAGTGGATAAAACTAAGCATGGAACATCAAAAATTATAGATATATTTACAATGTATCAACATCCCCAAGCTTAACTCCTGCTCGTCGTCGAGTAGGTAAGTGATAAAAAGAAAGAATTTTTGAGGTGACATGCACCATCAAAGACTTGATCAAAATATTTGCAAAACATTCAAAGCTGGGATCATAGTACTTCAATCATAACATGAAAGACAAAGTTCTAGCAATAAGCAAAGAAACTAAGATGCAACATGAAAAGGCACAAACAAAAGATTCATGAATAACAATGCTTTGCAAGACATTTGTTTGTTTCACATGAAGAAAACATAGCATAAAAGTATTCAGCTTGTCCCTCAATAGAGTAGCAAATATAAATGATAGGACACCTTCAAAGTTCATAAGAGTGACTAGATACAATAGTTTAAAACAAGCAATAACAAGTTATGCATCAATCAACTAGTCTTGGGACAATGCACATAGAACTAAGAATGGCCACTATGCTCTCAAAGTCGGTGCATAAAGTTAGAAGGTGGAGACTCAATATAATGGTAGAAGAAAGGCCTTTTGTAAAAAGGAAGTAGGGATTCAAGTCTCGTAAAGAGCTTCCAAAAATTATGGTACTTGTAGTTTTCATCTCTCATTGCCCCTATCATAAGCATCTTGAAGGTGATTAAGGTTAAAGTGACACAACTAAGAGGATATGCTTGACAAGTTATAAACTGAAATCTCATGCCCCTTACTTACGAAGACCGATCCTCATGCTACTCAACTTCAGTCACGAGTAAGCTCTTGTCATTGTAAGTATATGTGTATCATTAAGAACCGCCAACGGGGTACCCCTTGCACATGATACGGGAGCTTTCCCATAATCAAAATGACAAGGCAAGCATACAATGAGCATCTCAGCAATCTTTTTATTTGCTATTTGCATAGGTTTTTATTGAGGATGCTTCATAGAGTGCTCATTATGGTGATGCTGCTAGTTTCCACCATGATTAGGCATGGCTTAGGCTAGCGGCCCATGCGTTTCTCTAACACACATACAAACTCCATGATCTTACAAGTTCCACTTTTATTTCACACCGCCGGGATGCGTAAGCAAAAGAACATAATATCAACGGGGTACAAAGTACAAGTGCAATGTTGAAAGAGTTCCCCATGAAACATGGTTCTGCTAATTTCAACTTATAAAGCGCAAGCATATACGCAACAAAGAAGGACCCAATGGTTCAAGTTTATTAGAGGTAATAAAGTAAAGTGTGCCATCAAGTTCGTGAGAGCTTTAATCACTAGTTTTCTCATAACAAGTGAAAGGTAAACAAAAGCATGAATATACTTGGAATAGCATAAGCTAGTAGGTAGGTATGGTGGACTCTTTGGAATAACTTGGTTTGGGGATTTGGATGCATGAGTGGAACTCATACTTTGTTGTGGAGGCTAGCAAAAGACTGGGAGCGACAAACTAAGAGAGCAATAATGGCCATAATCATGCAGAGTGACAAAACATCATTGATCAAAGCATAAAGTGATACTACAAGTTGAAAACTAAAGGATCATAAAGGCTATGGTGACTTGAGATAGTCATAACATGGTGTGAGCATGTGCCAAGTCAACCCAAATAAAGCATCAAAAGGGAATACAACTATACTATGCTTTAATATGCTAAAACAACGCATGATTCATCCAAGGCACATTAAGCAATCTCAATTGTTTATAACAAGTTATGCTAAAGCAAATAATACTAAGCATAAAGCCAAAACGATATCAAGCATGGCATGACAAAGCATAGGCCACAGTTAAAAACAAGCTCTTTTTACCACATAAGCATGAACTTTCCTACTCTTTTCCAAAACCAAACCAAACTATTTGCAAACCAATGTGTGAAAGAGGGGGTCCAACCAACTTATTCAGAAAACTAATCAAACCAAGCAAACTAAAAACCAAAACAAAAACGAAAAATAAGATGCTCGAAGAAAAACACAACTGTGCATGAAACAATAATAATGAAGCGTTTGGAAGAAACCTGGAATTTTTATTGATGAAGAAGGGGATGCCTTGGGCATCCCCAAGCTTTGACGCTTGTACTTCTTGGATGTTTCTTGGGGTGACATGCGTGGCATCCCCAAGCTTGAGCTTTAGTCCATCCTTCATCTCATTACTCATTCCTTCCATACACCTGAAATTTTTCCTTCATACAAAACTTCACACAATCTCATTAGCAACATTAGTGCACTTTAAGATAAATAAGTCTCAAGGTTCAGTTCTAACACCAAATAAACTTCCATTAGAACACTAGCTACTGTAGCACTTCCCTCAAAAATCTTAATTTCCCTAAAGGAACTCAAGAAGGAACTAACAAGAAGCAAATGCAGAAAATGGCAGAAATTTGTCAAAACAGACCAGCAGGTAAAGACGAATTTTTTCGAAGACCTTCTGTTGCTCAAATAAAAAAGTGTTGAACTAACGAAAGTTAGATAACAACCTGGGGCAGAAGCACAAAACATTACAGCTCAATCCGACGTACAGAGCTCTCTCAGGAATTTTTACGGTGAAGCACAGAAATCTGTTTCGAGACAGCAACTTTCCCAATCATTACTTCACTCTCGTTAGAGGTTACTCTTGGCACAAAAAGCAAATAAAAAGGATAAGGAGAGGTTATTACAGAGGTAATAACTTCCAAGACTCATCTAAAACTCTTGGGTTATCTCCCAACAAGTACTTTTCTTTAACGCCTTTAAGTTAGGCAAAAGAACCAAAGAAAGAATCAAGTGTTCTCAAATGAAGAAGCATTAAGACCAATACCAGAAAATTGTTCTCTCATAACAAGATTGAGTAAAGCAGGTTTTATCTCAAAGAAAGTATTTTCAGCCACAGGTGGAGCAATAGGTGTGCTCATAAAATCATTATTGTTGGTGCTAGTGAAGTCACACAACTTAGTGTTTTCAAGAGTAGTCATTTTTTTGGGTTTTCAAATAAGAAAGCAAACAAGTAAAACTAATTTTTTTGGATTTTTGATAAAGAAACAAGCAAACAAAGCAAAAAAGAAAACTAAGCAAAACAAAAACAACAAAGTAAAGAGATTGGTTATGAGAGACTCCCCTTGTGAAGATGTCCTTGACTCCCCGGCAACGGCGCCAGAAAAATGCTTGATGACTCTGTGTATGGCGCCAGAAAAATGCTAGAGCATGGTTGATGTAGAGCTCGTTGGGAACCCCAAGAGGAAGGTATTATGAGCACAACAACAAGTTTCCCTCAGTTATGAAACCAAGGTTTAATCGAACCAGTAGGAGCAAGGAAACACCTCAAAGGTGTTACTAGCTGAGCTTTGGCAAGGCGCACTACCGGTGCTAGTAGCAACGTGGAGACCTGCACAACACAACCACAGAACTTTGTCCCCAACTTGCGATGAGGTTGTCAATCTTACCGTGTTTTGCGGAAAACAAAGGATTAAACGTATCGAATGGAAAGAAGTAAAAGTTTGCAGAAAGTAAACACAAAGCAGTAAACAGTTGTAGATTGTATGTAAAGTAAAAGGACCGGGATCCATAGTTCACTAGGGGTGGCTCTCCTTAGATAGATAACATGCTGGGTGAACAAATTACAGCGGGGCAATTGACAAACACCGAGAAAGCAATACATGCATATACTAATCATCTTGACTCCTTTGAGACTTGATTGGGCATTACAACACAATACATAGACCGCCATCCAACTGCATCTATGACTAATAATCCAACTTCAGGTTATCATCCGAACCCCCTCCAGTATTAAGTTGCAAGCAATAGATTATTGCTTTACGAACTGCGTGTAAAGTAAACAATACAATTGTTCTATGATCAAAGGATCGTTGTTTTCTCCCTAGTAGCAACAGCACATCTAGTACCTTAGAGATTTCTGTCACTTCCCCAGATTACCAGAGGCATGAACCCACTATCGAGCATAAATACTAACTCTTGGAGTTGATAGCATCTACTTGGCCAAGATAGCTACTAACAATGGAAAGCATGCAAGATCTCAAATAACAAAGACATGATAGAATCAATAATTAATCTGAAATAGCATCTCAATATCCATCGGATCCCCGCAAACACAACATGTATGAATTACAAATAGATGATCTTGATCATGAACGGAGCTCACAAGATCTAAACATGAAAGCACAAAGGAGGAGAAACCAGCCATGTAGCTACTACATGGATCCGTAGTCCAAGGATGAACTACTCACGCATCACACCGGAGGCTTGCATGGTGATGAAGAAGGCCTCCAGGGTGAATTCCCCTCTCCGACAGGGTGCTGGGAAGAGCTTCAGATCCGTTCCGATCTAGGTATGGAGATGACGGCGGCTAGAGACTCTTTCGTGGATTTTTTGATCGGGTACCTAGGGTTTTCGTCCCAAAGGCAACTTATAGGCGGAAGGAGAGGCCGAGGGGGTGCTAGGGTCGGCCAGACCACCCCCTGGCGCGGGCCAAGCCTGGCGGTGCGGCCAGGTGGTATGGCCGGCCCCTGGCCCCTCTCCGTCTCATATTCTGGCACTTGATCCCTTCCGGAAAAATAGGCACTTTGGATTTTGTCCCGTCCAATTCCGAGAATATTCATTTTCTGACTTTCCTGGAACCAAAAACAACAGAAAACAGGTAGCTGGCACTGTGGCTCTTGTTAATAGGTTAGTCCAAGAAATCATAATAAAAGTACTCCAAAGTTGGAACAAAACACAAGAAAGTGGATAAAACTAAGCATGGAACATCAAAAATTATAGATACATTTACAATGTATCAGTATGCCCTAATTGGAGACCTAGCCACCTCTATATAAGGAGGGCTAGGGCCTCTGTAGAAAGGGTTGATCTCGACTTGGTTGGGTTTTTCTGGTTGCTTCCTAGAGAGTTGAGTTTGGCTAGTGGTGAGAGTAAGAGAGTTCTTCTTCCTCCTCTCCCCAATACAGCTCAAGGAGCACTTGTAATCCGTGGAAGTGAATCAAATATAAAGCTACCATGTGTGGAATCACCACACTATCTCTCCCTGGATTCCCCTAGTGCATTTAGTCCCCACCTTTAGCCTATCCATGGCATCTTCCGTGACACCACCACGACAATTGTATATCTCTCTCTACCGCCGAAGCTGAATATGTTGCTCCTGCCAGCGCTTGCACTCAATTATTGTGGATGAGGCAAACTTTAAAGGAATACGGTATCAATTGTGACAAAGTGCCTCTTTTATGTGATAATGAAAGTGCAATCAAAATTGCGTACAATCCTGTTCAGCACACAAGGACGAAGCATATTGAGATTCGAAATCATTTTATTCGAGACCATGTTGCTCGCGGCGATATTGATCTATCCTTTGTGAGCACGAAGAACCAACTTGCGGATATTTTTACAAAGCCACTTGATGAAGCAAGATTATGCTACTTGAGGAATGAGCTAAATATCATTGATTCCAGGAGCTTGTCTTGATTACCCATGCACTCACTCGTACATCTCAATCCTTCTTTGGTCTAGGTCTGGGCATGGATATAGGGGGAGTGTGGTCCTAACTCATTGGGCCAACCCTCCCCCCATAATGCCAAAAGCAAGATAAATCATTTCTCTTAATATCATTTTGTGATATGTGAGCTTATTGATGAGTATTGGTCGTGAACCCAAGATATATCTTCGCGGTGTCACACCATACACTCCAACAAGGTGGCCTCGGCCACCGCCCTCTCCCTTGAGGAGCTTTGGCTCTTTTTGGCTATTCTTTGCTATCTCATGTTCTTATGGGAATCACACTCAATCTTGGCTTTTATTTGATTTGGATTTTGCAATTTTGAGTGTCTAGTACCATCTCAGTTTGGCTCTCTTAATCCTAAGCATTTCCCTACCCCTAAGCCATCTATTCTAGCACACAAGTCCCCTGTACACCTTGTGGGGGTGTTGTTTGGGGACTTGCGGGCCTGGTTCTGTGTACAGCAGAATCCCAGATGCAGCTCTCTCTCTTTGCACTGTGGACAATGGCATTGTGGGCACTCTGGCTGGTCTTGCTCCCATCTACGCTGCCTTAGTGGGTCTCTTATGTGACTCCATTACTCCGAGTGGGGGCAACAATGATAGCATCTGTGGTCATCTTGTTCAGCTACTTCAATTTTCTCATGAGGTTGCCTCTTGCAAGGACGAGTCAGTGCAGTACAGGATGGATGTCATGGACTTCATTTACCATGAGTTGTCTGATGCTATGTTCAACCGTCTGTCCATTCCCTATGCACCCTACATTATGATGCTCATCTGGCACTTGCTTCCTGCTGAGAAGTTCCACATTGCCTCGGTGCACAAGGCCAAGAAGATCTACACCAAGGTTCGGAAGACCTCTCACCCCTCCTTTGGTCCTGAGGGCCTCATGAGGGATGCTCACAGGCCCCATGTGCCTCCTGTTGCTCGTGAGATCAAGCAGCTGAACTGGTTCCGGCGTAACATACTCTGCATGGGCGTGGACACGTACGAGGCATACCATGAGTTGGCTCACTCCCAGCAGCTCATTCTCCACCATGTGTCCGGTGCTTCGGGTGATCCTCCGGCTCCTACACCTCCCACTCCGTATGCTCGGTGGAACTCTTCCTCCAGGTTGACCTATGGTGAGCTGGAGCGTCACTTGTTCCCCTCTGCGCCTGCTGCTGATGATGAGGATGAGGAAGGTGAGGAGCTTGAAGATGAGGATGAGGATGAGAATGAAGACGGGGAAGAGGATGAGGACGAGGACTACGAGTGATCCCGTGGGGCGCTAGCATCGCTCTTCTCCCTTTTTGGTGTCTCAGTGCCAAAGGGGGAGAAGTATTTCTATTAGGATGTCGGTGGATTTGCATGGGTCGGGCATGAGCACTTGCATTTTTCTATTCGTCGTTTTCTTGCTTATGCCCATTTAGCGTTGAACTTTATATTTGTGGTTTGTGGTTGTTTGATACACTATGTGGTTGTCTGGATTATGCCTATGGTTTTCATCTCATGGATTATGCTTATGGATCTATCTATTCATATCCTATTGCTGGAGGTTTTTATTATGGAAGGTGCTCATATTGGTTATCCGGTAATAATTGTGGCTTATGTCAAGGATGCCTTCCCTCTACCTCGGTGGTATGTTTATGTTGCTCATATGTCTATGGAATAGATTCACCTATTTGTGTGCATTTGTATTCCAATGCAAAATTCTATTATGCACACACTGAGGGGGGGTCTCTTTCATAGTTATTACTGTTTGTCTTGTGACTTTCTCCTGCAAATCCTGGTATTGTCATCTAACACCAAAAAGGGGGAGATTGAAAGAACATTTCATGTTTTCCTATGTTTTGTGTGTTAGATAACAATACTGTGGAGATTATTCATGTGCGCTAACTGTGCAGGAAGCTTTGAGGGGGCCGGATTATCCGCCCCACCAAGGGCCGGATAATCCGGCCTACCTCATTGCTCAAAGGGAGCCAAGGCGCATTGCTCGGTATCCGGTCGGATTTTCTCCCGGAAAATCTGAACTGGGGCGGTTTTTCCTCCCCAGGCCGGATAATCCGGCTGTCGCATGGGCCGGATAGTCCGGCCCCTAGTTCTTGAGCAAAGTGAGCCAAGGCGCGTCGCTCGGTATCTGGTCGGATTTTCTCCCAGAAAATCCGATCTAGGGCGGTTTTTCCTCCCTAGGCCGGATAATCCGGCCTTCACATAGGACCGGATAATCCGGCCCCCAGAAGTTGATCAAGGGCAAGCTCGGTGCGACGCTCTGATAGGGGCGGATTAGCTGTCGGATATTCCGAGTCTGGGGCGGTGTTTTCCCTAGGGCGGATAATCCATCCCTCACTTGGGCCGGATAATCCGGCCCCCAAAGTGTCCAACGGCTGGTTTCGAAAGGGGGTATAAATACCCCTTCTTCCCCAACGTTCAGAACTCTTGATTCATTCGAAGTTTTCCAGACATTGTGCAAGAGCTCTCATTCTCGATCTCCCACTTCAACCACCCGAAGGTCTTGATCTTTGGGGGAATTGAAGGAGGAGAAATTCATCATCGTCATCACGAATCAAGCGCTTCAACTCCTCTCCATTCACTTGGAGAAATCCCTGATCTAGTATTCTTGTCAATACCTAGATCTTGTTCATTGTATTTGATAAATTTGTTCTTGTGGCAGCTTGTTGTCATTTCGGGAGCCTCCAAGTTGTTGTGGAGTTGTTGCCCCGCTAGTTGTGTAAAGGCGCCGGTGCCCGCCTCGAAGGGTACCTATAGTGGAAAGGTGGATCAGGCCTTTGGTGGCGGGATCCATCGGAGAACAGGGTGAGGCCTATTGTGGCGTGGTGGTCTTAGTACCATCCACCCCTCCAACGCAGACGTACTTCCCTTAACAAGGAAGGAATTGCGGTCAAACAAATCCTGTGTTTCCGCGTGCTTCACTACGGTTTACCCGTTCCTCTTCCACTCGCTCTTTACTCGCTAGTAGATAGGTTTGCATATAGGGAAATTCCACCTAATAGTTTATCTAGAGAATTTACCCTTTGTGCTAAGCCTAAAATTGAAAAAGTATTAAAATTTGGTGTAGCACCTATTCACCCCCCCCCCCTCTAGGTGCCCATACGATCCATTTCAGAGGGGCAAGAGGAGCATCATCGGAATGGAAGGACCTGCCAACAAGCAAGACATCGACAAGAATGTCGATCTCAAGATCGAAGAGGAATTCGACAAGTACTTCGACAAGCCAACTACTTATGCTAAAGTAAGAAGGAAGACCATCCTACCGGCTAAAGGTTGCCCGTACACGAGAAGAAATCTCAAGGTGGCCAGCCTAAAGTATTCTACCGCGAAGAAGAAGGGCAAGAAAGTTGTTATGAAGAGACACTAGCTACCTCGGAGCCGACTTAGCGGTTTTTTACGCCTTTTTTGTACTAATTAATGCACATGTGTGCTCGCGCGCCTGCATATATGTATTACTTTGACATACTAATGTATGCGGATAAAATTGAGGCAAATATATTAATTCTTGTTTTTAATAGGCAAATATATTAGTTCTTGCTTTTAATATATTATTACCATCCATACAATATTTTTAATAGGCAAATATATTAGTTCTTGCTTTTAATATATTATTACCATCCTTAAAATATTTTTTTTAAAGTCAAAAAAAATGTGGCTGTGCCAGCAATCGAACCTGGCCGCCCAGGTTTAGAACATAGAGGAGCAACCAATATGGTAAGCTTCGTTTTCTGTCAAACAACAGCGCAACGCGCGTTTTGTACTGTCCCCAAAATTCTGTGGCGCATATCTGAACAGATGCGCCACAGAATTCTGTGACTTAGAAAATTTTCCCCATATCGCCTCAAATCCCCTTTCTTTTTCCCCATATCGCCTCGCTGCGCCGCGCCGCCCTTGCCCCGCCTTTCCGCCGCACCGCGCTTGCCCCACCGTGCCGCCGCGCCGTACCCGCCTTGCCTCGCCGTGGCCTCGCAGACCTCGCCGTGGCGCCCATCGATTCCAGTTCTTCCCCACCGTACTAGGTCTGCACTCCTCTGCTTCACATCTTTTTTGTCTATTTGAGCTGAGTCGTTGATGCAAAGATGCTTCTGCTATATGGGAACCTTTGTCATGTGCTAATTTTGGGTCTAGGTCTGTAGTTGTAGCAAGAAAAACGTGATAGCATATTTTATTGTACCACTTAGGATTATATGATGAGATGGTGAAATCGATCTGGTGTCTGTGCTTCTCATCTTTGCGTGCATCTATCATATCAACGACGAGGAGAGTCCCATGTATATACCATATCCGATGATGTCCGTGTGTTTACATAGCAGCATTCGAGGGTGTCAGACCTGGAACATGAGTTTTTGGCGCTCAAGTAGAGATACATACGTTTGGTAAAAGGTCATGCGTGTAATAGAATTCTAGATTTCAGTTAGTATGGTGCAGTTTAGCTCACTCTGTTTGCACGTTTATAGTTAACAAATAAATACAAAAGGTAACATGTCTGTTTATGAACAATTAGATTGAAAGTTGAGTATTTAGATAACCATGGCTCGTGGCCCTAGTATCTATCCTTATTTGGACCTCTGCACAACCTCAAGTTTATTAGGCTCTAGATCATAACTGCATTTTTGCTACTACTAAAGCTATGCTACTAGACCATCTAATCAGGTTCAACTAATTCTACTACTCAAGTGTAGTTACTACCTGAGGTGCTGCCTGTAATAAAACTCTTTTCCATGGATTCCGCCGTCCCTTTCTTTCCCTTGGAATTTCCTTCACCTTTCTATTGTGATTGCAATTGGAATTCAACTTTACATGCGATTCATAGCTCGGTGCTGCTAGATGATTAAGCAAGCTTATTAGGAAGTACTGCCCAAATGTTCATTACTAGCTTGATTCATACTCTAGCACTTGTTGCTCAATTGAATCAGTGATGGTAAATGGTTGCATGATCTAGATTCTAGAGGAAACAAAAATATATACTCCGTGCTATCTATCAGCTCTGCGAGATGCTGAGATGATATTTTACTGTATTCATTACTGTTTAGTGGGTGTAGTTTTTGTCTCTTTGTTGTCATGTTTTTCTGTTGTGTGTTCTCCGGGATGGATTATTGCTTCTGTTTGGAACCAGCATGAAGAAACACAGTGGAGATCGTCCCTGGAATAAAAAACACCATTTGCATTTTTTTCCCAAATCCAATTTGTGTCCATCACTGGCATAT
Organism: Avena eriantha; assembly: GCA_910589775.1. NCBI lineage: Eukaryota > Viridiplantae > Streptophyta > Magnoliopsida > Poales > Poaceae > Avena > Avena eriantha. The sequence goes on along the minus strand of OU342745.1, from coordinate 531,636,930 downwards.
ATTTGAATATATGAAAATACAGGATTGTGGCACTTGTGTTGAATGAGCCTTCCAGAACCCATACCATGTGACGAAATGCCATTGCTAAGTGTATTTTCTTCAGAGGAGTAGAAGAATCATGAGAGCTATTGGTAATTAAGTTGGTGCTTTTAAAGATATGGAGGAAGAAAGCTTGTACTAGTACTAGTACAGTGGTGAGATGCTCATCAGGTGACCCAGTGAGCATATATTTTTCCTTGTCCTTCTTCTTTCCGGAGACAAACCAGTTGGAAACATACTACAAGTGAAAAACCACTAAAGATTCTTTGCTTCAGGTCACTAAAAAGCTCGGTAATGCTGGGTTTAGGTGCTCCACTTTCAAGCCAAGGAAGCCAAACAATAATCCACCCGTTAACTTTGCAATGAACTTCCTTTTTATCCATGTGTCAGCCATTAAAAAATGCTAGCCTAGCAGTAATAAAGAATAATCAGTGGGTAATAACAATGTGTATCATGTATGTCTACAATTCCATTATTACGTATATCTCTGCAGTATATCTCTGTGAGTGAATCATGCTTTAGCTAGCTATATCTCTGCAGTATATCTCTGTCAGCTAGAAAAGAAAAGAAAAGACCATCATCAGGAGTTTCTATTGTATGGTGTTGGAGCACCATATGTGGTTGTGGAGCACAATTTGTGCTTTTTTGTATGTAAAATGTTTGCAGGGAAATCACCCGAGCTGCCCATTTCTCCTGAAATGTTGATTTCGATCCATTTCGGTCGAGAAATGGGGCTCCTATGTCAAAAAATTAGCGAAGGTCATGCCGAATTTTTTGGTCGACACTTAGTAATTTTTTGACATATGAGCCCCATTTCTCGACCGAAATGGAAGTGAATTGACACTTCGGGAGAAATGGGCAGCTCATTTTAAATATTGTCAACACTAATTAATGCTAACTTCCTTATTTTAATTTGTTTAGAAGTGTGCAAACATGTCGGCCGCCGATGGGGCCGGCACTTTTAAGGCCGCCATGAGCGTCGAAGACCAAGCCAGAGCGGCGAACCTCACTTTCTGGGAGGCGGCGGCACAGCACGAGGCGGCGGAGTCTCAGCATGAGGACGTGGCAGCTACTGCGGGCCACGATGGGGATGATGAGCAAGAGGGGGACGAGGACTACCAGATAGATGAAGCCGAGGAGGAGGATGCGACCACCTCCGATGGTGGAGGCCGCACGACCGATGGCGGAGGCTGCACGACCGATGGCGGGGACCGCACGGATGGCGGTACCAGCAACCCGTCCGTTAAGAAGAATAAGAAGCCGGGGAAGGATCGGAAGCCGCAAAAGCTCGCCGACACCACCGACGAGATCACTCTGGTCTCGGAAAGTGGCCTTCTGTTGGAGCCTCCGGATGTTCCCGCCGGGTACGACATGCAACTCGGGTGCATCATTCGGGAAAGCATGTCGATCAACATGAAGCACCTGAGAAGTGAAGCAAATGAGCGGTTGGTGGCAAACTGCCTTAAGAAGCTTCACCGACGGTACAAGTTCCCAGCCCTGTACACCGACAAACTGGAAAAATCCAATAAGGTGAACATGTTAGCCATCACGAAGATGGCCAATGCCTTGAGCAGCTGGAGAACCCGGGTGAAGAACAAGATCGTGAAAAAGGAAAGGTGGGAGAAGATCAAGAAGGGTGAGACCATGATCGACGAAGACGAGTTCAAGATATTCAAGGCGGAGATGGAGACTGACGAAGCGAAGGCATGGACGGAGTGGGTCGGGAAATGCGGGAACAGAATATAGGTAACCACCGATGTGGAAGCGGCGGTTACAGGGGAAAGAAGGCCATATGGGCAAGGGAGGACGCCAAGGTTGAGCGTCTCGGGAAAGAAAACCCGTTTTTAAAAATCACGGACGAGCAGACCCGGAACTTTGTCTGGGCCCGCTACTATTTGGACAAGGATTCCAAGGAATTCGTCACCGACAATGACGATGTGAGGAAGTTTGAGAATAAGCTGGTAAGGAATTTACCCGTGCTCCATTTTCTTTCATTTTGAATAATGAAGGCAAGTTCCTAAATGGGTTCACCTTTCCTTATCTGCAGGACACTGAAATCAAGGCTACGCACGAGGCGCCGGACTCGTCGTCCCAGGGATCGACGGAGCCGTGGGACACAATTTTCAACAGGGCGACCAACGCCTTCAAGGGGAGGCCACAGTCCGAGCGGCCCACGTCATTTGGCCGTATCTCTGGCTTTGGTATGAGCACAAAGTTCCGCGAGTACTACAGCGAGGAAGCCAAGAAGAGAAAGGAGAGGCGGACCCAGTCGGCGGCTCAGGATCAAGCCGAGAAGGAAGAGCTGAAGCGGAAGATCGCGCATCTGGAGGCCAGTAAGGTGGACCAGGACGAGGTGAACGCGATAGTGCAGCAGAAGATCCTCGAGATGCTACCCCCTCAGCTGATGGAGGGGATAGCAAAATGGAATGCGGACGGTCAGGTGGGGCCGATACAAGTGCCCAGCGCCGGCGGCAACACCTCGAGCCACCAAGTGTCACCAGACATGGTTACCCCGCCGCCCTCCATCCCACGGCGCAGCCGATGGAGTTGGATGCGCCGGAGCTGCCCCTCCTGCCGAGACTACCAAGGCGCAGCAGCCAGCGGCGGCGGTGCTTCCTAATGCACCCGAGATGTAGAAGAAGAAGGATCAGCCACCGGCCGCCCGTGTCTCGACATTAGCCGAGCTCGGCGCCCTCACCAAGGTAAAATAAGTAGTTAGTCAGTGTGCTCTACTTAATGCCTTTGATTGGCTGCCATCTCATGATGCATATCTGTATGCCTCAGGACACTCCGTGCGTGCTCCTGCACAAGGTGCACGGCGGCGAGTTGAAGGATGTTTCCACGGGCAAGCTAATACAACCGGCGAACTGCACGATGCACTGCAAGCCCATGGACGATGCCGTGATGCGCGTCGAGTTGGGTCGGGTGTTGGGGAGTGCGAAGACATGGACCCTCCCATGCAACCTCCGGGAGCCGACGAGCACCTGACCCTGGAAGGTTGCCATGGCTATCCCATGATTTGGCCAAAGACCCAGATTCGTATTGGGTCTCGCTCCACCGGTGCCACCTCGGTCGTCCAGCCGCCAAGGACGAAGCCTCCTACTGCACCGGTCGTCGTCGCCGCCACCACAAGCCGTCACCAGAGACTCTTGGGAGCGTATGCACCGGCGCCACAAGCAGCCAAGGGCGTGGTTGCTCCTCGACCGCCATCGCCCCTGCCTAAAGGCAAGGCCGTGGCACCGCAACCGCCATCGCCACCACCCCACGATGACGTGGACATGGCGGCCTTTGATGCTAACATCGAGGTGGATGATGATGATGATGCACCGGTCGACGTCAATGCCTTCGTTAACACCGGCGCCAGCAAAGGACCGTTCATGCCTCCTCTCGTTGAAGAACCATCATTCCGCGATCAAGCTAGCCATCCCAAGAAGCGCCTGGTCTTCCGTGGGTTTTCTCAGGAGACGCCTCCGGCCACCGAGACACAACCTCCATCGGCTGGAATCATTTTCAGCCCTAACACACTCCACAGGACGGCCGGTGATGGGTTAGCATCGCCAGTGGAGGCTGCTGATACGAAGAGGAAGAGGGCGATGAAGAGGCCGAACATGAACAAGGACAAGGCTGCGAGCCAGCCCACTCCGATCCGTTACCGAGACGACATTGTACCACCCCGCGAGGATGGCTTGACCTGAGTGCACGAAGCTGGTCAGCCCATACTGCCTCTGGAACTGCGTCGCCTGGCTTCGGGAGCTATGATGACTTTGCATGAAGGTATCCTGCCACTGGAGGGCCTCCTTCTCAAGGACAAGGACCCGAGTTACCCGGTGGTCACCGCCAAGGTGCCGGAGGACGTGGGCTTCATCACCGATGCCCCCGCGGATGTGTTCTTCATAGCCTACGGGGACATCTTCAAGCTGTTCCACTCGAGACGGCTGGACTATAACTTGGTCCGCCTATTCGCGCTCAATCTGGCAATGAAGGTCAAGAGAGAGGACACCCCGTTCGTCGCGATAGCGGATCCCTACTACATGCGGGATAGCTAGCTGGAAGAAGGAACAAGGACCCGGGCCCGGGCAAAGTCCTACCTTCAGAAGCTATTGATGGACAGCAAGAGGTAGGACAACATCCTTGTGCCTCTCTTTCCCGAGTAAGTGTACACATCCTCCTACCACTGTTGTAACACATAAGTATTTCTTTCCATTGCTCTTTCCCAACACCCCGTTCCACATTGTGTGTTGCGCAGAGACAAGTACTGCACGCTCATCGTCCTCTCCACGAGGTATTCGCTTGCCACCTACTTTGACTCGGGGAGTGCGAGGAGGAAGAACTACGCCAGAGTAAGGAGCGTTCTGGATGATGCTATCGAGGGCTATGCCAATCAGGGAGGCCCCTTCAACTATAAGGGGGAGGCTTACAGGGACGATGGCCGACACAAGTTCAAGCATGTGTTCGAGTTCCCCTGCGTCAAGCAGCCGTCTGACAGTGTGAAGGAGGCCTTCTACGTTTGCCATCACCTCAAAGGGTTTGTCCGGGATTGCGAGATGCTAACGCTACCATCTTCTCTCCAAGGATGGGCCCAAAAGTTGCATGGGATCAGTGACCCCGATCTCAGGGAAGACTTCCATGATACGCAGGTGAAGCTGTCACATATCATCATGGAACAGATCAACACACGTGGTGGGCTCTTACACCAGCCCAGGTCGTTCACCAAGAGGGAGATCGAAGCCCGCCTCAAGGCGCAGGGTGACTTCAGGACGTGGACGAAGAAAGACATGTACAAGCCGTTCCCGGCGCCCTACGAGGAGAAGGCTACTTGACCGAGAGAGCGTGTGTATCGGTGGACATGTAGTGTGTGTGTCGAAAAATTTAACTTGCCTAGCTTGAAACCGTCGTTGTTATTGTGTCGGACATGTTGTCGTGTTTCTTTCATTGTCATCGACGCATTGTTTTAAATTTATGAATGTCTTGCTCTAATATTTTTAAGCATATATATTTGCATGATATACTAATATGCCTTGTCAATAGAGATGCCGACATACGCTGTGTACAAGGGTCGGGTTCTAGGTGTCTACGAGGAGTGGGTGGACTGCCACCAACAAGTGGACAAGTTCAGCGACAATAGCTACAAGGGATACAAGACTAGAGATGAGGTGGTGGCCAAGTGGAGGAGACATGTGTGGAAGAAGAACCGGACGAAGATCTTGGTGCCGCTCCTCCTCACCGGCATCGCGGTTACGGTGTACTACATTTTGTCCTAAGGTAGGCGGTGACAACATCGCGCGGTTGTAAGTTATGTGAGTGAGATGAACACTTGTGAAATATACTTGTACACTTATTCGGTTCTAAGTGATGTGATTGATGAACACTTGTGATCATTCATGCTTGTTGATGTATTATATGTGAACTGGAACATTTGTACTGCTATGTGCAGCTTTTCTGTGAATTTCTGTTAATTTTTGTGTATTTCCTGTAATATACCTGTATTTGTACCAGATTCTGAAAATTTCGAAATTCTGAAAAAAAGGATTATGTGGAGCTATATGCGCCACAGAATGTACCACACATAATCTGGGACAGAATTCTGTGCGCATATAGCCATATGCGCCACCGAATTTTGAGAATTCTGTGGCACATATGCATATGCGCCATAGAAATATAATTTTAGTGGCGACTGCTAGATGCACCACAGAAAGCGTTTTTTGGTGCGCCACCGATAACTTTTTCCTAGTAGTATGCTAGAGTATAATTACAGCATGTTCACGATCCCACAAATGGAAGACACGATACTGGAGTACTACTAGTATTTTTCTCCTAACCATACATATCCATGTTCACGTGTTACATTGACAGCAATTTTCATTGAAGTTTTTCACAATATTAGTGTTAGATGCACATTTGTTGTCCCAAAGATGCACAAACACTTCTGTTTAAGGGTTATAATTCAATTAGACAATTGGCCATAAGTAATTTTTTTCTTCTAATCACAAGATGATAGCTAGACATTCAGTTGTTTCTTATCTTAGCAGAAGTCAATTTTTAATATAATTTACAATGTATATTCATATAATTTACGATGTATAAACATATAATTTACATGGATATAGGTGCTAATAATTATATATGCATGCAATTTGCATTGTTAGTGTGTGCTAGTAATTTACTAATTTACATTTAAAGGGTCTGTAATTTGTGTCAAATACTGCGGATGTTTACAAACCAAAAAATAAGTGGTCAATAATCGATCTACCACCATATGCAATGGACAAATAAACTAAGCGTTGATGAACAGAACAACACAGAAAAGTGTAAAAAATCTACACATGATCTCTCTAGTAATCAGTACTTAATTACTTACCAACAAGGGGGACGATGTTTTTGTGGCGGAGCCTGTTGATGATGCTGACCTCGGCGAGGAAGTCGTGGTAGCGCTGGTTCTGCACGTCGCGCGTGAACCTCTTGACTGCAACGTCTATTGGTCGTTCCGTCTTGGAAGCGGTGGCCGGTAGAGTGCACCGATACACGGTGCCGAAGCCGCCTCCCCCGAGCTTCATGGTCTCGTGGAAGTTGCCAGTCGCCTTCTTGATGTCGGCGAATTCCACCTTGGTGGGCACCCCGGGAAGGCGTTCCATGGACCTGGCGAGCTGGTCCAGGTCCTTTTGCCACCTCCGGTACCTGGAGTTGAAGTAACACGCTACCGCGATGGCCATCATGGTGGTGGCGGCTACGGATCCAAGGACCGATGATAGTATGATCACCTTCCCTGATGAGCTTACTTTGTTGTGGTAGTAAGGGAGGTGTTGCACCGTCACCTTCCAGTGGCTGACGCTGAGCTGCTGCTCCACCGTGGAGAGGAGGCCGAAATAATAATACTGGACGAGGCTCCTATCGTAGGATTGTGCCTCGGCTAAGACGCCGTCGCTAATGTTGAGTTTCACCTCGGCTATGGTGTTGTCAGGCTTGGGGTTGCCCTCCACGTCCACGAAAACCGACAGCCGGCGCCCGACATGGTCATAGTCGATCCACAGGGAGTAGTTGGGTGCCGAACTTGAATCGACTTTAATATCGATAGCCATGATATCAGGGACGTCCCTCAACGAGCTGTTAGACTCCATCGCACCGATCGTGACGGAGACGGAGCTGCCGCCGAAGAGGGTGGCGTTCTGGCGATTGAGCGAGCCGTCATCTTGTATCGCCAATGTGTGTTTGAACCCGTGCTCCTCAAAGGAGTCTACGGCCAAGTCGGGGATGATGAGGAAGGCTAGGCCGCTCTGGCTCTGGTTCGGCAGCGGCTGATAGACGATGATGGCGCTGAACGACGCCTCATCGACCACCAGGCCACTGGGTTGATATTGCCAGAGTAATATCACTCGAGGAATGATGGACAACACTTGAATCTTGCCGACCAGAAAGAGTTGAGTGCCGGTGCCGGGGTCGCCGTAGGTGTAGTTGCTCCTCCCATCGGAATCGGAGCACTTGCACGGCTTTGCCGTCGCGTGGGAGAAGCCCACGATTAACAAGAGAAAAAGAATGCTGCACAGACATGGCACAAGCAGCTTCAAGGGAAAGGCCATTGTATTGTATGAGTGTTTCCCCCGACCTTAGTTAGCGCTCTCTCTCTCTTGGTCTCACTCTGACCGTAAACTATGCTTTGCTTGGTGAATATACTAGTGGGTGAGCTTATATACAACGCATATTCTTTTTGACTCTATATACTGTAAACACATGTTCCACTAGTAAAGAGTCAAACAGGTGAGTTTTTGGGTGAGATTTTTCTCCTATCTTTAATCCCATGTAAATGCTACTCAATTTTTACTTGTGTAACCTTGGTAATCCTGCTACTACAATAAACTCTGTTTGTCTCTTTCCTGGTGGACTAAAGGTTTCCTAGATGATTCAGACTCGGAGGGCGACAGCAGCGAGCTGTTGGACCGCGCACCGTTGCCGTGGCAGGACCGGCCGGTTTGAGTCTTTGCTGGTGATGTACCGGCCTCTAGGGGTTTCCTAGGGACTTGGAGTGTGACAAGTCACCATAAATATTTGCCGTGTTTTTATGATATCTAGATAGATACATACACAACACTGTAATTTTATGATATCTTTTTGAAACGGAAATATAAGGCTAGACACAAGCCAAGCTCGGGCCGAGCCACATTTTAGCTCGCTAGTTTTTGGCTCGATTTGTGCTGGCTCGTTTTTCTAACGAGCCGGAAAGCTAGGCTCGGCCCGAGCTATCCACAAACTCTGGCTCACGAGTCTAACATGGTAATCAATGACAGGAACTAATGTCCTCATTTGCAAGGGACTACCGTAAAGAAACAATATCTTGACAAATATTTATCTCTCTTTGATAACTATTTTATAGGAATTCAAGGACGTGTTTTCTGAAGAGTTCCCTCATGAACTACCTCTCTTCGTGAAATCAAGCACCACATTGATCTTATACCCGGTGCACCTCTCCCAAACCACGCCGGCTACCGCACGAATCTGGAGGAGACGAAGGAGATCGAACGCCAAATCAACCAACTTGTCTCTAAAGGTTTGATCAAGTAAGCATTAGTCTAAATGCGGTACCCATGATTCTTGTTCCAAAGACGGATGATACGTTGCGGTTATGCATGAACTGTCATCAAATCAATACTATCACCGTACGGTATAGACATCCTATAACACGTCTTGACGACATGCTTGATGAGTTGAGTGGAGCTACTATTTTCTCGAAAATCGATCTTTGTAGTGGCTACTGTAAGATTGCGGAAGTATAGATTGTATTGATATTACAAGAGGTGATTACATCGTGAGCCCTTAGGCTGTTTATATAGTACTAGAAGACTTGGAGGGCAAGAAGCCTAATAGAGATAGAATTGGATTACAATATTGAACTATCAAATATGTCTAGCCGTAATATACTCTAACACCCCCCGCAGTCGGATCGGTAGTGATGCGGACGGTGTGACTAGAGAATAAGCCGAAGGTGAGGTGGTAGCCCTTGTTGCCGATGTCGATGTAGCCAGAAGTGAGGGCGCTTTAGTTGTGGTCGATGGTGCCATTGGGGAAGTTGTCGCTGTTGATGAAGTTGATGATGTTGGTGTGTTGTGGTCGATGTCGTTGTTGAGCCTAGAGAATTCATCGTAGTAGTTGAGGTAGACGTAGTTTGGATCGAAGTAGCTCGATCCGCAATGTCGAGCTTGCCAGACTCGGGAGCGTATCGGGGACAAAGGCATGCATCAGTGTTGCCAATACCGGACGTGCGAAGACAGGGACCATCATGAGTCATGCGTGCCAAAGCCGGATTGAGGAGCAAAGAAAATTTTCTGTAAATGGTCGATGTAGAAGTTGTCCGCCGTGTCGGAGTAGACGAAGTGGCTGCAAGAAGAAAAATTGAGCACAGACTTGTGTAAATAAAAATTGGACAGCGTCTCTGGCGGCAATGTCGTGGTGAACGAACACAATGGTGGTAGTTGTTGATGGCGATTGAATTGTAGCGGTAGTCGATTTCGGGGATTAGACCCGTATTTTCCGCTTGTATGAGCACGGCGTAGCTCGTGGAGAAGAAATTGTTGGCATTGACGATGACTACAATCGGTGGTAGCGGCCACGATGTGGCAATGTTGTTGGTGTAGATGGTTGTCGGTGATGATGACTACGGGTGATGAAGGTGCATCCCTTTGTTGTCGACGAGGAGCGTACTCAGGGACGTGCGTCCCGGTAGATGTTGGCGAAGACGAACCGGTGTGGAGACCACGTGAGGACGAAGCAGCCGACGCAGCGTGTGAAGGCGTCCCTTGGGGCGCCGAGCGGAGCCTCCTTGCCATGATCGTTGACGATGATTTGCCGGAGTTGAGTCAACGCCGAGGTTGAAGTAGATGCGTGTGATGACGACATACGGTTGTGGATGATGCTTTTGGTGGCTAAAAGAAAATAGATCTAATAGGAAAAAGAAATTTTCTACAACTACTAAACCGATCTAGGGAATTAGAAGAAAAACTAGCTACAAGATGTGATGCCCCCGGTGGAGATCATGGAGATCGACCTCGCCGGGGGTGGCGCGGCGTAAGCGGTGGCTAAAACCTAGGCCGAGGAGCGATACGCTCTGATATCATGAAAGATTGCGGAAGTATAGATTGTATTGATATTGCAAGAGGTGATTACATCGTGAGCCTTTAGGCTATTTATATAGTACTAAAAAACTTAGGGGAAAGAAGCCTAATAGAGATAGAATTAGATTACAATATTGAACTACCAAATATGTCTAGCCATAATATACTCTAATAGCTAATCAAATACGCATGGCGGAAGGTGATGAGTGGAAAACCGCCTTCAAGACTAAGCTTGGTCTCTATAAATGGTTGGTCATGCCTTTTGGCTTATCTAATGTCCCATCCACCTTCATGCGCCTTATGAATCATATTTTGAGATCTCTCATTGGAAAAAGTGTAGTTATCTATTTTGATGATATTCTTGTTTATAGTAAGTCGCTTGATGAGCATGTTATACATGTTAAGGAGATGTTACAAATCCTTCGAAATGGTTGTGCACTTTTGATGATATTCTTGTTTATAGTAAGTCGCTTGCCAAGATTTAAGGCCAATCAAGACCAAGAAGGAGATGATATTCGAAGAAGATGACCTCGTGTGGAGACACTTAAGCAAAGACCGGTTTCCCAAGGATTGCGACTCCAAGATCAAGCCAAGAGAAGATGGTCCATTCAAAGTCCTCAAGAGGATCAACAACAATGCTTATATCATCGACATACCAACCTCGAAGTATCTCATGAGCAAGACATTCAATGTCAAGGACCTTTCACCATTTCATGGAGATGATCAAGATGATACGGTTGTAGAGTCGAGGATGACTCTTTCCTAAGGAGGGGGATCTGATGTAGCCCATCCTACGGACGTCCCGACATCCTCACCACCAAGTCCTCCAAGTGGACCGATGACCCGTGCTCGAGCTAATATCCTACAAGCTAAGGTTAACTCGCTCCTCTCCTCATGTGATTTTGATACATCCTTAGATGGCTTGCTACTTCATGCAATGACACTCTCAGCTACGAAGCCCCGACATATCGACAAGCCCCTTTGGAGGAAGTACCACGATCTGGACAAGAAGAAGATGTGGGCCGCGTGGACCGGGCTGCCCATGCTCAGCTATATCTGGCTCTGATCTATGTGCATTAAAAAAAATCTGCCCTGAGTTAGAAAAATATAGTTTGTCCCTGACTTGAATTATGTGTCGCAGATTTGTATAAATTCACAAGTATATATACACTACTATATAGATAAATGCATATCTAGAAAAATCTACTACGCAAACTAACCTGTGGTTGGGTGGCTAGGAGGGTGGTTGTACCCCCAGCCCACCAGAGTTCAAACCCCAGGTTTGACACTGTGTGCATTGCATAAAGATGAAATATCCTTTCAGTGGGAGGCGGCGTTCCGGTCGACAGCGAGGCGCTCGTGGTGACTTCGTCAATCTCAAGAGCTGATCTGCCGGCTCAGACTCTCGGAGGTGCTCATAGGGGTAGGGTGTGCGTGTGGAAGGCGACGTTCCCGTCGACAGCGAGGCATTCGTGGTGACTTCGTCAATCTCAAGAGCCGATCTGCCGGCTCAGACTGTCGGAGATGCTCATAGGGGTAGGGTGTGTGTGTGCGTTCATATGGGTGGCTGCATGTACGTGTTGTAAGCGTCTACGATTGTACTGTGATTCTTAAAAAGAACTGACAAGGACTCGGGATGAAGAGAGTATTATAGTCAAACAAATCTCTACTATCTAAAAAGAACTTTGGACGTTCCGTTTTCTGCCACTACGTCGGAGGCTTCGTCCGCCCACCCGTCCTCGCGCACGCAACGGGTTTTTCGTCCAGCCCCCTCGATGGCGCATGCGTTTTGCTCAGACTCCCGACACGAACCCTCTCTTCTTCCCCTTCTCTCTCTCGCCATCATCGTCTCCGCCCCCAGTCACGACCGCCTCCCGCTACTGCCTTACACCCCTCGCCAATTTCATCTCCCTCTCCTACCACCACCACCACCAGATCTCACCCCACTAGCCACTGCATTCCCAAGATCCAAACCCCACAACTGGAAGCAAGTGAGATCCAGATCGGGCCGAGGTCTCCGGACCTTCCCGGATGGAGATAAACCAAAAGACGCGAAACAAGACCACGCTGACACTGCTGCTGCTGGCGGCGGCGGTGCTGGCCGGGGCATACTAGCGCTGATACTGGCGACCGGGATGTGGAGGGTGAAACTCAAGGAGTTGCAGGAGAAGATCTGCAACAAGGTTTGGGAGCGCTCCTGCAACAAATACTGCTGCAACCAGCTGGCTATCACCGACTTCTTCAATGTATGCCAATTCGAGAACATCTTCGCCATCAGGTATTCTGCACCACCGGCATCATCGACATGCATATTATGGAACCATGTACCTTTCTCGGCCAAGTCAATGCCAAGACATCATGTAACTGATCACCCCTTTGGTGTTCTCCTCCGATGATCGAGATGATGAATAGTTGAGTTGCTCTACTTCCCCTGCTTCATGGATCTGATATCATGCTAATCCAGCCGCTGCAAGGTAATTGCCCCTTCCATTTAACTAATTGTTTGCAAATTCTCAATCGTTGTGTGTATTAGGTGACTTCAGAATTAATAGATCATGCCCATGTCCTATAGCTATTCGTTCCTAAAAGTGGTATGCCCATGTCCTGTAGCTATTCGTTTTAATAGAAAATACGCCTTTCATCTATTATTAATGATTTAGAGGCTTCTGTGGACGTCAGGCTCTTAACTGCACAAGAGATTGAGCTTAAAAACCAATCAAATGCAGAAATTGCTAGACTGCTCCGTGAGGAGAAACTCAAGTGGTATCAACGCTCTAAAGCGAAATTCATTCTAGAAAGAGATGCGAACACAAGATACTTCCATGCTGTGGCTAATGGCAAGCATAAGAAGAAACTTATTCACTCTCTTATCCAGGATGAATGTATGATTGAGGGGCAGGAGCAACTTAAATCGTATATTACTAGTTATTATAAATCTTTGTTTGGGACACCACCAGAGAACTCTTTTTCGGTGGATGAGTCCCAAACGGTGGATATTCCTCAGGTTTCTGTTCTGGAAAACGACTTTCTAACTGCTCCGTATACGGAGGATGAGGTTAAGAAAGCCGTTTTTCAGATGGAACATAACAGGGCACCAGGACCGGATGGCTTTCCGGCGAAACTCTACCAAAAATTCTGGGAAGTTATCAAAGAGGACCTCATGCACTTGTTTGTGTTCCTACATGCCGGGCAGCTTGACCTTTTTAGACTCAATTTTGGCAACATAATTTTACTACCTAAGGTTAACAACGCAGAACGGATACAACAATAACGTTCAATTTGTCTTCTTAACGTTAGTTTTAAAATTTTCACCAAAGTTGCTACGATTAGACTAAATTCGGTCGCTGACCATGTTGTAAGCCCATCTCAAACTGCTTTCATGCAAGGAAGAAATATCCTAGATGGGGTAGTAATCTGGCATGAAACAATTCATGAACTACACTCAAATAAGTGGAATGGTGTATTGTTCAAAATTGACTTTGAGAAGGCTTATGATAAAGTTAATTGGTCTTTACTTCAGCAAACACTCTGCATGAAAGGTTTTTCTGAGTAGTGGTGTGCTCTCGTACGGTCTTTTGTGGCTGGTGGTAGCGTTGCCATCAATGTTATGATGACACTAGCAAATACTTCCAGACCAAAAAAGGTCTAAGACAAGGAGATCCACTATCGCCTATACTATTTAATATAGTGGCTGATATGTTGGCTATCCTCATCGAGAGAGCGAAGGCTGATGGCCAAATTGGAGGATTGGTTCCTCATCTGGTTGATGGTGGTCTATCCATTCTTCAATACACAGACGATACAATCTTATTTATGGAACACGACTTAGAGAAAGCAAAGAATCTGAAGTTAATACTATCAGTGTTTGAGCAACTCTCTGGATTGAAAATTAACTTCCATAAAAGTGATTTGTATTGTTTTGGCGAGGCTCTTAACGAGTCCCACCTATATGCTGAACTTTTCGGCTATAGTCAGGGGCAATTTCCAATCAACTATCTGGGAATACCGATCCACTATCGGCGTCTCACGATTGCTAAATGAAAAATCGTTGAGGAAAGACTCCAAAATCGCCTTAATAGTTGGAAAGGTAAATTGTTATCCCTTGGTGGAAGACTGGTCCTCATAAACTCAGTACTCACCAACATGGTATTGTATATGATCTCGTTTTTCCAATTGCCGAAAGGTGTCTTGAAGAAAGTGGATTATTTCCGATCAAGATTCTTTTGGCAAGGGGATAGTAAAAAAAAGAAATATCGACTGACTAGATGGAATGTGCTTTGCCGACCAAAAGAATATGGTGGACTGGGCATACATGATTTGCAAGTCAAAAACACCGCACTTCTTGGTAAATGGCTTTTTAAACTTCTATCAGAAGATGGTGTTTGGCAAACCATTCTATGGAGAAAATATGTTGGCTCCAAAGCTGTGTCTCAAGTGGTTTGGAAAGCCGGTGATTCACATTTTTGGGCTGGACTAATGGCGTCCAAAAAACATTTCTTCCGCTTTGGTGTCTTCAATATTAATGATGGATCACAAGTTAGGTTCTGGGAAGATAAATGGCTTGGCTAAACTTCTCTTCGTGAACAATACCCAGCTCTATACTCGATTGTTAGGCACAAAGGAGATACCCTCTCAACAGTATTGGGATCTGACCCTCCTAATGTGTCTTTCAGACGAAGTCTCTTAGGCCCTAGACTCGTATCCTAGAATAACCTTCTTTTACGATTATTCACGATACAGTTGTCTGAGGGGACGGATGAGTTCAAATGGAAACTACTGAAAAGTGGTAAATTTTCGGTTGAATCATTATATAGAGCATTGATCCAACCGGATATTCCAGCGGTTGATAATTCTAAAATTTGGAACATGAAAATACCACTTAAAACGAAGATTTTCGCTTGGTACCTTCGTAAAGGGGTTATTCTCACAAAGGATAATCTTGTTAAGAGGAATTGGCAAGGAAGTACACAATGTGTTTTTTGTCATCATAATGAGACAATTCAGCATTTATTCTTCCAATGCAAATTTGCTCGCACTATATGGTCAATCATCCATGTAGCCTCTGGTTTATCTCCTCCACGTTCGGTTACCAATATATTTAGTAATTGGTTGCACGGGATACAAGATAAATATGGGACTCTATTTAGGATGGGAGCGCTTGCCATTATTTGGTCGCTTTGGCTATGTAGAAATGACAAGATTTTTAATAACATTGTGTCTTCTTCTCTTTAGGTGATCTATCGAGCCATGGCTATCCTATGATCATGGACTACTCTCTAACGTATGGAGTTTCGCGACTTATTTGCGGTGGGGTGTACGCGATTGGAGGCCACGGCGAGGGATATTTTCTCCCGACATGGATGGCAGCGTGACCTGCGGATAGACATTCCTTAGATCGACATGTGCCGTTGTTTCTTATCACTTTTGTAACGTTGTTTCTTTTGTTCGGTTTTTTTCTCTGAGCTTGATCGACTGTGTGCATCCTAGCTATGCAGAGGCCGGGTGTAAACATTATGGATAATAATAAAGCGCCTATTTTCAAAAAAATAAATGGAGTGGTCTATCTTGTCCGGTCTACGTGTGTTATAGGTTTGGTGTTTGAAGATTCGGATCAATTCAAGGGTTCATGGCGACCACTTCGGCTCTGGGGCGCTGGTCCTTAGGGATACGTGCACGAAGACTTTCCGACTGTCATCAACAAAGACAAGCCGGCTCTGGTAAAGGAGCGGCGCGTCGGCGGCTCACTCTGGCAGCAGTAGTGGTCGTCAGGTGGTTCTAAGTACTTCAATGTAATGTTTATCATGTTTGGTGTGTCTTGTACTTACTGTGAACTCATGGAATAGATCCAAAATTTTCTAGCAAAAAAAAATGTCCACTTTTCTTTTTTTATTTTCAAAAGACAATTCAACGAAGTGCTCGGACTCACAAAATAGTGCGTCCCTCTAGATCGACTCTGCCAGTCAACCACCCGGTCTTCGGGTCAAGGGTTCAGAAGAACCGCAGACGGAAGCAGAGTGCTGCTTCTGTTCGCCGATCCCAGCCATCTACATGGGCGCCGCAGCAGGGAAGGCCGGCGTCGAAGACTTGGCATGTTCTGGTGGGACAACTCGAGCGGAGGACCGGCTCGCCATGGCTGAGCGGGTCATAGGCGAGTTCGAGCGCCGCCGGATGAACGGCGGTGGCATATGGGACGCGCAGGCGACCTGCACCAACGGAAGCCTCCTTGCCGCGGTCGACGAGATCATCTTCCTCAAGGAGACGCACGCGTTCCCCATGGCCTCCGCGGCTAGCCGCCGCATGGAGGGCGTCCTCCGCGGCTAGCCGCCGCATGGAGGGCGTCCTCCGCGCCGCCATGTCGCGCCTCATGGAGGAGCTCCTCAGCCTCAGGGTCTGGGACGGGTCCCAGCTGGAAGGCAGCAGTGGCCTTCGCTACGCCCTCGACAGGTTTTCTGTTTCCATGACGGCAACTCGCAGCCTGTCGTCGCCGGCGCTCGTCTTCCTGACCAGTGGCAGCATGGCCAGCACGGTGAGAACTAGCACAGGAGAGTTCAGCTTCAACACCGTCGATGAGCTGTACGCGTCCGGAGGGAGCCAGCCGGCTGGGCCGGATGTATTGTTGTTCCCGGACGAGCTCGATCTGATCTTCCCAGGAAGCTTGGCAGTCCTCCATGAGATCTCACTGCGGGTCATCCGTGCCGGCTACACGAAAGAGCTGCTCCAGACTTTCACCAATGCTCCCTGCGACGTTTTAGACAGGTACCGGTGCTGCTTATAGCAAACAAAATCCACTTTAATCTAACCAATTTTCCTGCTCTATAAAAGGAAGATATACTATAGCATGTTCAGCTGAGATGCAGTTTAATCCTCCGTGCATATTGGATCTGAATTTGCCTTAATTTTGCCTCCTAATGAACTGAAATTTGAACAGGTTCTTGTCAATTCTCCATGTGGGATGCTCTCTGGAGACCTACGAGGCGGTCAGCTACGAGAACGCCGAGTGGTGGACAGCGTAGGACATGATCAGGCGGTGGATCTTGGTGACTAAGCTGGTGGCGAAGGCGCTGGTCGCCATGCAAACGCAGCTCCACGGGCAGAGCAACGGCGCCTTCGACAGGTTCAAGGAAGACTACCTGATGGCCATCGCGAAGCGGAGTACTTTCATCCTGCTCAGATTCGCGGACGGGTTCACCAGCACGCACTCGCCGGAGAAGCTCGTGTACGTCCTAGAAATGTACGAGGTCCTTCGCGGCACCGTCCCGAGCCTCGTTCTGGTGTTCACCGGGCCACGCAAGGAGCTCGTCAGCAGGCAGGTTGAGGTGGTTCTCGCCAAGCTGGCACGCGCGCTCAAGGCCATGGTCGGCGGTCTCGTCACCAAGGTCCGAACCGGCGTTAGCTCGGCGTCGGCGACCACGACACGAGGCGTCGGCGCCGGCGTCCATCCGCTGACGCGGTATACCATTGCCTACGTGGAGCTGCTGGCACCGCACCGCGGCGCGGTTGATCTGGTCCTCGCGAGCACGACCGGCAGCGCCGGCGAGGGCGCAAGCTCGTTCGATGGCCTCGTCTCGGAGCTAATCGCGTCCCTGGAACCCAACCTCGAGGAGATATCCGCTCTCCGGGGAGCCGAAGGGGGAGGCATGCGGCATCTCTTCCTGGCCAACAACACCAGCTTCGTGCTGGAACACGCCGCCGGCTTAGTCAGGGGAGACGACGAGTGGGCCGTGCGGTGTCAGGGCCGAGTCGCGCAGCACATGGCAGGATACGTCGAGGCTTCCTGGGCGCCCGTGGTGGCTTGCCTCGAGGCCGCAGCAGGCACCGCGAAGATCCTGGCCAGGTTCAACTCCACACTCGAGAAAGTGTGCAGCGGCCACGCACGCTGCAAGGTCCCGGACCCCGCGCTCCGGGAGGCGCTGCGGAAGGCCGTGTCGGGTAAGGTCGTCGTCGTTTATGAAGCGTTTCTGCTCAGGCACCCCAAGCTTCAGAAGCCTGCAAGGTACACGACCGATAGCCTGGCTGGGTTGTTGTCAGAATTGTTCGAAGGAGAAGACGGAGATCAGTAACGAGCTAAGTTCTGCTCTAGCCTCTAGTCACCCCTGTCCCAGGCCGATCATCTTGCTTTGTGTTCCCAGGCCGATCGGTGGAAGCTGTTAGTTCTGTCAGTTAAACTCGTTGGGTTTAGAGTTAGCAGCAGATATTCAGTTTCGTCAGAAATCAAGTGTCTTCTTCTTTCAGTGTCAGCCATCCTGATGGTGCACGGACAGCGGCAACAGCTGATCATGTCCAAGTTTCTGCTTCAATTTCGGCTCTGCCCTCGGCCTTTTGTACTCTGCACTTTCAGTTTCACGGCGTATTCTTCTTAACACATTTTTTCGATAGGGGCGTTTTATTACTCAAAAGTTTAAGTATTACACCCGGCCTCTGCATAGTTAGGATGCACACAGTCGACAAAAGTGCTCAAACGAGTCCAGACGAAAAAAATAAAACTCGATAGCGAGTTACAAAAACAATGTAAATGCAACACCGCCATAGGAGCTGGAGGCGGACCGATCCGAAGATTATGTTGTCATCCATGTCTAGTAAATAGGTCCCGTGCAGTGTCCTCTAGCCTCGTACACACCTCTAAAAAAAGGTCTCTCAGCTCCACATGATGTAGCACCGACCAATCCCGAAGGGTATGCGTTAACCTGTAAATAACCTGCAGAAGGGAACAGTTAACATCATTAAATACCTTATCATTCCTATATAGCCATAGCGACCAAATTAATGTCATCGCTCCAACCCGAAGAAGTGTCTTAAACTTGTTATCTATACCATGTAACCAATTCCCAAAAATGTTGGCAATACTACGTGGTGGAGACAAGCCAGAAGCTGCTTGGGTGACTGACCATATAGACCGTGCAAAATTGCATTGGAAAAACAGGTGTTTGATTGTCTCCTTGTGGAGACAAAACACGCAGTTCGGATTCCCATGCCAATTGCGCTTAATAAGATTGTCTTTTGTAAGGATAATTCCACGACGAAGATACCAAGCAAAAATCTTGTTTTTAAGAGGTATCTTCATCTTCCATATCATCCTATTATCTAAAACTGGTATTACTGGCTGGGTTAAAGCGTTGTATAAAGAACTAACCGAGAAAGAATCATTCTCAGTTAGATTCCATCGGAATACATCTGGCTCATCTGTCAACTGGACCTGCGCCAATCTATGTAGCAGCCTGATCCAAGAGTCAAGTATAACACCAGTTAAATCCCTTCTGAACGTTATATTGGGTGAAAAAGATTCCAATACAGCAGCAATCGTCTCCCCTTTATAGCGAACAATGGAATACAACGCTGGATATTGTTCTCGGAGGGTAGCCTGACCAAGCCATTTATCCTCCCAAAACCTTAGCTGAGACCCATTATTAATAGAAAATGTGCCATAGCGAAGAAAATGTTTCTTTGTCGCCATCAGGCCAGCCCAAAAGTGAGAGTCTCCCGGTTTCCAAACCATTCGGGACAATGCTTTTGATCCAATATATTTTCTTTTAATAAGAGTTTGCCATATCCCTTCTTCAGTTAATAACTTGAAGAGCCATTTACTAAGGAGGGCCATATTCTTGATTTCCAAATCATGAATACCAAGCCCACCCTGTTCTTTGGGACGACACAGCACACTCCATTTAGCCAGTCTATATTTCTTTTTCTCGTTATCTCCTTGCCAAAAGAATCTTGATCTAAAATAATCTAATCTTTTCAAGATTCCTTTCGGTAGTTGGAAGAAATATAGCATATAAAGTACCATATTACTGAGTACAGAATTTATGAGTATCAATCTTCCTCCTAAGGATAATAATTTACCTTTCCAACTGCTCAAACGCAGTTGTAGTCTTTCATCGATAATTTTCCATTCAGCATTTGTAAGCCTACGGTAGTGTACCGGTATGCCCAAATATTTGATCGGAAAAACACCATGGCTACAACCGAACAGTTCATTATAAAGACTAGTCGCTTCTTGAGCCTCAGCGAAACAAAACAATTCACTCTTGTGGAAATTAATCTTTAATCCCGATAGTTGCTCAAAAGATGAAAGAATAAGTTTCAGGTTTTTTGCCTTTTCGAGGTCATGTTCCATAAAGAGAATTGTATCATCCGCATATTAAAGTATAGATAAACCACCATCCACTAGATGAGGAATCACCCCTTCAATATAGCCCTCTGATTTGGCGCGTTCAATCAAGATGGAGAGCATATCAGCCACTATATTGAATAGCATTGGCGATAATGGATCTCCTTGTCTTAGCCCCTTTTTAGTCTGGAAGTAGCTACCAATATCGTCATTGACTTGGATGGCAACACTACCTCCGACCACAAAGCTATTGATTAAAGCACGCCATTCAGCGGAGAAGCCTTTCATTCTAAGCACTTGCTGAAGGAAAGACCATTTGACATTATCATAGGCTTTCTCAAAATCTATTTTAAGAATGACCCCGTTCAGTTTCTTCCTATGAAGTTCATGAACAGTTTCATGCAAAGTTACTACGCCATCAAGGATGTTACGACCTTGCATAAAAGTAGTTTGCGAAGGTCTAACAACATGATCAGCCACAGAATTTAGCCTAATAGGAGGAACTTTGGTAAAAATCTTAAAACTAACATTAAGACAACAGATCGGTCTAAATTGTTGTATCCGTTCTGCTTCATTAACCTTTGGTAATAAGGTAATTTCACCAAAATTCAAACGAAACAGCTCAAGTTGTCCCAGGTGCAAAGCACCGAACATAGCGAGGAGATCTGTTTTGATGACATCCTAGAAAGTTTGGTAGAACTCCGCTGGAAATCCATCAGGACCAGGTGCCTTATTATGTTCCATTTGGAAAACAGCTAATTTGACCTCCTCCTCAGAATAAAGAGAGGTCAGATAGCAATTTTCCTCATCGGAGACCTGGGGCACATCGGTTATTTGAGATTCGTCCATAGTGAAAGAACCTTCATCCGGTTTCCCAAATAGAGCTTTATAATAACTTGTATTATAAGATTTAAACTGGTCGCGTCCTTCAATCGGTTCGTCATCATGCATTAAGGAATGAATACGTTTCTTCTTGTGTCTGCCATTGGTTACACTGTGGAAGTATCTAGTATTCGAATCCCCTTGCAAGATAAACTGTGATTTAGAACGTTGATACCATTTGAGTTCCTCTTCCCTCAGTAACTGGGCAATCTCCGCATTTGATTGGCTTTTGAGCTCAATTTCCTGCGGAGTTAGCAGCCGTGTTTCTGCTAGGGCTTCAAGGTCATCAATAATAGCAGAAAGCATCATTTTCTCTTTTTTGAGGATACTAGTTGTGTGTCTCGCCCAACCCCCAAGGTGTTTACGTGTCATACGCACTTTATTATTCCACCTCTGGACTGGGGTATCACCCTCAACCAGTCTTTCCCACACCGCTTTCACCATATGCTGGAAACCATCTCGTGTTAGCCATCCCAGTTCAAATTTGAACGGGCGAGCCGAGCGAGATGATGGTAACCCCGTGGTAAGCAGAATGGGAGCATGATCCGATAGAGCCTCAATACATTCTAGAGCGCGTACCGTGACTAGAGGGAAATGATCTTCCCAATCAGAGTCCATGAGTACACGATCAAGTTTTTCGTTTGTAGGTTCAGGCAAAGAATTGGCCCAAGTAAACTGTCTTTCAATCATCGACACTTCCTTTAAATCCAAACTGTCAATGACAGCGTTAAAAAGGAAAGGCCAATGATCATCAAAACGGTCTCTACTCTTCTCGTGTGGGAATGTAAGCAAATTAAAATCTCCCCCTATCAGAATAGGGTGTGGATTGTCTTTTGCTAGGTTCACCAATTCACGAAGAAAGTCAGCCTTGAAAGCCTCTTGGGCAGCACCGTACACTGCGACCAGACTCCATTTGAAACTATCAGCCTTGTTACGGATATGAAGTTTTATATGGAACTCCCCTTCCGAAACTGCTAATATGTCCATGGTATCCGCTCGCACACCGAGTAAAATACCCCCTGACCGTCCCCTAGATGGATGAGAATGCCACACAAAGTCTAAACCACCCGAAAGGCGGTCCAACATACTCTGTGAGAGTTCTCGTCTACCTGTTTCGGAGATAGCCACAAAAATCTAAATTGTGTTCCCTAGAACAAAGTGCAACGTGTAGATGTTTAGCCAAGTCTCGAAGACCTATGCTATTCAAAAACATGCCATTCATTGGAAAACAATGATAGATTTAGGAGCAAGATCTTGTTTACGAGATTTAATACATTTTTTTCCCAGAAGTCGATTTGCGACCAGAAGCAGTGAGCTCATATAATGAGCTTAAAGTGTCCTCATCCAAACCAACTTCCAGAACTTCACCTACTAGATGAGATAGGAGCTGACCATCCGTGGAATGGTCCGCATCCTCATCATCCGAGTAAGAGGGAATATAAGAGGTCGAAGCTTTAGGAACAACCGTTAGCCGGTCAAATTCCATCCGCTTCAAGACCTTAACAGAAATTGAAATATCACTAGCATTCTTACCTAGACTAATACCAACAGAGTTTAGCTTAGATGAAATACTAGTAGATGGAAAAGAAATAAAAGATTTGGAAGATGCGAAATTACCACCAGAGTCTAGGTTCTTTTCAGCCTTTCTGCGCATGGCCTTCTCCAAAGTATCCATGTCCGTCACAGAAGCACCATCGTGGCCCTCTGTGTGCCTTCTGCTCCTGCGAAGCACCGGGAACATCGATGACTTCTTCTTCCGAGCGCCAACTATAGCGCCAGCTGCAGGTGCCTGCGTAGCAGTCGCAGTCCCCCCCCCACAGCCGGCACCACCACCGGCATGGACATGTCCGCCAAAGTCGACGTCACAGTCCCCGAAAGAGAGACCTCCACGAGCCTAGCCGACGAAGAAGAGGGGGCCACCGCTAGAGGGACCTCTAGCAGCTCTGGCCCCTCCGGAGGCCCACGGCCAGCAGACGGTGGATCAATAGCCTCAGCCGCCCTCTGCTGGTGCGGAGCGGGCCGCTCCCCAGCAGGCGACACAACAAGCACGGCGAGGTCCGCCGTCGAAGGAACGGGAGATGGCTGCTGGAGCGGGAAGGTCCGCTCCCTAGCAGATACCCCCACAGCAGGCAAGTGGATGAAATCCGCCGGCGAAGGAGTAGGAGGACGAGACGGCGAGAGAATAATAGGCCAGGGCTCCTCCGCCCGTAGCAGAGAGATCGGTGAAGTGGCCCGTAGCCCTGGCGAAGGAGCGAGAAGAACTCCGGGACGCTGAAAGTCTGAACGAGAGCAACGTGCAGCACCCACAATAGCTTTCCCCCGCGAAGTCTGAGGTCGCGGGTTAAAAGGAGTAACCGCAAAGACAGGTAATGAAGAAACAGTGTTTACGGGAGGGCCTCCCGTAGCAGAATGAACATCCGTGTTATCAACATCCATGTGATTCCCTTGAGCCCGCGGTGCACTCTCATCAGCATGTGAATCCGCGTCTTTCTGGCCAGTGCCATCATACTCGGAGTCATCCCCCTTACGCCTCCAGAAAAAAGGGGTGAAAGCGGGATCAGGGACAAAGTCCGCAACCTCCTGGCGAAACGTGAAGTCAAACCCCTTCAGCTTCAAGGTAGCAGTAGTACAAATGTATGGACCCTTGGCATCCACACACTTCAGCAAAGCATTAGGACTCATCATAGCCACACAAATGCGCACAATGTTGCGACTATACAGCGTCGGCAAATCCACATCCACGGTCGTACCCAACAGAGAACCAACTGCCCTGATGAATAGTATGGGGAACCGCCTCCACATGAACCCACACCTGAGGCAGAATAAACTTGGGTTGGATATCCTGCATCTCCCAAATGCTGATCACAACCCTGGTATTATGAGAAGGAACCGGCATTTGGATACCATCAACCCGCTGTAGATCCTCGAAGGAGGGAAAACTCACAAGGAAAGCATCATCACCATGAGCAAGCGCCTCCCATTTCCACTGAGTACTGAGCGGACAAATGCGCATCATTTGAGCCTCAATAACAGCAGCAGGAACCGACGCGCCAATCATCGACACCTTAGCAGTAGGTGTACACTTTGGTGCAAGATTAGCCTTAAAAATACAGTCCGGCAGCTGGTTAAAAAGGGTATCCTCTGTACCATTCCCCGCAACAATCATCGTGGGCTTAGGCAACTTCAATGTTGGACACTTGACGGTGGGGTGAGCCGAGTTGTTACAAACCAAACAGTAGTGCGGAACCGGGCAGTTCTTGGACGCATGAGAATCACCAGAGCATTTCCAGCATTTCAGAATCTTCTTTGACTTGCCCACATCGGACAGAACCGGAGCATCTATAGCAGTGCCCACAGGTGACTGAGCCACAACAACCAGTGGCATACTCGAAGCAGGAGCAGCATACCCCATTCCTGCAGTCAGCGGAGCCGCCATCTGCTGAAACTGAGGTTGAAGAATCGGCTGAGAAAGAACCGCCTGAGGCGTTGAAGGGACCTGCAGATTCTTCTTTTTCTTCCTCTTATTCCGAGGCACAGTCGGAATGACACCCTGTGCAGGAGCCTGTGCATATTGCGGAAACATCTGAGCAAACTGCTGCGGAGGTATGATCGGAGGGAACACCGTCCTCGGAAAATTCTGCGGCGGCTGGAATTGAGGCGGCTGAAAGAACTGTCCCGGAGGCTGCATCGCAAAACCCGGCTGACCAGACGGACAGAAAGGAGGTTGCAGCGGCCTGAACGGAATCGAGGCAGCCACGGCTGTTGGACCCCTCCCAGCCATGGAAGCCACCGGAAGCGGGTGGAAAGGAGGAGTAGCAGCCGGCACCGCCAGGCCAGGCCCCGGCGAAGGAGAAGGCAGCACACCGGCCCCAGCCCCTCCCGCCGAACTAGACGGCACGGTCCCCGCCATGATGACCCGGGCGAAGGAGATCGACCCCTGCGACCAGGGAGGGCAGCGGTGTCCGGCCGGAGACGTCCGCGGAGACGACCGAGTCGGAGAAGGCGGCAGCGGCAGAGGCGAAGAAGGGGGCGGCGGCGGCGTAGACGCGGACGAGAGGCGCAGGACGTCGATCTGAACAGGACGGTTTAGTCGCACAGTCCGTCTCGGTCCCGATATTACATGTTCGTGGGCCCCACCAGGCTCCACAGTTAATGCCGAATCATTTTCCTCCGGGAAAAATGGCGCCTCGGGAGGAAACGCCCGCGCGGCTTCCACGCTGACCGCCCCAGGCAGCGCGGTCCCTGGCAACGGCCTGCCCGAGCACCTCCTCGTCGCCGGGAAGAAATCCCCCAGCACCGGTGACGGTGTCTGCCGCCGTCCAGGAATCGGTCCGCGCCATGGACCCATCCGCGAAGGCCGCGAGAGCCGCAGTCCCGATGGCGAGGAGGACGCACAACGACGATGGCCACCAAGATCCATACTCAGCGACGGCGGCGACAAGGAACGCATCTTGGACATCCCCAGCACAGCCACAGGCTCCGTCGACTTCGGCCGCCGCTCCCAGAAACGAGACTCCGGCGTAGGAAAGCCCGCCGCCGACCAGAACTCCGCCAGGGCCTCGGCTCGAGACCGACTCCTCCGACGAACCACCGGCGTCCATGCCCCCTCCTCGGCGATGGCCTCCTCCGCGATCTGGACGGCCACATGACCTTCCTCGAGGCAGGTGAAACGAGATCCCTCCGTCCGGCCAACCGATCCTGGAGGGGACGGGGGCGACGCCATCGTTTGTCGCCGGTGGTTCTTTTCAGTTGGAGCTAGACCGGACTTTGCCGACTAGATCTTCTCCACGCGGCCACGGAAGGTCATAAACGACCATGTCGTTGCAAAGTTCCGTTGAGCTTCTTGAACGGTGAAAAATGTTTCATGCGTTTCGAGTCCTCGCTAATTAACGAATGGGTGATCAGATCTTGGCCTTCGAATCGCCCTCAAATCCCGCCTTGCACTCCTTCTTAACACATAAACCTGTTAGTGTACAAGACCCGTCACGAGAGAAAAAAAAAGGCTCAATTCTTGTTTCAGCGACCATGCATCGTTGTACAAGACGCGACGGGTGTTCCTAGGACAAACGTTCACCATCGCATATTCATATCCATAAATTCGTCATTAAACTACAACTGTTATTTCCCCAACTAGTACAGTTATGCGACCGAGTAAACCAAAGTTCACCATCACATGTCCACATAGTATTCATATATTCAAACTGCACTTGAAACTTGGTGGTGTGCGTTTGGAATGCGTGGTCAAATGCCTTGGCTCTGTCTTCGCTAACCAACCAATGACACGTGCAGGTAAACCAATGACACGTGCATGAACAACATCCAGCCCAAAGAATACAATTTTCAGGTGGACTTTGAAATCAGTATTCCATTCCACCACACATCACCAAGATAATATTGCTGCAGAAATCAAAATATTTCTACTGCTCGGGCCATACAAATCAGCAATCGCTACCGAAATTAAGCGGAAGCAGACAGCACGACCGTTGACCCTGCAACATCCGGTGCAGTTGTCAACCATCAAATCATTGCCCCCATATACTATCTGATTATCTATCAGTCTCATCTCATCTCTATGTGAGGATCCATGAAGCTTCAGCTACGACCAGATCAAAATTTCTTCTTCGTCCCCCCATGGAATCGTCTGCGGCGAGGAGGCAGAGGCGGGCGAGCACCAGCAGCGTCAGCATCAGCAGCCAGCAGGTTTCAGGCATCAGCGACTTCAGCAGGGCGGCCTCCGACGGGTACCCGTACCCTTCCTACTCCTCCTCCACCGCCGCCTCCTCCTACCGGCGACAGCCCTCGTCGCACAGCGCGCCGTTCTCCCAGGTGAGCCGGAGCTCCACCCGCAGCAGCAGCGGCTCGTTCAGGGCGGCGGCGCGGGGCGTCTTCGGCACCTGCTTCGTGCCCCGGGTCAGGAAGGACGAGGCCGAGGATGAACCGGAGGCCTCTCGGGGGAGCAAGAGTGGAGGTTTTTCTCAGGGGAGCAGGAGTGCAGGTTTCCATGTCTCCACGGATTCAGGTACCATTTGCAGGACTTCACCCTCTGTTACTGTTTGGATCATTTTTATGGTCAATTCTGTCAGTAACTTTGTTGCTAAAAGCATGCTCCTCCTTTGATTAATCAGCATGAGAAGTACTTGAAAAGAGTATGTGTATTCTTAGACTGGTACATGGAGATTGACAATTTCGATTACAGCAGGGACAAGCAAAGGAAGTTCAGGGCTCACCGTCGCAGAAATATCCAGGGCAACGTCAAACTTCAGTGAGAAGAACATGGTGAAGCAGGGAGCTTCTTCCAGCATCTACAAAGGGAAGCTCAAGGACGGATCCCAAGTTGCCGTCAAGCGTGCCAGAAAGGTTGCCAGATGGACATATCATAAGCAAATATATCTGGCAATAGCTCATGGAGCCTGAAGGTTCAGCGGTAACTAACTGTCTATTTTGTTTCTGCAGTTAAACGGTCAGCATCTATCTGCTGAGCTTAGCAGAGAGCTCGAAACGCTTCAGAAGATCGAGCACCAGAACTTGGTGAGGTTCCTCGGGTTCTTGGAGCAGAGAGACGAAACTCTGATCGTCGTCGAGTACGTCGACAATGGCTCCTTAAGGGAACACTTGGATGGTGTGCATTTTGTTCAAATGATTAGTGACAGTGCTGAATTCTGCATCCACATTTCTCATTTCAGTTAGCTACATCCAAGAAAAATATTTCCAACTTCTGCGATTCAGTTACTAGAATGATTTCGTAATATCTGTGTGACTAACCAGGGTTTCTGCAATACACAATAAAATGCAGAATCACGTGGAACTGGGTTAGAACTTGCGCAGCGGCTCAACGTCGCGATCGACGTAGCTCATGCCATCACCTACCTGCACGAATACGCAGGTATGCCAATTGAATTTCATGAAATGGAATCACTAAGTAGAAGATGCCAGTTGGTCTGCAGATGTGCATGACTACCGCCTGAACTTTAAAACGCATGGGCATGGCAGAACGGGCGGTGATCCACCGGGACATCCGGTCGTCGAACGTGCTGCTGACGGGCGCGCTGGCGGCGAAGGTGACAGGGTTCGGGCTGGCGAGGATGGCCGACGACGGGCCGGCTTCAGAGGCGACGCACGTGACGACGATGGCCATGGGCACCGCCGGGTACGTGGACCCGGAGTACCTGGGCACGCTGCAGCTCACGGACAAGAGCGACGTCTACTCCTTCGGCGTCCTCCTCGTCGAGCTCGTCACCGGCCGCCCGCCCATCGAGCGTCGCCCCGGCCTCGAGCCCCGCGCCACCACCAAATGGGTAAGTCGATCGATCGTCCGGAGCCACTGGGCCGTGAATCGGATGCTTACATCGACGCGATGCGCTGCAGGCGATGCAGAAGTTCAGGGGAGGGGACGCGGTGGTGGCCATGGACCCGAGGATGCGGAGGAGCCCGGCGTCGGTGGCGGCGGTGGAGGGGATGCTGCGGCTGGCCGAGCAGTGCGTCGCGCCGGCGCGGAAGGACCGGCCGTCGATGCGGCAGTGCACCGAGGCGTTGTGGACTTTGCGTCGAGATTACCACCGGAGGCAGGAGCCGCGGCAGGACGTGTCTGCCGCCGCTGGCGCGGGAGACAGGAGCGCAGAGTGGGTTAGCCGTTGATGCCGGCGGCCGGCGCGGCGGCCGGCTTCACCGGCATGTGGCGCGTGTTATTCTCTTTGTATAGCCAACTTGTATATACGTGTTGCCCCCGATACTTGTAAATTTTGACCAAAGAAAGTAAATGTTTGGACAGATTTGGTTTAGAGATGTTCTCCGATGACATCTCAAGCACCGAAATGGCCTTGGTGGAGTGAGAATTACTCCGAGAATTTACCTTCGGAGTACAATTCAACAGACAAAGTGATACAATAGAATTGACAAGTATTCGAGACCAGAGTTGGCAAATCATGTTTCCTGACTAACAATAGTATAAAATGACTTGGAGTACATCTTGTTTTAGATTCGAAGATAATTAGTTTGAATCTGAAAAGAAAGGTCAGCGACAATAATAAATTGAACAACCTAAGGGTAGGGACAGGATGCTAAGTTTCGATTTCGATTATCAAGATAGCTTGCACTGCATCAGTCCCTGGCCTCTGCTTTCAGAGAGAAAAATGAGAACCGGCAGTTCAGAATCTGCTCCAGGCATTACAAGAAACTTGAGTAACATTCAGCAGGTTGAGCGCCAGGTGGACAAAACAGGCTAACATGAACAATGTGACACATCATCAGTTAGAAAATAATTCAAGTGTGTCCCAAAATTCGTCCGCAAAACCCAAAGGTTTCTACACCGCGTCACTGTAAAAGTATATTTGCCGAACTAGCTAACCGATAGGGAGTAGCATACTGGAATTTTCATCTCATGTGCAGGAATTTCCCGGTGTGTCATGGGGCTCAGAGGTCCTGTCTTTGGAGAGCCAGAACCGGTCTCTTAGTCTGCTTCACCACATGAGTCATTAACCGATGTTCTGTAAAAATGACAGGAAAAGACAGTGCAGTGCTCACAGTTGCAGATATATCCAAGGCAACCTCAAACTTCGGTGAGAAGAACATGATCAGGCAGGGTGATTCTAGCAGCATATACAAAGGGAAGATCAAGAACGGGTCACAAGTTGCCGTCATGCATGCAGCATGATTTTCTTTGCAGCTACTGTACGAAGGAAAAAACATAATTTGGACTTTTCACAGTTGTGCTTCACTCTGAATTTGCCCAAAGGGTTTAGTGCCTCTTCTAGTCTTACATTTCCTACTGTGTGCAATTTATGCAGTGTACTGCCCATTGCAGGATAGGCATGTTGATACTTTCCTGGAAATTGTTCACAAATGCAAGTGCAGGTTGTGACACGACACGTGCAATATACAGTTGAGTTAACTGAAATTTTGTTTTTGTAATGTATCCTATTCTCAACTTGTAAATGATAGGTAAAGGGATTATTCAGTGCTCTTGATTGTTTTGCCAGTAGCAATCTGCTCATTTGTTTCAACTGACATACTATTACCTACCATGGTTGTGCATTTGCTACCTAATCCTTCTGCACTTTGGTTAATGGCCAGCTTGAAATTTGCTACGATCTTGCTCTAAACTTTTAGTAACACAAGTATCACTCTGTAAATATCCCACTCAGAGGTGATTATCTCTCTGTAAACTTGCAATCTGTTGGAGACCGGAGCCTTCTCAGATATCAGTTCTTCAGAAACATTTTTCTTTAACAAGTTCTTCAGAAACTTGACGCAGCCTCTATTCATACTTTTATTTGTCAATCTTCATAAAGTTCCATGTACTCGATATCCATGCAAATCATCATGCAAATCTTCAGAATAGCTGTAACTTTAACCACTAATGCCTTAATTTTAGTTTTACATTTAGGACTATAACCCACCTTTCCATTAAAGCATCATGTTGCCAACATATTTTAATTTACGGAAAACTTTTTGCTGGTGTTTAAACTGAAAATTTGTGCATCGAGAACATTGTAAAACACAATGCAGGCTTCCTGGTAAATGGCCCGTCTTGTTACCACTCTTGCATACATGTTGTGACAGTCACAACAAGATCAATGGTTCATGTAAATCAAGAAGTTAATTATAGAAGCTCAAGTAAATCCCCTGCTCCCTGGCTCTTACCTTTTCTTTTTTCTTTTTTGATTATACAGAGATCGTGCAAATATGCACGGATCCAACTAATTTAGAGGCTGCACTTAGAGGTAGGATTTTACCTCAAGAATTCAAGACGACATCCTAATCTTCGCATCAAGTGCAAAAATTCATTGGAAGCTAGTTAGGTAGTAAAACACTATTTCAAATCAAGTGATCTAAATATGCTTGTTCTGCACTTCGGCAGCAAGTTAAGTAGTAAAACACTATTTCAAATCTGACAGATACAAAAAGAATGGACCGGTTACTACTCTACTTTGCTCAAAATTCTCAAAGACACCAGTACACCACCAGGGCACGGTCTCCCCTAGCAGAAACCTTTTCAGCAGCAGCTAGATTTGGTCTTTACTCACTAGCCAAGGCCTCTCCTAGGGACATGACCATGGCCGGATCATCGCTCTTTTCGTCCGAGTCACCGAGAGGCTCTAGTACTGGATCTGCTACCTTATTCACCACTTCATATTTGAGTCCCTTGTTGTCATCGGAGGCATCAATGGAGATTGTTGAGCCATCACCAGCTTCTCCTCTGACCAGCATCTCAGAGATCGCGGTCATCACATTCTTCTGCAGCCACCTCCTAATAGGCCTTGCACCATACATCTGCGACAAATCAAGTATATAAGGAGGAACCTGATTGAGTGATTGTGTACTACTTACCGGTTCGTATGATTCCGACAAGATGACGCTCAAGGCAGCATCACTCGCACGTAGGGAGATGACCTTACTGACTACTCTAGCAACGACACCCTTCATCTGGATTTTCACTATCTCCTTCAGTTTGTCGTGGGAAAGCGGCTCAAATATCACAATCTCAGTCAGCCTGTTGAGAAGCTCAGGCCTGAAGCGCTTCCGAACCTGCGCCAACATATACATGACAATAAATAGACATGAGGCTGTTGCAGCATTTACAGGGAAATTATTCACAAACCTGCTTCATGACAAGGTCACATGCGCCTCGCATTTTGTCTTTTCCAGCCATTCCTGCTGCAAGGTGTTTTGATCCTAGGTTTGAGGTCATAATGATGATGGTGTTCTTGAAATCAACCGTCCGGCCTTTGCCATCAGTCAACAAACCATCATCAAGGAGTTGAAGAAAAATGTTGAACACCGAGGGATGTGCCTTCTCCACCTCATCAAACAGGACGACACTGTATGGGCGCCTCTTCACTTTCTCAGTCAGTTGCCCACCATCTTCATAACCAATGTAGCTGTATGAATTTTATAGTATATAAGGGTAGAATTAACACAGGTCAAACTAAAGACTAGGTCTGATGTGATAATTTAGCATCAAAAATACGAGACACACACAGCGTACAAACCTTGGGGGTGCTCCAATGAGGCGCATAACAGATCCATTCGTACTATATTCGGACATGTCAAAGCGAATCAACATCTTCTCATTGTCAAATAGCTGCTCCGCAAGAGCTTTTGCGAGCTCTGTCTTTCCAACACCAGTCGAGCCCAAAAAGAGAAAAGAACCTATTGGTTGGCCAGGCTGATCAAGGCCAATCCTGGAACGTAACACCGCTTGCGCAACCAAATTGACAGCCTCATCCTGGCCAACAACTCGCTCGTGCAATTTGTTTGCTAGGTGGAGTAATTTATCCTTCTCCTCTTGGTCAATAGCAGCGACAGGAATTCCAGTCCACCAGCTCAAAACCTTCAAACAACAGAAAACGCTGGAACATGAGGAGCAAGAAACACATTGAAATAACTGAAACTATTCAGGCTAGGAATGTCTACCTGTGCGACATGAGCCGGACCAACAATCCGTTCATTCACTACTTTGTTTTTGCAAATCTGCATCTTTGTGGTGGTTGCTTGTCTTTCGCTGTCGACCAGTATACATCTGGCAGCGCATGCCTCATCAATCAGATCAATTGCCTTATCAGGAAACTGGCGATCTATAGTACAGTACCGACAGCAAAAAGATCCATCAATTTTCTCCAACATACATATATATATTTGGCACTGAGAATGTACTAACTCAGATACAAACATCGCGGGTTGCTTAAAGAAGAGTAAAATTCGAAACATACCAGTGATATAGCGGCCAGCGAGCTGTGCGGCAGCAACAATAGCATCATCCTGAATTTCCAAGCCATGGTGGTCTTGGTACCTCTGTTTAAGCCCCTGGAGAATGGCAATGGTTGCCTGCACACTCGGCTCCGCAACATGAACCTTTTGGAACCGCCGCTCGAGAGCAGCATCCGCCTCAATGTACTTGCGATACTCTTTGATAGTCGTGGCGCCCACACAGCGGATGCGACCCCGGGCCAGCGCGGGCTTCAGCAGGTTGGCAGCGTCTGTGCCACCAACATAATCACCGGCGCCAAGAAGCATGTGCATCTCGTCGATGAAGAGGATCACCTTGCCCTTCCCATCCTCCGCCCTCTTTATCACATCCTTGATGCGCTCCTCGAACATGCCGCAGAGGCTGGCCCCGGCCACCATGGCCCCGATGTCGACCTCCATGACACGTGCTCCGGCAAGCTTGGCAGGGACTGTCCCGCTGGCTATGCGCTGGGAGAGGCCCTCGACGATGGCTGTCTTGCCGACCCCTGCCTCGCCGACGAGCGCAGCGCAGTTCTTGGTACGGCGGCAGAGGATGCAGATGAGACGGTCGATCTCGGTGTCGCGCCCGATCACCGGATCGGTCTCGCTGGCCGTCGTCTCCCGGCTGTAGCGTAGGGAGACGCGGTAGCAGTAGTACCTCCACGCCGCCCAACACAATCCCGCGGTTGCTCCAGCACAGAGCACAGGTACCACGTGTCGCCATACCCTACTCATATGTCTGGATGTCAAGACCCCCAACTTAGCCCCTCCCATACTGTCAGACGATGATCTGGTCATATTGTGCAGCACAGGGCAAAACAGAGGATTTCTTGGTGTATATATAGAGGAAACAAGTACCCAACATGTATTGTTCTACAGTACTACGATTAGACTTCACATTCAGCTAAAGAAAGAAAAAAAAAGGATTAGACTTCGCATTGCATACAACGATCAGATTGCAAAACTGTAGCCGTGTCGATAAGGCAGATAAAGGGGGAAAAAGTGTTACTACTTACCTTTCTTCGCGCGGTTGCTCCCCGTGGCTCGCCGCCGCCTGGAGCCCTCTCCGCCTCGACCAGCTGGTCAGGTGCGCGCTAGCGCCACTCGACTCCCCCCTAGTTGTTGCCTCGTCGCCTCGCCGCCGCCGCTAAGCCCGCCGCTCTCTGCTCGCCGACGCCCCGGATCCTGGCCTGGACCTCCGCCGGCCGCTCGTGTCCCAGTCCGCCGCCCTCGTCCCGTCGGACTTGGTCTGGCTCGGCCGCTTAAGTTGGGGTCTAGTTCAGTCTGGTCGGGTCGAGTCAGAGCTCGTCAAGCACTAGGACTCGACACGCCAACAATGGTACGACAGTACGATTTTCAAGCAGCCCGTGTGTCTAATAATTCCATAGAAAACGTAGAGTGATACTCTCTCCGTCCGCAAACAAGTGTATTTTTAGGATTGTCCTAAGTCAAATTTAGTAAATTTTGACTAACTTCCTAGAAAAATGTAGCAATATTTATGACACTAAATTGGTATCACTATATTTGTTTTCAAATTTAGTTTTATTATATGACAAATTTATGTAATATATGTTGATATATTTATCTAAAATGTTGGTCAAATTTGACAAAGTTTGACTTAGGCAAAACCTAGAAGTACTCTTTTTTGCGGACGGAGGGAGTACACTCCATCTTATCCGGGAGTTCCAAAACACTTAGGCCTTGTTTTGTTTTTAGTACTCTGTACAAAAGTTTTTGTGAGATTAGAGGAAATAATCCTAAGGGAATGGGTGAAACCATACTCTATAACCTTCACCCAAATCCCTCTAAACCGCATTAAAAAAACCCAATTTTCAATCCAATAGATAAGGGCAGCGTATTAGGTATTGGAAAAATACACTAAAATTTGAAAAAAAAATGAGGATTAAATTGCCCAATACACTAAAACCAAACATATATTTAGCAATAAGTGGGAGGTTGGTATATTGCTAAATACATCTTTGGTTCTAGAGTATTTGGGCTAATTTAATCCTCATTTTTTAAAAACATTTAGTGCATTTTTTCTAATAGCTAATACACTGCCCTTGTCTATTGGATTGAAAATTGGGATTTTTTAATGGGGTTAAATTAACCCAATACGTTAAAATTGTAGTACCAAACAAGGCCTTACATGAGTTTGACTTCTAATTGCTGACTTTTAGTAAACTAAATCTCGATTATAATGAGATTAACTACTCTCTATTCTGTTCTAATATAAGACGTATACATTTAGTCAAAATTTGTCACATTCTAAGTTTAACCATGTTTTATAGATAAAAAATGTGAACATCTTCAACAAAAAATCAATATCACTATATTCACCATATGTTTTCGTACCGTATATCTCTTAAATATTGAAGATGTTGTTATTATTTCCTAATATTAGACAAACTTAGTAAGATTTAAAATCAATAAAGCATGTTACGATGGCTTTCCTTCAAAAAGAAAAATTGGATAATGTTTCAAAACAATTAGAAATTTGCTCCTATCAAATTGGGAACCTACTTCCATGGACAGTTTGGCAACATGGATTTTACGACAGTTGGAGCTGCATGCGTGGGCGATTTGTTTTACGACAGTTGTTCGGTGTCCGAGATTTGCAGCACGGGTCAGGAAAAAAATGGTCTCTCATAATTTGTATCACCAAATAAAGATAGTGTGTCCGTTGGACCATGTTTTTTTGGGGGGCCTTGGCTGCCTAAAAGTATTTTTTGAGAACACATCATGTTGTACATCGTCTATTAGAAATGCTCTTATGCACTGCGGCACACAAATTTATTCTAGCCTGAATCATCGTCTTCTTCTTCGTCCCCAGTCCATCCTCCTCATACTTTCATCGTGAGTAAGATAAATATTAAGGAAAAGATGACCAAGTGACGCAAAGACAAGCATCGTTTGTGTGCCAGATTCATTCCTAATCTCCCTCGGACCATTTCACTATACTACAAGTATTCACACACAATAATGTAGTTGTATCCTCCCTCCCATCTCATAACCCAATTTTCAATAATGTCTTCGACAGCCCATTGCATACAATTGACCTTGTGGAAGTAATCAAACCAAATAACAGACCCATTGACATATGCCCTATTGCTACCCGTTCCAAGAAAATAATGACACGGTGAAATCGTAACTGAAAAATATTCCCTTCTTGTGCATCCTTCAATGAACATACCCTGCATTACTTCCCACTGATTGAGTGTGTGCAAGAATAAATAGTTCAGTTTTACCACCCCAAACCACAGCAAACCATGCCTCAAACCCTAACACTAAAACCATCTAATTATGAACAAACACTAACAAAAGCTCTAATTTTTGTTGATACAAGCACAAAAGGTTCGGTTTACTACCCAAAACTCTACCGAAACCCCTGTCCAACCCATGGCAAGCCAAAATCTCTCTTCTTCACCAGTTAAATTACCTCGCATAAGTGGACTTGCATGACGACTCTACCATAAATTGCATAAAAAGGGATGCGCTCGAGGGGATTTTGGCTTTATCGTAGTGCAGGGGTGTAGCGCCTTCCGGCTGACGCGTAGGAGCCATTGCTGCTGCCTCCTACTCCACCCGCATGCCTATGGAGGTTGACATGAACCTTCTCTCGCCAACGAGTGTCACGGTGCTTAATAGTAATGCGTAGAGAAGACGGTAAGTGTCTTTGGCTCTGCACAGTGCTCTCTCCGTTTAAAAAAAATAAAAACGTTATTTACAGGCTTTAAAAATATCTAAAAAATCCGAACATAATCGATATTATATCAACCGAGCATGCAAAACCCTAAAGTGGCATTCTTTATATTTTGGCCTACACAAAAATTACAAATCTGATAAAATTTGGTGATTTAAAAACATACTTGCATAGATCTACACTCTTGTTATTTTTGTACAGCTCAGAATACAAAGTATTTGAAATTGATATTTTGCACCGTTTGTGGGATAAATCATGTGCTACATCTAGATATTTTTTAAATAGTTTCTGAAACTCACAAATATGATTTTGAATTTTTTTAAATAGCAAAATCACTGGAGCTCGGGAGCCAAAAATCTGCACTCGAAGAGAAGAGAGGTTTCTTTATATTTTTTGAATGTCTATTGGGGTATCATAGATAAAGTATATAGATGCGTAGCTAATTCCTGATCAATCTTTCAGTTATGTATCTCGCTGAACCATTTGGAGTAGTCAATATTTTACATGAGCGAATATATCTAGTCAGCAACCAAATGTTCAGTGGACACATTCCGACACAACCAGGCTATCAGCTTTTAAACTGCCAATGAAAGGGATTCATGACCTCTTACAACTACTTCAAAATGGTCCAAGGCCACCACGACTTGCGGTCTGTCCTAGCAAAACCCGTTTCAGCACCTAACTTGGTCTTTTCAGGGGTATCGGTAGCCATGACATTATCTGTTATATGGTAGCGACCATGGATAAATCATCCCTGTCCACGCCAGAATCACCGAGGGGCTCTAGTGCTGGCACCGAGAGGTTGCCAGGAGGATCTGCCACCTTCTTCACTACTTCATACTTGAGTCCCTTGTTGTCTTCGGTGGCATCAACGGAGATTGTTGAACCTTCGCCAGCTTCTCCTTTGACCAGCATCTCAGAGATCACGGTCATCACATTCTTCTGCAGCCACCTCCGAATAGGCCTTGCACCGTACATCTGCACTCAACGAAGCATATATAGTTAGCAAAGTAAGAGAGAAGTTACTACTTGTTTTCCCAAAAGGGGGGAGCCTAATTAATTGTGTATCATCTATAGAAGAAGCTATCGTACTTACGGGGTCGTATGATTC
Source organism: Avena eriantha (assembly GCA_910589775.1). NCBI lineage: Eukaryota > Viridiplantae > Streptophyta > Magnoliopsida > Poales > Poaceae > Avena > Avena eriantha. The sequence goes on along the minus strand of OU342745.1, from coordinate 531,599,263 downwards.
CGACAGAATAACGTCCAAGGCAGCATCACTCGCGTGTAGAGAGATGCCCTTATTAGCTACTCTGGCAACAACACCCTTCACCTGAATTTTCACAATCTCCTTCAGTATGTCATGTGAAAGGGGATCAAATATCACGATCTCACTCAGCCTGTTCAGAAGCTCGGGCGCGAAGTGTTCCCGAACCTGCATAAACAGAATATATATGATACGAGGTCATTGCAGAATTTACAGGGGGGCGGGGGGCACAGAAGATGGCAAACCTGTTTCATGACAAGGTCCCGTGCGTCTCGCATTGTGGTTTCTCCAGTCATTTCTTCTGTGATGTGCCTTGATCCTAGATTTGAGGTCATAATGATGATGGTGTTCTTGAAATCTACTGTCCGGCCTTTACCATCAGTCAACAGACCATCATCAAGGAGTTGAAGGAAAATGTTGAATACCGAGGGATGTGCCTTCTCCACCTCATCAAAGAGAACGACACTGTATGGGCGCCTCTTGACTTTCTCAGTTAGTTGCCCACCATCTTCATAACCAATGTAGCTGTACGAATTGTGTAAGAGAAGCATTAACACCAGTCAAACTAAAGACTAGGTCTGATGCGATAATGTAATGATGAGAGATAAAGGGGCACACAAAATCTAAGATTAAACCTCGGAGGTGCTCCAATGAGGCGCATCACATCTCCATGCTCGGAATATTCGGACATGTCAAAGCGAACCAACATCTTCTCGCTGTCAAAAAGCTGCTCGGCAAGAGATTTTGCAAGCTCCGTCTTTCCAACACCAGTCGAGCCCAAAAAGAGAAAAGAACCTATAGATTGGCCAGGCTGATCAAGGCCAACCCTGGAACGTAACACCGCTTGGGCAACCAAATTAACCGCCTCATCCTGGCCAACAACTCGCTCATGCAACTTGTCTGCTAGGTGGAGTAATTTCTCCTTCTCTTGATCAATGGCAGCGACAGGAATTCCAGTCCACCGGCTCACAACCTTCAATGAACAAAAAACATTGGAACATGACAGGCACATAACATCATAGAAATAATGGAAATTATTCAGGAGATGAATGCCTACCTGTGCAACATGACCCGGACCAATAATCCCTTCAGTTGCTTCTCTTTCGGTGTCGAGCAGCATCCTTGCGGCAGTGCATGCCTCGTCAATCAGATCAATTGCCTTATCAGGAAACTGACGATCTGTAGTGCAGGAAGACAGAGCAATAAAATCTATCAATTTTTTCCGACATATATTTGCCACTCATAGATGCAACTCAAATACAAACATTGCAGGTTGCTCAAACAATACACGTACCAGTGATATAGCGGCCAGCAAGCTCTGCGGCAGCAACAATTGCAGCGTCCTGAATTTCCAAGCCATGGTGGTCTTGGTACCGCCGTTTAAGCCCCCGCAGAATGGCGATGGTCGCCTGCATGGTCGGCTCCTCAACATGAACCTTTTGGCACCGCCGGTCGAGTGCGGCGTCCTTCTCGATGTACTTGCTGTACTCTTTGAGAGTCGTGGCGCCCACACAGCGAACACGGCCACGGGCCAGCGCCGGCTTCAGCAGGTTGGCAGCATCTGTGCCACCTAGACGATCACCAGCCCAAGAAGCATGTGCATCTCATCGATGAACAGGATAACCTTGCCATCCACATCCTCGGCGTTACTTATCACATCTTTGATGCGCTTCTCAAACATGCCACGGAGGGTAGTCCCAGCCATCATGCCCCCAAGATCGACCTCCACAATGCGTGCTCTGGCAAGCTTGTCAGGGACTTTCCCGCTGGCGATGCGCTGGGCAAGGCCCTCGACGATGGCCGTCTTGCCAACCCCTGCCTCACCGACGAGCACAGCACAGTTCTTGGTACGGCGACAGAGGATGCAGATGACGCGGTCGATCTCAATGTCGCGCCCAATCACTGGATCGCCCTCGCTGCCCTCGCTCCCCTCACTGTCCGTAATCATGTCCCGGCTGTAGCTGCGTAGGGAGACACGGTACCGGTAGTACCTCCACGCTGCCCAACACAACCCGGCAGTTCCTCCAATCCAGAGCACAGGTTCGACGTCTCGCCATACTCTACTCATATGGCTGGATGTCAAGACCCCCAACTTAGCCCCTCCCATACTGTCAGGCGATAATCTGTTCATATTGTGCAGCACAGGACAAAACGCTGGATTACTTGGTGTATATATAGAGGAAACAAGTACTCCTACCCAACACACGTCTTTCTTCCATAATACGATTAGATTTGAATTGCATACAATGTCAGAATCTGAAACTGTAGCCGTGTCAATTTGGGACTTGAGATAAAGAGGTGGAAAATGTTACGTACCTTTCTTCGCGCAGTTACTCTCCGTGGCATGCCGCCGCCTGGAGCCCTCTCCGCCTCGACCAGCTGGTCAGGTGCGCGTCCTGGATTGCCTCGTCGCCTAGACCAGGTCAGGCGCGCGCCGGCGCTTAGCCGTCCGCTGAGTGCTCGCCGACGCCCCGGGTCCTCGACCTCCGCCGGCTCCGCTCCCTGCGGGCCGCCGCACTCGTCGCCTCTAACTTGGTCACGCTCGGCCGCTTGAGTTCAGGTCTAGTTCAGCCTGGTCCGCTCGGGTCAGAGCTGGTCAATCACCAGGAACCCACGTCTTTTTTTTTTTTTGGGACACGAGGGAACCCACGTCGTTGGTCAAATTAGCCGTGCCAAATTCTTTTCGGCTCGACCACGGGGAAGTGTCTTTGCATCTTTTCATTTTAAAATATTCAATTACTGTATTACATTCTCTTTTTCACAATTTTTTTAAAGACCCGGATCTATTTCACTAGTTCACAAGAAAAACAAGGCATCATAAACATAATAAAAATTACATCGAGATTTTTGGATCACCTACTGTTGCAAGAGCGAGCCGCCGACGCGCCGCTGTTGCCACTCTCTTACCGGGGCCGGCGTGACGTTGTTGATGACAGTCGGGAAATTTTTCGTGCACGTGCCCCTAATGACCAGCGCCCCAGAGCTGAAGCCGCCGCCATTGAACTATTGAAATGATCCGAATCTTGTAACACCAAACCTAGAAAACATGTAAACTGGACAAGATCCATCACTCTATGGGCGCGGCGACCAGATGAATTCTCGACCTCCTCAACGCTAGCGACAAGATCGACGCCGACGAGGTGAAAGAGGAGACGGATATACCTTATTTTTGTCCCTCACAACACTGTAATAGCTACCATAACATCCACGCTGGTAGACCAAACTCTAACATTAGGGACCCTTCAACAATACCGAGCGCAGGTCCAAGGTCCCCACCCCCTCCTATCGTTGGGACAGCAAGCAGAGGAGGCGAGGACCCATCGATTCCGATCATAGACGGCGAGGAGCAGGCGGCGACAGCTATCTGCCCAATTAATTTGACTCGTTGTTGACTAATAGCGGGAATGATGATGCATCTACAAGTATGCAAAATCTCAATACGAAATTATCTTTATTTGGACTAATAAAATAATAAAATCTGAATAATTTAAAATTATGCACACGCAGATCACATTTTTGTCAATTTTTATGTAGCTCAAACACAAAGTATTTGAATATGATGTTTTGCACGTCCGTGAGATTTATCATTGAATACATCCGGGTTTTTGTTTCCAGTTTTGTCGAGATTGTAAATATATTTTATGTTTTTCCTTTTTTGCATTTTTTTAAAAGAACATGATCGCTTGAGATCAGGAACAAAAAAATCTCCGCCCCAAACCGTCCAGAACGTGCTATATTTCCGTAACTCTCAAGAAATATAGATATTCTCCTAAATTACTTTTTTGCAAGTTTTTTATGGAAAGAAATTTAGTAAACTAATTGCAAGGAATCTAACCTCTTTGGTGAGCGTCCGCGGGTCGCTAGTCCTCGGTGATTTCTCACTTTTCTTGTCGGAGTAGGTATGTGCATCGAATTATGACTTGGGTGAAACCTATTAACAACTCATCAAATTTCAACGTATACTTTTTCTTATTCCCTCTGTTTCACAATATATAAGAGCATATACAATGTTGGAGAAAGCGGGTCTTCTCTTAGCCCTCCACATTGTCTAGAGATGATAATAACAATAAGTTGTACAATGGACCATCTCTTATTGTCATCTCTAAGAATTAATGTGAATTGTCTGATTATACTAAGAAATTGTGTTGATAAGAGAAGACACATGGCAATGAAGCAAATACCCTTCTCTTATTTTTAAGGGATCATCACTTACCTAAGGAAAGACTACTTTCTCTTTCTTAATTCTCTCTCCTACAAATAAGCGAAAATCCGACGTGGCAACTCTAAGAGAAGGATGACATCACCGCATTGTACATACCGAAAGCCTTTTTAGAAAACTAAAACAGCTTGGTAAAATAAAATGACTTACATTGTGTAGTACTATATGCGAAAAAAATACTATCTTCGTCTTAAAGTTTAAGGCTTTTAAAAAAAAAATCAAACTATCTAAAAGTTTGATCAAGTTTTTAAAAAGTATATTAACATTCACAGTATGAAATTCATACCCTTTGATACATAATGAAACATATTTTCACATGATATCTATATAATATCATCATTTTTGATAGTTTTTAAAAGTCTGGTCAAACTTTTCGTAGCTTGATTTTTTAAGAAAAATAGTATAAGCCTTAAGCTTTCGGATGGACGTACTATGGAACAAAATAGCTATTTAACGAGTATGGTCCAGAAGGACCGAGATGCTTCATTACAAAGGTGGTTGTACATATTACATTGAGGACCCCAGAAAACAAAGAAGTTACAACCTGATCATGTAATTTGACACAGAGTACCCTAGAACCAAAATTGGAGAAGCAACCAAGTCCATCTGCCTCACCGTCGTCTTCGGGAGATGAATTCAGCCACCGGCCGCTGTCCTCATCACCTGAGACTAAACCACTTGGGATGAAGGAGGTGCGGAACGTCGTATAACCATCGATGTAGGGCCTACCCTTTTGGAGGTTGAACAGACACCTCGTCCTTGGCGTCGAGAGTAGTCGCCCTTCGTCTTCTTGAATCGGTGGTCTACAAAGGGACAATGTGGAATAGCTCTCTCGTACAACAGAAGATCCCCGTCAATGCCAAACTCCAAGCTCATGCACGCCGTCGCGTCCACCTCTCCCCTTGCCATCACGGTCGGCCACGGGAAGAAGAAGGGCAACACCCAAGAACCTGAGTCATTAGAGAAACAGACCTTATTGAACATGGAGGGGAAAACGTCACCGCTACTCGTCATCGGCTCCACCCACCGGAGCACCGCAAGCAAGAACAGCACCGCCCCCAGTCGCCAAGCGCCGCCCGCGAACGCCGACCACCAAAGCTCCACTAGCATAGCGCCATACCAGGACAAAGCCCGCACGCCACTACAAGATAGCCTACAAGTACTGTTATTATTAATAGAGAGAGGCCAACCTCCTCTTCCCCATCCTCTCCGGTCGGCAGAGCCGCCGGAGAGTAGAGGAGGAGGAGCCAGAGCAGCTTGGGTGACTCTCGGGGTCGGGGGGAGGGAGAACACTTGCCATATATCTTATGGGTTGGGTGACTTTCAGGGAAGGACGGGCGGGGGGAGAAAGAGAACACTTGCCATATATCTTATGGGAATGAGAAAAAAGATTATATAGTTTTTCGGTATATAAGGATCTAAGATTGACAAACAAAGGCACTACTACTATATGCCATATTCATTTGCTGGCTATAAGGTGCTTCGAAACAGTATGTGTTCTCCCTCCTAAGCATCTTTGATTTATGTTTGTTGTTTCGAAGATGCTTAATTAGGAGAACAACAACAATGTATCATACCAGAACTTTTTCGGCAGGTCTAGACGGGAAATCAACTTATTGGCAGGTCGTCTTGTTATGAGATTGAATGACTACAATACTGATCAAAAAGCATTAGCTGTAAACTGTTACGGCAGCAGCACGCAAAAACTTTGTTCGTTTTCCAAGAATATAGTGGGTGTTTGGTAGCCCGTATGGATTTTGGGGTTCACCGGGGCATATCCATGGCCAGTAGTGCCACGTACATACAGGCACTGAGCAACCTTTGGCATTCCGTTTGGTAGCCTGCATGGTGATTTTTTGCGTGAGGACAACAACAATGGCATGTTGTTTGGTTGCCTGCACATTGCGGCTTTTTGATCCTTGTCATGCATTTTCTCCTTGTTTGGTTTACATGCAAGACTTGTTGTGGTCACCTTGCACTTCTTTATGGTGAGGTTATCATCACCGGATGGAGAGGAAGGCCATACACATGAGAATAAGAACACACAAACTAAATTAGAACACAAGCAAAAGGGGATCACAGTTGACCATGAACAAATAAACACCCTTTGCAGAACAACACAAGTACGAATTAGTCTTAACAAGCATGATCGTTGCCAAAAGGGAATCACAGTTTAACATACCACCATGGTGTTAACCTACCATCACATCAAAGTGGGTGTCATCCTACCACCACCACCACCACCAGTTCACTGTCAACAATACAACCAGGTGCAGCAAAAGAGTCAACCATCACAGATTTTCTTGATCATATTCATCTTATCCTTGTTAGCATCGTTGGCTTTGAATAGTTCATAGGGCGTGAACTCTAGTTTCTTCTTTTCCTTGTTGAAGATCACCCAGTCCTCATCCCATTACTTATGCTTCTCTTTGATTATATCAGCCTAGGATTTCTGCACGGTCTTCAGCATCTCAACCTCATTCCTCAACGCTTCAGTCTGCTTGGAATTTATCTCCCGAGATCTCTCATTTTTATCATTCAACCTAGATAAGTTCTTCTCCAATGCCTTGTTCTCTGTTTCTTCGATGAACTTCTTCACATCAACTAGCAGACTTGAGTACTTTTTGTCAAGCTTGTTCTCTCATCAGACAGTTTCTTCACCAGCTTCGCATTCTCAACCTTCTCGTCGATTCTTGCACTACTTATATCATCATACACCCCCTATAGCTTCGCAAGTGCATTCTTCATAGCATATGGCCATTCATTGTCCACCCAAGCAACAAACCCATAGTTTTCAACCTCCTGCAGGTCAGAAAATCATTGGCGCAGACCTACTTCTTGCCAGACAAGTGAATGACAATACAAGGAGCTAAGGCACTTATGTTCTGAACTTAGCAGAGGTAGAATATGCGGCATGTGTTGGTTCCTTCAAATGCAACACGCCTGAAATGCTCAAGTTTGTGGACGCGGCAGAGCTCGTAGGAGTCAGGAGCAAAGTCCATGTTCGTGATGTCCTATCACACCAAATCGAGTTCATATGATTGTAAATCGAGGATTCCTAACTCGCTATTGAACCCTAACCCTATGAAAGAATTGGGGGAAAGTGGACTTAGCCCTAGATACGATTGGCAGGAGCTGTCGTCGTCATTCCAGCTAGGCATGGTCGTCGCCCTGCCGGTTTTGTCTTGCCGGGGGCGTTGTCGTTATCGCTGTCGGTGGCCGGATTTGACTGACGAAAGGAGAAGGGGTGAAAAGGTGGATCTAGTTTCGGCGGTGAGCGGGTTGGGTGTGACTCGGCGGGAGGTGAGGGAAAGGATACCGCCCCTTTTCTAGGCCCAGCGGTAATCTCCCGTCTGCGCCATCGTCGATCGAGCTCGTGCAGGAGAGCGCCGTTTTTGCATCCAGCGACGAGGGTGGCTAGCTGAAAACGACAGATCGAGCGTAGCATTTGGGCCTGGTCCCGGGCTGTTTTACGGTTCGTGTTGGCGCATTCCGACGCCTCGTGCAGGTAACCAAAACGGCCTCGCGCTGGTATGCAGGCTACTAATTATAAACGTGCGGCCATATCTACCGCATCGGCGCGTCCTATGAGCACGCAACCTGAGCCGGGTGTGTCATCGCCTAGGGCTTGTTTGTTTCTTTCGCTTCGTGCAAATGTGGCGCAGCGCTTGGACGCTTGCTGCAGGCGGAGAGGGAGGGGCATGCTCCCGGGCCCGGGACGATCTCTGCTTCTCCATCCCGAAGGAAAGTTTTCTTGAACAAAAAGCAGATTTTCAACACCCCCAAACGTGGCGTGGAGATCGAGACGGAGACCGAGCAATAAAACCGCAGAAGAATCATAGTGGCAGGCAGGCAGGCCTCCCTGTCCCTGCAAAAGTCGATCCTCAGACTGAAATACTGGCCGGGGCTGTGTGGACAGGTCGTCCCGGGACATGGAACGGAACCGATCGGAGGCCGCTGTGGGGTTCCTTGATTAGGAGTATTTGTCACGTCGTTCCGCGCGGTCCGATCCAGGCAGATGAAATGAAGCATGCCTTGCAGCAAGGGTGCACGTCCGATTTCTTTACGTGACCGACCTAGCTAGCAACCGATCTGGAGCGACTGGCCTAGCCAGGCCAGGAAACGCGTACGTCACATTGCGCGCAGGCACGCTTCTCCGTCTGTTACCGCGCCATCCGGCAGGCAGATCAGACGCGCGAGCGACGCGAATGTATCATGAGATCTCGGTTTGTTTCGGTCGTGTGCGTCTCGTCCGCAGATCAAACCAGACGATGGACGCGCCATGCCATGGGACGCACGCGAGATCGAGCTAGCTCGTACGCCGCGCAGCGCGGAACGTCACCGTCTGGCGCTTCTCCTGCGTTTTCCTCTTTTGCGTTTCCCCGTCTCGGGACGGAGCGCGCGCGTCTGCGCGGGATCGTGCCCGATCCGCCTCGAAGAATGACTGACAAGTGGGTCCCGATACCAACTTCGGATGACCAACTCATGCACATGCCCCCACTCCCCGACCGACAAACAGCCTTCCTACTCTGCCTTCTTGCCTGCGCACGGAGAGGACGGAGAAAGAACAAAAAGGAAGGGGTGCCGCGGTCATTTCAGTCTGGTGGTTTCGAAAGCCCAGCCGAGCGGCCATGCATGCACCCATGAATGCTTACAATCACGTGATGATGCTGCTGCTGCTAGTGCACCAGGATCCTTGCGTTGCGTTAAATCATTTGAGCCGAGGAAAATTATCTGCTTTCTCCTCTTCCTACCGACTCCTGAGAGCCTCTTGCGCCCTGCAATCTAGGCTAGGGCTCTCGTGGGCTGCCCCAACTAATCCCGTTGAACCGCAGGCTCGTCATCAGCGTTGACGAATTCTTGCTAGGGATCGCCGCCGCTGTCGAGGCCTACTCCCCCACCATGGAAGCGCTGCTTAGGCGGATTGCCGACGGTCTCGAGGCCCTGCTCGAGGCGTGGATTCAGCCTGTGTAAAGGAGCCTCGGGGATGGGTGGCGCTGGGGCAGCAATCGGGGGAGAGGTGGGCGCTCCGACGTCTAACCCTACCCTGACTCCTGCTGTACCAATTCCGGCCACCCAACGGTTGTCGGTGCCGCTGCCCGTCGGCAAGGCGTTGCGCTGGTCTTCCCCGCCACCTCTCTATCGCCGCCAAGCCCCTGGCTTCGAACGGGACCGCATGTGCTGCCCCGTGTAGCCCTAGATTCGTGGCTTGGGCTTGTCGGCGCGACCCTGCGCTCCTACGCCTCTGGCTGCGTTCTACAGCACCTACGTCGCCTTCTACATCGACTACGCCACCTCGTGACAACCTCAAGCCCTAGCTACTCACTACAAGAATCTGGATGATCCATGACGATCTGATATCGTCGTGAATGAGGGAAAAAACGTCGTAGATGGCTATCCGCGATGAATTCTGCGACGAAAAAATAGGTCACGGACCTCACGTCATAATTCATTCCGCGACGTTTTTCCTGTCTGAAAACGCCACGCCCGATCGTGACGTTCCTGTATTTTCGTCGCGGCGAACTAGACCGGCCTAGCCCATACCGCTCATGACATTTTCATTTCGTCACGGTCGATGCCACGTGGCAGACGACACCGCGGGTGGCCGTCAGCGACGTTTGCTGACGTCATGTTCGCCGTCTACGATGACATCGTGTTCCTGATGTTTTTTCCGTCACGGCTTGATTCTGTTGTCTCCATGCCCGTGACGTCACCCAACCCATTCATGACGCCATATATCCCGTTTATGACGTCACACGTGTCGTGACGAATTTTGTTCGTCGCCAGCTTTCGACGCCATGCTGACACGTGGACGGTTGGCACGAACATGCTTGCGCCAATCGGACGAGGCCACGTGGGCAAGCCGCAGAACTCTGATACGTTGCAAACGTATCTATAATTTTTGATGTTCCATGCTTGGTTTTATCTACTTTCTTATGTTTTGTCCACACTTTGGAGTACTTTCTATACACTTTCTGGGACTAACCTATTAACAAGATGCCACAGTGCCAGTTGCCTGTTTTCTGCTGTTTTTGGTTCCAGAAAAGTCAGAAAATGAATATTCTCGGAATTGGACGGGACAAAAGCCAAAGTTGATATTTTCCTAGAAGACTCACGGAGCCAGAAGGAGAGACGAAGGGGGCCACAGGGTGGCCACACCATCCCTTGGCGCGGGTCCTTCTGGCCATGCCAGGGCATGGTGTGGGCCCCCTGGCCGGCCACCGACCTCGCCTCTTTGCCTATAAGATGCCTCCCGATGCAAAAACCCTAAATAGTCAAGCCTCTAGCCACGAAAAGTTCCGCAGCGCCGCCACCACCGAAGGGGAGATTCGGGGGACAGAAAGTCTCTGTTCCGGCACCCTGCCGGGACGGGGAAGTGCCCCCGGATCCATCTCCATCGATCTCCACCACCATATCCATCGTTGTTGCTGATTCCCATGATGATGAGAGAGTAGTTCTTCCTCGAGGCTAAGGGTTCTACTGGTAGCTATGTGTTCATCTCTCTCTCTATGCATGATCATATTGTGATCATGAGCTTTGTAATCAAGTAGATCTACCTTGCTACTCTGCTCTCCCCATGTGTGTGAAAGTGACAGCATGCACACCGTGGTGACAGTTAGGCTAGAGATTACAAATACTTGTTATGAGTTATATTTCGAGTTGGATGTCTTTATGAAATTGTGGTGTTTGTTGGAACCATCTAGTTCTCAAGCTGACAGTGTGGGGTTATCTAGATGGGAAAGGCTTACTTTGAAGTGTGCTGTTATAACCCTACCATGGATTAGAGTGTCCAACCGGACAGTAGTTAAGAGTAGTATCATGAAGAGAAGATATTTATATGAGAGTGTTCACTAGCGAAAGTATGATCCCTAGGCCTTGTTTCTAAGCATTGAAACACCGTTTGCAACTAGATCTGTTACATGTTTGCTTTTTGCCATCTTTATTTGAGTTTCCCTTTAGTCTCTTCCATGCCATCAAGCTATTTTCTAGCACCGTTGTCTTATATCCATACCACTTGTATTTCACTATCTCTTCGTCGAACTAGTGCACCTATACACCTAACAAGTGTATTGGGTGTGTTGGGGACACAAGAGAATTCTTGTATCTTGATTACAGGGTTGCTTGAGAGGGATACCTTTGACCACTTCCTCCCTAAGTTCGGTAAATCTTGGGTAATCCACTTATGGGAAAACTTGTTGCTATTCTACAAACCTCTACACTTGGAGGCCCAACAACTGTCTATAAGAATAGAAGTGTGTAGACATCAAACGCCACGCTGAAAAATCAAAATGGGACACGTATCACCTACCGACGATGAATTCTGTGCGATGACGTCATTATTGGCCGTGACGTTTCTATTCCGTCTAGATAGTTGGCCAATGAAAGGCGGCCACGTCGGCGTTTAGCTGTGATGGAAATGTTTCGTCAAGAAAAACTGAGACGATTTCGTTTTCGTCGCGGATGCGGGCTGGTGTCACCGTGAGATTAGGGGGCCATTTGTGCACGTAAATTTCTACTAGCCCTAATCGTTTGTGACATATTTTACACCACATGCATCAAATAACAGAATTTGACAATGAATTTTAGGACAAGTTTCCACATAGATTTCCACAGTAGTTTCTGAGCCAAAAGCCTCACAAGCTTCCACAACCAAAAACTTTCCACAACATTTTATTAGCCAAAAGCCTCAAAAGTTTCCCTGCCCAAAAGACTCACAAGTTTCCACACTAGTTAACTTTCCTAGGCCCAAGAACTCACAAGTGTTAACCACGAGTTCACTTACCTTGTGATAGCTGAAGCTGCTGCTGCTGCTTCTGCTGAGTCATCTGAGACAACACTTGCTGAAGTAAGTCGTTTGAACGGTTTTGTTTATCCTGCATCTCTTCTTGCTTCTTATGCATTTCTCTCATGTCTTTAGCATACTGCAGCCTCTCTGCCTCGGCAGCTTCTTTCGCTCTCTGCAATTCCTCGATGGTACATCGCAGTTTGTCACTCCCTACTCTCTGAACCAAAAGTTCTGCTCCAAGGCCAGACCTGCTTCATCTTGATGTACTTGGATGGAGGCTGATGTTCTTCAGGAACGTTGGCTTTCTGTTGTCCAGCGAGAGTGCAAAGTGCACAGCCTCAGTGGAAGAAAGTGGTTCTTCCCCCTGGACATCTAGAGACATCTTCTTTTCCATGATATCCTACAGTATTAGGAATAGAAGCAAACCTTAGAAAAAATAGCAAGCAAACTACAATCATATCGTATACAACTGAGAGATGAAGATAGCATTGAATTTTACAAAGATGAAAAGTATTCAAGAGGACTTATAATTGCTTTCTTCACATTCGGAGTGAAGCCATTTCTCGGGCTGCAATGCATCTTTTTGAAGAGTTCGAAGGTATTGTCCTCACCGTTGCACACAACCTCATAGCTACGAGAACCTGTGGCAGCAGGGTACAAGACTTTGCTCATGTTGATCTTGTTTATTACACAAGTACTCTACCAAGCAGAAACCATACAGTATAAGGGGCAGTTCCAATCAAACAATTCAAACACATGCAATAATAGTAAAAGAGTAAACAAAAAGTGACCTGTTTCCTAGGGTCAGACCAAGTATCAACAAGCTTGCACCACTGCTCGTCGGTCATGTGTTTCACTTCATCAGGACATTTCCTTGTAACTTGGTTCAGAGGGTAGGGATCGAAATACATCTTCAGAATATGCCGCTGATTCCTTGCATGCCTCATAAATTGATTTGCGCAAGCATTCCCCACATGGGTGTTATTTGTGTCCATGGCAAACTTTTGCTAAACATAAAACATGGAGCATCAGCATTTGCATGAACAGATAAATGGGAAGGTAAAGGACAACTAAGTCATAGAACATACAGAAACTTTGCCTATGAAGTCTGATTGGACATCAACCCTCTTCTTGTACTCTTTCCAGTGGGGTAAGATGGGCATGCTAGTCCTTACTGTGACTGCACACTCACTGGTAAACCTGGCAGCAACACCTGGCTCGTCTGGTCTAGTTCTTCATGGAAGAACATTAAGTGAAAGCCCCCCTCCTTTGGACAACTTGTCAAGCCTCTTCCCCATGTTTTCCCCCTCACCACCAGAGCTTGACCAGTATGTGGAACTATATCTTCAGAATTCTGCGTTTCAGCGTCTTCAGAACAAGGTGCATCAAAGTCTTGAGGCATCTGGTAGCCATCATCATCTACAGGAATACAATGTGCTGATTTAGTGTTCCACAGTAATATGATGGGATTAAATGGATTATAAGTGAGCAAGCAGTCGGTTTAACGCATTACCACGTTGAGACCAATCACTGCAGTCTTGCCACAGGACTTCATGACTAGGATCAGATTCCCCATATTCGGTAGCTGACTCATCGTATTGGGTAGGTGACCCCTGACCCTCAAATGGGGTACCAGAGTCCTCGCCGTCGGCAGCTGAACACAGGTGTTGGGTAGCTAACGTAGCGCCTTGGGTACCTAACCCATCGGTTTTGGACGATGCATGGTCGCTTCGGCAAGGTGCCCGCATACAGCTGGGAGGTGGCTTCTGGATTTGGAGTGGTAGCAAGTCACATTTGGGGGATACCCATGGGCAGAAGGATGCAGACTTCCTCACCTGGGAAGGTGGCTTCTTGATTTGTGGAGGTGGCAGGTTGGCTTTGGGAGGTGCCAGAGGATGGCAGGATGTGGGTTGGGGTTCCACACCTTGGGTAAGTGGTTGTTGGCTTTGAGAGGGTGGCTGCTGGCTTTAGGGGGTGGACGCTGGCTTTGGGGGGGGGGGGTGGTTGCTGGCTTTGGGGGGCTGGCTTTGGGGAGGTGTCGGACAGCATACCAGCGGGTCGAAGGAAGTGGGCAGGTCACCTTGGGCAGAGTGCTGCCCATGTTGGATAGCTGCTAGCTCGCCTTGGGCAGCTGGTTGCTTGCCTTGGGCTGCTGCCTTCTTGGCTTGGGTGGGTGGTAGATTGACGGCAGCTGACTTCTCGCCTTGGTGGGCATCAGGAACTGCAACCTTAGCCACTTGGCCGCGATCAAGAACTGCAGCTTTGGCCACTTGGCCGGCATTTGAAACTGCAGCTTTAGCCTGTTGGCCAGCATTAGGAACTACAGCTTTGGCCACTTGGCCGGCATCGGGAACTGAATGTTTAGCTACTTGCCGGGCATCAGGAAGTGCAGATTTGGCCACTAGGTTGGCATCAGGAACTGCATCATCGGTGACCAGCAGGGGAAAATGAAGTGCAACTCTAGCCACCTCCAGGGCATTAGGAAGTGTGGCTTTGGTAGTTTGCCTGGCATCAGGAAGTTCGACTTTGGTCGTTTGCCGGGCATCAGGTAGTTCGGCTTTGGCAATCTTCTATGTTGCACTCCGAGTTTCTTGTGAATGGGTCACAGGACTTGCCGCTTTTGGTGTCCGCCGTGTGGAACCTAGAGGTGGAAGTCCTACTTTTAGCGGATTTCCCTTGGACCTCGCGTGTCTCTCATTTTCTGTTTCTGGAGATAGTACTGATGCCACAAAACGCTTGCGAGATAATCCACCAGCAGGAGCCATCCTTTTCCTAGGAGTTGTCTTCTTGGATTTTCTCGGCTTAAGCTACACATTTTACATGTAACAGTCAATTGGGGAAAATAAAGAGGAACAAAACATATGGCAAAAAGAGTAAGCAAACAATTCCACACAAGATGATTTAGCAGCACCTTAATTGTGGAGAAATCATACAAGATGGTGAGCTAGCAGGTAAGGGGACTACCTGCAACCTAGTCTCCTCAGTGACTAGTGTTTCATCACCTGATATGTCACCTTCACTGATACCCCCCTCGGGATCAATACCGACGTCCAGAGGGATCATTGATGCTCTTTTTAGGGGAGAGTACAATTGGGGATGCAACAACACTGGCTACGAACCTAGTACCAAGTTGTTGCATCCATGGACTCTTTCTCATGATGGTTTACATCCGACTTTCTTCCATCGGTAGTATTTGTAGTTCTAACATGAATAAAGAATTCCAATTAATCTAGAAATATAAAACTGGGTGCGATACCAACCTATGTTATATAGTACTCATCATTTAACAGGTCGCCACGATCAATTTAAACAAAAATATCGTAGGCTGCCAAACTAATGCAACACACGGGATAATGTAACCTGGTCTACAGCCTTCCTTTTTGCTACTTCTAGGGGTCTGTGTGGGAGGGGGGGTACACTTGGCGATCCAACAACATATGCTAGGAACCTAAGAGCATCTACAATGCAAGACGCTTGGAGAAGTGCTTAGCGAAATAGACCAGTTTTTGGTTAAGCAATGGTGCTTATTTATAATAGGATGATGTCTAAATTGGCACCTCTCGAATACAAATAAGCACCGTTTCTTAGGAAAAGGCTAGGTTTATTTTCTAAGCAACACCCCAAGCACATTCAACTGTACATATGTGTTTCTAACATGTATAGGGAACTCCAAATATGGCTCAATATATAACATATGGGGTGGAACAGTCCGCTATGACCAATTCATACTCTGATCATAAGACATACGATGAAACAGCAAAACAAATGCAACATGGATTGCATGATAGTCCTACTATGGGTGGCCTAGCTGGTATTATACACTAGTACCGTACACATAATACTAGGGTGTACAAACTTCCCACTATGACCAACCTAAATGATGGTGTCTATGTTATAAGACCTATGACACTACTCACTATGGATATAATATTAAGATCAGTCATAGTGGGGAGTAACATAGCCTAGTAACATGCTATGTTACTCCCCACTATGACCAGACTTAGTATTATACACTGCAATAATAAGCAGGGCAGGACAATTAAACATAAGCAGTACAAGCATCTACCGTGCAATTAAATAGGCAATTAAGAAAAATATAACATATGGTGCTCATTGTCCTATAGTAAACCATCATGTAAAACAGTAAACTATGAACTACTTATACGATGAACATAAGACATATCACGAAACAGCCAAAGTAATGCAACAAACATGATAATGCAACCTTTATCACACGCAAACTAGTCATAAGCCTAATAGTTTAAAAGCTGGGCAATTCGCCAATTGGTTGCAATAATATGGAGGTCAGGACAATTAAACATGAGCAGTATATGCATCTATATATTGCCACTGAATAGGCAAGTAGGCAGAATATAACATATGTTGTTGATTGTCCAATAGTAATCACAAGTGTAAAATATTCCACTGTGAACAATTTGTATTTATACTCTGATCATAAGACGTGTGATGAAAAGCATTTATCTGCAACAAACAATATAACCAAAGAGCAAAAAAGCAAGGTAAGTGTGTAGGGGGTCCGCGCATAAAAACAATAAATTTTACTCTACGCCCCTGAACCCATGAAGCTGCCAGGACCTATCTATTAGTAATAGAGTAACGAGAGGGGCTTTTCGCGAACTTACCCTTGAAGACCGAAAAGCGTTGTCAATGCTCAGGAGAGCGTGGTTGATGTAGACGAGCCGAAGGCGACCTCAAGGTCGTGATGAAGTCCTTGCGCTCCTTATGGCTCCAACGACTTGAGTGCCTCAAGTGCGACACCTCGCAGGGAGTTACACACGTCCGGTGCCTGACGATGACTCCCGCTTCCCCGATCCAGCAGCAGTTGCGGAAGTAGAGCTCCCAGATCCGAATCCCGCAGCGCGACGGTGCTCCGCGGTGAAGATGTCTCTCGCTCACGCAGTCCATACTTGGGACCACGGTCACGAGAGAGAGGGGGGGAGAGAAAATATCAATTGGAGGTCCTTCCAAAAGTGGGGAGACCTTTATTGATTATTGGTGTATTTTTCTAGGCCAAATACCCCACTATATATAGGGGGAGGGGAGGTACTACCTCCCCTAAAGTCCCGGGGTGGGACTAAAGGAGAGGAGGGGGGAGGAGGTGGTCGCCGGCCACCTAGTGGGCCCCACGCGGGGGGGCTAGGCCCAGCTGGCCTCCCCTTTTCCCCTTCTCCCTCTCTCCTTTCCCCTAATGGGCCCTCTCCCTCCGGAATTGGCCCATTAAGCCTTTTTGACCTTTAATTGATTTTCTCTTTATTAAATAATTATGAATAAATGATTAAATCAACATTTAACATTCATTCACATATTATTCAATCTTCGTGGCCATGGAACACCTTCCACCTCCACTCCGGACATCCTCCGGACTTATCGAAACCCTTGCGGTTTTCTCCCTTCTTTTCTTCAGTGATTCTACCGATCCTATAAACACTCTCTATGCATCATCAAGCCCTTAAGCGTGATACACCACGATTCGGGAACACTCCAGACATGGTCAGGACACTCCCGCACCAATGATCTACAGAGGGACCTAGATGGCCATGTGACCCCTGTGCGTTCCACGAATATCTTTCGTTGTTTGAACCGGGACAGTCGTGTCTTATTCCCTTTGTCTCTCGATACTTGCATTGCCCGAGATCTGATCAATCACATCGCCATGTCATGTTCAATCTCGTTACTAAACAATGCTATTTGACTCGTTCCGACAAGTGATATCCCCATGATCTAATCACACGCTGCGCAGCTATTGGATATAACCTCTCCGAGTGGGCCCTTGAGTATCTTCCCGTCACATGGACGGATGAATCCCGCTCTTGACATATATTGCCTCTACGGTTTCCTCCGAATACCTGAACACACCTTTATAACCACCGTTTTACCAGATGGCGTTTGATGCTATCTAAGCACTCTCGGGAGACAGTGATTGATATAGTCTCACGGTCTAAGGAATAGTCTATGAGGGTCCTTTTCTAATCATTGTAACTTGAACTTCGTGACATGATCGAATCACGATGTTTAGGTTGGGTATTGGTTCATCATCTCATTGTCAGAATGAGATGACCTCATTTTCAACTGGCATAAATGCCACATGATCAGGAAACATGATCATCTGTTGACCAATGAACCAGTGACTAGAGTTTCACTGGGAACCCCTGGTTTGTTTGTATATCACACGTGTATTGATGTTCCCACTCAATACAGTTATAGCATGATATAAAAATTAATCACAAACTATATGAAATATGATAATAGTCCTTACTAATATTTGTCTCTAGGGCATATTTCCAACAGTCTCCCACCTGCACTAGAGTACAAATACACTAGGTGCATTTGTTCTCAATCATTGGCACCATATATCCGGTACCCTGAACATGCTTGCTCATGGAAGAGGTTGAGTCTTGGGCCTGTACTTTATAGTCCCAAATCCTTTGCAACTTACTAATGTCACTTTAATTGACGTTAATACTTTATCATCGCATGATAGCATCTGTGTGTATGCATCGTCGTTATGGCAGCAGAACGAGGCCTGATTCCAGGAGCCTATAGTGATACTTTATCAACCTCGAGGGCTTTCTCATGGGCACTGTGCCCTGGGACACATCATTCTACGTTAAAAGCGAACTAGCCCCGCCATAACATTATACAACACTTTAGATGGTACCCTTATCTATTATTATAAATGTATTCATCGAAACACTAGTGCACTCTGTGCAACTTTCGATGTTTTGTTCACCTCGCTTCCTACTTGACTTTAATTGGTATCTACAGGAGTTTCCAACATATTCCCTTATAACATAACTCTTTATGCTTTAAGATATCTTATCCTTTATGGATTTGGAAAATATGTTCACAGTTCTCTAATAGACACTGCGGACAAACTTAGCTCAATGTTCTGTGATTCAGACTTAATCACTTTCAAACGTTCCTTATTTGGATCACATATTATGCTAAGTTATCATCATGGTTTCTAAGACATAACCCACCCATGTCTCAACATAGTGGATGACGATCATCCTTTTCTTTATTTCAACCATTGATGTTAAACTTAATACTATTCCTAATTTAAGTCATTAAGGACCAGTTCCTTAATTAACTTCTATTCTGAAACACTTTTCAGAATCCCTTAAGGAATACTACATAATATCATAATACGGTTATTATCAACTTCTACATCTTATAAATCATTATTTATAAGTATTTGCGCTTTCATCCTTAACATACTTAAGAATTACTCCTATAAGCTCCCACTCAGAATATGTTCCTACATATTTGAATTTTAGACTTACATTGCTCCCACTTAAAAATATGTCAATCACATATTGTTTCAGGAAGACTTTCATAGCTCCCACTCAATTTTATGCAAATTGCATATCCTCCCACTATTTTGAACAATTTCAAAATCCTTTGATCAAATATCAAATTTGGAGTTTTACTATGATATACTAGTACTTTGCTAGTTTTAAATCCACTAGACATTTAGCACACATGAATCAAATTCATTTGAATTCATCCAATACTTGACAAATTGTGCTTTTGTCATTCACCCCTTTTTCCACTATGGCTTTGCAGTCATTTGGGAAAATTCCAAGTAACCCCTTTTACTTGTGAGATTCAGCAATGAATTGCTTTCTAATCTCAAGGGAAGTTTGCTTCTAGGATTTCTCATAATTTAGTTTACCATTATTTCCTTTGTAGTTTGTAGGTATGTATTATCCCAAATTCATGACAAGTGATTCACAAATGTCTCCATACAAGATATGGATTTACATTTTGAATCCTACTTCATGTAGTGAAAAACAATAGTGGAGGGAAAAACACAATGATCAAAATCATTGATTCTTTCATTTCGTGAAGAGAATTGTTCAAAAACGCTGTCCATTGCACTTCTCAACACTCTGATGCAGGGTTTTGAATCCTCATCGTGTTTTACACTATCTTCCATTTGCTCCATAATTGAGAGACTTCACTAGAGGTGAGCTTTCTCAAGAATGCAACAAAATCCAAGCAATACGAATCTTGCTTTCCTTTTGGTTTCAGCTATGGATTTCATATTCAAAGTTTCCAATAAATACACTACAAGGTTTTATTCGCTATTGTTTTGGTTATATCGAATAACCCCAAAACTTTCACGAATTCAAATGGTTTACCAATTCTAATTGAGTGCTAACTATTTCTTAACTAATGGTCTCTACATATATACTACGCCGATTTATTTGGTGCCTTCTATTCAACCCCTTTGATATCTAATATCACATTGTGATGCTTTGCATTCTGACGTTTCAGAACGCTTTGCATTCCACAATTTATTTTATGCCATTCTTTTAAAGTTGAATTTCATTGCTATTGATCAAATCATAGCAATTTGATTCTCTTTTACATTTATACCCTTTTATTGATGAAACATTTTGATCAAATCAAATAGTTTCATATTTATGTTTCCTTTGGTAAACTACTTTACACATTTAAACAATCATATAATGATAATTACCATTATCGTTAAAACTCAATACATCGAATATGTATTTACTTTTAACAATTCATTAAACACTTTTGTATTCAAGTAATACTCAGTGTTCAAGTTATTTTGTCGAACTTAGGCATGATTTATATGTGACAATAAATCGAATGAGTTTCACATATTATCACATAACTTTGAATTTAAACAATGGTTTCATTCATTAATGGAATATCATTAAGGTGGGTATTTTAAACAAGGCATTTTAATGTTTTACAAATGTTCATGCATTATCAATTAGTTTCAAACAACAAGGATAATTCACAAGTAATCAAACAAGATATGAACACGAATAGAAATCATTCATAAAAGCAGAACAACTGTTTGTTATAAACTCATATGAATAACCGTCTCACGAAGTGTGAGACACACTAAAGAAGTTCACAATCTCTTGATTACAATAATCATCCTAAAACACAAACTAAGTGATAAATGTCGAGGGAGAGTGTCGTTGGCCATCATCATCATGCTCGCCATCAACACGCAACGTCACCTCCTCTCCAACAAGCACCTCTCATGCAGAAGGACTTGTTTTCAGCAAAACAGAACAAGTATCAGATATACTTAACACTTCAAATGTTTTTGCAAGATTATAACATTTATAAAACTATATATCAAATATATACCTTGGTCATCGATGACCTCTCCGGCGATTGGTTCAACCTTTACGTTCCAAAAACGTAATATGAACTCATGGAAATCCAATGCTTCCGTATCACCACTCATGATGCTACTCCGGACATGTCCTTTGTAGCTGGGAGGTAACGACCGAAGCAGTACGTCTATCGCAAATGGATCAGCCATCCAGTAATCCACGAAGTGAACCAGTCTTGTGTGTGCATCAAGCATGCGCTCCAAGTGACTCTTCAGACATGTATGCTCCTCCATCTGTATGGAAATGAACTCTCCAAGCAACTTGTGCTTCCACATGCGCACATGGCCTATGAACTCTGCTCTCAGCTGATCCACCATTGAATATGGGTCAAGATCACCCATGAGCGGATGTAGTTCATCCACCATCCTGTAACACATTATTATCTGAATGTAGGTGGACATCTCTTGACGATAGTAGCGGTCTGCCAGCTCTTGTGGGGTCTCATAGTAGTCTGGCTCAATCAAATCCATCATGTGGTGTATGTAGTCTACCACATGATTCCTAGTAAGGAGATCATCTAGGCGCACAAGCCAACTAGGGAAGTTGGATCCATCAAGTCTAAGTTTTTCACCCTTTACCCAATCCTCATTCTCAAAGTAAGCTTCACGGTGAGCCATCTACATTTATAATTGCAAAAGGAATTTAGACTAAGTTTATAATTATATGAGTTAATAATAACTCCACTCAGAAACACCTATCCCCAAAAGGGTTCCTAGTGATAACACGACCCCTATCAGCCACATCTCCCCCGATCGTCACGGCCATCAATGTGGGTTCAAGGGTGGATGCTAAAATGTCGGTCACATCATTTATGCGACTTGTGCTCGATCTTTCGACCATCCGTGTTCCGAGGCCACGCTTCTCTAGCGTGCTAGGCTTGCCAACTCAACCTTAGTGTATTCGCTGTGCAACATGGCTTACACCCACTGTATGTGAACGTAGATATGTATGACACCCAAGCCTGTAACCCTGGATCACCTCATATCGAAGACTTTTCTTGGTGGTGCACACTAAGGGGGAACTCAATCATTGGTAATTTTAACAGGGATCATCTTATTAGGCTACCGTCGAGTATCTAATACTAGCACACAATAAGACATACAAACAATAACATTGAATGTAAATGCTATGTGATATGGTCCTTCACGTCGTGATCTCCATCCGCCGTTACCGGGTTCCGGCGCTAGGGTTCCGGCGCCGTAGACACCAGGATACCGGTGTCATTCCGGCGTGGTAGTTCGTCACCTTCGTGACTATCTACTACTACGTAACAAAAGGTAATCACTTTACCTTTGCCACAACCATATCACAAAGCAACGCCCCCCTGCAAAACAAAGTTAGATGCCGCTACTTTATCTTTGCATGTTTTACGTGGCTGAATGAACTTTCGCACAAGAACCATTCTTACCTACGAACTTTCAGCACAACGCTGATCAAGTAGTTGTCTCTACTACACCCCTTTCGGGGCCCTCCGTTGCAAATGGCATACCAACTAATGCGAGAGAGACAGACACCCCCTAAGCCAATTTATACGGTACAAGCCGTATGTCAAGCGTGGACCAGTCTCGCGAATGAACGCGTAAAGTCGGTTGGGGGTCGCTTCATCAAGCATTACTGCGGTATGCACAAGTACACGTGGGAGGGTAACAACTAAAAGATCAACGCCCACACGCTACATCTCGTGTGTTCTACCCGTACTAGCATTACTACGCATAGATCTAGCTCTGATACCACTGTAGGGGTTCCACGCATAAAAACAATAAATTTTACTCTACGCCCATGAACCCCTGAAGCTGCCAGGAACTATCTATTAGTAATAGAGTAACGGGAGGGGCTTTTCATGAACTTACCCTTGAAGACCGAAAAGCGTTGTCAACACTCAGGAGAGCGTGGTTGATGTAGACGAGCCGAAGCCGACCTCAAGGTCGTGATGAAGTCCTTGTGCTCCTTCTGGCTCAAACGACTTGAGTGCCTCAAGTGCGACACCTCGCGGGGAGTTACACACGTCTGGTGCCTGACGATGACTCCCGCTTCCCCGATCTAGCAGCAGTTGCGGAAGTAGAGCTCTCGGATCCGAATCCCGCAGCACGACGGCGCTCTCGGTGAAGATGTCTCTCGCTCGCGCAATCCAGACTTGGGACCACGGTCACGAGAGAGAGAGAGAGAGAGAGAGAGGGGAAGAGAGAAAATATCAATTGGAGGTCCTCCCAAATGTAGGGAGACCTTTATTGATTATTGGTGTATTTTTCTAGGCCAAATACCCCACTATATATAGGGGGATGGGAGGTACTACCTCCCCTAAAGTCCCGGGGTGGTACTAAAGGAGAGGAGGGCGGGAGGAGGTGGCTGCCGGCCACCTAGTGGGCCCTGCGCGCGCGCGCGGGGGGGGGGGGGGGGGGGCTAGGCCCAGCCGGCCTCCCCTTTGCCCTGAGAAAATATCAATTGGAGGTCCTCCCAAATGTGGGGAGACCTTTATTGATTATTGGTGTATTTTTCTAGGCCAAATACCCCACTATATATAGGGGGAGGGGAGGTACTACCTCCCCTAAAGTCCCGGGGTGGTACTAAAGGAGAGGAGGGCGGGAGGAGGTGGCCGCCGCCCACCTACTGGTCCCCCCGCGCGGGGGGGGGGGGGGGGGGGGGGGCGAGGGGTAGGCCCAGCTGGCCTCCCCTTTGCCCCTTCTCCCTCTCTCCTTTCCCCTAATGGGCCCTCTCCCTCCGGAATTGGCCCATTAAGCCTTTTTGACCTTTAATTGATTTTCTCTTTATTAAATAATTATGAATAAATGATTAAATCAACATTTAACATTCATTCACATATTATTCAATATCCGTGGCCATGGAACACCTTCCACCTCCACTCCGGACATCCTCCGGACTTACCAAAACCCTTCCTGTTTTCTGCCTTCTTTTCTTCGGTGATTCTACCGACCCTATAAACACTCTCTAAGCATCATCAAGCCCTTAAGCGTGATACCCCATGGTTCGGGAACACTCCAGACATGGTCGGGACACTCCCGCACCAATGATCGATAAAGGGACCTGGATGGCCATGTGACCCCTGTGCGTTCCACGAAAATCTTTCGTCGTTTGAACCGGGACAGTCGTGTCTTATTCCCTTTGTCTCTCGATACTTGCATTTCCCGAGATCTGATCAATGACATTGCCATGTCGTGTTCAATCTCGTTACTGAACAATGCTATTTGACTCGTTCCGACAAGTGATATCCCCGTGATCTAATCACACGCTGCCCAGCTATTGGATATAACCTCTCCGAGTGGGCCCTTAAGTATCTTGCCGTCACATGGACGGACGAATCCCGCTCTTGACATATATTGCATCTACGGTTTCCTTCGAATACCTGAACACACCTTTATAACCACCGTTTTACCAGATGGCGTTTGATGCTATCTAAGCACTCTCGGGAGACAGTGATTGATATAGTCTCACGGTCTAAGGAATAGTCTACGAGGGTTCTTTTCTAATCATTGTAACTTGAACTTCATGACATGATCGAATCACGATGTTTAGGTTGGGTATTGGTTCATCATCTCATTCACAGAATGAGATGACCTCATTTCCAACTGGCATAAATGCCACATGATCAGGAAACATGATCATCTGTTGACCAATGAACCAGTGACTAGAGTTTCACTGGGAACCCCTGGTTTGTTTGTATATCACATATGTATTGATGTTCCCACTCAATACAGTTATAACATGATATAAAACTTAATCACAAACTATATGAAATATGATAATAGTCCTTACTACTATTTGTCTCTAGGGCATATTTCCAACAAAGTGTTTCCTTGCCTTCAGGCTGTGGGGCCTTTTTCTTACCGCTATTCCTGGCGGAACGCTTAAATCATGGCATCGAGGCTTGTCAGCGGACCTTGGTAGCAGAGTATATGGAGGAGGTGCATGGCGAGTAGGCAGACCTTGTCGACGGCGATGTGGCAGACCATGACGACTAGGTGGATGGCGAGTAGGCGTACCTTGTAGTCGAGGTGCACGTCGAGTGAGCAGACCTTGACCGCGAGTGGGTAGATCTTGACGGCGACGTGCAGGGATAGTGGGAAGAACTTGACGGCGAGGTGGCAGGCCTTGTCGACGAGGTGCACAGCGAGGTGGCGTACCTTGTCGGCGATGTGCATGTCGAGTGAGCAGACCTTGACCGCGGGTGGGCAGACCTTGGAGTCCAGGGAGCAGACCTTGACGGATAGGTGCACGGCGAGTAGAGGTGGCAGATCTTGTGGGTGAGGTTGACGGCGATCTTGCAGACCTGCGAGCTTGACAGTTGGCACGACGTGGTGGGAAACCGCGAAGGTGACGACGAGCTAGGGTTTGGGCTACAACGACGGCTAGCTGCTGTCTACTGGAATGAAGGACGGCGGCATGGTGGGGAGGGGCATAGGGCGGCGAGAGGCAGAGTGAAGGACGGCGGCGAGTGGAGGAAGGATGGACGGCAGCGAGGGTGAGGGCGAGGGAGGAGGCAAAGGACGGGAGGTGAGGAAAAATGGGTCTCGTCCAATTTCCGCGGGGGAGGGGATAAGGAGGGTTTCTCTTAGATTACCTAAATGCCCTCTCCGCGAATGATGCGTGGCGTTGTGCTGAAGGGATGATCGGTCTATCCCAGGGACAAAATTTCAAGGCGCGAAATTTAACTCCTACGCGCGAAATTTGAGCGGGGTGTGTTGGTCAAATTTTTTGATGGCGTATCCTGGCCGTCTATTGCATGATGAGTGGCTCAAATAAATTAATCACATAGGATACTTGTTAAAAAAGGTACCTTTCAAAGATATTAGCAATTACTAACCCAAAAATTCGGGAAAATTCTGTATAATGCTCAAATAAATTAGCATTACCATATTTATTAAAGTGTGGATGTTGATATATAGGCAAACCATGGTGTAGAAGCAAAACAAACATATGAAAGCAACTTCCACACATATTGCAATGCACCAGTAGTACTACAAATAAGTTGCATTCCACTTGAGTGTGTGTGTGGTCATGTATATATCTATGTTTTTGGAAAAGAACACACACACACATATATATCAATGTGATTTTGGAAATATAACACATATGCAATATAATGTGCATGCAATGACTACTCTATGGGGGATCCAAGTGGAAAACCATGGTGTAGAAGAAGCAAGACACACATAGGAAATCAACTCCCACACAATTAATGCACCAATGTGACAGAGAAGTTGCATCACAGATCATATAATCCACTATAGTAGTGTGTGTGGTCATGTATAGATATGATCAATGTGGTCATGTGGATCATCAATAAGACTATCTATATATATCAATGTGTGGTTTAGGAAAAGAACACATGTAAATCACTCTAGGGGATGATCCATATATATACATGTGTGAAACCGTCATGGACATATATATATATAGAGACCAAAATCACACTAGTGTGACAGAAGCTGAATCACAGAATCCACTGGTGTGTATGTGGTCATCAGATATCAATGTGGTTTTGGAAAACAACACATATGCATGCAATATAATGTGCATGCAATAGCTCTATGGGGGATCCAAGTGGAAAACCATGGTGTAGAAGAAGCAAGAAACACATAGTAAATCAACTCCCAGTACATATTTAATGCACCAGTGTGACAGAGAAGTTGCATCACAAATCATATCATCCACTAGAGTAGTGTGTGTGTGTGGTCATGTATAGATATGATCAATGTCATGTGGATCATCAATAAATCTATCTATATATATCAATGTGTGGTTTAGGAAAATAACACATGTAAATCACTCTAGGGGATGATCCATATATATACATGTGTCAAACCATCATGGACAAATATATAGAGACCAAAAACACACTAGTGTGACAGAAATTGAATCAAAGAATCCACTGGTGTGTGGTCATCAGATATCAATGTGGTTTTGGAAAAGAACACATATGCAATATAATGTGCATGTAATGACTCTATGTGGGATCCAAGTGGAAAACCATGGTGTAGAAGAAGCAAGACACACATAGGAAATCAACTCCCAATAAACATTTAATGCACCAGTGGGTGACAGAGAAGTTGCATCACAGATCATATAATCCACTAGAGTAGTGTGTGTGTGTGTGTGGTTCATGTATATATATGATCAATGTGGTCATGTGGATCAGCAATAATGACTATCTATATATATCAATGCGTGTGGTTTAGGAAACGAACACATGCAAATCACTCTAGGGGATGATCCATATATATATAGATGTGTCAAACAATCATGGTCATCTATATAGAGACAAAAACATAGTGTGACACAGAAGCTGAATCATAGAATCCACTTGAGTGTGTGTGGTCATCGGATATCAATGTGGTTTTGGAAAAGAACACATATGTATGCAATATAATGTGCATGCAATGACTCTATGGGGGATCCAAGTGGAAAACCATGGTGTAGAAGAAAAGCAAGACACACATAGGAAATCAACTCCCAGCACACATTTAATGCACCAGTGTGACAGAGAAGTTGCATCACAGATCATATAATCCACTAGAGTAGTGTGTGTGGTCATGTATAGATATGATCAATGTGGCATGTGGATCATCAATAAGACTATCTATATATATCAATGTGTGGTTTAGGAAAAGAACACATGCAAATAATTCTAGGGCATGATCCATATATATATATACATGTGTCAAACCATCATGGACATATATATAGAGACCAAAAACACACTAGTGACAGAGAAGTTGAATCACAGAATCCACTAGAGTGTGTGTGGTCATCAGATATCAATGTGGTTTTGGAAAAGAACACATATGCATGCAATATAATGTACATGCAATGACTCTATGGGGGATCCAAGTGGAAAACCATGGTGTAGAAGAAGCAAGACACACATAGGAAATCGACTCCCACTACACATTTAATGCACCAGTGTGACAGAGAAGTTGCATCACAGAACATATAATCCACTAGAGTAGTGTGTGTGTGTGGTCATGTATAGATATGATCAATGTGGTCATGTGGATCATCAATAAGATCAATGTGTGGTTTAGGAAAAGAACACATGCAAATCACTCTAGGGGATGATCCATATATATACATGTGTCAAACCATCATGGACATATATATAGAGACCAAAAACACACTAGTGTGAAATAAGTTGAATCATAGAATCCACTAGAGTGTGTGTGGTCATTAGATATCAATGTGGTTTTGGAAAAGAACACATATGCAATATAATGTACATGCAATGACTCTATGTGGGATCCAAGTGGAAAACCATGGTGTAGAAGAATCAAGACACACATAGGAAATCAACTACCAGTACACATTTAATGCACAAGTGGGTGACATAGAAGTTGCATCAAAGATCAGATAATCCACTAGAGTAGTGTGTGTGTGTCTGGTTCATGTATAGATATGATCAATGTGGTCGTGTGGATCATCAATAATGACTATCTATATATAACAATGTGTGTGGTTTAGGAAAAGAACACATGTAAATCACTCTAGGGGATGATCCATATATATACATGTGTCAAACCATCATGGTCATATATATAGAGACAAAAAACATAGAGTGACACAGAAGTTGAATCACAGAATCCACTGAAGTGTGTGTGGTCATCAGATATCAATGTGGATTTGGCAAAGAACACATATGCATGCAATATAATGTGCATGCAAGGACTCTATGGGGGGTCCAAGTGGAAAACCATGGTGTAGAAGAAAAGCAAGACACACATAGGAAATCAACTCCCAATACACATTTAATGCACGAGTGTGATAGAGAAGTTGCATCACGGATCATATAATCCACTAGAGTAGTGTGTGTGTGGTCATGTGGATCATCAATAAGACTATCTATGTATATATCAATGTGTGGTTTAGGAAAAGAACACATGCAAATAATTCTAGGGCATGATCCATATATATATACATGTGTCAAACCATCATGGACATATATATAGAGACCAAAAACACACTAGTGACAGAGAAGTTGAATCACAGAATCCACTAGAGTGTATGTGGTCATCAGATATCAATGTGGTTTTGGAAAAGAACACATATGCATGCAATATAATGTACATGCAATGACTCTATGGGGGATCCAAGTGGAAAACCATGGTGTAGAAGAAGCAAGACACACATAGGAAATCAACTCCCACTACACATTTAATGCACCAGTGTGACAGAGAAGTTGCATCACAGAACATATAATCCACTAGAGTAGTGTGTGTGTGTGGTCATGTATAGATATGATCAATGTGGTCATGTGGATCATCAATAAGATCAATGTGTGGTTTAGGAAAAGAACACATGCAAATCACTCTAGGGGATGATCCATATATATACATGTGTCAAACTATCATGGACATATATATAGAGACCAAAAACACACTAGTGTGAAAGAAGTTGAATCATAGAATCCACTAGAGTGTGTGTGGTCATCAGATATCAATGTGGTTTTGGAAAAGAACACATATGCAATATAATGTGCATGCAATGACTCTATGTGGGATCCAAGTGGAAAACCATGGTGTAGAAGAATCAAGACACACATAGGAAATCAACTCCCAATACACATTTAATGCACAAGTGGGTGACAGAGAAGTTGCATCAAAGATCAGATAATCCACTAGAGTAGTGTGTGTGTGTCTGGTTCATGTATAGATATGATCAATGTGGTCGTGTGGATCATCAATAATGACTATATATATATAACAATGTGTGTGGTTTAGGAAAATAACACATGTAAATCACTCTAGGGGATGATCCATATATATACATGTGTCAAACCATCATGGTCATATATATAGAGACAAAAAACATAGAGTGACACAGAAGTTGAATCACAGAATCCACTGGAGTGTGTGTGGTCATCAGATATCAATGTGGATTTGGCAAAGAACACATATGCATGCAATATAATGTGCATGCAATGACTCTATGGGGAGGTCCAAGTGGAAACCATGGTGTAGAAGAAAAGCAAGACACACATAGGAAATCAACTCCCAATACACATTTAATGCACGAGTGTGATAGAGAAGTTGCATCATGGATCATATAATCCACTAGAGTAGTGTGTGTGTGGTCATGTGGATCATCAATAAGACTATCTATATATATATATATATATCAATGTGTGGTTTAGGAAAAGAACACATGCAAATCACTCTAGGGGATGATCCATATATATACATGTGTCAAACCATCATGTACATATATATAGAGAACAAAAACACACTAGTGACAAAGAAGTTGAATCACAGAATCCACTGGAGTGTGTGTGGTCAGCAGATATCACTGTGGTTTTGGAAAAGAACACATATGCATGCAATGTAATGTGCATGCAATGACTCTATGGGGGATCCAAGTGGAAAACCATGGTGTAGAAGAAGCCAGACACACATAGGAAATCAACTCCCGGTACACATTTAATGCACCAGTGTGACAGAGAAGTTGCATCACAGATCATATAATCCACTAGAGTAGTGTGTGTGTGTGGTCATGTATAGATATGATCAATGTGGTCATGTGGATCATCAATAAGACTATCTATATATATATCAATGTGTGGTTTAGGAAAATAACACATGCAAATCACTCTAGGGGATGATCCATATATATACATGTGTCAAACCATCATGGACATATATATAGAGACCAAAAACACACTAGTGTGAAAGAAGTTGAATCATAGAATCCACTAGAGTGTGTGTGGTCATCAGATATCAATATGGTTTTGGAAAAGAACACATATGCAATATAATGTGCATCCAATCACTCTATGTGGGATCCAAGTTGAAAACCATGGTGTAAAGAAGCAATACACACATAGGAAATCAACCCCTAGTACACATTTAATGCACCAGTGGGTGACAGAGAAGTTGTATTATAGATCATATAATCCGCTAGAAGTTGGTCCGCATGCATGCATGCATGGAGTATCTAGAGTAACAATGATTGACTGAATAATTTAGAAGAAATTAAATCGAGTGTGGGTTTTGCATTTTCCATTGACATGCCGATCGGAAAATGATTAGAAGTTGCATCACAGATCATATAATCCACTAGATTAGTGTGTGTGTGTGGTCATGTATATATATGATCAATGTGGTCATGTGGATCATCAATAAGACTAGCTATATATATCAATGTGTAGTTTAGGAAAAGAACACATATAAATCACTCTAGGGGATGATCCATATATATACATGTGTCAAACCATGATGGACATATATATAGAGACCAAAAACACACTAGTGTGACAGAAGTTCAATCACCAGAATCACTGGTGTGTGTGTGGTCATCAGATATCAATATGGTTTTGGAAAAGGACACATATGCAATATAATGTGCATGCAATGACTCTATGTGGGATCCAAGTGGAAAACCATGGTGTAGAAGAAGCAAGACACACATAGGAAATCAACTCATAGTACACATTTAATGCACCAGTGGGTGACAGAGAAGTTGCATCACCGATCATATAATCCACTAGAAGTTGGTCCACATGCATGCATGCATGGAGTATCTAGAGTAACAATGATTTACTCAATAATTTAAAAGAAATTAAATCGACTGTGGATTTTGCATTTTCCATTGACATGCCGATCGAAAAATGATTAACTGCAAAAGAAATCGAGCTGTGTATACGTGCGTTTTGCATTCACAGTCATGTGTTTTGCATTGACATGTGCGATGTACACGTCTCCCACCCTGCGTGCGCTACCACCGCCCAACTGCCACATCGTCTCCCAGTCATTTAAAAGACATCAGCCACACGGTCTCCCCATCGTCTCCCAGTCATTTCTCCACACTCCATCGTCCCACTCTTCCCTTCACTCCAAAGAACAGAGGAAACCCTAGCAACAAGTACAAGATCGTTTTCTCACGAAGATGAAGAGATCAAGATCGGTGGTTGCCGAGGACGCTAAGGTCATCCTCGCCGAGGACGCCAATGCTATCGCCAGAAGCAAGCAGATAACAAGGTCGAAGAGGAAGTGGTTGCAGATCCGGTGGCGGTTACAGATAATAAGGTGCACTACGATTACTACGACGATGGCGAGGATGAAGAACCTACGAATATGTTCGCGTTCGAGCAAGAACCCAACAACGGAGAATCAGAGGTAACTAGATGTGAACAGTGAATGGGGTTTTCAGATTTTACTGTTCATATTTTAATTTGTAGGGTTTTCTAATCTTGTAGAGTTTGATTAATTAGTTTGTTCTCCGCCTAGTAATTCTCTATGCTCATCTTTTGTTGGTCGTTTTGATCTGACCCTAGTCATTCTAGTCGCACATTTTCTAGTTTGATTTGATAGCTAGTAGTTCTAGGCGCCTAGTAGTTCTATACATGCTCATATTTTGTTGGTCATTTTAATTAGTTTGTAGGGTTCAGAGATCTCTTATCTAGGTTGTGTTCATGCTGTCGAATGTATAGTTTGATTTGTATGATAAAAATCACACACACATATATATATATAGTAATCATACGAGGTCCTGACTACATTAACAGAAATTTAATGTCCATCTCTATTATAATTAGCGAAACAAATCATATATACAGATGCATTAAAATACAGATAAATGTCCATCTCTGTTATATTTAGGGAAACTAATTGTTAAATTCCTAATTAACTAAGTATATTTAGGAGAAAGCAAATTCCTTTTTGTACCATGATCTAGTCATAACTTCTTTTTGTTTTTCCAATTTACTAATAATATGAGTGGAAATAATTACTCCATCTGTCCTTAAAAAAGGATGTCTCAGATTTCTTATTAAAATTTGGATGTATCTTTATATATACTAAAACTTGTATAGATATTTATTTAAATTATTTGAAAGAAAACAGTATAATTTAAACTTAAGTAGTCTGTATATGTTAAATACTGGATCATGCATGTTTTATCCAATCTCTATTATAGTAAGTTTTGTATTTATATGAACATATGCATTAAAATAATGTTGATAAATTAAATTTCTCTGTGTAGTCCATCTCTGTTATTTGTTTAGGGAAGCAAATTGTTAAATTTATAATATACGGAGTATATACTTAGGGGAAAACAAATTCCTATTTATACCATGTTCAAACTGAATAAAACTAGCTAGTCATAACTTCTTTTTGTTTTACCAATTTACTGATAAGATAAATGGAAAGAATTACTCCATCTATCCTAAAAAAGGATGTCTCAGTTTTGTTAAAGTTTGGACGTATCTTTATATACCGAAACTTGTATAGATTCTTTCAAACTATATTTGGAAGAACAATATAATTTTATATAGCACTTGTTTTATCATATATGTATGCAAAACAGATATATGTTTGATGGACTAGTTTGTTCAAAAGTTGTACGCACATGCTAAAATTAATCTCTCAACACAGCCCTTTTCTAGTTCGATCTCATGATCTTGGGAGAGTAATTTTTTTCATTCACTGACTTCTTCTATCTACTTGCCAATTCGCAGGAACCAGATAGCGACGTCGGTGAAAGTATGTGGTCCAGGCACGCAAAGAGCCGCCACATCCTGAAGCAAATGAGGAATGGGAGGTTCCCCTTACGCCGAGGTGCAAACAAGTACAGGTGCCCCTTCTGCGCAAGAAGGATTGCGGAAGACCTGAACAACATCGTACAGCATGCCCGGGGCATTGCCCATGTAGGACAATGGCGTGCGAATCATACGAAAGCCAAGCATGCTGCCTTAATGGTTTACCTGAGCAAGTATGCCAACCTCGGTTACATTGCTCTGGGGCCATAACTGCTTGCTCCTGCTGCCTCAACTGCCTCCTGCTACCGCCTCGTGTTGCCTCTGCTGCTGCCTCCCGTTGCCTATGCTGCCTCCTGTTGCCTGTTGCCTGTTGTTGCCTGTTGTTGCCTCCTGTTTATGTAATGTGTGTACTGTTATATTATATCATTTGAGTTGTGTAATTATTAAGTACTACTAGTGGTATGTGGTGGTTGTGATCGAACCTATTTAACTAGTACCTCTATATATTGTCAGTACCTTTTAAGTTGTTTGTTATGATTGTTCATGGTTGCCCATATTTCTGACATTTCGAAATATTTTTTAGTGTGAATCTTTCAGAAACACACACGCGATTGTTCCTGGTTTTGCAACAATATAGAAAATCCATGGTTATTGTTCCTGGTTGCACCATGTTTGAAATCAACAAAAGATAAATACAGATTACTTTTGCAACCATGATTTTTTCCAGTTTCAACAAGTTTGGTACAACAAGTTAAATATATCTGATGAATACTGAAAACAACTGACTGGCTAGCTAGCTAACTAAACATCCAACAAACTCATTCCTCTTACTGTTTTCTAAAATGTCAAAATAACTGATGGCCCAAGATATCTCAAGCTCATTGGGGAACCCCAAGAGGAAGGTATGATGAGCACAACAACAAGTTTTCCCTCAGTTATGAAACCAAGGTTTAATCGAACCAGTAGGAGCAAGGAAACATCCAAAAGGTGTTGCTAGCTGAACTTTGGCAGAGCTCACTACCGGTGCCAGCAGCACCGTGGAGACCTGCACAAGACAACCACAGAACTTTGCCCCCAACTTGACATGAGGTTGTCAATCTCACTGGTTTTGCTGAAAACAAAGGATTAAACGTATCGAGTGGAAGAAATCAATAGTTTGCAGAAAGTAAACAGAAAGCAGTAAACAGTTGATTGTAGATTGATAATAAAAGAAAGGACAGGGGTCCATAGTTCACTAGTGGTGGCTCTCCTTAAGATAGATGACATGTTGGGTGAACAAATTACAGCGAGGCAATTGACGAACATCGAGAAAGCATACATGCATATACTACTCATATTGACTCCTTTGAGATTCGATTGGGCATTACAACATTATACATAGACCGTAATCCAAGTGCATCTATGACTAATAATCCACCTTCAGGTTATTATCCGAACCCCCTCCAGTATTAAGTTGCAAGAAACGGATAATTGCATTACGCATTGCATGTAAAGTAAACAATATGATTGTTCTATGAACAAAGGATTGTTGTTTTCTCCCTAGTAGCAACATCACATCTAGTACCTTAGAGATTTTTGTCACTTCCCCAGATTACTAGAGGCATGAACCCACTATCGAGCATAAATACTAACTCTTGGAGTTGCTAGCTGATGTCTACGCACTTCTATTCTTGTAGACAGTTGTTGGGCCTCCAAGTGCAGAGGTTTGTAGAACAGCAGCAAGTTTTCTCTTAAGTGGATCACCCAAGGTTTATCGAACTCAGGGAGGAAGTGGTCAAAGGTATTCCCTCTCAAGCAACCCTGCAATCAAGATACAAGAAGTCTCTTGTGTCCCCAACACACCGAATACACTTGTCAGGTGTATAGGTGCACTAGTTCGGCGAAGAGATAGTAAAATACAAGTGGTATGGATAATAGACAACGGTGCTAGAAAATAACTTGATGGCGTGGAAGAGACTAAAGACAAACTGAAATAAAGATGGAAGCAAGCAAACATGTAATAGATCTAGTAGCAAACGGCGTATCAATGCTTAGAAACAAGGCCTAGGGATCATACTTTCACTAGTGAACACTCTCATATAAATATCTTCTCTTTATGATACTACTCTTAACTACTCTCCGGCTGAACACTCTAATCGATGGTACGGCTATAACATCACACCTCAAAGTAAGCCTTTCCCATCTAGAAAACCCCACACTGTCACCTTGAGTACTAGATGAGTCCAACAAACACCACAATGTCATAAACACATCCAACTCCAAAGATAACTCATAACAAGTATTTGTAATCTCTAGCCTAAGTGCCACCATGGTGAGCACGCTGTTACTTTCACACAGATGGGGAGAGCAGAGATTCATTAAAGCACTTGAGTAGCAGAATAGATCTATAGATTACAAGCTCATGATCTCAATAAGATCATGCATAGAGAGAGAGATGAACACATAGCTACCAGTAGAACCCTTATCCTCGAGAGAGAACTACTCCCTCCTCATCATGGGAATCAGCAATGGTGATGGAGATGGTGGTGGAGATCGATGGAGATGGCTCCGGGGGCAATTCCCCGTCCAGGCAGGGTGCCGAAACAGAGACTTTCTGTCCCCCGAATCTCCCCTTCGGTGGCGGCTGCGCTGCGGAACTTTTCGTGGATTTCTGATTGACGACTTAGGGTTTTGGCTTCGGGAGGCTTCTTATAGGCCAGAGGGCAAGGTCGGTGGGTGGCCAGGGGGCCCACACCATGCCCTGGCACGGCCTAGGTGGACCCGCGCCTAGGGGTGGTGTGGCCACCCTATGGCCCCTCTCCGACTCTCCTTATGGCTCCGTGAGTCTTCCGGGAAAATAGTAACTTTGGCTTTTGTCCCGTCCAATTCCGAGAATATTCATTTTTTGACTTCCTGGAACCAAAAACAGCAGAAAACAGCCAACTGGCACTGTGGCTCTTGTTAATAGGTTCGTCCAAGAAATCACAAGAAAAGTACTCCAAAGTTGGAACAAAACATAAGAAAGTGGATAAAACCAAGAATGGAACATCAAAAATTATAGATACATTTGCAATGTATCAACATCCCCAAGCTTAACTCCTGCTCGTCCTCGAGTAGGTAAGTGATAAAAAGAAAGAATTTTTGAGGTGACATGCACCATCAAAGACTAGATCAAAGTATTTGTAAAACATTCAAAGTTGGGATCAAAGTACTTCAATCATAACATGAAAGACAAAGTTCTAGCAATAGGACAAAGAAACTATGTTGCAACATGAAAAGGCATAAACAAAAGATTCATGAATAACAATGCTTTGCAAGATGTTTGTTTGTTTCACATAAAGAAAACATAACATAATAGTATTCAGCTTGTCCCTCAATAGAGTAGCAAATATAAATGCATAGGACACCTTCAAAGTTCATATGAGTGACTAGATACAAATACATTGAAACAAGCAATATCAAGTTATGCATCAATCAACTAGTCTTGGGACAATGCACATAGAACTAAGAATGGCCACTATGCTCTCAAAGTAGGTGCATAAAGATAGAAGGTGGAGACTCAATATATATAGTGGAAGAAAGGCCTTCATAGAAGGAAGCATAGATTCAAGTCTCATAAAGAGCTTCCAAAAATTATGGTACTTATAGCTTTCAGCTCTCATTGCCCCTATCATAAGCATCTTGAAGTGATTAAGGTTAAAGTGAACAAACTATGGTGTACATGCTTGACGAAGTATAAGTCAGAAATCTCATGTCCCTTTTATATGAGGGCCGCTCCTCATGCTACTCAAGTTTAGTCACCGGTAAGTTCTTGTCATCGTAAGTACTTGTGTATCATAGAGAACCGCCAATGGGGTACCCCTTGCCCGATGATACGGAAGAATCCCCATATCAAAATGACAAGGCAAGCAGACAACGAGCATCTCAGCATTCTTCTTATTTACCATGGGAATATGGTGCTTTTTTCTCTCTTTCCTCTTTTCATAATCTCTCTTTTTTCTCTTTTCTCTTTTTTCTCAATATAGGACTCTTTTTTTTATAAGAAGAATGCTTCATAGACAGCTCATTATGGTTACGTTGCAAGTTTCCACCATGTTAGCATGGGTTAGACCAGCGGCCCAGGCGTTTCTCTAACACATATACATAACTCCATGGACTTACAAGCTCCCCTTTCATTTCACACCGATGACATCCATATACAAAAGAGCATGATATCAACTAGGTACAAGTACCAAGTGCAATGTTGAAAGCGTTCCCCATGACAGCATGGTTCTGCTAATTCCCAACAAATAAGTGCAAGCATATACAACATAGACGACACAATGGTTCAAGTTTATTAAGGGCAAGAAAAGTAAAGTGTGCCATCAAGTTCGTGAGAGCTTTAATCACTAGTTTTCTCATAACAAGTTTAATTTGGAAGGTAAACAAAAGAATGAATATACTTGGAATAGCATAAGCTAATAGGTAGGTATGGTGTACTCTTTGGAATAACTTGGTTTAGGGAGTTGGATGCATGAGTGGAACTCATACTTGGTTGTGGAGGCTAGCAAAAGACTGGGAGCGACAAACTAAGAGAGCAATAATGGCCATAATCATGCAGAGCGACAAAACATCATTGATCAAAGCATAAAGTGATACTACAAGTTGAAGACTAAAGGATCATACATGCTATGGTGACTTGAGATAGTCATAACATGGTGTGAGCATGCGCTAAGTCAACCCAAATAAAGCATCAAAGGAGAATACCACTATACTATGCTTTAATATGCTAAAACAACGCATGATTCATCCAAGGCACATTAAGTAATCTCAATTGTTTATTACAAGTCATGCTACATAAAAGAATACTAAGCATAAAGCCAAAACAATATCAAGCATGGCATGACAAAGCATAGGCCACAATAAAAAACGAGCTCTTTTTACCACATAAGCATGAACTTTCCTACTCTTTTCCAAACCAAACCAAACTATTTGCAAACCAATGTATGAAAGAGGGGGTACAACCAATTTATACAGAAAACTAAGCAAATCAAGGAAACTAAAAACCAAAACGAAAACGAAAAAGAAGACGCTCCAAGAACAACACAACTGTGCATGAAACAATAAAATGAAGCGTTTGGAAGAAACCTAGGATTTTTATTGATGAAAAAGGGGATGCCTTGGGCATCTCCAGGCTTTGACGCTTGTACTTCTTGGATATTTCTTGGGGTGACACGTGTGGCAACCCCAAGCTTGAGCTTTAGTCCATCCTTCATCTCATTATTCATTCCTTCCATACACCTGAAATTTTTCCTTCATACAAAACTTCACACAATCTTTATTAGCAATATTAGTGCATTCAAGATAATAAGTCTTTTAGGTTCAGTTCTAACACCAATAAACTTCCATTAGAACACTAGATACTGTAGCACTTCCCTCAAAAAGCTCAATTCCCCAAAAGAACTCAAGAAGGAACCAACAAGAAGCAAATGCAGAAAATGGCAGAAATCTGTCAAAACAGACCAGCAGGTAAAGACGAATTTTTTCGAAGACCTTCTGTTGCTCAAATCGAAAAGTGTTGAACTAACAAAAGTTAGATAACAACCTGGGGCAGAAGCAAAAAAAATTTACGCCTCAAAAAGACGTTCAGAGATTTTACACGAATGTTTACGGTGAAGCACAGAAATCTGTTTCAGGACAACAACTTTCCCAATCATTACTTCTCTCTCATTAGAGATTACTCTTGGCACAAAAATCAAATAAAAAGGATAAGGAGCAGTTGTTACTGAAGTAATAACTTCCAAGACTCAACTAAAACTTTTGGGTTATCTCCCAATAAGTACTTTTCTTTAATGCCTTTAAGTTAGGCTTGATAGTTTGAGAACATGCTCACATAAGAAATATGAATTGAAGTAAAAGAGAGCATCAAGAAGCAAATTCAAAGCACATTTAAGTCTAACCGACTTCCTATGCATAGGAATCTTGTAAAGAAACAAGTCATGAAAGCACAAAGCAACAAGCATAGGAAAGCAAAACAAGTGCAACTTCAAAATTTTCAACATAAAGAGGGGAAACTTACTATTATTGAGATGCATAAAACCATGTTTCCCTCTCTCATAATAACTTTCAGTAGCATCATGAATAAAATTAAAAATATAACTATCACATAAAACATTCTTATCATGAGCCACATGCATAAAATAAGTATTACTCTCCACATAAACATAGTCATTCTTATTAATTGTAGTGGGGGCAAATTCAACAAAATAGATATCATTATTATTCTCATCACCATAATCATCAAATATAGGAGACATATTGTAATCATAATTAATTTTATTCTCAATAGTAGGTGGATTGAAAATATCACATTCATCATTGTAATCATCATATATTGGAGGTTTGGTATCATCATAAGCAATAGAATATCTATCTTCCAAAGCTGGGGAACTAAAAAGATCATTTTCATAAAAACTAGCTTCCCCAAGCTTAGACTTTTCCATATCATTAGCAATAATTGTGTCCAAAGAATTCATACTAACAATATTGCTATTAGCATGCAAATAAAGTTCCATAGGTTTTTTAATTTTCTCTTCAAACACTTTATGTCCTAACTCAAGATAAATACTATAAAGCTCTCTAATTTTTTTGTTGTTTTCCATTAAGCCTAACTAGTGAAAACAAGAAACAAAAAGACAAAATTGCAGAATCTAAAGGAAATAACTTCGAGTACTCACACCAGAAAATAGGCGTTTGCCATGGGAGGTTCTTCTTCTTTAATCCTCCGGTGTGAATACCTTTTACTTTACCTCCCCGGCAATGGCACCAGAAAATAGGCTTTTGCTGTGGGAGGTTCTTCTTCTTTAATCCTCCGGTGTGAATACCTTTTACCTTACCTCCCCGGCAACGGCGCCAGAAAATAGCTTTTCTGGTGCGGTGTTGACATGGGAGTTTCTTATTCTTTGTTCCCCGGCAACGGCGCCAGAAAATAGCTTGATGTCTACGCACTTCTATTCTTGTAGACAGTTGTTGGGCCTCCAAGTGCAGTGGTTTGTAGAATAGCAGCAAGTTTTCCCTTAAGTGGATCACTCAAGGTTTATCGAAGTGGTCAAAGGTATTCCCTCTCAAGCAACCCTGCAATCAAGATACAAGAAGTCTCTTGTGTCCCCAACACACCCAATACACTTGTCAGGTGTATAAGTGCACTAGTTCGGCGAAGAAATAGTAAAATACAAGTGGTACGGATAATAGACAACGGTGCTAGAAAATAACTTGATTGCATGGAAGAGACTAGAGACAAACTGAAATAAAGATGGAAGCAAGCAAACATGTAATAGATCTAGTAGCAAACGACGTATCAATGCTTAGAAACAAGGCCTAGGGATCATACTTTCCCTAGTGAACACTCTCATATAAATATCTTCTCTTTATGATACTACTCTTAACTACTCTCCGGTTGAACACTCTAATCGATGGTAGGGCTATAACAGCACACCTCAAAGTAAGCCTTTCCCATCTAGAAAACCCCACACTGTCACCTTGTGTACTAGATGAGTCCAA
This sequence comes from Avena eriantha, assembly GCA_910589775.1. Taxonomy (NCBI): domain Eukaryota; kingdom Viridiplantae; phylum Streptophyta; class Magnoliopsida; order Poales; family Poaceae; genus Avena; species Avena eriantha. The sequence continues at coordinate 531,558,056 of OU342745.1, read as the reverse complement.
CAAACACCACAATTTCATAAAGACATCCAACTCCAAATATAACTCATAACAAGTATTTGTAATCTCTAGCCTAAGTGCCACCATGGTGAGCACGCTGTCACTTTCACACACATGGGGAGAGCAGAGATTCATTAAAGCACTTGAGTAGCAGAATAGATCTATAGATTACAAGCTCATGATCTCAATAAGGTCATGCATAGAGAGAGAGATGAACACATAGCTACCAGTAGAACCCTTAGCCTCGAGAGAGAACTACTCCCTCCTCATCATGGGAATCAGCAATGGTGATGGAGATGGTGGTGGAGATCGATGGAGATGGCTCCGGGGTCAAGTCCCCGTCCCGGCAGGGTGCCGGAACAGAGACTTTCTGTCCCCCGAATCCCCCCTTCGCTGGCGATGGCGCTGCGGAACTTTTCGTGGATTTCTGATTGACGACTTATGGTTTTGGCTTCGGGAGGCTTCTTATAGGCCAGAGGGCAAGGTCGGTGGGCGGACAGGGGGCCCACACCATGCCCTGGCGCGGCCTAGGTGGACCCGCGCCTAGGGGTGGTGTGGCCACCCTATGGCCCCTCTCCGACTCTCCTTTTGGCTCCGTGAGTCTTCTGGGAAAATAGTAACTTTGGCTTTTGTCTCGTCCAATTCCGAGAATATTCATTTTCTGACTTCCTGGAACCAAAAACAGCAGAAAATAGGCAACCGGCACTGTGGCTCTTGTTAATAGGTTAGTCCAAGAAATCACAAGAAAAGTACTGCAAAGTTGTAACAAAACATAAGAAAGTGGATAAAACCAAGCATGGAACATCAAAAATTATAGATACATTTGCAATGTATCACTAGCATCTACTTGGCCAAGATAGCTACTAACAACGGAAAGCATGCAAGATCACAAATAACAAAGACATGATAGAATCAATAATCAATCTGAAATAGCATCTCAATATCCATCGGATCCCCACAAACACAACATGTAGAATTACAAATAGATGATCTTGATCATGAACAGAGCTCACAAGATCTAAACATGATAGCACAAAGGAGGAGAACCAGCCATCTAGCTACTACATGGACCCGTAGTCCAGAGATGAACTACTCACGCATCACACCGGAGGCTTGCATGGTGATGAAGAAGGCCTCCAGGGTGAATTCTTCCCTCCGGCAGGGTGCCGGGAAGAGCTTCAGATCCCTCCCGATCTAGGGATGGAGATGACGGCGGCTACAGACTCTTTCGTGGAATTTTGATCGGGTTCTTATGATTTTTGTATCGGAGGCATCTTATAGGCGAAAGGGGGGTCGAGGGGGTGCCTAGGGTGGCCAGACCACCCCCTGGCGTGGGCTAGGCTTGGTCGTGTGGCCAGGTGGTGTGGCGCCCCCTGGCCCCTCTCTGTCTCGTATTCTGGCTCCGTGTGTTCCTCGGTGAAAAACTAACTTTGGCTTTTGTCCCGTCCAATTCCGAGAATATTTATTTTTTGACTTTCCTAGAACCAAAAACAGCAGAAAACAGGCAGTTGGCACTGTGGCTCTTGTTAATAGGTTAGTCTAAGAAAGTGTATAGAAAGTACTCCAAAGTGTGGACAAAACATAAGAAAGTAGATAAAACCAAGCATGGACCATCAAAAATTATGGATACGTTAGCAACATATCAATAACCAAGAGGAAGCAGAATACATCCATAATTCAATACTTATTTCCACAATTGCCAACAACAAAAAGAAGAACACACCCTAAAGTCACTGCCACACTAAGCATCATCATGAACCAAACATGCTTGCATTCCATTTCTTTTCTCATTTTCTTCAACCTCAGTTTAGCTATCTGTAGATCCGTGTCTCTATCTGCCAGCCTCAGCTCAATCATCATCTTATCATCTACCTTCTTACATAGCTGGGCAAGCATCCTCTGCATCTGTGCTGGCCATGGGTTGTTCATCCAGTACAAGTAACAACAAACCTCACCTGGACAACCTAAAAAAAATCTACCAATGTCTGCACCATAGGAGGCAACCTTCCTAGCAGGAACATGGTTGCAATGGCATCTCCAACTAGGATCTAGCTCCTTCCCACCAATATCTTGATCTAGGATGGAAATTGGCAGCTCCCCATCAATTCCAACCCAACTCTGCAAAACAAGTTATTGAAACAGTTAAATTCCCCTAACTGCTAGAACCCTAGGTAGAATATATTCAGGGACGGAGCAAGACCTAATTTACCTGGTCCACAACGTCGCCCTCTCCTGCCGGCTTGTGCATCCCCATGGCAGCCGAGATGTGGCAGCGATGGCGATGGAGATGTGACGGCAGCGACGGCGGCTGTGCGGTGTGGTGCGGCGCGGCATGGTGCGGTGTGGTCTGGTGTGGTCTGGTGCGGTGCAGTCGGGGCAACGGCTCATTATGGGGCCACTCGTCAGCTCCAGCATGGGCCCCACCTGTCGTTGGGTATTACGGGTCCCTTCCACACTCGCCCAAATCCACTCACCTCCCAGCACTGGGAAAACCCTCTCCGGCGACGGCCGAATCCCCTCCCTGACCCTCCCCGGCGACGGACAAATCTTGTCCCCTCCGTTCCCCGGCGACGGGCAAATCCTGTCCCCTCCCCTCCCCGGCGACGGACAAACCCCCTCCCCTCTCGTACCCTTCCTAGATATGACCAAATCCCCTCCCCTACGACGGCCAAATCACCTCCCCTCCCCTTCCCGGCGACGACAAACCACCCTCCCCTCCCTGGCGATGACGGCTGCAATGTAAGTGCTCCTCGACCTACTTCCCTTCACCGCGTCACCTCCTCGTTCTAGGTTCACCGCGTCAGTGCTCCATCTAGGTCACCGGTAATGGACCTTGGCCTCAGTGTCACCGCCTCGTTCTAGGGCAGAGCAGCGGCGTTGCTGTCTATGTCACTGGATGATCTTGAAGTAGTCACCAAATTAATGCCCCAAATTGTTGTTTTTCATAGCTATATGTTAATGCTGATGGATAATCTTAGGATATTAACTGTTTACAACTGGCCAATGACTAATATGTGTCACTTAGCTTGTTGATGGGATGATCTCCATCTACTTAGTGTCTTTGTACAACCACTATGGCTCTACATCTCCTTGGTAGATACAGATTCATCTCATTGACTTGTGTGTGCTACCTTACTATGGAGCCCACATTATATATTGATGTAGGTCATTGTATTCTCTTCACATGCATTTGGCGAATGATTAAATAGTGGCACTATCTCTGTTCCTGGGATAATGTGCATATAGCATGTGTTTTGTACAAACACATTTTGTGTGCATGTGCATATAGCATGTCTCATTGATTTATGTGTGCTTTGTTAGTATGAGGCCCAAATTGATGTTCTTCATAGCTATGTTAGTGCTAAGGGATAATGTTGTGATTTTCACTATTTACAACTGGTCAATGATGAAAATGTGGCACTTTGACTGTTGATGGGATGATAGGCATCTACTTACTGTCTTTGCATGGCCACTATGGTTGTACATGCTCCTTGGTATATACAGATTCATCTCATTGGACGATGCTTGTAGTTGTGACCAAACCATATGCTTTTAATTTTGATTTTTGTAGTTCACTAATTATTATTTGATTCTTCTAGTTAGCAAGTCTCCAAATGGCTGCACTCTCAAGGGAAGAATTAGAAAGAGGCGCCTGTAGAAACTATGAATACTGCAAAATGGAAGGGCTGATGCAGAAGGAGCCTACTGTACAACATAGCATTGAAATGCAAGTTTTAAAATTGTTGCTACTAACTCTAAGATAGTAGTTAAACCTACTGTACAACAACAAAACAAAACTATTCTAATTACTGCAATGTCCATTTAGGTTTCTAAAACCAACGCTGGATTAATCGGTAACATCCGATGATGATGATGATGATTATGATGTGAAGCAACCTGTAGTCAAGACACCTAAGAAAGCGAGGTTCACAGCATCTAATGACGATGTGAAGCAACTAGTCAAGAGACCTAAGAAAGCGAGGTTCAGAGCACCTGATGATGTGGTTGTTTGAATCGTCAAAGCTAAGAAAACTAGGAACCCAACTCAGGTGTTTAAATTATAATACGTTTACTGTATATACAGTCTATTTCTTTTGGGAGTTTAGTTCCATATATCATTTAGACATTTATCATTTATTGCCTAACAAGATACGGCGTTGTGTCTAGTATGCAAGAGCAATTGCGAATCTAGGTTGTCATCGGGCATGTCCTTTTGTATCTACTTGTCAGAGTCAGAGGGGTTCCAGAACTCAGTGGTAAGTGGTAACAAGCAATTTTCTTTCAAACTACACTGTAAGTCTGTAGCCGTTTGTTCAATGTCTGATTCTTTTGTTTTTGGTGCACAGACTGTGCCATGCAATTCAAGGTTCATGTTCAATCTAGCCACAACTGAACGTGAGAGTGTGCCCTTCAAGGTGCTTGGGGGCACCTACAAGATTGACCTCGAGAAAAGAAAGAACATGACTATCATGGGAGATGAAGGATGGAAGCAATTCATTACACAGAACGACCTTACCGGGGAAGGGATGTTATGTTTTTCTTTGACAGGACCCGTGCCGAGGATAACTGTTCTCTATATCTATGGTCTTGGTGGCGAGGAAGACGTATATGAATCTACGGTTGTCGCCTAAAGATGCCACCTTACCGATGATGAGAAGGAACACCTCCTAGCTACCCTACCGCCAATCAACAGGTTCATCGGGGTTCCATTTGTGACCCGTTTGACAAGGACAAATATTGTCCAACATAAGATGGTATGGAAACTACCTTTTGTTTGTTCCTTGTATGGCTCCATATATAACTTGTGGTGGTTGTCGTCTGACATGATTACTTCTTCTTTTTAATCCATGGCGCGACATCACAGAGATTACCTACGAAAGTGGTTTCCTCCATGAGCATCCCTGATGATGGCATGGCTGGAGTACAGCTAGGATATTTTGACATCACCCTAGTTGCATACAAGACTGACCCAGATGGTCGTGTCGTCTTCAACAATCAGGGGTGGAAGAAATTCCACGAGAGTGAAGATGATCTAAAGGTTGGACAAGCCATGCTAATCACTAGCAGGAAGACCACAGAAGAGATGTTGGACGTGAAGTTTCTGTTCGAGACCATCTAGAGTGTAGTTGTGGTTGGGACTGTTAAGCTTAACTAGTACGACGTAGTTTGCAACAGTTAATTAGTCATTTGAAACCTAGTGTATATATATAATATATTTGCATGTTTAGACTACTCTTGGAAGATTTTGCCGGGTATGGTTATGATTGTGTGAATTGGAAGCTACTACAAAGAATTATATGGAAGCTACTACTACAAAAGAATTCTGAAAGATATTCTGTCCACATGCATTCCGGTCGTTTGGGCTGCTCGCGAGGGTCCCTCGTCACGAGTTCGAGGGATTTATCCATGATGATACTCTGATCTCTGTTAGATTTTTTGAATCAGTAATTACAACAACTTGAGTACTATGATTGTAAAAGTTGAAAGATAGTGCTTGCACATAATTCTGAAAGCTAACACAGATAATTCTGAAAGAAGCTACTAAAAATAAATACTTTGAATTCTGAAAGTACTAAAACTAAATACATTACAATTTTGTCTGAAAGGTAATACGCATACTGCTGATCGAAATAATATAAATACAGTACAAATTTCTACTTCAAAAAATATACCTGAAAATGCTAGCAAATAACCTAGGATGAATATATGATTCATTCTCCCCTATATTTTTCATTGTCATCGGCTCCCGCGTGCTGCAACACATGTTCAGAGAACTCTCTTCGTCTGTAATATGCTACCAGTATCTCGTCCAGAGGGTAAGGCCTCGGTGTATGTTCCAGACTTAAGCCATACATTACCATTGTTGGTTCCTCTTCCCAGGCTTGAACCTCATGATCATACAGTCTGATATAATTCTGTCGTATATGCAACCGGGTTTGACTGAGGGGTGTAGCCTGGTGTCAATGGAGATAGACCGATGGTAATCAACAAAGAGGGCACGACTTCCAATGTCACCGACGGCCTCGAGAGAGCGGTTCTTCGTGTCCACCCGGTACAACACCGGTTTCCCTTTGGCGAAATCCCCGTTCAACACAAGAAGTAGATCACCATCTGACTCCACAAGGTAAAAATTGTAGGTACCGCGTACCTGTTCAAACACTGGGGCTGAAGTTATTTTGGCCATCGTGACAGTGCTCGCGCACTGCTCTAATTGGATGTTGGTCGATAAGATGTCTCCATTTTCAAGTAATACATATACTTCCCCTCGGAATGCCGTCATGCAGACTAGAAGTGTATCAGGAGGTGGCGAATACAATCCTTCTTCAAATGATTCATTGATTTGCCCCGTTGGGGTGCTCTCATCGGCCCATGCAATATGATCTGGATAATCAGTGCAAACAAACACCATCGTCAGGGACTTAGTCACGATGATAGATTGCAGAAGATCAGATGGTATGTGTGCCTGAAACTCAGTGTTAGACTTATGAGTGATTGGGTTCAGAAGCCAAATCTGGTACGGCTCCACCCTCTGAGCAAGCACGATGACACTACGAGAAACACCGACGAAGTAGAATCTTATGGAAGAAGAGGGTATCAGTTAGCACTAGGCTGTTTACAATGGAAAATACAAATAAATGAATGTTATATATATCGGATGTGAATGTGAACCTGCGATGAACGTCCATTAGATTCGTCCTGAAGCAACGACCAGTGCCGAGGTTGAGGAAGGTGAAGTTGCCAACGTCTGGAAGTGTGTGATCTATCATGATCTAGTTGTTGAGATGGAATTCGGGAACTTTAAAGTGCGGCGCCAATCGGTGCAGACTTCCCGACAAGCAGCATACGTGTCGACGTACTCCTTTTTCTCCAGCAAGTAATCGGCGATCTTGTGAAGTGGGTCAGCCGGGAGATCGGACCAGTTCCTCTTCATTCGGCTACTGGCCATGGCTTACGTGCGGGAATGTTTTGATCGAGGAAGAAAGAAGAACTACCACCGCGAGGAGAAGAAAAAGAGGAGAACCGACGAGGGAGACGAAGCGGAACTGCCACTGCGAGGAGACAAGGAGACGAGGGAGACGAAGCGAAACTGCCACTTCAAGTATGGATCAACAGGCTTTTTTCGAAACTAGCGGGTGAACTAGCCATGCACTGCATGCAAGTTTTGATCAAACAGACCGACATGTGGGACCGACTAAAAAATTCCGTGAAGTGCTACTGTGCATAGTGCGCTGACAGGTGGGGTTGAAGCACGGAGGAGACGGTCAATGGGAAAAAAGTGTCGAATATGTGCCGTGACGAATTCCACGACAAATTTTGCACCAGACGAAATGGAAACAGGGCTTCAGGGCCTGGGACGAAATGTGCGACGAATTTGCCACAACTAAAACAAGGAACATCATGGATAACCGGGCTGGAGGGGCTGGGAACTCGTTACGACGAAACATTCTAGAACGTCAGGAATCCGCGATGTTTTTAGGTCGTGTCATAAAAAAACATCACGGATCATCCAGATTCTTGTAGTGACTCCACCTTGCGGTGGTGCTGATGCTACTACCATGGGATAGCCGTGGCCTCCCGCCCCAGATGCGGTGGTAGGATGTGGCCTACGGCTGTCCTTCCTCGACCTCGACCATGGCTCGACTACTGCACACCTACGACTCAGGTATGGCCTCTATGTGACCGGCCTTCGAGCCGAGGAATTGTTCTAGGGTGGTTTGGGTACTGCCTGTGTGGTTGTGATGTTGGGGAGCTACTAATGATGATCTAATATAATTCTAGGGTTCTTAGATTGGGGCGTAGATATCCTGTTCATCACAGTTTGATGAACAGGAGGGTATGGTTGTTATTCCTCTGTAGATTAATGCATGTACTGTGCAAATGGTGCTGATGTGCTCTGAACTTCAATTTGAGTTTCTCAATAGGTTAGAGGTGAAATGATATTGTGTCAAGTTAATTAGCATATAGTTTTTATGGTTCAAATGTACTATCATCAGGTTCCTAATTGATGTCCGCTTATCTCCTGGCTGTGAGCTTAGTGGATAATACCACCGAATTTTGTCAATCATAGATATGCATAGACCATTACAATTCACCTATTGTGTACTACAACATAAATCCAACTTAACTGCTCTTTTCAATTGGGATAATGTAATGAAGACCAGCTGAAAATGTAGGAGATCGACAGTCCATCTATTTTCTACTGCAACATAAATCCTGAAACTTGGCAGTTCATTTCGATTGGGTACATTTAATGAACACTAGCTGAAAATGTAAAAGATCTCAGTCAGCTTCCACCTACGGATCACAGTTATATATTTGCATTTTTTTTCCTGTGTGCTTGTGTAAGTGTCAGTCACTTATTTTTCTTGGAGTGTCAGGCATGTCGCACTTTTAAATGCCTTCCTAAGAATTTCTCGACATTAAGGTTTATCCCTGCAAGGAACCATATCTAAAGGACAACTGGAGATATTTAGAGTAAAGATTGTTAAAGGACACATTTACTACTTTCGATTTTGCAGACTAAGCTAGGAAGAGATCTCTTCTATGTCGTCGACCATTTATCTGTGGATTGCAATGGACAACAATTTATGTTATCAATCATGCCCTCTAGGGGCAGAGCTGTGATGGGTACACGGGTCCAGCAAAGTTACGGAGGGGTTATTATCTATACAAGTTTTATGGTGATTGGCATTTTTAGCAACCGTCCATGTACTTATATCTAACGGTGGTAAAATAGATGGTACCAAACTGGTGGTACATGATAGTATAAAAACGTGGGACCGGTACAATATATTTGATTTGTTTTTAAAAGGGCACTTCCGCATCAGGCAGAGGCGGCGCTGATCCCGCGCTTGCTTCGCCAGCGACGATGAACTCTGGTGGGAGTAAGAGAGTCGGTCGCCACCAGGGACGGCAATGGGGCAGCCCTTCCTGGCTCGCGGGACGCGGCTCCGTACCTCCACCTGGGTGGCTTTGACTCGGATTGCCCGAGCTCCTTCACCGTGGTCACGGTCGACGACTCCGCCGCGGCGTTGCGGGGAAAGCTGACTGTACTAGATTGATCGATTTGTTGTGTACAAAGTTGGTTAGATAGGAATACTTGATGTGATCATTCGGCAAGCTAGCACACAGCAAGAATACGAATTGAATACGAGAAACGATCACCCAGAACATGTCTAGCTAGCTTTATGAATCTTGAATTCTTAATGGCCAATACAAAGACAAAGAAACAAATCGAGCCAACTATTTACTGATCGCTTTCCTGGGCTGGTCCTGACTCCTGGCACCGCGCGTCGCAGCCTCCGAATCCAGTGATTGGGGAGGAGGAGGCGCCGTGCCACCTTGCTGCGGGGTTGGCTGCTGGTGTTCCGTCGAACGTGGAGGTCCTACCGGAGTTGGAGAAGAAGCCGAGGACATCGCCCTATTGCGGAAGCTGCCCAACATGGCCGACCCTGCCGGATGCAATTGTTTTAATTAACTGTTAAAAAGAAAGAATCATTGTCAATGGTACCAGATGGTACCCGATGGTATTGTCCAATCATAGTAAAAGAGCTCATCTCTCTAATGGTATTTCATGCCATTAGCACCACTAGGCCCTGGAAAACTTGTAGATACACCGTACTTTCCGTTCAGAAATATAAGTCGTTTTAAATCGAATGTATCTAGACATCTTTTAGTGTATAGGTTCGTAGACGTTCTGAGTGAACCTATACACTAAAAGATGTTTAGATATATTCATTTCACAAAACTAAAAATGTCTTATATTTCCAAACGGAGGGAGTATGTGCTAGAGTCCCATATGCATTGGAAAGTGCGTCCGCTTAGTCGATCGGCAATGTAGTTCTGGTGATTCTTCGCTCTCCTCCAAAAATATCAAATACGGTTCCTCTAAAATAACAATTTCAAATACTCCTTCTGTTGCAAATTAACCAACTCAGTTTTGTCTAAATGATGTATTTTAGTGTATAGATATAATCATATTTAGACAAAGTTGAGTCACTTATTTTAAGGAGTACAATATATGAACTAATTTTGCAACTACGCCGGTGTCATGTACTTCTGTCAAAAGCACTTCCCACATAGCGCACATGTCCGTGGTTCCATTTTCTACCCTCTCTACATTGCTCATGTCGCTACTCCTGCTATTTGTCATTGTCCATTTATGAAAATTTCTTTCTTCTCTATTTTCTACATCATCTGACTTGTGAGTAATTTATCAATTTCCATTTTTATTAGAGTGTTTATGTTTGGGCCACCATAATACATTTTTTACTATGGTCTATTTTAGTTGCAAGCTACAATTTTTTAAATGCAACAAGTAAGCACGTGTATTGCTCCGTTTCTAGCTCCGCCATTAATCCTCCATGTACTTGCATGATTAACTCACCAAAGTATCCTTGGTAATGTTAATGCCATGACTTAACTTTCGGGTGGATATAGAAATGTGACTAACTTTTGCAATCTTTATGCCCCCTATGCAGACTTTGTGGATTCTTTTAGCTGAACGTCTGCTTTTCTGTTTCTATGCAGATGTTGTTGGTATATTGGCAGGTATCTCCTCCCCCCCCCAAGGCATCCACATCCACGATACAATGCCTGTCCGCTGATGGGGTATCGATGCACAGGTGGCAGCTGCAGCTCTCTTGCCATGCCTGTCCGCTGATGGGGCTTGCTTCCCGTGGCCATGGAATTGGGAGTTGGGGCCGTTTCGGTGCCCCTTCAATCATGCGCTGGTTCAAAATAAAATTCATGGTGCCACATACAATGACTCCTTTTCCACTGGGTCGACCACACTGTCGTCGCCATGGAGGACCTCGACGAGTATGGTGTCGACTACTCCCGGGCTCTTAGGTACGTCTATTTCCCCTTACCTGTACTATCCCAATCTAGATAATAGTTTCATTTTATTTATTGATTGCCAATCCCCCTGGGGAAAACCCAAGAAGACATGATCCTTCGATGTGTGCAGGTCGCAGCATGATTCGATGAGATTGTTCGTGATAATATGCTGCTACATCAAGCCTGCAAACTTTTTTGGGATTCTCCGTCAAAATAGAGGATATATAGTAGTATGCATTATACTTATTTAGTAACATGATTTTCATACTCTTGAGTTGTTAGATCCTTTTGGTTATTTTTTTCTCTTCAGATTGTTAGTGTTTCTAGCATATTCCAAAATTCCATGACAGCACGGAACTTTAGGGGGATTGGAAACTTTTGATGCAAACTATCTTTGTTGTGGTAATTTTATTTTGTAGCATGAGTGTTGTCATAATAGACTATTAGCATGTCATAGCATGATATACTTTGTTTCAGATATACATACCTAAAGTATATATTACCCTTTTTTTATGTCATGCTATAATTGCATAAATTATGTTCTAGCACTAAGTTTTCGATTTTTATGTTTACGAAAGGAACTAAGCTCATTTGTTGATGTTACTCACTGAAAAGCAGGCAAGCTATCTGTGCTTTACTACAGCTCATGCCATACTATTATTTTGGTGGTTATAATTGAATAAAGCTCCTACTGTTTCTATTTTCCTATTATAGTCTGATGCCAGAATTGTTCGCGATGTTGTCATATCTATCCAAAAAATTATGAAAGAAAGGTATTTTGGTTCCTCAACGGTATCATTGGGACATTGAAGAGATTATGATAGCTCTATGTAATAATTTTAGGGTAATTTACTTCACTGCCATCATATGTTTCTATATTCAAATGCCTTTTTAATAGTACAATGTTGGAAAACTTCCAATAATATAATTGGATACCAGTTGAATGATTATTTACTGGTATTAATTTACAATGTTAAACCTATCAAAATTTCCGCCTGATGATACAAATATACTTAGAGATGACACCCTTTATTTCTTCGTTGTTGCAAAATGAATGAGCGAGCAGGTTGATTGGATATGCCTTCGGTTCTTAAGGCGAATTGTGGTAACGGTGATTTCTTTGACATGCCACCCGTTTTCAAGCATAAGTGAGGTATGTATGGTTTGATATGTAGCTTTTTCTTTGTTATTCCCTTTAAATTTTCCAATGGCCCTTTTAATACTCTCGCGATTTCATCCTTTTGTTTCAATGTTGGAGCAATTTTAGTAATAGGTTCACCTATCATAGAACAACCTTTTGTGGAGTGTTAATCTACCATTAGAATTTTCTCTAAGTTGTGACAACGAGGAGGCGGTGGCTCGCAGCGTGGATTTTTTAGGTGCGGTCGAGCAGCACCTTCTGCTCTCTCCTGACCTTGGAGGTGATCCCTAGATACACCGCCGCCAACGTTTCAGTTCTATGGCCCAGAGCCCGTGCTTGTGCCACAGTTACCTACCACAAATTCTGCCTCCCATGTCCGTACCTCTTTACCGGCCAGGATATGGCAATGGCAACAAACACAAATTCTAGCGGCATCCTGCGGCAGTGTGAGATCTTCTTTGACACCCTCTTCCACAGCAATGTCCTGACCATAGCGACAATACTGACCTAGACAACCCCCCACATAGCTACCTCCATGGATAGATAGCGCTTGTTGCATCTCCTCTACCTAACTATCTACAAACACACCATTCTTTAGGTTTGTCTCTCCCTACTTCCTCTTTTTCCTTGGTTTAGCCCCTTGCTTACTATATGTTTGATTTTGCTGATTCCTTTTAATTGTGAACATACATCCTTGTGTACTATTATACATTTGATCTGCATGACTATTAAGATTCAGAGACTGCTGCATGGTGTTTTTTGTTATTGAATTCAGGTTTATCAGCATACTCTATATGTTACTCTAATTATGTTATTTTATCTTTTCTCTAATAGTTGGGACGATGAAAATCATCATACAAAAGAACGGGATGTTGGAATGATGAAAATGATTATATAGAAAGAATGAGATGGTGGTATTATTATCTAGGTATGCATTACAGTTTGTCTGTTAAATTCTCTTTTGTCTGTTAAATTCTCTTTTGTGTTGAACATCATTTCTATGTCGAAGAATGCTGATTTTCATTTGTATGTTTGGTAATGGCATACAGGCTTCATGTTTGTGTATTTCTGTTACAGTTTTATTTTTGGAGCAACATCTGTTATTACTTTATAAATATATATCTTTCTGGTAGTTGTTGCATTGAATAAATTATTATTGTGTGGTAATGATAACACTAAATTATTACTATGTAATATGCAGAAATTGTGAACCACCTGGGGCAACATTCTTATAATCATTTCCTTTTATATGTATAGCTGGTTAATTTTCTATACGCAATATGAAACGTGGACAGAGTCTGTTCTCATTAGAGAATTGAACTTAGAACTTTGTGATCAAGACACGTGTCCATGTCTTGAAATTTTAGGTTCCATTATTATATACATTGCATCCGATTTAGAAGAACTTAAGTAGTCTATTTTTTTTAAAGATTGGCACCAACATTTTGTTTCACCTTCCCGGAAGTCTAAAGTGATCTTGATGACATATTCAAGATCTACTATAGGGTGCATCAGTTCATAGGTACTCTATATGCTCTCTTAATTTGATCAAGTTCTATTGACTATTTTTCAATATGCGCTAGAGGTATCACTGCATGTTTGAAACTAGTAAGCTTCACCTTTTGCATTTAATTTTGTGACATTACTGAAGAATACTGGGAGAGAGGGCTTTCATATTATTCCTACATGTATATTTTTCTACTGCATGTCAGATATTTGTATTGGTTTGTCAAACTTGCGAGAAATAACAATAGCTCTTCTTTGGTACATATATCTGGTTAATGGCTAATATGCATATGAAAAAGAGTTTATGGCATTTGGGTCCGATGATTCTAATACATTGTCCATTTCTTTGCGTGTTGAACCAATATTTATATAGATGCGACGTTTGCTTTAATTTTGAATCCATATAGGCAAGCTGCCTTGCATCTTGAACAATAGGAACACTCCTGAATCTATATAGTATTAACTGATGTCCAACCATTCATTGTAGAGTAACACTATTTTATCAACTTGCTCATTAGCCTCAACGGCATGACTACACTTGGCCGTGTTATGGTACCATATCCTGGCATAGCGTATGCTTTAACTTTAAATGCAACTTTATTGTTATTATGGTGGAGTGTTCTAATGTCATAATTAACGAAGTTCTTTCCACTCTTTTTCGTATCATGAGGATAAGTTAGTGTGAAAACATGTCTCAAATAATGATTAGTGTTATGTATTATCACTTTTCATGCTCCTGGACCTGAGAACTCCCATGGGAGATATTGATTTAACCTAATAGATTGTTCCTTTCTTTTCTTCTAATAGAACTATTAGAATGTAGATTTTCTTTAGGATTGCCTAATCTTTTATCTTTGCTGGATAACTCGATATATTAAGTTTGGATTTCTTGGGTGCCCATATTGGGCGGATATTTTGGTGCGAACAAACATGTAGTGTTGTTATATATCACTAGCATATTAGCATAAATACAATTCATAGATTGTTGTTGACAAATTGAGCTGACGTGTTGATGTTTCTCTAAACCTGAAGCTACAGTACAAACTTAAGTGCCTTCCTTTGGTTGCAATGGGCAGTTGACACTCCATCTTAGCTAGCGGTTTGCAAGTGAGTGAGAATATACCATTCTTCTATTTGCGCTTTGAGATATATCTAATTAATCTGTATTTAGAATCAATACCATCTGATGTGCAACATATTTTAGTAGAGGTGCCGTTTTCAATTGCTTACACTGTCCAGATAATTCATAATGCTACCTTTCTTTCTTATTAGGGCAGTATCCACTTGAGAAGTTTTTCAGCTTGTGTCTATATGCATGAAGGAGCTAAAACATCTGCGTGCGCTTTTCAGTGCAAAGCTTTGAAGGCGCCCCTGTCACTATTAGATCTTATTGTTGCGAGTATCAAATGGAAAACATTAATATTTAATGGTATATTATTATCATTTTAATTGAACCATGTTTATTTTGAATGTATAAATAAACATGGTTCAATTAAAATGATAATAATAATGTATAAATAAAGAGAAACCGTTTTCTACATTGTGGCACTATGAATTAAACATGTCATTCGCTAAAATCTATACCCAAATCTATAATATATACCAAACTATCCCTTTTTTGAATTAATGAAATATGAACATATTCGTCATTCTGTTTCATTTGTATAGACTTGTGCCATGAGTGCATGGATGGACAAGAACTGACACAATTAGAAGGTCAAAGACTTAAGGAACCTATGGCATTTAATCGGTTCGTCTGCATACATAATTAGTGTAGTTCAGCGAGGGTTGGGGACTTCTTAGGCTGATATTTCTAGCCCTTGTTTTGGTGATGACAGCCCTATTTGGAAGATCTGGCAACCAGGCATCCCTCCAAAGGTATGTGCTTTTTGGTGGCGACTGCTTCATGATTTTACCCCTACTCAATCTAATTTATTTCTCCTACATGTTGAGAAACAGAACATCTGCTTGGACTGTGGTGTGAAGGAAGAGGCTGTGTATCATGCAATGGTGGAGTGATCCTTTACGAAATATTTTCTGGACATCAATGAAGGAGCTGTTCAACAATAAACTTTCAAGGCTTACTCAGCGTACCTGAAGTGACTTGTTGGATCCTGATATATGTAGCAGGGATAGCTCCTACACCATTGTTTGTGGTATGTGGGCAGTCTCGGTCGCTAGAAATAGCCAGAAGCATGGGTACGTCTCTCTCATCCTGCCACTTTCTTGCAAATGGGAAAGAGATAATGTAAGTGACCTCATTTAGTCTCTAAAACATGCTAAAGTGCCGCCGGCCACGTCGATCGTGGACAAATAGTTTTCGTTTTATATTCTGAATGAGATGAACTGGGCCTTTGTTGTGGTGATCGGGGATGAGAAGGCCATCTTCAAGGCTGCAAAATTTTATCTGGTTTGAAATGCTACTGAATATGCTCACTACAGAAGAGTTGGCGTGCTGGGATGGGGTTGTGCTGGCAGTATAAATGCATCTCCCCAAGTTTATCACTGAAACCGATTCGTGGTGTTGGCTAAGCTCTGGAGAACAATAAGGGAGCATAGGGCCAGTGTCGTACCAATTCTGAACCCACAATTTCTAAACGCATAATAGGCGGCGCGGCGAAGCGCGCTTATCCATCTAGTATTGGATACACATCTACGGAGTAAATTTTTTGAAACCCAATACAAACGAAGACGTGCACAAACACGTACATACGCATCATGTGCCTACCCACCGACGCGGGCGTCCTGGCCTTGTGGAGAAGGCACCGTCTCCTTATGGTGATGCTGCAAAAGTATGATGGAGATTCCTCTAGATGCACCACCACGCCGCCGGTTCCTACGAGGAGCACCGTCGGTGGTCGATGTTGCAAAGCCACGGCGAACGTGCTATGTGCGGTGGTCGGCTCAGCTGCATATGGTGTGTGGTGTTGCAGCGAAGGGAGGGCAGCGTTGCTACCGACCGTCGAGGGCGGTGTGCCCACCAAATTCCGGGTGCTACCAACGGAGGGCAGCGATGCTACAACCAGTCATCGTCAATGCTACTAGCGGAGAGAGGAGATAAAGGAGATATTCCCTAGAGACAAATAATAAAGAGTGTTTATTATCATATCTCATTAGTTCATAATAGTTTTATACCATGATATAACTGTATCAATCAGAAATATTGATGCAAGTGTGGTATATAAACAAACGAGAGAACTTAGTAATCTCTACTACCTCTGTTCCATAATGTAAGCTTTTTTAGCAAGCTGTCTTAGCTTTCTAAGAAGGCTTATATCGTGGAACAGAGGGAGTATTTAACTAGTTCATTGGGCAACTGATGATCAAGGTTTCCTGATTATATTGTATTTATGTCAATTGACAATGAAGTTATATCATTGGTGAATGATGTCATGGACACTACCTGTCGTCGGATTGATGACAAGTACGCCATGAGGGGGTCCTCGAGGCGTGCGGAAGAGAGGGGTGTGAGACGTACGGTGTGCCGGGACGGTGAGCACACAAGTTTACCCAGGTTCGAATCCGCCGGCTTTGGACGGATCCTACTCCTGCTAGCAATCTAGTAATACGAATATGTATTACAAGGGTTTCGCCTGTGCGAGTTCAGATTGTAGACTATTGAGGGTGCCCTAAAGGCTCTCCCTAGGACGGCTTATATAGATATCCGGCCTAGGGTTTATATGAGAGATCTATCCGGCTACGACTAAGAGTCGGTTACAGAGTACATCTTGAACTACAAGTAACACTATGGACCTAAGTCGGTAAGTCTTCTGGGCCTTCCCGTAGCCGGATGGGACTCCGTCTTTTCTCTCTGACTGGGCCGCCCGTGAAGCAAAGCTCTAATCCAAAGTGGGCCACCCTGGTCAGTGAGGAACTGTGAGGATACCCGGAAAGTATATCCCCAATAGCAGCCCCCGGAGGCCTCCAAGATCCAAAGTCGGATTTATCATCGTCTAGCTTGATCTTCGGCTTGCAGAATCTTGAAGGGTTCCTGAAACTTCACAACAAAAAATACGACCCGGGTCTTAAAAATAAGTCAGACCTATCAATAGGTTACTCGGATTTTCCAGCTTGATTTCAAACTAAGCCGGAACTTGGTCTCTAACACCACCTGACACCAGTCATGGTCAAGTCACGTCATCTGACAAACATCCTGTCAGCACGACTGTTGGTGGGTCCGCAGTTCGTGGAACCGAGGCGCCGTTTAAATGCGTACGCGGAGATCGAGGCGACGTAATCATCGCGTGGGTCCTTCCCAGTTTCTTCCACGACGCGTGGCGGTTATACAGTGTCATTTGCACGAATCTTGGCGTGGTTAGGTGGATGTAAGGGGTGAGGATTCTCCTCCTCCTTTCTTCACCTATTCCCTTGACGTTTCTCCTCCTCCAAATCTCGCCCGCGCACAGAGCTCCTCTGCTTTCCCCAAAAACTCCTAGCGCCGCCCATCTTAGGTCACTGGCGCACCGGAGAAATGGCTTCGTCTTCATCTTCCGGTTTGGTGGCGGCAGCGACGGCGGAGGTGGTGGCAGAAAAGGAAAGCTTCCGCGGGGGCTGGATACCATGCGTGCTCGATGATGAGAAGCTCCACGGCGTGGAGACAGAAGAGCTCCTCCACGCCGGCAACTGGCGGAGCGGCACCGGGGAGACCGTCCCCAACCCGCACGCCGACGAGCAGGTCCACTTTGGCACGCACCTCGACAGAGGTTTGTCGTTTCCTCCCTCGAAATTCTTTTCCAAGGTGATAGATCAGTATAGTGTTCAACTCCACCATCTTCCTCCCAACTCTCTCTTAGAGATGAGCGCCTATGCGGCTTTGTGCGAGGGATACATCAGCATTAGGCCAAGTCTTACTCTATTCCGGTACTACTTCCATGTCTAGAGAAATTCTATCACTGTCGGTGTTCCTTATATCACCGGTACAACACTTAGACGTGAGCGCGCATATCCCAAGATTCTTGCCAGTGACTCGGTCAAACAATGGCCAGCCACCTTTTTCTATCACAAGGATATTCCGGCTCCCAGCAAAGCCACTGCTTTGTCGGCTTTTGTCGACGGAGCTGCCACAGCCCAACCGTCTTGGGACGAGGCTCCTCCGGCTCTCAATGACGATCTGATCCTCGCTAAGAGGCGGATCGAATATTTGATCAAACACAAAGGACTAAAGGGATCCGACTTGGTCCAATGTTGGGTGTCATGTCAGATCCAACCTCTTCAGTACCACAGAGACCGACTGATGCACTCCATCACGTCGTCCAAGAAAGATTCCCTCTGCATCAGCCCCAGAGCCTATACCACGCAAGGTTATATAAGCCAGATTAAATGGCTGATAAGGGAGCGGATCGAGAGGAGGATCCCAGAGGTTTCTCTGGACATGCACACAGCAGAAAACCCCGTAGTGCCGGTATTCTTCTAACAGTAAACCTTTTATGTGTTTCAATCTTTAAGTTACATTGCAATACTGATATGTTTTCTTCTTTTCAGCTTGCTGACCTCCCCGAGTCGGAACTTGCTCCACTCGAAGGATATCCTCCAGAGTTTTCTCAGGAGGCGGAATTGGTCCCATTGCCGGACATTGCGCTTAAGAAGCGCAAGGCTCCGACAGTGGCTGTCGGCACAAAGGAGGTGCCCGTTGTGAAGAGGTAACTTTCAACACAACTTCCGCCTTTGTACTTTACTCGAATTTTCTTCCGAGATGTAATGTTTTCGACTCTATTATATTCTCAGAGCTAAGCAGCTCATCAAGGGTAAGGGGAAGGGAACTTCTTCGAAGCCCCTATGACAGATGAAGCTTACCATAGCTTCTCCTGTCGTGGCTCCTCCGACTCCTGCCCCTCAACCTTCTGCAACGCCGGTGATCGCTCCTTCTCCGGCTATCACAGAAGATCCGGCTCCTTCAACGGAGCCCAGGATCTTTGAATCACAAACTGACATCACCATGAGTGAGTCAGGTATAGATAAGGGTGAACCCTCTTCGGGTAATGATCCCTCGGCAGAAATTGCCAAAAACCTTCTCAGCAATACGGGACTTGCCAAGTTTGGCCTATCTCGGAAATCTGTAGAAGAGATTCAGCAGCTGGCCAGGCAGTGCCTGGAGAAAAGAAATCTTTCCGCCGAAGAAGAAGCGCAAGAGGCACAGGACATCAAGCACTCTGACCTTCTTGAACAAGTGCGTCTTCGCAACGAGAGGATCAGGTCCGGTGAGCTACCAACTGCTCTAGTGACTCCTCTGACTCTCGCTGAGAAGGTTGATGTAGAAGTGAATGCGAGTTTGGATAAACTTACTCACGAACAATATGTAAGTCAGAATTCTAACTCATGTTTTTCCTTTATTTTATATCATATCCTCTAGCCCCCAAGCATGAAGTAGGATATATAATCCGGGTTTATGCTTCCTTAGGATGCCAAAGAATGAACTAGTGTCGCCCCCAAGGCTCGTGCTGATATTAGTAAAAATATTAGCCCGAGTCTTTAGTAGACTTCTAACTTTGGGTACTCTGACTTACAGAAAGTATATTCCTATAACTAGGATTTGTTGAAAAAATGTCTGTAACAAGCGGAGAAGCTTAGAGCTCTCCGACTTAAGAATGCTGAGCTTAAAGTTGCCAAGGATGAGGCCGAAGGTAAACATTCCGAGACTCAAACCTTGTCTTTCATGTTTTCATAGTCGAATTTTTCCTGAACTGTTGTTCTTTTTTGACTTATAGCGCTGGTAAAACAGTCCTGCGCCATGATTGAAGAGGCCGAGAACCTCAAAACTTTGGTGGTGGAGAACAAGGAACTTCGCCAAGAGCTGGATCAGCTCAAAGCGGATCATGAAAAGAGCATTGCTCAAATTCTCGAGTCCTCCTCCATGGCCACTGACGAGCGTGATCGTAAGATTGCTGCTCAAGATCAGAAAATCTCGGACCTTAATAATGAGCTGTTCAGAGAGAAGGATCTTTCCGAGGCACTCCGGGCTGAACTCCGGAGTCTTCGGGAAGAGAAGACCAAAGTTGACGATGTTATTTTCGGTATGTTCCACCTGTCTGATTTGTCTATTTTCTTCAACTTCTTTCAATGTCGGATTTTCTTTAACTGTTTTTGTCTATAGGTCCTCTGAACTTGACGGACTCCACCTCCGCTGAGCCCTGCACCCACCGGATTACCCAATATCGGTGACCTGCTTCATGACTTCCGCCAATCCCTTGAGGACATTGGCGAAGCTCTCAAGATTCCGGATATGCATAGCATGTCGGATTTTCAGGTGCGGGAAAAAGCGAAGGAGATGCCGCAGCTTGTCTAGGATTGGAATATGTCCTACGCGTGATCCGCAGTGCAGAACGCTCTCACCATGGTCATGAGCCACCATGGAAGCATGGAGATATGGCAAGTGACCAGAGGGTATTCTACAGTGGATGAAGACGGACAGGAGCAAGACATCAATGCCATTATGGACTCCTGCGCCGGATATGGATGTCACGTGGCTGACTTGACCAGCTACGACACTCCTTTCTTCACCCGTGTGGACACTCCGCCTCCGCCTTCGGAAGAAACAGCAGAAATTTCCGACGATGACCACACCATATCGGAAGTGGACATCTCAGAACGATATCAAGGCGATGTATCCAGCGAGCCGGCAGCTCCTTCCTCTCCTCCTGCATCATAGATTGCCAGAAACATTTGTGTTATTCTGAAAAACATGATGGGTCTGTAAATATGCAGTGCTATAATTTTGCTAGTGCTAAGCTTTTGATCTATTCAGCACTTTTGGCTTTAAACTTTTTGTGTGCCTAAAATGTTTACATAAGCACTTGTATTTTTTCGCCTATACTTATCGTTTATCTGGCTTTCCGCCTCGTCCCTTTCATGAGCCGGCTAAACCTTCTGCTCGGAAACTTTTGCCGAGCAACGGAGCTCAATTGCTAAACCAGTTTAAACTCGAAAACAAAGCCGGCTTCCAGTACCAACAATTCACTACTCGGAAAATACCCGCATCCAGCAATCAGACAAAGAACCAAAGTATAGACTAGAAACTTTAGAGTTATACCCGAAGGTAGCATTTTTAGAATCGGAAATCTAAACCAGAACGAACATGAGCATAAAGTACTTTCAAGCATTCTGGGATTTTCAACTATGACATGATCATTCGGAAATAAGATGGTAAAAACTTCTCAGAAAACTTGAGGCAACCAAAACTTTTATTTCTCACAGAACATGTACATATATATGATTACAAAGAAGGATAAACTAAGAATAAAAGGGACGTAGCTGAGCAATATTCCATGGTCTGTCTAACTCATCTGGATTTGTACCGCCTCCAGCTCTCTTTCTCTTCTTAGTAGCAGGTCTTCTTTGACTGGCCTCATGTCAGTTAAGTAGTACGATCCATTGTGCAATACTCGACTAACTAAAAAGGGCCCTTCCCATACTGGGGAAAGTTTGTGCTTTCTTTGTTGCACAAGCCGGAGAACCAAATCGCCTTTATTAAAAGATCTGTTTCGGACTCTCTGGCTATGATACTTGCGTAACTTCTGCTGATAGGCTGTTGATCTCATTTCAGCAACGACGTGAACTTCTTCGACTAAGTCGAGATCATTTTGTCGAGAAATCTCAGCATCCTCTTCAATATACACGGCCACTCTAGGAGAAGTATGAATTAAATCGCTAGGAAGAACTACTTCTGCACCATAGACCAAGAAGAAAGGTGTGTATCCGGTTGACCTGTTCGGAGTTGTTCGTAAACTCCATATTACAGAGGGTAATTCCTCTGCCCAAGCCCCCGTAGCACGCCGTAGTGGTGCTTTGAGTCTCGGTTTTAGGCCTTGTAGGATTAAACCATTTGCTCTTTCGACTTGTCCGTTAGCCTGTGGATGTGCGACTGACGCAATGTCAAGCCGGATAGTTTGCTCGATGCAGAATTCAACCAATTATCCCATAGAGAAGTTACTCCTGTTGTCCGTGATAATGCTATGCGGATAACCATACCGGATTATAACATCCTCAACAAATCTTTTGGCTGTTGCTCCATCACAACTAGTGACAAGTTTAGCCTCAATCCATTTGGTGAATTTATCCACCATCACTAAGAGGTGAGTAAATCCACTTTGAGCTCGTTTAAACGGTCCTACCATATCAAGCCCCCAGACCGCAAAAGGCCATGTTATAGGTATTGTTCGCAGCTGATCAGCCAGAACATAAGCTTGTTTGGCGTACTTTTGGCAGCCTTTGCACGTCTTGACTAATCGTTCGGCAACTGCCTGAGCTGTAAGCTAGAAAAATCCGTGTCTAAAAGCTTTTGCCACTAAATATTTGGCTGCAGCATGGTGACCACACTCGCCTTTGTGGATTTCTCTTAAGATTTCCACTCCTTCTTCCGGAGATATGTAGCGCTGAAAACCCCCAGAAACACTCCGCTTATAGAGCTCACCTTTAACTATAGTATAGGCTTTCGCTCGTCGGATGATTTGCCGGCTCAGAACCTCGTCTTCGGGTAATTTGCCATCTACCATATAATCTAGGTAGGGTTGAGTCTAGCTGGGAATTACAGCCAGAACTGCTATTAGGGGTGAGTTGGATTTGGTCGGATATTCCTCATCTACTCCCTTTATTGAGGGAACTTTGAGGTGCTCTAAAAAAGCACCTTTCGGGACCTCATTCCGCGCAGAGCCTATCCAATATAGTGCATCTGCTTCCTCATTTTCTGCTCGAGGGATGTGTTGAACCTCAAACCCTTCGAACGATTTAGATAGATTAGCCACGACAGCTTTATATGTTGCCATGTGTTTATTTGCATTACAAATATCCGACACTTGATGAGCAACAAGATCCGAATCTCCGTAACACATCAAACGTCGGATGCCAATATCCTTAGCAATCCAGATTCCATGCAGCAGTGCTTCATACTCGGCAATATTATTTGTCGCTGTGAAGTGGATCTGCAACATGTATAGAAGTTTATCTCCTTGGGTTGATTTGAGCACCACGCCAGCCCCCGAGCCCCCTCGAGCCTTAGACCCATCAAAGTAGAGGGTCCAATATTCCGACTCCGGGAGGGTCATATTATCCTTCGTCTCTGTCCAATCAGCGACAAAGTCAGCAAGGATTTGGGATTTGATTGTTGTCCGGGGTTTACACACAATATCGAAAGTTGAAAGCTCTATGCCCCATTTGGCGACGCGTCCTGTCGCGTCACTGTTATTGATTATATCTCTCATGGGAGCTATGCTCACCATGGTAATTGGATGCTCCTGAAAATAGTGTCGTAACTTACGAGATGCTAGAAAAACACCATAAGCCAACTTTTGATAGTGTGGATACCGTTGTTTTGATTCTGTCAGGACCTCACTGCCAAAGTAAGTCGGACGCTGCACCAGGTGTTCTGATTTTCTGCTGGTCTCTCCACCATCATGACGATACTAACGACTTTGTTTGTCGCAGCAAGATAAAGCAACATCGGTTCCTGTGGTTCCGGAGCAGCAAGGATAGGAGCAGATGAGAGTACTTTCTTTAGGTCTTGTAGTGCAGCTTCAGCTTCGTCGATCCAAACAAAATCCTTGGTCTTTTTCAGGAGTTTGTATAATGGTGCGACTCTTTCATGAGGCCGGCTTACAAATCGACTGACCGCAGCGATGCGACCAGTTAGTCTTTGTACGTCCTTCAGGCGAGTTGGCCTGGAAATATTGAGTATAGCCTTGATTTTGTCCCGGTTCACCTCTATGCCTCTTTGAGACACGATGAAACCTAACAATTTTCTGGCTGGTATTCCAAAGAAGCATTTCTTCAGGTTAAGCATGATGTTGTATTTTCATAGATTGGCAAATGTTTCCTCCAAGTCGGAAATCAACGTTTCCTTCTTTTTGGACATCACCGCAATATCATCCACGTATGCATGTACATTGCGTCCGAGTTGGTCATGGAGACAACGCTGCATCGTGCGCGGGTAGGTAGCTCCTGTGTTCTTCAGCCCAAAGGGCATCGTAACAAAACAGAAGGTTCCAAAGGGGGTTATGAATGAAGTTTTGACTTTGTCAGATTCCTTCATCCGGATTTGGTGATAACCAGAGTATGCGTCGAGAAAACAGAGGAGTTCCGAGCCTGCCATAGAATTGATAACTTGATCAATCCTAGGCACAGCGAACGAATCTTTTGGACAAGCCTTGTTCAAGGCAGTATAATCAACACACATCCTTAAATCAGTGGTGTCCTTTTTAGTGACCATTACAGGATTGGCGGACCACTCAGTGTGGATGACCTCTTCTATGAATCCGGCTAACTCGAGTCATGCTAGTTCCTTAGCTATTGCCTTACGCTTTTCATCGCCGAAACATCGTAAGGAATGTTTGACGGGTTTAGCATTCGGGTTTACATTTAAAGAGTGCTCGGCAAGTTCCCTAGGTACTCCGGTCATGTCAGATGGCTGCCATGCGAAGATATCTTGATTTGCTTCGAGGAACTTGAGGAGTGCGCTTTCCTATGCGCTATCTAGGCCTGCGCCTATCTGGGTCACCTTGGAGGGGTCATCATCCTTCAACGGCGTCTTCTTCATCTCTTCTGATGCCTTGAACTCCGGATTTGGCTTTGTCACCTCCTTCTTCGTTGCGGGCATCTCAGATGGATCTATGCTCTTCTTGATCTCCTGGTACTCCTGGGCGTGCATCACGGCTTCAGCAAAGGCGACATTTCCATCCTGGCACTCTCGTGCTTTCTTCGGGTCTCCCCTGATAGTGATTACGCCGTTGGGACCTAGAAATGTAACACGGACGAGCCATAAAAGGCCAGTAAGCCGGACGTCCAAATATAGCATGGTACGTGCTCTTGAACGGGACCACTTCGAAGGAAAGTGCCTCCGTCTGATAATTCTTTGGAGTTCCAAAGGTAACATCCAAAGCGATTTCTCCCAGGGAATTGGCTTATCTTCCTGGGACAACTCCGTGAAAGATCACAGAGCTATGGTTCAGCTGGGTCTCTGAGATCTTCATCCGGCGTAGTGTTTGGGCATAGAGAATATTGATACTGCTGCCACCGTCCATGAGGGTCTTGGAGAAACCATAACCGTCAATAAGTGGATTGACGATTAAGGCGTATTTTCCTCGCATGTGCAACTTAGGCGGATGATCAACGCGGTCAAATGTGATTGCCACCTCCGACCAGTCCAAAAATTGGGGGACAGCTGGAACTGTTGCGTTGAGCTCATGTAGAACTGCTTTCTTAAGATTTGCTAGTTGAGATCCGAGGAAGGTGACATAAGTGTCTTTCTTGGTCAGAAATTTTTTCTTCCCTTCCGGCTTGGGATTTGAAGCGTCAGCTTCCTCCATGTCGGAATCTTCCTTGGTCTCTTTATCTTTTTCGGGACTTTTCTTTCCCTTTTTCCTCTTAGCTTTGTAGCCCGCGGTGTCATCTTTTTTGATGTCGTCATTGAAACGACATTCGGCGTTGGTGTAGGACGAGCCCCCATTGGCATCTAAGTGATGCACACATGGGTTATTGTCAATGTCGGCCCAAGAGTAGGTTTTGCCTGGTTGTTGGTCTCCTCTACCTTGGACTCTCGAAGTCCCACGGCCACGCCCGCGGCCTCCGCCGCGTCCTCCAGACCCGAAAGTAGCAGTGACCACTGCCGTTTCCGTGTTGGGTTTCTCTTCCGAGGTATTTTTTCGCTTCTGAGCTTGCTGCTTTGGTTGTTTTGCCGACTGTGGCACAGCTAGGGCATTGAGTAATCCCTCTGCATCTTCGTCGGCATCTGCATACTTGCTCGTTGTTTCTATCATTTCTCCCAAATCAGTGACTTTGTCACACTTCAAGCGATGACGCAGTGGACCAATTGGGAGACCTGCAATGAAAGCTTCAATCACAGTTTGATCATTTACTCCTTCATAGGAGTTCTTGGTGTCCATCCATCGTCTGAGGTAATCCCGGCAAGTTTCTCCGGCTTTCTAGGTGCAACGTTGTAGGTCTCCGACCGTACAGGGCCTCCGATATGTGCCTTCGAAATTCCGAAAGAACACACTTTGCATGTCATACCAGTTATGGATGGTGTTCTCCGGAAGTTCATTAAGCCATGATCGTGCCGTCTTCCGCAACATAAGTAGGAGATATTGGGTTGCGACCAGGTTGTTTCCGCCTTTGGCGATGCAGCAAGTTTGGAAAAAATCCTGTAGCCAGGTATCTGGCCGAGCAATGCCGTCGCAGACTTGGATATGCCTTGAGATAGCAAATCCTTCTGGGAATCTTGTAGCTCTGATGCGTGGTCCGAAGCACTTTGGGCCCACGTAGATATCATTGTTTTCATAGCGCCGCGCCTCTATGTTGGAGTTGATCATGTGCCTTGCGTCATTTGGGGATAGAGATCGTCCCGAATGTTGGTTGTAGCTGCGGTGCCTTGGAGCCGGACTTCGGCTTCTGCCACCACCTCCTCCGCCACGTCGTCCTCCTTGTCCCCTTTGAGAGCCGTTGTGATGACTGCTTGGTGGAGAGGGTGGGGCAGCTGGATTGTTTCCGGCTGTTCGCCGGCCTCCGTCCAGAGCGTCATTATTCCGGTTCCGGGGAGGGTCTTCAGTATGATGAGCCCCCTGCCTGCTTGTCCCGGCGTGGTTTCCGTCGTTCCTTCGTCCGTCATTCCTACTGTGGTGAGGACCAGCCGGACGGCTTTCATGTCTAGGAGGTGGCATTTTTTGACGATCCTCCTCCCGATGTTTCTCTTTATCTTCTCCCCTCCGATCGTTCGACTCTCGTCAGGGAGGATTTCTCAGATACAGTGCAGCAATGGCCTCTTGTTCAGCCGCTGGAGCGACATTGCTCCAGTCACGCGCAGTTCTGTGATGCGGTCCTGACGATCCGGTTCTGGAGTAGTTGTCTTCCCATCGGTCGGAATGATGACGCTGTTCCGAAACACGCTGGGGCCTTATATCATTCCAGGCTAAGTCCATGTGACATTGGTCGGATTTGGAGACCAGTTTTCCACTTCCGGATTTCGCAGCCATCTGTTGCTCCAGACCCTTGGTGAGTAGTTTGATGCCCAATCGAACCTGTTCTGGGCCTGGGTTATTTGACAGGATATCTCGAGCTGCGACAGTGTTTTGTACCGGTGTCGGATACACCAGATCTCCTTTGCTGTCGAGTCGAGGCATCCCTGGATCTCCTTCAAAGAGGACCATGTTTACTTCCGGAAATTGCCCGTCGCGCGTGTAACGTTTCCGTGTCTTCTGATGCAACCGAGACATGTAGTCCTTGGTTGCCATGCATTTCTTTTCCTCCTGAATGTTTTTGGCTTCATCCAGGAGTGTTAACGACCCACTTCTAGGGCTTGGGCCCTTTCGTCCAGCTCTTCAGCAGTAAGTTCTGCAGCTGTAGGGATAGGTGTGGTTAATGCAGCATCGATGAGTTTACACGCACCTTCAGTGATCACGTGTCAGTCC
This sequence comes from Avena eriantha, assembly GCA_910589775.1. Lineage (NCBI taxonomy): Eukaryota > Viridiplantae > Streptophyta > Magnoliopsida > Poales > Poaceae > Avena > Avena eriantha. The sequence continues at coordinate 531,530,183 of OU342745.1, read as the reverse complement.
ACCGATTCTTCTTTTTTCGGCTCATCTAGGATAAGTGCTCCATCCGAGTCTTCCTCATATTCCTCGGCAATCACCTCCTCTATCAGAGGGTCTTGTGCCAAGTTCTTGTTCTTCTTGTTCTTCTTCTTTGCCTTCTTGGCAGCGCCGGTAACAAAGACGGCTTTGGGTCCGTTTCCCGGAGTCAAGCTCTGATCGGTACTTTCGGACATCTGGACTTCGGGATTATCTCCGACTTCCATGTCATCCTGCGCTTTGGGAGAGTGTTCCCCGGATCTTTCATCCATGGGTTCTCCTTCCTCTGCAGCTTTGGAGTTATACTCCTCTTCGTATTCCGTGGAGAACTTTCGGAAATCTGCCGACATCATCAATTCATCCGAGGATGTGGGTACGTCGGTGTTTGTTCCAATTGCCTCCAGCACAGAGTCGGTGTTTTCTCCAGCATCGGCAGAGCCGGATCCGGATCCCACATATCCGACGAAGTGCGCTGCGTGCTTCCTGAGGTACCTGCGGCTCCTGCGATCAGCCTCCTCGAAACTCCTGATGGTCTTGAGAATTGCATCTGCGCTTGCGTCTTGCATTATCATGCGTCGCAGTGTGTACCTTAGGAAAGGCATGTCTGTCCCGGTGTCATCAGAGCCGGAATCAGTGTCATTGATATGCTCCTCCTAGATTTCGACTTCCACGGGTGGGTCGATCTGGGATCCGGCTTCTCCAAGGAGATCCACTCCAGATTCGACTTTGACCGCTAGGTCTTCCTCAGGCTCGGATTTCTCCACTATCTCCGCAACTGGTGCGGGCTGGGTGGGATTAGGGTTTTTTGAGATCTGGAACTCTGGCGCATCCGCAGACAAAGGGGACCTAGTAGATTCTTCTGCCTCTATCATCATCGCTGGGGTGGGTGGGACAGGTTCAGCAAAACCGATGTAAACATCGATCTCGCCAAAAGACATGATGGTGTAGGCAGTCACAGCCTCCCTAGCCGGAATCTAGGTCTCGTCGAGAACGATGAGAGGGACATCGCTGGCGTAGAGGATGCGACCGACGGTGATAGTCTCGCTGATTCCGATTCTTGCAGATTCCGCTCAGAACGCAGATCTGAAGCTCACTTGCCCCACGGTGAGCGCCAACTGTCGTCGGATTGATGACAAGTACGCCATGAGGGGGTCCTCGAGGCGTGTGGAAGAGAGGGGTGTGAGACGTATGGTGTGCCGGGACGGTGAGCACACAAGTTTACCCAGGTTCGAATCCGCTGGCTTTGGACGAATCCTACTCCTGCTAGCAATCTAGTAATACGGCAGAGCTGGAATATGGGATACAAGGGTTTCGCCTGTGCGAGTTGAGATTGTAGACTATGGAGGGTGCCCTAAAGGCTCTCCCTAGGATGGCTTATATAGATATCCGGCCTAGGGTTTATAGGAGAGATCTATCCGACTATGACTAAGAGTCAGTTACAGAGTATATCTTGAACTACAAGTAACACTATGGGCCTAAGTCAGTAAGTCTTCTGGGCCTTCCTGTAGCCGGATGGGACTCCGTCTTTTCTCCCTGACTGGGCCGCCCGTGAAGCAAAGCTCTAACCCGAAGTGGGCCACCCTGGTCAGTGAGGAACTGTGAGGATACTCGAAAAGTATATCCCCAACACTACCCAATTTAAGTATTGCAACACGATCAAGTCACAAAGTTTATCGTTGCAATAGTTAGAAATAAAGTATCCTGATCCTTCGACCGTATGATCATGTTTAATCACTGTCGCCCGAGGTTCATTTAATTATGTCAACCGTCGCACCGTAACAAGGTGATCATATAGGGACACATTGAGGCGCATGCATCAAGATCGAGATGTGTTCTCCTGCATGACAGGAAGATATACTAGACCCACTCGGTGAGATTACATCCATAAATATTGCATAACATGTGCCTAGGTCACGGGTATTAAAGTTGTAATGTCTATCTACGTATACAATACGGAGTAGTACTCCGATTGTATACGTATCCCTTTGTAATGCCATGTAGAGGGCTCTTCTCTACTATATAACACGTAACCGATCGATCCAAGGGACTTATGATCGTTCCACCAAATCTAACATAGTACCAGAGCCTCTCTTCCATGATAGATGCCACCGCCGCCGCTGGTTCTCAAACCGCCGCCGCCACCACACCTTCTCCTTCCTAGAACCCCTCCCTACTCCGGCGATCTCTCCCCTCCTCCACACAAAAAGAATCCCCTCCCTCCTCTACCAATTCCCCTACTTAGTTTCTCCAAAAACCCTATACACTTACACTCCCAAGATCTATCCATGTCGACATATACAAATCCGACGCCGACCACCATCGGTGCGCCTCCGGCCATGAAGCTTACTCGGGATAATTTCTTGCACTAGCAAGCCCAAGTGTTGCCCACCCTGCGCGGAGCTCACGTTATGGGTATCCTGGAGCATACGGACGTGGCGCCAATGCCTCTCCTTGAAGCCAAAGATGAGAACAAGAAGCGGATCACCGTTCCCAACCCCGCCTATGATGCTTGGGTCTAGAAGGATCAGCAGGTTGTTGGATTCCTCGTGAAATCTCTTTCCAAGGATGTCCTCATCGAGGTGTTTGGACTTGAGCACGCTGCGGATGGTTGGAGTGCTCTCAACAGCTTGTACTCCACACAATCCAAGGCTCGAGTTTCACCTCTTCGCAGTGCCCTAACTAACACCAAGAAGCTGGATATGACGGCCAGTCAATACCTCACCAAGATGAAGGGATTTGCATCTGAGCTTGCTGTCACGGGGAAGAAGGATGATGATGATGAGCTCAAGGATTATATTCTTAATGGACTCGATGGTACCTATAATCCTCTTGTTGCTGGTATCAATGCAAATCCGTCTACATATCTTTCTGATATGTGCTCATAATTGGTGTCCTATGAGTAACGCGAGGATATGCTTGTTGTCACAAGACAAGTTATCGGCACCTTCTCCTCTTCCGTCAATGCCGCTTCCCGTCACCCTCCTTCCTCCTATGGGAACGTCCGCGCCAGGACTTCCCCACCACCTTTACTGCCAACACCACCTCTACCCTACAACACCAATACATCACCATATACACCATCGCCTACTCCCTACAACCCACTGCCACAGCCATATACTCCTACACCGCCACCATACATCCCACCCATCCCAACCTACCCGCCATCTAATGGCTGTGAAATACCACCTCTTTTAGCCATATAAAATGAGCTATTTATCTCTCATACTATGTTTCTTTCAGCTATAGCTATGCCTTATATGCATGATTTCTAGTTCTCATTTACTTTCATATGAGCTTTGCACATTTAGTAGTTTAGGTAGAATTTTATCACTTTTCCTTGTCTATGACATGTGTGTAGGTGTTGATGATAATCATGGATAAAACAAAGGCAAAAGGAACAAAAAGAGCATAGTATGGAGGAGCTACAGGGACCAGACTTAACCATTTGAGAGGTTGAAAAGGTGATTTTTCTTCCAACTTCTCAAAATAAATATCCAAGACCATGGGGTTGTATCCCTTGACGAGGCGAACTCAACGAGCCCAAGAACACCCAAAATGGAGTTCGTATGAAGAAATGGCGGCCAAAACACTCGGGACACCGAAGGTTTGACGAGCAACTATACGACCGAAAGTATTTTTCCAGCCATATAGTTGTGCCTATATAGTTGTGAAAAAGGTCACAAACGACGGGATTTCACCCCAGAGAAGCCCCAGAACTTTCCCAAAGTCTTATGATGGTATTGGGGAAATCCTAGGGGACCCCCAAGGCCTATATAAAGGAGAGAGGACCCAAGAGAGAGCCACCAAGCCATATCCTCCACCACGGCGGAGCCTTGCCGTCGTGCCACCGCCATAGGCTCCTCCAATAGATCTACACCATCACCATCACACAAGAGGAGAAGGGACTAGGATCTTGAGGGCCTCCACATCGATCTACATCATCATCTTCATCAACAATGTCTCCATCACCGATCCCCTTTGATTACTTGTTGTAATTCTAGATTGAATCTTGGATTTACACTTGTCTTCAATTGTATCATCATACTTCATCCATATTCTATCCATGATGTTGATTGCCTTCATGTCTGAGTAGTTTCCTTTGTTCTTGGGCAGATGGAGAAACCCTAGTATGAGATTGAATTGAGATAAAGATTATTATGTGATATTGTTCATTATGTGTATGTGTTTGATTTCCTTCATATTGATGTTGGGTGAAGCGCATCACTCAATATTTGCCTCACTGAGGACTAGATGGAGGGAACTACTTGTTGGTAGATGGAGGGATGATAGCACTTATAGTGACTATAAAGTTGTTGTCATTCCTTACGTATCAACTTGGGAACCGAGGAGAACTCACGGAACATTGTCCATGCCATGGGATACATCCTACGGGGTAAAGTCCCTTAATAGCGCAATAATTCGATTGATGTCGATTGTTGTCTACTATGGTTATGACGGATGATGTGTGCAGTGGTTGCTGCCTATTCGTCCATATATGTTTGATTTCCTTCATATTGATGTTGGGTGAAGCGCATCACTCAATATTTGCCTCACTGAGGACTAGATGGAGGGAACTACTTGTTGGTAGATGGAGGGATGATAGCACTTATAGTGACTATAAAGTTGTTGTCATTCCTTACGTATCAACTTGGGAACCGAGGAGAACTCACGGAACATTGTCCATGCCATGGGATACATCCTACGGGGTAAAGTCCCTTAATAGCGCAATAATTCGATTGATGTCGATTGTTGTCTACTATGGTTATGACGGATGATGTGTGCAGTGGTTGCTGTCTATTCGTCCACACATATCACAAATGGTCTTATTCATTATAATAATTTTGATCACTCTATCTAATTACTAGCGGTGGATCCACTACTCCCTGAGAACTCTTTCCATCATCTTGCAGACTTTCGTAATCATACGTGCATGCTCTTGTTTACTTATAGCTTTAGTTTACTTATTGTTCTCTTATTTGAAAACCCAAAAATATCTTTTACACAAAACTCGTATTTTATCTTGTTACTTAGAACATTATTTAGCATTACTATTTCAGTATTTAGTTCAAAGAGTTATTAGACTTCAGACTCCTACTCCCTGGGGGGTCGATATCTTTATTTTGAAACTAGCTACAAACAATCTGTGCACTTGCAGTCATCAAGCTATTTTCTGGCGCCGTTGCAAGGGAGCTAAGTGTTGTAGGTCTTTTAGCTTTTGTTTATTTATTTTCCTTTTGCTAGATTTTGTTTTAAGCTTTCTTTATCTGCTGCATTTGTATTTTTTGCTTTTGTTTACAAACCGAAAACCGATAAAAATATTTGTTACTAATCATGTCTTCCCAGATAACTACCTTCCAACAGATGAAATCTATAATGGAGGAGTCAAAGGGAAATATTGTGGGAGATATTCATAAGAGGCAAGGCATATTAAACGAATGGTTGACTCGGGTGGACAAGTATTCATCCACACTATGTGCCTATTATCAATTATGTTGTGATTGTTGCGGATCTCCAGATCACCTCACTTATCAATGTAAGTATAATTATTTTGATACCGAACTAGCATACTAATGGCCCAAGATATCTCGAGCTTGTTGGGGAACCCCAAGAGGAAGGTATGATGAGCACAGCAGCAAGTTTTCCCTCAATTATGAAACCAAGGTTTAATCGAACCAGTAGGAGCAAGGAAAAACTCCAAAGGTGTTGCTAGCTGAACTTTGGTAGGGCGCACTACCGGTGCCAGCAGCAACATGGAGACCTGCACAACACAACCACAGAACTTTGCTCCCAACTTGCGATGAGGTTGTCAATCTCACCGGTTTTGCTGAAAACAAAGGATTAAACGTATCGAGTGGAAGAAAGTAATAGTTTGCAGAAAGTCAACAGAAAGCAATAAACAATTGATTTTAGATTGATGATAAAAGAAAGGACCGGGGTCCATAGTTCACTAGTTGTGGCTCTCCTTAATATAGATGACATGTTGGGTGAACAAATTACAGCGGGGCAATTGACAAACATCGAGAAAGCAATCATGCATATACTAATCATCTTGACTCCTTTGAGATTCCATTGGGCATTACAACATTATACATAGACCGTAATCCAACTTCATCTATGACAAATAATCCACCTTCAGGCTATCATCCGAACCCCCTCCAGTATTAAGTTGCAAGCAACAGATAATTGCATTACGCATTGCGTGTAAAGTAAACAATACGATTGTTCTATGAACAAAGGATTGTTGTTTTCTCCCTAGTAGCAACATCACATCTAGTACCTTAGAGATTTCTGTCACTTCCCTAGATTACTAGAGGCATGAACCCACTATCGAGCATAAATACTAACTCTTGGAGTTGCTAGCATCTACTTGGCCAAGATAGCTACTAACAACGGAAAGCATGCAAGATCACAAATAACAAAGACATGATAGAATCGATAACCAATCTGAAATAGCATCTCAATATCCATCGTATCTCCACAAACACAACATGTAGAATTACAAATAGATGATCTTGATCATGAACGGAGCTCACAAGATCTAAACATGATAGCACAAAGGAGGAGAACCAGCCATCTAGCTACTACATGGACCCGTAGTCCAGAGATGAACTACTCACGCATCACACCGGAGGCTTGCATGGTGATGAAGAAGGCCTCCAGGGTGAATTCTCCCCTCTGGCAGGGTGCCGGGAAGAGCTTCCGACCCCTCCCGATCAAGGGATGGAGATGCAGCGGCTACAGACTCTTTCGTGGAATTTTGATCGGGTCCTTAGGGTTTCTATATCAGAGGCATCTTATAGGCGAAAGGGGAGGCCGAGGGGGTGCCTAGGGCGGCCAGACCACCCCCTGGCGCGGGCTAGGCTTGGCCATGCGGCCAGGTGGTGTGGCGGCCCCTGGCCCCTCTCCGTCTCGTATTCTGGCTCCGTGTGTCCCTTGGTGAAAAACTGACTTTGGCTTTTGTTCCGTCCAATTCCGAGAATATTTATTTTCTGACTTTCCTGGAACCAAAAATAGCAGAAAACAGGCAGCTGGCACTATGGCTCTTGTTAATAGGTTAGTCCAAGAAAGTGTATAGAAAGTACTCCAAAGTGTGGACAAAACATAAGAAAGTAGATAAAACCAAGCATGGAACATCAAAAATTATGGATACGTTAGCAATGTATCAACATCCCCAAGCTTAACTCCTGCTCGTCCTCGAGTAGGTAAGTGATAAAAATAAAGAATAATTTTTTAGGTGACATGCACCATCATAAACTTGATCAAAGTATTTGTAAACATTGATAGCTGGGATCATAGTACTTCAATCATAACATGAAAGACAAAGTTCTAGCAATAAGACAAAGCAACTATGTCGCAACATGAAAAGGCACAAACAAAAGATTCATGAATAACAATGCTTTACAAGACATTTGTTTGTTTCACATAAAGAAAACATAGCATAGTGGCATTGAGCTTGTCCCTCATAGAGTAGAAAACATAAATGCATAGGACACCTTCAAAGTTCATAAGAGTGACTAGATACAAATAGTTTAAAACAAGCAATATCAAAGCTATGCATCAATCAATAAGTCTTGGGACCATGCACATAGAACTAAGAATGGCCACTATGCTCTCAAAGTAGGTGCATATAGATAGAAGGTGGAGACTCAACATAAAAGTAAAAGAAAGGCCTTCATAGAAGGAAGTAGGGATTCAAGTTTCATAAAGATCTTCCGAAAATTATGGTACTTATTAGCTTTCAGCTCTCATTGCCCCTATCATAAGCATCTTGAAGGTGATTAAGGTTAAAGTAACACAATAAGAGGATATGCTTGACAAGTTATAAGCCGAAATCTCATGCCCCTTACTTACAAAGACCGAACCTCATGCTACACAACTTTAGTCACAAGTAAGCTCTTGTCATTGTAAGTACATATGTATCATAGAGAACTGCCAACGAGGTACCCCTTGCACATGATACAGGAGCTATCCCATAATCAAAATGACAAGGCAAGCAAACAATGAGCATCTCAGCGATCTTTTTATTTGCTATTTCCATAGGTTTTTATTGAGGATGCTTCATAGAGTGCTCATTATGGATATGCTGTAAGTTTCCACCATGATTAGGCATGGCTAAGGCTAGCGGCCCAGGCGTTTCTCTAACACACATACAAACTCCATGATCTTAGAAGTTCCCCTTTTATTTGACATCGCCGGGATCCATAAGCAAAAGAACATGATATCAACGGGGTACAAAGTACAAGTGCAATGTTGAAAGCGTTCCCCATGATACATGGTTCTGCTAACTTCAACTTATAAAGTTCAAGCATATACGCAACAAAGATGGACGCAATGGTTCAAGTTTATTAAATGCAAGAAAAGTAAAGTGTGCCATCAAGTTCGTGAGAGCTTTAATCACTAGTTTTCTCATAACAAGTTTAATTCAGAAGGTAGATAAAAACATGAACATACTTGGAATAGAAATTGCTAATAGGTAGGTATGGTTGACTCTTTGGAATAACTTGGTTTTAGGAATTGGATGCATGAGTGGAACTCACACTTGGTTATGGAGACCAAATAAGAGAGCAATAATGGCCATAATCATGCAGAGCGACAAAACATCATTAATCAAAGCATAAAGTGATACTACAAGTTGAAAACTAAAGGATCATAAAGGCTATGGTGACTTGGGATAGTCATAACATGGTGTGAGCATGCGCCAAGTCAACCCGAATAAAGCATCAAAGTAGAATACCACAATAATATGCTTTAATATGCTAAAACAACGCATGATTCTTCCAAGGCACATTAAGAAATCTCAATTGTTTATAACATGTCATGCTACAGCAAAGAATACTAAGCATAAAGCCAAAACAATATCAAGCATGGCACGACAAAGCATAGGTCGCGGTCAAAAACAAGCTCTCTTTACCACTTAAACATGAAATTTCCTACTCTTTTCCAAACCAAACTATTTGAAAATCAATGCATGAAAGAGGGGGTCCAACCAATTTATTCAGAAAACTAAGCAAACCAAGCAAACGAAAACCAAAATGAAAAACGAAAAATAAGACGCTCCAAGAACAACACAACTGTGCATGAAACAATAAAAATGAAGTGTTTGGAAGAAACCTGGAATTTTTATTGATGAAGAAGAGGATGCCTTGGGCATCCCCAAGCTTTGACGCTTGTACTCTTTGGATATTTCTTGGGGTGACACGCATGGCATCTCCAAGCTTGAGCTTTAGTCCATCCTTCATCTCATTACTCATTCCTTCCATACACCTGAAATTTTTCCTTCATACAAAACTTCACACAATCTTTATTAGCTACATTAGTGCACTCAAGATAATTGGTCTTTGGGTTCAGTTCGAACACCAATAAAACTTCCATTAAAACACAAGCTACTGTAGCACTTCCCTCAAAAAGCTCAATTCCCTAAAAGAACTAAAAAGGAACCAACAAGAAGCAAATGCAAATAATGGCAGAAATCTATCAAAACAGACCAGCAGTTAAAGACGAATTTTTTCGAAGACCTTCTGTTGCTCAAATCGAAAAGTGTTGAACTAACGAAAGTTATATAACAACCTGGGGCAGAAGAACAAACATTCACGCCTCAAAAGTACGTACAGAGATTTTACATGAATTTTTACGGTGAAGCACAGAAATCTGTTTCGGGACAACAACTTTCCCAATCATTACTTCTCTCTCATTAGAGGTTACTCTTGGCACAAAAGAAAATAAAAAGGATAAGGAGCGGTTATTACAGAGGTAATAACTTCCAAGACTCACCTAAAACTTTTGGGTTATCTCCCAATAATTACTTTTGTTTAACGCCTTTAAGTTAGGCATAAGAAGCAAGAAAAGAATCAAGTGTTCTCAAATGAAGAAGCATTGAGAGCAAATTTTGTTTTCATAGGAGAGGCAAAAGAAATATTCTCTCTTTTCTTAGGGAAGTGTTCTATACCTTTCTTGAGTGGAAGTTGATATTTAATGGTGCCTTCTTTCATATCAATGATGGCACCAACAGTTCTAAGAAAATGTCTTCCCAAAGTAATAGGACAAGAAGCATTGCATTCAACATCCAAAACATAGAAATTAATGGGGACATAGGCATTGTTAACCATCATAAGAACATCATTAATACTCCCCATGAGTTTATTTTTAGCATTATCATCAAGTGGGACATTCAAATAATAATCTTCCAATGGTGGCAAAGCAAGCATATCATAAATCCTTCTATGCATAATAGAAACACTACTATCAAGATCACATAAAACTTTGAAATCAAAATCATTCACTTTCATATTAATGATGGGTTCCCAACCATGTTCTTGTTTTATAGGAATAGAAGCTTTATGTTTCATCTTTTCTTTAATTTTTATGAGAGCATCAGTAATGTGTTTTCTAAAGGCCATATTCATAGCACTAGCATTAGGACTTTTAGCAAGCTTTTGTAGGAACTTAATAACTTCAGAGATGTTGCAACCATCAAGATCAAAATCATAATTATCATCTAAAGTAGTAGAGCTATTACTAGCCTCAACACTAGTGGTAGTGATAGTAGAAACACTAATGTTTCTAGCAATTTCATCTTATCCTTCCCACTTAGCATGCAATTCAGCTAATAGTCTAACATTTTCATCAATTCTTACTTGTATGGCATTAGTGGCTGCAAAGGGGTTATCATTAGTTTCAGGTTTAGCAGCCATTTTATTAATCAAAGAGGATTGTGCTTCAGACAAAGATGATATATTTCTTTCAGCATTAGAAAGTTTCAATTGCAAACTAGGAATTTCCCTATTTAAACTCTCAAGTTGATGGCTAATATTCTTCAAAATGGTAGATTGTTCCTCCATAGTTTTAGTAAATAATTTATTTTTCTCATATTGCATCTGCATGAAGTTCTTAGTGGCTCTTTCAACTTCTAAAATTCTTCCTTCACTAGGTAATCCAGGTTTACCATTATGACCATAAGTATTATTAGGAGGGTAGGGCCTATAATTGTTATTACCATAAGCATTATTGCCAAAATTATTATTTCTTATAAAGTTCACATCAACTTGCTCTTCTTGAGCAACCAAAGAGGCTAAGGGAACATTATTTGGATCAGTATGGGCTTTCCCATTAACAAGCATAGACATAATAACATCAATTTTATCACTCAAGGAGGAGGTTTCTTCAACAGAATTTACCTTCTTACCTTGTGGAGCTCTTTCAGTATGCCATTCGGAGTAGTTAACCATCATATTATCCAGAAGCTTTGTTGCAGAACCCAAAGTAATGGTCATAAAGGTACCTCCAGCAGCAGAATCCAATAGATTTCTTGAGGAATAGTTCAATCCTGCATAAAAGGTTTGGATAATCATCCAAGCAGTCAGTCCATGAGTGGGGCAATTCTTTACCAAAGATTTCATTCTTTCCAAAGCTTGAGCAACATGTTCATTATCATATTGTTTAAACTTCATTATTTCACTTCTCATATATATAATCTTAGCAGGAGATAGTATTTTCCAATGAAATCATCTTTGCATTTAGTCTAAGAATCAATACTATTCCTAGTTAAGGAATTCAACCATTCTTTAGCTTTTCCTCTCAAAGAGAAAGGAAACAATTTAAGCTTAATAATATCTCCATCTATATACCTATGCTTTTGCATCTCAAAAAGTTCAACAAAGTTATTTAGATGAGCAGCAGCATCTTCATTACCAATACCAGAAAATTGTTCTCTCATAACAAGATTGAGTAAAGCAGGTTTAATTTCAAAGAAAGTAGCTTCAGGAACAGGTGGATCAATAGGTGTGCTCATAAAATCATTGTTGTTGGTGATAGTGAAATCACAAAACTTAGTATTTTCTAGAGTAGTCATTTTTTGTGTTTTTAAATAAGAAAGCAAACTTGTAAAACTAATTTTTTTGTGTTTTTGATTAAGAAACGAGCAAACAAAGCAAAAAGTAAACTAAGCAAAACAAAAATAACAAAGTAAAGAGATTGGTTATGAGGGACTCCCCTTGTGAAGATGTCCTTGACTCCCCGGCAACGGTGCCAGAAAATCGGTGCTGGCGCGTGGTTGACGTGGGAGCTTCTTCTTGTTCTTCAGTTTCCCGGCAACGGTACCAGAAAATCGATTGATGGCCCAAGATATCTCGAGCTCGTTGGGGAACCCCAAGAGGAAGCTATGATGAGCACAGCAGCAAGTTTTCCCTCAGTTATGAAACCAAGGTTTAATCGAACCAGTAGGAGCAAGGAAACACCCCAAAGGTGTTGCTAGCTGAACTTTGGCAGGGCGCACTACAGGTGCCAGCAGCAACGTGGAGACATGCATAACACAACCACAGAACTTTGCTCCCAACTTGCGATGAGGTTGTCAATCTCACCGGTTTTGCTGAAAACAAAGGATTAAACGTATCGAGTGGAAGAAAGTAATAGTTTGCAGAAAGTCAACAGAAAGCAATAAACAATTGATTTTAGTTTGATGATAAAAGAAAGGACCGGGGTCCATAGTTCACTAGTTGTGGCTCTCCTTAAGATAGATGACATGTTGGGTGAACAAATTATAGCGGGGCAATTGACAAACATCGAGAAAGCAATCATGCATATACTAATCATCTTGACTCCTTTGAGATTCCATTGGGCATTACAACATTATACATAGACCGTAATCCAACTTCATCTATGACTACTAATCCAACTTTAGGTTATCATCCGAACCCCCTCCAGTATTAAGTTGCAAGCAACGGATAGTTGCATTACGCATTGCGTGTAAAGTAAACAATACGATTGTTCTATGAACAAAGGATTGTTGTTTTCTCCCTAGTAGCAACAACACTTCTAGTACCTTAGAGATTTCTCTCACTTCCCCAGATTACTAGAGGCATGAACCCACTATCGAGCATAAATACTAACTCTTGGAGTTGCTAGCATCTACTTGGCCAAGATAGCTACTAACAACGGAAAGCATGCAAGATCACAAATAACAAAGACATGATAGAATCAATAATCAATCTGAATAGCATCTCAATATCCATCGGATCCTCGCAAACACAACATGTAGAATTACAAATAGATGATCTTGATCATGAACGGAGCTCACAAGATCTAAACATGATAGCACAAAGGAGGAGAACCAACCATCTAGCTACTACATGGACCCGTAGTGCAGAGATGAACTACTCACGCATCACACCGGAGGCTTGCATGGTGATGAAGAAGGCCTCCAGGGTGAATTCCCCCCTCCGGCAGGGTGTCGGGAAGAGCTTCAGATCCCTCCCGATCTAGGGATGGAGATGACGGTGGCTACAAACTCTTTCGTAGAATTTTGATCGGGTCCTTAGGGTTTTTGTATTGGAGGCTTCTTATAGGTGAAAGGGGAGGCCGAGGGGGTGCCTAGGGAGGCCGGACCACCCCCTGGCGTGGGCCAGGCTTGGCCGCGCGGCCAGGTGGTGTGGCGGCCCCCTGGCCCCTCCCCGTCTCATATTCTGGCTCTGTGTGTCCCTCGGTGAAAAACTAACTTTGGCTTTTGTCCCGTCCAATTCCAATAATATTTATTTTCTGACTTTCCTGGAACCAAAAACAGCAGAAAACAGGTAGCTGGCACTGTGGCTCTTGTTAATAGGATAGTCCAAGAAAGTGTATAGAAAGTACTCCAAAGTGTGGACAAAACATAAGAAAGTACATAAAACCAAGCATGGAACATCAAAAATTATGGATACGTTAGCAACGTATCACATACTATAATAGATATGAGTTTAAATGCCTTGCTGGGGAGGACACATTACAATTTGTGCTTTTTACTGGTTGGAAATAGTTGTTATTTCGTTTAAGAGATATACAGGTAGAAAGTAAACCACTCAATATGATCTATAAATAAGTTCACCTTATATTCTGCTATTGCCAAGATAACTTCCATGATAATGAACTTATTGTTGGGCAGATTAAAGCTGCCATGGAAGAATCTAACCTATTGCAGGGTGCTCCAAAATATTATGTGGAGGGAACTCCACTCAAAAATCCTCCACCTAAACCACCAGAACATGTTGTTAATAAAGAGGTGGCACTTGATGTTGCACCCTGTCAACTAGTGGAAGGTAAGCCCGAAGGTAAGACTATCGTTGAGCTACTCGCAAATTATCTTAGTAAGAATGAAGAGGAGCAACTTGATCAACCACCTGAATCTCCTACTTCTAAAAATAACTTTCCACACACAAATAGTATGCATGCAAACAATATCTCATTACCTAGTAATGATTTCTATAAGTCTCCAACTTATGATGATTGTTCTAAGGAGGACTCATGCCTAGACAGTGATTTTGGGGACTTTGGTGAGGGACTAAAAGATGAATCTTTCTATGAATATTGTGATGCTATTAACATGGGACAGGAACCCTCATTGGAAGAGGAGGATGAGTATTTTGACGAACTAGTGAGCAATATGACGGTAAGAGAAATGTATTCCCAAATCGTGGAATATGCTAAAAAGTTAATTTCTTTGAATACGATAGACGATCCAATAATATTTCCTCAATGTATGAAACTTGGGCACTACTTTTGTTTTCAATGCTCTGATACCTTTAATCAATCTTTAGTGTATTATAATAATGGTGATGTTACTAGTGAAGCATTAGAGTATATTATCTTTGAAGGTGCCCATGAGTTGATAATACATGTCATATCACATATTAATTGTGAAGATAGTGTTCTCATAAAAACAGCTTATAAAATCCTGCAGAATATTTTTTGGTATTCTCATGAACATAGTGAGAATACACTTATTATGAGGAGTAAGGCATAGAGAAAACCCGTAGCACACAAAGTTACTTGTTTGCAGGAAATCCCATTGGAGGAGGATGAAGTTCCTTGAGGATATGCAACTAATGGACATGTGGGAGCAGGTGGATTACTGTTCTGGTAATTTTTAAATTTATTCGAAGGGATGAGGCAATATAATGGTAAGCCTAACAAGCTTTATGATTATGAATGCATTCCTCTTAGGAAAATTGGTATTATTATGAAAAGTAGCGATAATGAGGATTTAGCAAGGTATCATAATATTATGGATTATATTGTCAATTATTTTCAAGAACATTTTAGTGGGAATGCACTTGTGATAAAGATTAAGGTGCTATGTAAAACAATAGTTCTTGAAACTAGCATTTGCAGGAACCACTGGATAACGAGGAGGAACACCAAAAAGTTAAGGTTGAAGACAAACATCATTCTACTAATAATAAGTTTGTTTATGATGCCTCATTCTCTAGTAATGGTTCTTATTGTGTTGAAACTGAAGATAATTTATCTGCGTAGGCTTTATGCCTAGATACTCATTTGGAGAACACTAATAATGATGAACTAGAGATAAATCCTTGTAGTATTAATGAGCAGGTTTTGGGAGAGCACATCTTTGATGAAACTTTTGTTGATGATGCTTCTTTTTGTGATTGGATTGATAACTCTAGAACTGATGAACTTGATAGTAAGGGTGATGAACTAGAGAATAGAGACACTTTTGAAATTTTTCCCTGCTGCTAAAGATGAGTATTATGAAGTGTTCCCTCGTGATAGTGTAACCCAAGAAGAGTACTATGAATTGTATCCCGACGATACTATCAAAGGTAAAATGTTTGACTTTACATGTAAATATCTAATCCTTTTATTAAAGCTATTTAGGGAGGTATGCTCACCACACATGGCGCATCAATCATCATTTGTGAGCAATAACACATTTGACTCTGATGCACCGCAAGCGGGCGAGACTTAAGGCTATAATATTAAGTGCTCCAAACCTCTTTTGGAGGTAAGAATAAATAATTCTCTAGCACCTATCTATTGAAATCATATTGGAGAAAAGCCTGGCTACTTGGTTATAAGAAAGCGCTTCCTGGGAGGTAACCTAGAAGTCATTAGGTGTCTTTCTTAGTTTTGTGTCTTGAGTCTTGATGCATTCATTTATTCTTTGAATGATTTTCTATTAGAGTTATCTTGTTGTAGTTTCCAAAAGGTAGAATTTATTGTAACTATGTGTTGCATAACTCGGTTATACTTAAATCTCGTTTTATACATGTTGTTGTTGGTCAAAACTTAAAGTTGTTATTTTACTGTCAAAACATGGTGTTTCGCTAAGTTTCAGGTTAAGAAAGAATTCTCGAAGAAATAGAACTTTTTTGATGCATATAGAGAGTTTAACGACCAACTATACGGCGGGAATAAAAATTCTGGCCGTATAGTTCCGATCGTATAGATATCTTTACCATCGACAATTTTTCTTTCATATGTACTGATAGTTTAACGAATAACTATACGGCGGGAATAAAAATTCCGGCTGTATAGCTCCGGCCGTATAGATATCGGTGCCTCCGTACAAATTATTTTCCAATGTACTGACAGTTTAATGACCAACTATACGGCGGGAATAAAAATTTCGGCCGTATAGTTCCGGTCATACCTTTATATATTTTCTTTTCCAAGGTACAGAAAGTTTAACGCCCGTATAGTTGGGAAAAACCCTCAAACACCAACTGGAAGGTAACCATTGCTCAAAAGTTTATTCTTTCTTCTTCTTTATTCTTCTAAAAACCTTGAAACACCACCTGGGAGCTTCTCCCATGATCTAAAGAAGCCGAACATATGTAAGCAATAAATTCCTACCTCAGAAACCTCCTAGACTGTAATTCTCTATAGAAGTCCATGTTTTCTTTTAATTTCCTTTTATCAGTGGGGTAAACAAACTATGTTCGTATACTAAACCGATGCACTTTATTTTGTGTGATATTTTCCCAGGGACTTGAACCTTGTGTGACGACATGTACGGTAATGCCAACCGTGCAAACACTCGCATGAGCCACTTGGTTGCTTCAATTCAACGCTTTGACAATCAGTGTCTGGTAAAACCTTCCAACTCGAACCTCTTTTAATAAGCGCATAGGAGCTGCACACTCGTGTCTCGTATCAGGTCTCACTTGCACCTCATCACAATCTAGGAGAGGCATCTTCTAGAACTAGTTTGTTGACTTAAGTGTGGTGCTTAGGTTGATGAACCGACTCAGTGGGACTTGTATTTTTATCACTTGTGAGCTATACCCGTGTCTTCAAAAACACAAAAATATTTTGTTTTCTTTTTAGTTTTTAAGCAGGTCCTCAAGGAAGGCCACCAGGACATATCAAGAAATACATGTTAAAGCAAAGATTCTTTGTCCATCAAAAGAGAGGTTACTGTACCTCAACGGTAAAGTGTGTCACCCTTCTTTTCAACTAAGCTTGGGGAGGTAACCACTTATCACACTCTCTTTTGGAAACTGTATTTTCTCTTTTCTTTTGGTGATATACTCAAGTTTGGTTCTTGCAAAGTTCTAAGCTTGGGGAGGTTACTTCTACATGTGTAGAGTCTTGTGCAATGTTCGTATTCGATGAAGGTTTAATTCAATCATGTATCCCACTGTTTTTGAATGCTTGTTTAAGTGAGTCTAGTTTTATATTCGTATGGGGATACACTTATTCATGATAGGCACCATAGGAGTTGACTTAGAGCTTGTATGCATCTTGCCAAAAAAATATCAAGCTTGTGACACTATTTGTGATCCTCTAGAAAACATTCCCACAAGTTCTACACTTGGAAAGAATAAACACTTGATCAAGATCTTTTGAAATTTGTTGGTTGTCACTAAATATCTTTTTCTTAAATGAATAGGTTATGCTCGACCCCATAATGTCAAAACAATAGACTTGATAGTTTTCTTACAGAAGGAGTTGTCAATTGGAAATGATATTTTGAAGTTTTGAGTTCTATTCTAAATAAGCTATTGTTTAATTGTCTTAAGATTTTATCCTTAAAGATACTACACATCATATATGTGATGATCGACTTGATAGTACTCTTTGAAAGGATTTGTTTGAAGAAACTAATATTTAGCGGTAATTGAGATGCATGCCAAATCTTGACCTATTGATTAAAGTATGATATTGCTTTATGCGTGTTTGCACCACTGTCACACAACATGGGATGCTAACAACTCCGCTGGCCTTTGAACAGTCCAAAAGGAGGAAACTCTTGGAGTTTGGCTATGAGTTGCCCAACATATGTAGCAGAAATGCTATATTTGGGTATGCATTAGTATTCTCATGGGCCTGCGTTCAAAGCAAAAGAGGGAATACTCCTATGACCGTTATGAGAAATCATTATACCGAAAAGGGAAACCTTGGTAATGGTCATGAGTATCCATTCTTAGTCTGCACAGTCTGATTAAACACACTAAGTTTTGGCATGATCTCATTGCTAATGAATTGAAGTTTTAGAAAGACAAATAATAGAAAATGAGTGTTTGATAGCCATGATTCATTGACGTGGATGACCAAAAGAGACACTCTAATGTTATGCTTCTTTTGACATGTTCTCGCATTTCCTTTTGGCATAAATCTCGTTACTAAGAGATAAACTTTCTGAAAGCCCAATAACTGATGTTTGCACTTGAGAGCCTTAACTAGATGACATGATTGGGTAGACTTTATTCCTATTTATGCTTGACATCTATTTGTGACTAAGTTTTGCCTCATAAAAAAATAATGATATGAAAAGTTATACAAAAGGTGCAATAAGAGGATCACAAGTTTGTCTGCAAGTAGATTCGCTGTTGACATGGAGCATATAAGTTTTGATGAATCTTTAGTTGTCTTTATAACTGAGCTTGTGTTGCCTTGTATGAATACATGTTTTCTCTATTCAAGCTTGTAGAAGAAATAAGGATGCAAGGCATTGATTTCCAATGATAAGCTATTTCACAACCATTAATTTATTACCGACCCTTCCTGCTCGAGGATGAGCAAGGTCTAGTTTGGGGAAGTTGATGGCTGTGACATACCACCTCTTTTAGCCATATAAAATGAGCCATTTATCTCTCATACTATGTTTCTTTCAGCTATAGTTATGCCTTATATGCATGACTTCTAGTTCTCATTTACTTTCATATGAGCTTTGCACATTTATTAGTTTAGGTAGAATTTTATCACTTTTCCTTGTCTATGACATGTATGTAGGTGTTGATGATGATCATGGATAAAACAAAGGCAAAAGGAACAAAGAGAGCATAGTATGGAGGAGCCGCAGGGACCAGACTTAGCCATTTGAGAGGTTCAAAAAGTGAATTTTTCCAACTTCTCCAAATAAATATCCAAGACCATGGAGTTGTATCCCTCGACGATACGAACTCAACGAGCCCAAGAACACCCAAAATGGAGTTTGTATGAAGAAATGGCGGCCAAAACACTGCAGAACACCGAAGGTTTGACAAGCAACTATACGACCAGAAGTATTTTTCCGGCCATATAGTTGCGTCCGTATAGTTGCGATCGCAAACAACGGGGTTTCGCCCTAGAGAAGCCCCGGAACCTTCCCAAAGTCATATGACGGTATTGGGGGAACCCTAGGGCACCCCCAAGGCCTATATAAAGGAGGAAGGACCCAAGAGAGAGCCACCAAGCCATATCCTCCACCACGGCGGAACCCTGCCACCACCATAGCCACCTCCAATCAGATCTATACCATCACCATCACACAAGAGGAGAAGGGACTAGGATCTTGAAGGCCTCCACATCAATCTACATCATCATCTTCATCAACAACGTCTCTATCACCGATCCCCTTTGGTTACTTGTTGTAGTTCTAGATTGAATGTTGGATTTACACTTGTCTTCAATTGTATCATCATACTTCATCCATATTCTATCCATGATGTTGATTGCCTTCATGTGTGAGTAGTTTACTTTGTTCTTGGGGAGATGGATAAACCCTAGTATGATATTGAATTGAGATAACGATTATTATGTGATATTGTTCATTATGTGTCTATGTTAGATTTCCTTCATATTGATGTTGGGTGAAGCACGCCACTCAATATTTGCCTCACTAAGGACTAGATGGAGGGAACTACTTGTTGGTAGACGGAGGGATGATAGCACTTACAATGACTATAAAGCTGTTTTCATTCCTTACATATCAACTTGGGAACCAAGGAGAACTCATGGAACATTGTCCATGCCATGGGATACATCCTACGGGGTAAAGTCCCTTAATAGCGCAGTAATTCGTTTGCTGTCTACTGTGGTTATGACGGATGATGTGTGCAGTGGTTGTTGCCTATTCGTCCATATATGGAGCTCCTCCCACACATATCATAAATGGTGTTATTCATTATAATAATTTTGATCACTCTTTCTAATTACTAGCGGTGGATCCACTACTCCCTAAGAACTCTTTCCATCATCTTGCAGACTTTCGTAATCATACTTGCATGCTCTTGTTTACTTATAGCTTTAGTTTACTTATTGTTCTCTTATTTGAAAACCCAAAAATATCTTTTACACAAAACTCGCAGTTTATCTTGTTACTTAGAATGTAATTTAGCATTACTATTTCATTATTTAGTTCAAAGTGTTATTAGACTTCAGACTCCTACTCCATGTGGGATTGATATCTTTATTTCAAAACTAGCTACAAACGATCTGTGCACTTGCAGTCATCACCATCCTCTTCCCCTTACCATCCACCGTTGTATATGCCTGCACCATATCCAAATCATGGTGGTCCACAGCCTCACCATGATCAGGGATGTCGCCAAAAGGGGGGGCGCGGCAAGAAAGACTGTGTCGCTACTCCTTGGCAGGAAGGGGTATTCTGTCAAATCTGCAAAAAGGACAGACACCCTGCCAGTGATTGTTGGTGGCGCTATGGCGATGACAATGATGATGAATTCCCTAACAACAACAAAGGTGCTTATGGGGTAGACACAAATTGGTACTTAGACTCTAGGGCCTCCACTCATGTCCTAGGACAATTCCACAAGCTTCAGGTTCATGAGAATTACCATGGGTGTGATCAAGTTCACAATGCTAGTGGACAAGGTATGGATATTGCTCATATTGGTCATTCTATTTTGCACATCCCTAATAGTTCTATTCAACTTTGTGATATTCTGCATGTCCCTAGTGCCTCCATGAACTTGCTTTATGCTCATAAAATTGCTTTAGACAATAATGCTTTCATTGAAATTCACCCGTTCTTTTTCTTGATTAAGGATCAGGCAACACAGCAAATCATGTTTAGAGGTCCATGTCATGGTGGCTTGTATCCTCTCATTCCTGTCTCCACAAGTTTCTCCAAGCATGCTCTTGTCACCGCCAAGCCTACCTCCTCCACATGGCATCATCGTCTAGGCCACCCATTGTCTTTTATTGTTCAACAAGTTCTTAGGAAAAACAATCTTTCATATACTTCAGAAATAAATTCTTATGTCTGTGATTCATGCCAATGGTCTAAGAGCCATCAGTTACCCTATCATATATCCACTAGTGAGTCTACAGTTCCTCTGGAATAAGTTTTTTCTGATGTATGGGGTCTAGCTCTATTTCTATTGGCAAACATTCATATTATGTAAGCTTCATCGATGATTTTAGTAAGTTTACATGGATCTACTTGCTCAAAAAGCGTTCTAAGGTGTATCAGGTGTTTCTTAATTTTCAACAATATGTTGAACGTCGATTTGGTAGGAAAATTATTACCATGCAAACTGATTGGGGAGGTGATATGAAAAACTCCATAGTTTCTTTCAGCGAGTAGGTATTACTCACCATGTTTCATGTCCTCATGCTCATCAACAAAGTGGTTCAGCTGAGCATAAACACCATCATATTGTTGAAGTTGGTTTCTCTTTACTTGATAACTCTTCTATGCCTTTAAAGTATTGGGATGATGCTTTTCTCACAACCACTTTTTTGAGCAATCGTGTACCCACAAAAGTTCTTAATCTCCAAACACCTGCTGATAAACTCCTACAAGTAAAGACAAACTATGAACCTCTTCGTGTTTTTGGTTGTGCTTGTTGGCCTAATTTACATCCCTACAACAAGCACAAATTGTCTTTTCGCTCAAAGTGATGTGTGTTTCTTGGGTATAGTCCTATTCATAAAGGAGTCAAGTGTCTTGATGTGTCAACTGGTCGAGTTTATATCTCTAGAGATGTGGTGTTTGATGAAAATGTCTTTCCATTTGCCTCCCTACATCCTAATGTAGGCCGTCGTCTTAGTGACGAAATTCTCCTTCTTCCACAAGAGTCTCCATCTTAGGTCTCTCGTGATAGGGGTGTGCACACTAATGACCACTATTTGCAAATTGTTCCTACTGTTGATCCTCCGCAGATTATTGCTGAACAAGAATCTCCACAAGTTTATGCATCTTCTAGTGTCAATAACACATCAAATGATAGTGTTGAGCAAGAGCATACTACAGGAAAGAGGGCGTTGATTCCCATGATGATTCTGCTGCAAAATCTGCTTCGGATCATGTGCCAGACAACTCCATTGTGGCTGCCTCGTCTCGCGTGCCACCCTACCAACCACACATGTCTCGGCGCCTGCTCCTGCCTCGCCTCGTATGGCGCCCAAGCGTTCCCGCTCCGGGTCCCCGCCTCGGTGTCGACGCGAGGCCGCGCCGCCCTCGCCAGGTCGCCATCAAGGATCCGTGTCGCCCCATGACAACGACGTCACATCGCGCTACAGTGCACCCAGGGACAACGCATCGGCCGACACTTCCTCGCCTGGCAACAGCGACATCAGCTCGGCTACTACTGATTGCCCCCACTCAGGATTTTCTACACTGAGTCCAGCTGCAGCTGAGGATGTGACTTAACCTCCTGCTCCACCAAGGGCACGTCTGCAACAAGGTATTAAACAGCCAAAAATACATAGTGATGGAACAATTCGTTGGTTATTATTAACATCTACAGGAGAACCTGCAAATTTACGAGAAGCATTTGATGATATAAAATGGAAAAATGCAATAAAATATGAGTATGATGCACTTATGGCTAATAAAACATGGCACCTTGTACCACCAAGTTCTAACAAGAATGTTATAGACTGCAAATGTGTATATCATGTCAAGAAAAATGCAGATGACACAGTTGACAGGTATAAGGCTCGTCTTGTCGCTAAAGGATTCAAACAAAGGTATGACCTTTATTATGAGGATACTTTCAGTCCAGTTGTTAAAGTTGCAACAATCAGACTTGTTCTTTCGATTTCTGATTCTCGAGGTTGGAACCTCCGGCAGCTTGATGTCAAGAATGCGTTTTTACATGGCGTTCTGGAAGAGGAAGTTTATATGAAACAACCACCTGGTTTTGAGTCTTACTCTATGCCAAATTATATTTGCAAACTTGATAAAGCTCTTTATGGACTGAAACAGGCACCAAGAGCATGTTATGCTCGTCTTAGTTCCAAGCTTCATACTCTTGGTTTTGTTCCCTCTAAGGCAAATACTTCTTTGTTCCTATTTAACAAGTATGGTATTCAGATGTTTCTTCTCATTTATGTTGATGACATTATTGTGACTAGCTCTTCAGACTCTGCTGTTACAACATTACTTCAGAACTTAAGCAATGAGTTTGCTCTCAAGGATCTTGGTAACCTTCATTATTTATTGGGTCTTGAAGTTCACAAACAGGCAAATGGATTGCTCCTAAACCAAGATAAATATGCAGCTGATCTTCTTTATTGTGTTGGCATGACTACCTGCACACCCTGTCCAACACCTTTATCAACTACTGACACATTGTCTCTTCATGATGGTTCACCACTTGGTGATGAGGATAGCACACGCTACAGGAGTTTTGTTGGTGCTCTTCAGTACTTGACACTGACATGATCTGACTTGTCTTTTTCAGTCAACACGGTGTGTCAATTTCTTCATGCTCCCACCACTGCTCATTGGACAGCTATAAAATGGATCCTCGGATATATTCATGGTACACGTACAGTTGGTATTACTTTTCAACAGCCTTCCTCTACTTTGCTCAGTGCATTCTCCAATGTGGATCGGGCTAGTGATTTAGATGACAAGCGGTCTACAGGAGGCTTCGCAATCTTTTTTGGCCCTAATCTGATATCTTGGAGTTCCAGGAAACAACCTACACTATCACGTTCAAGCACTTAGGCTGAATATAAGTCTCTTGTTAATGCTACAACTGAGTTGATTTAGGTTGAGGCTCTAGTACATGAACTTGGTGTTTCTCTCCAAGAAAACCTTGCTTATGGTGTGATAATCTTAGTGCAACTTTTCTATCTGCAAACCCAGTGTTTCATGCTCGTTGATACGTCGTAAACGTATCTATAATTTTTGATGTTCGATGCTTGTTTTATATCTACTTTCTTATGTTTTGTCCACACTTTGGGGTATTTTTATACATTTTCTGGAACTAACCTATTAACAAGATGCCATGGTGCCAGTTGCCTGTTTTCTGCTGTTTTTGGTTTCAGAAAATCTAGTAAGGAACTATTCTCGGAATTGGACCAGACAAAAGCCAAAGTCAATATTTTACCCGAAGCAACACGAAGTTCAGAGGGGAAACGAAGTGGCGCACCAGGGCGGCCACACCTGGTGGCGACGCGGCCTGGGGGGCGTTGACCCCCTGGTGCTCCATCGACCTTGCCCCTTCGCCTATAAAAGCCTCCCGGGACAAAAACCCTAAGTACCCGATAAAATACCCAATCAGAAATCCACAGAAGAGTCTATAGCCGCCGCCATCTCGATCCCTAGATCA
This sequence comes from Avena eriantha, assembly GCA_910589775.1. Classification (NCBI taxonomy): domain Eukaryota; kingdom Viridiplantae; phylum Streptophyta; class Magnoliopsida; order Poales; family Poaceae; genus Avena; species Avena eriantha. The sequence continues at coordinate 531,505,608 of OU342745.1, read as the reverse complement.
GGGGGATCTGAAGCTCTTCTCGGTACCCTACCGAAGGGGAGAGATCACCCTGGAGGCGTTCTTCATCACCATGACTGTCTCCGGTGTGATGTGTGAGTTGTTCATCCTTGGACTATGGGTCCATGTAGTAGCTAGATGGTTGGTTCTTCTCCTTTGTGCTATCATGTTTAGATCTTGTGAGCTCCGTTCATGATCAAGATCATCTGTTTGTAATCTTACATGTTGTGTTTGTGGGGATCCAATGGATATTGAGATGCTATTTCAGATTGATTATTGATTCTATCATGTCTATGTTATTTGTGATCTTGCATGCTTTCCGTTGTTAGTAGCTATCTTGGACAAGTAGATGCTTGCAACTCCAAGAGGGAGTATTTATGCTCGATAGTGGGTTCATGCCTCTAGTAATCTGGGGAAGTGACAGGAATCTCTAAGGTTGTAGATGTGTTGTTTCTACTAGGGAGAAAACATCAATCCTTTGTCCATAGGACAATCGTATTGTTTACTTTACACACTTTGCTTAATGCAATTATCTGTTGCTTGCAACTTAATACTGGAGGGGGTTCGGATGATAACCTGAAGGTGGATTATTAGTCATAGAGGCAGTTGGATTACGGTCTATGTATAATGTTGTAATGCCCAATCAAATCTCATAGGAGTCAAGATTATTAGTATATGCATTGTATGCTTTCTCGAGTCTGTCAATTGCCCCGCTGTAATTTGTTCACCCAATTGTTATTTATCTTAAGGAGAATCACCTCTAGTGAATTATGGACCCTGGTCCATTCTTTTACCATTGATATACCATCTACTATTTACTGTTTACTGTTTACTTTCTGCAAGCAATTACTATCTTCCACACAATACGTTTCATTATTTGTTTTCAGCAAAAGCGGTGAGATTGACAACCCCACTGTAAGTTGGGGCAAAGTTTTGTGGTTGTGTTGTGCAGGATTCCAAGTTGGTAACAACACCTTGGGGTTGTTTCCTTGCTCCTACTGGTTCGATAACATTGGTTTCATAATTGTGGGAAACTTGCTGCTATGCTGATCATACCTTCCTCTTGGGGTTTCCAACGAGCTCAATGTATCCTGAGCCATCACTCGTACCAAGCACATTGAAATTGATTTCTATTTTGTCAGAGAAAGGGTTGCAAATAAATAGCTTGAGGTTAGGTTCATCTCCAGCAAAGATCAAATAACCGATGGTTTCACAAAGACTTTGTATAATAAGAAACTAGATGAGTTCAGACGTAATCTAAATCTTGAGATTAAGGGGGAGTATTAGAGTTGTAATGTCTATCTACGTATACTTGTATACGGAGTAGTACTCCGATTGTATATGTACCCCTTTGTAATGCCACGTAGAGGGCTCTTCTCTACTATATAACATGTAACTGATCGGTCCAAGGGACTTACGATCGTTCCACCAAACCTAACAACGGGGATTAAATATCACGGAATGAGTAAAAAACAACACTTGTCGGTAACGAGATTGAACAAGGTATAACGATACCGATGATCAGATCTCGGATAAGTCAGGTATCGAAGTAACAAAGGAAATTGGACTCAACATTTATGGTTCAAGCAACTATAGACATCATGGAATACACAAGGGTCATTATGGGCAACTCAGTCCCACTATTGATCATTTATTTGAGGAGAACTCTCAATCCTGTATGTGATATTCCTAAACCGTAGGTGACATGGATATGCCCTACGGGTACCCAGAATTACCCAATGTGGTCCGGCCCAAGAGAAGCCTATGGTGTAAATAGATCCCATGAAGATTCGGGTGGCCCAAGCCCGTGGTGGCGCGACTCCTTGGAGACGCGGCAAAGAATAGATAGGAAATTTAAAGGGTAAAACCATAATCTGTAACCGACTCACTTTGCTATCCTGAGACCTAGCCTCCCCATATAAAGGCTAGGAGGGAGCAGCGAGGAGGACATCGCAAAACCCTAGTTCATACACCGCCAGATTGCATCTGCGCAACCTGTAACCTTCGGTTCCCTCGATAATCAAGAACAGACAAGCAGGAGTAAGGTTTTCCCTCGGGGGGCCTGAACCTGGGTAAACTTCTTGTCCCTGATTTGCTTGCATGTTAGTCAAACGAAGCTTCCAGCACTCCCCTCTTCCTCAAACCCAAGTCCATCAACCTTGGGCATTGACGTGTTAACCCCATGTCAATTGGCTCCCTCTTCCTCAAACTGAGAGCGCTGATGTTGCGGCTTTGGCGGCCCCATCACCCGCGATCTACAACTCCTCTGGGATGGAGAACCACATCCTCTTCGACACCATCGACTTCAGCATACACTTGTTGGTGGCTCGTCCGGCCTTCGAATCCGTAGGAGACGGAACTAGCATGACGATCGGGATCATACGCTTCCAGGTCGGCAAGATCGGCACGCTTCGCTTCCCCGATTAGACGCCGACGCCATCAATTGCACCTGCCTCATGGTTCCCACCATCGATTGGCATCCTGAGCAAGCTCAACGCTCCGACAGCATCCTACAACATGGACAGAAACAACAACTGTGACTATGATTTGTGTGATCCATCGTTGGAGGACGACATCTACGCTCCGGATCAGAGAGCTGCGGGAGCAACGGCTTCCCCAACCACTACATGTGCGTCATCATCACCAACGATGGCGGAGGCACTCAAGGCAACACCGACAATGGAGGCCCCACCAACACCGGCAACAACGGACCTACCAACGACGGCCGCGATCCTCCCAACCCCAAACGCCAACGGCGCGAGTGGGTCGGGTCGCCCACAGATCCACCTCCCGGGAGAAGGGTGGGAGCGAATCAGGGAAGCCTTATAGGGCAAACCCCTTCCATACAACACCTCCCGCGACATGTGGCGGTAAACACTGAACTTGAGTCGCGCAAGAAGGCAGCCGATGAGTCAATTTCCCGACAGGCTCCCCCATCAGCGGATCCTCCTCGAAGGGCAACGGCACCGGAGCTCCCAAAAGACACTCTCGGCTTGACCACCTCGATGACGAAGCTCGGCGGAGGCCACCAAAGCCCTCTACTTATCGTTCATGTCGGTGGACTCCCGGGGTCACATGATCCCGAAAATTCCACAAGCAGCGGTGGTAGCAGCTACTACGTACCTACTGACTGATGGCTCCAAAATTAGCCATCTTCACTGTGTTTAAATATTGTTTTGTCAAGCAATTGACAAAAAATTTCAATCCTTGCCACTAATGACTAATAATTGCAAAGATATGTAAAACCTTGATTTGAATTGTGTTGTGCAGGAAATAACGCTTTTTAATGCGAAATCAGGAGTCATAATGAAGGTTTTTGAGGAAGTCCACACGTTCAGGTAATTGGGAAGCTCTTCCCAGGCGTCAGCACGCTTAACGACCACTGGTACGGGTAGAGCCCGCCCGACATGGATGGCAGCGTGATCTGTGGATAGATTTGCCATAGCTCGAGGCTTTTCCTCATATGCTTATTACCATTTTTGTAATGCTGGTACTTATGCTTTGGTCACTTTGTGTGTGGTTGATCGGCTGTGTGCATCCTACCTATGTAGAGACCGGGTATAAACTTTATTGATATTAATAAAGTGCCCATTTCCAAAAAAAAATAAAAAATCTTGGAGTACTTGCATCTTTTTACTTACAATACTCCCTGATATTCTAAGCAATAGTTAGTGCATGATTTACTTACAAACATGAACTGTGTAAATATTCGTCACTCTTTTTGTTTCATGGAGTAGCTAGAAAGTTCTTCTTGCACTTTCATGGAGTATTGCAGTCCCTTGATTAGTGGCATCCTCTTCTTGTTCTTCAGGTGGACGAACCACCATTGTTCTTTAGGCGCGACAGGTTCGGGCGCCTCGACGACCTTGGAGATGTCAAGCCTGAAGGTGTGCCGAGCCATAGCTGCTGGGAGTGCGTGGACGCAGGCGAGAAAGCTGGAGGTGCATGGAGCCGGAGCTGCTGGGGGCGCGTGGACGTCGGCGAGAAGGCTGGAGTTGTGCCGAGCCGGAGCTTCTGGGGGTGTGTGGACACCGATGAGAAGGCCGGAGGTGCGCCGAGCCAGAGCTTCTGGGGGCGTGTGGATGTCGGCGAGAAGGTTGAAGGTCCTGGGCTCGCGTGCACGACAGCGAGCTACTAGCTAGGGGCCGGCATGGTACTGCGGCTGGCTTCACTGGCCTCCTCTGGCCTTCTCCCTTGGACGACAACACGTGGACCAGGAGGTGTTGGCCGGAGATGCTGGATTGGAGGTGCTGGCCGGACCTGGAGATCCTGGGATTGATCCCGATCTAAGCTAGGCGCGCATGGATCGATCGGGATATGCTTTGTGGACGCAGTGCAGGGTGGGATCGATCGGGATCCCATGCATGTGGGCGAGGTGGACGGGGACGACGAGCTGGGTGATGACCCGAGCTAGATTCAGAATTCGAATATTGTTTCCGACAGTTTGTGAGGGTAATTTTGTCCATATAGCTAATTTTGTGTTGTGTCCGAAAAATCTTAGACGTCTTATATATTTGTAAACCGGAGGGAGTATGTGTGTTGAGTGCTAAAATAATGCGATTGTGGGTCGTCTGTGCATGCAGGGCCGGCCCTCGGGAGGGGCTGGAGGGGACGGCCGCCCCGGGCCCAAAACAATGAGGGGCCCTACCCAAAAAAAATCTTTGTATATAGGCTAGTATACATCCTGGAAAAAAAATAAAGAAAGTAGTTTTGAGCTAGACTGGGCCTTTTTCTTTCCGTGTATGTGTCCTTTGTTTCATGCGATCAGACCGCATTGATCTCGCGATCACTACTCCGTTCAGCGGTAGCTCGCCCTGAACTCGATCTTAATTCATAAGCAGCGAATAAACAGCACAGACTGCAACGGTTCAAAAAAGGAAAAATAGCGCAGACTGCAGGCACATACACCTTGGCCCGTCAGCCATCACCTCGCCTCTGCCTCTAGTGATCTCGTCCGTCTAGCTCGCTACAGTTCGAAACTAGTACGTACTGGTTCAGAACACACCCTTTTAATCTCACCACCACACGATCATCCCGATAACCAACAACGCACACCCCTTTATTCCTCGCACCATGCAGATAGATAGGCCCCTTTAATCTCACCAGGACAATCCCGATTACTATTTAGCTCATAACGAACACCCCTGTATCCCTTATGTACACCATGCGCAGATAGGCCGCCCCCATAAATCCCGATTTAATCTTGCACCATGCATGCAGAGAATGGCCGCCATGACGGCGCCGGCAGCCATGGAGGATTCAATTATCCCTCGCACGTATCCGTGCGTCTACCTCGGCCACGCTGGCTGAAGGGAAGCATCTCCTTCTGCCCCTCTACTGCAGTTGTTCTAGGTGCACACCGGTCGATCGGGACTGCTTTTCATTGCCGACGCCGTGCAGTTCCTCATCACCGTAGCTCTCATCAAGTCATCATGGTTTTGTGGGACTCAGTTTCTTGATCCTCTCGCAATGCAAGATGTGAACGAGCTAGGAGAACAGCTCGAGTAGGTTCACCTTCTTAGCAATGTCGACTTGCTTTTCCTTGGGCTCGAGATGTGGCGGCGAACAAGCGATGATGCATATCTTGCTTTAGGCCGACGGGGCAGAGGCAGCGCTGCGCCTGCGCGCCGGTGGCCGCAAGCTTGTAGCGCTCATCTCATACAGATACAGGTTGGGCCGCAGCTGGGTCAGGGTCGAAGGAGGGGCCATAATCAAACGAAACGCTAAAGATTGCAAATTCCACGATGATGGCATAAACAAACGAAACGCCAAAGATTACAAATTTAACATAACATAGTTCTTTCGTCCTCGAAAATCTGCAGCAGTTTCCCTAATATAGATAAATAGTAGTAGTCCTTAACTTAAAACACCAAATTAGATAGTCCGATCCGTCCACCTTCACCTTTCACTTGCCGCCACCGCCACCGCCGCCGCCATTCTTCTTGCTCCCCCCTCCTCCTCCGCCGCCGCTCCCCCCTCCTCCTCCGCCACCGCCGCCGCCATTCTTCTTCTGCCCTCCTCCGCCACCACCACCACGACCACCACGGAAATAATAATAAGCACCACCACCTCCCAGTAACAACAGCAGTACGGCCATGCCCAGTCTTTTGAACATCTTCTCCCCGCCGCATTGCCGAGCAATGGTGTGCTGAATTCGTCGGAGCATGGACATGGAGTTGGGACTCTGCAGCATGGAGGTAGCTGCGGCGAGGTCGAGGGTCTTCCCTGCGGAGGCAGCGGCGGAAGCAGCGGGACCGAGAACGACGCCTCTCTGTCTCGCCGATGCAGCAAGAGCAGCAGCGATGAGGTCGCTCGCGTTGTTGTTGCTGGACACCGGGTCGACGAGAGCGACGCCGGTCTGCCTTGTGGATGCAGCCAGAGCGGCCGCGATGACGGCGCTCAAATCGAAGGCAATCGTTACCCCCACGCCTGGACCGCTGATAGATACGTGGATGCCGACGGAGTCAGGCGCCGCCGTGACGCCGAGAGGCCCGATGCCGACGCTGACGGTGTTCCCCGCCCCCCCGGCTTGGCCCTGAAGGATCGCCACGAGCTCGGAGGTGAGATCGAGCCCGCTCGGCATCAGGCCCGTAGCTGTGCCGACGTTGACGCCTTGAGAAGTAGGCGTCGCCCTGGGCAGGCTAGTGACCGGGACGAAGCGGACGCCGAGAGGCCCGTCGCCGGCCAGGATCCTCGCCGCCTCCCCCGAAGGCCTTCCTGCGGCATCACCACGGGCCATCTCCTCGAGCGCGGCGGAACCGGTGCCCGCCGGCGCGGCGGTTGCGTCGCCGACCTGCTGCTGGTGGTTCGGCATCCGCTCGGCCAGCGCTCGCGTCACGTACTCTTGCATTTCAGGGACGTGCTCCTTCTTCAGGTGATCCTCTCCCACAGCTTGCACGACGTTGTTCGCCGTCTTCTCCGCGAACTTCTTCATGGTGTGTAAGCTTGCGCGCTGTTAGGAAAAAGATGGGGCCGGGAAGAGAAGGAGCGGGGGGGAAGGAGGAGGATGAGAGATGGGAACCGGGGGTGTACGTGCTATATACTACTACTGAAGATGTCTGATTTGCAGAAAGGACCCTAAAAGACGTGGAAGTCGCACAGCTCGATCTACCCTGCGCGGGAGGCACGAAGCAGGCACGCCGCGGCCATTGCATGGCAGGTCAGTTAGAAAAAGCTGATCCTCTGAAAAAGCTTGCGCAGTTCCTGTCGGCTGAACGCGATGACCAGCTGCGTGCGCTTCCCTCCGTCGTGAGACTGGAACAGGAGTGGCAGCGGTCGATCGACGACGCGTCGTCTCTCTCGGTCTCTCCGCTTCGCCTTCGCGACTGTGCCGCCATTTCGTACGTTCGGGCGCGCGCGTACCACCAGTTGCGTTGCGTTGCGTTGCACCGAACCGATCGAGGTGAAAAGCGAGGGCGTGGTGGGATCGAAACCTACCGCGCGCGCGCGCAGGCCAGCCAGAGGCCAGAGCTACCTGCTACGCCCGTACGCGTGCGTACAGAGAGGAGATTCGGTACTCGTTGTTGCTTGGGCGTGACCTTGATACATCTCTTCACCTCTCTCGTGCATGTAAATGTACCGCACGTACGGTCCACCGCCCCATCTGAATCGACGACATGCCCGCTGGTATCACGAATTGTTTGTCCACCGATCGAGTCACCCGCCCCATCTGAAAATGGTTTTGCATGCGAATGGGACATATGTGCACCCCGCCCGAATCACCAACCAGTCACTTGTATGTTCCATGGATCCAGTAGAGATGGACCATCACCTGACCTAGCAGCAGCCATGCATGGTACCAGCGCACCAGCGTTCGACCTATTTGCACGTCTACCCCTCGGTTTATGTGAATTTGGCTTTCGTCCACACGTGACCCTCCTGCACGCTAATGGTCGCAACTGACAGCCTGCACTTGTGCTTTTTGATCGGTCCCGCCGGACTACTGACCGCGCCTCCCTTTCGCCGAGCCCGTGCAAAGCACACACGCGTCGCACGACTACTCGCGCGCGACTGCCCTCTCCTTCTCTCTCTCTCTCTTTCTATCTCCTGGCCCTGTCCATGTTCCGCCAAGAACGTTGGAACGATCCGGACGCGCTTCCATCCTGATCCCACCGTCAGGGTCCCGTCTCAGATCAGTTTTGTTTCGGTCCATTGTGTTCTCCTCCAAGGAACAAGGAGGGAATACATTCTTCTTGGGACCTAATCCCCTCTTCTTTCTGATGATCCCCAAGGGGTTGATTACAGCATCTCCACGTATGCGTCTAATACTGTCCCCAATACGAAAAATGCTTTTAGAGCTCGAGCTCGCTGGACCCCTTTATTTTCAAAATTTAAAAATAATATTTTAATGTTTCAGAAATTTTTGAATATAAATATGTACATGTATACATCATGACAAATTTTGTATTATATTTTGGATTGAAATTCTGCACACTTAATGTATACATCATGACTTTATATCTATAAATTTGTCTTAGAATTTTTTTAACACTTTAAAAATACATTTTTAAATGTTTAAAATAAAGGGCTCCAGTGAGGCCGGGAGCCAAATCGACGCACTCGCCCCCCAGTAGGCTTATTGTGGCGCCAACCTCATTTTGGGCTCACACTAGCACGTCCAAAATTGCGCCGGTACTTTTCTAGCCCTAATAAAACCGTAGGCAGCCCCAATCTCATCTTCTACCCCGAAAGTGGACGCACTCACGGACCACATGAACACGTGCGGGCTTCGCTTACGCCAGCGTAGCAGGCGAACGAAGGCTTGGCGCTAGGTGACTCGGCGCTCTGGCTCCCGCTGTTCCAGCAAGAGCGAGAGGCGGAGCTATCCCGCTTCTTCGGCCCCCATACACCGACTGGTTTAACCATGTTGGGTCGCGCGGGCCAATCTACTACTCTCGCTCGCCATCGCCACGCTCAACGTTGAACCCTCTTCCTCCTCGTGTTGGTGGCATCATCATCCATGAAATGGGTTTGCGGGATGCATCCTCGGTGCCACTGATTCACGAAGCGGTCGTCATGGCCGAGCGGGCACCTTTCTTTCCGGCGGTCGTAGAAGGAGGAGGAGGTTTGTCCACCGTCACCGAAGAATGAGAAGGCGTGGTGGGAGGTGGAGCTCGAGCTTCGGGCGTTGTTCGCTGACCCAAACAACCCCGCCGATGAGACGTGAAAGGCACTCCTCATGGAGGCCTCCTACATCACCAACCCGCCGGCCATCGACGCGTTCGTGCAATGGTAGTCCGAGGTCTTGGGCAACCAATAGATTAGGGATTTAGGTTTGGTTCAACGACGGCGATGTTGTGGGTGATTTTTTTTTTTGACAAAATTTATGTAAACTATGTACAAATTAAACGAGTCGGCTATTTATTAAGTTTTTTAGCCCAATTATCATATTGGGGCCGGCCCATTGGACGTGCGGGTGGGGGTTCTCCCGTTTTATTTAATCAGTCCCTGCCCGGCGCCGCCCGTAGCTAGGTATTGTGTGTGACGCTGCGTTTGCGGCGCTACCGTGGAGATGCTCCTAGCAAGCTTGTTTAACCTGTCAGGTAGTTTGGATAATACAGTACCCGTGTAAAAACTCTCGCATACTTTGAGTCACTAGTACCGTTGTGCAAAAATCGACCGGGCGCGCAGAGGAAGCAGTCATCCACCAATGTTCCATCCTCGTGTCGTCGTCGCAGTCGCAGTCAGCACGGCCGCACCCACGCACGGAGCAACGGATCCGTCCGAGCGGGCGGAAACCACATACAGGCAGCGCCTGCTGGTGTCTGCTGCCGCCAAAAGCAAAAGAGAGAGTGCTGCAGCAGCAGCAGCAGCAGCAGGCCGTGACGTTGCGCACCAGGACGGCAGGACGGAGACCAGCTAGCCTAGCTGCATGATTACGAATTTCGTATTTTGGAGCGAGGTGCGTACACAGACAGCGTGCTCGCTCGCTCGCTGTTGCAACGTTCAGAATTTCGCGGCTTTGAGCTACTCGCTAACCGCCCTGCGCGCGCGCTGCCACAGAGGCCAGAGAGGAACGGGAGGCAAAATGCACTACCTCGGTCGGGTCAGTTACGTTTGATGGGCGCGCATACATACACGTACGTTACACACGCAGGACAGCTAGCCCTGCAACTTTGCCTGTGCGCCAGGCCAGCTGGGTCAAACACACAGCAGATGAGGGGCTGACAGGTGGGCTCGACGTCCACCAAATCGTAGTAGTGTCCACCCGTGCACCCATATTAATTAGCTCTCACAAATGGGATGATTAGTGCTAGTAATAAACTACTACTAGTGGAATTTCGGCACAAAAAAAATAGTACTCCCAAAAGCTCGATTAATTAAGCGGGAACATCTCTATTTGTAACTTCCTGGCCGAGAAAGGGTAGCAATTTGAAAGAAAGAAAAAACCAATCCTTCATTCTAGCCCCAAATAAAGTAGTATTATGAAGTAGTTTTGAGTTGTTTACTACTCAGATGTAGTACGAATCCTATGTAGTACTAATGGCCTTCCTTCCTGTGTGGATGGAAACTCCCAGAGAGAAGAGAAGGAGAACTGAACTCCCAACGCTTCCATGCATGGTTACTGCTGGTTTTGTACTGCTGTCGCTCGCCTCCTCAGTCCTCACCCACCCCTGCCACCCAAAGAGAAGGAAGGCAGAGCAGAGGCAGGGTTGCCAAATAAAGCTGCCACCTAGCTCTTTGGACGGACGTATCAGTCTTGTGCTTAAAGTTAGAGATCAGGTGGTTATGTGAGGACGATCGGATGCTCCTACTTTTGTCTGGTTTTGAGGTCTTTTTTTACATGCAATGCAAGCACCGCATGGTCCACCAGCTCCGTAATCCGTATACATACAGTATACTAGTAGTAGTATGGTGGGCATCTCCGTGTGCAGCCAAGATCGTAGACAGAGACAGAGAGTTGGGCTCGATCGGGCCCATCTGCAGACAGCGGATCTCCAGTGGCAGGTCCAAGGTGGGGCATGCACGGCACGGGCGTGACCACCTGGAGTCGGCGGTGGCCAAAGTTGGTCTCGGGTCCCACTTGCCATCCACCTGCCCCGCGCTACAACTCGACTCGATGGTTGCGATTAATTGTCGCGGAAGGGAGCGTAGTACGTATTTAACCTGTCCGTCATTGATAAGTTAGTATACGTACAGTGCAAAACAATCTGACAAAGAAATGGTCCAGGACTCCAACGGGCCGGAACCTACGTAGTAGTAGTACGTAGTGGGTAGACGCAGAACGCAGAGGCGAGGCCAAGGCAAGGTCGTTTGACCCAAAGCTAGGTCGGTCTGTGGATCAGCATACGCGCGCTCCATCCCCGCCCGAGGCTTTCCTATCCTATCTATCCTCGCACACCGGCCACAAGCAACGGAGCTAGCTTGCCGTGTGCGGGAAGAAAAAGGAGGAGAGAGAGAGGATCGGATCCGTCCAAGCGGAAGCCGCATACAGCGCCTGCCACCAAAAGCGAGAGAGACAGACAGACAGACAGACTGCAGGGGGTGACGTTGCGCAAGCAGGCCTCTCTGCGCCGCTGCCAATAGACGACCCCATGGCTGGATTTGTGAAACACCTCGCTTTTTCCTCACTTGCCAAACGAAACGATATTCGTGCAAACTACTACTCCGTAGTAGTAATCTCTTAACAGTATCGTTAAACCACAATATATATCCAGTCTAGCGAGAGAAGTCGCCGTAGTCTAAGTACGTACTTGATCAACGATGGGGTTATGAACAAGCTAGTCGATCGACCGAGTGTTCGTGGATGTACAGTACCAGTACTAGATAATGCAACCATCACTCATACCAAGACACTCCCCGAACGGCTATGCAAGCGACAGACATAACAAACGATTTTGGTCTTGCAAGGGAGGTACGTAGAGGGAGGGAGGGAGAGAGCAAAACACCGTGTGATGCGTGAGAGGAAAAATTTACTATATGAAAACCAATTTTGTTAAAGCGCATGTTTGGCATGATGCCTTTTTTTTTACAGACTCTCATGGTTGCCGAGGCTAAATTACAGTGAAAAATTTACGAAAACCAATTTTTGTAAGTTTTCAAGGACTCTAACTCGCATGAAACTGGTATCTTAGGATAGTGATGCTAGGTAAACATGTGTGAAAAGTGAAGTTCAAAACTCATATTTACTCCCTCCGTTCCAAAATTTAAGATGTTTTAGCCCTTTTCTGAAATACATGTATTCACACGCCTTTTAGTGTGTAGGTTCACTCATTTTGCTCCGAACGTACACACTAGACAATATCTAGGTACATGCATTTTAGAAACAAGAGTAAAACATATTAATTTTAAATGGAAGTAGTTGGGAAGTACCAAAAATTATACTACATGATTAGTGATGTTGTATTATCAACCAGTGATTATTGTTGAATTTTTTCTCCTATGTCCCAAATATGTATGATTTTGATCATTTTTTAATGTATTAGCATTAGAGAGCATATTACACAGCTTCACAGTTACAAGCAACAAACATAAGTGCCATAATTTCCTAAATGCACAAGATAAGAAGATGATGGTCTAAACACGTGTTAATGGTACCAAAGACCGGCGATGGAGGCAAAAAACAAATGTTTATCCCTTGAGAACATAAACTTGACCATGCCACATCCACAACCTCTGACCACATTGATGCACATGACCACATTGCATGTGTTCTTTTCATGAAACACATTGATCTACATGACCACGTTGCATGTGTTTTTTTCCTAAACCATATTGATCCACATGACCACACATACTCCAGTGAATTCTGTGATGCTAGTTCTGTCACACTGGTGCAACATGCAATGTAGAAATTGCTTTCCTAAGTGTTTTTGGTCTCTGTGACCATGGTTTGGCACATGGAGTCCCTAGAGTCATTGACAAATGTTGGATCTTAACCCTAGAATCCATTGGTAGCCATCGGATCGGGTCTTCTAGAACCTTGAGCGGTTGTAGGTTAGTTTTGCGTCCTGGTTGTTAGGCGCCATTGGATCGGGGAGCGTGGACGATAAGGATGTCCTTCGTAAGGGCGATCCGCGAGTAGTATGTTCTACGACCTGATTGGCAGTGGTAACCACGAGTGGGCCTACCTCCTTGCCCTTATCCCCGTAAGGCAGTAACCATGAGGCCGAAGCTCAGATCGTGTTCCTTCCTCGCCATGGAGAGGCCCAAACTCAGCTTGTACGAGGCTCAGATGTTCACCCACTAAGACATACTCGCGTCGCCACTCGCGAGGCTTCCGGCCAGCTTCGAGCTCATCTACGTCAGGGTGCCTGTCATGCCGCTCTTGCGCGACAACGCGTTGGCGAGGCAGATCGAGGAGCATCACCGCCAGTTGCCGAGCGAAAGAGCGCAATCGACCGGTACTCACGCACGAGTGTGTACTGGCCAAACAAGTTCAAGAAGGAGCGGACGGCATTGATTTTTCTATGTGGAGCCCACCGGTGGGAGATCCACCCGGACCTGCGCAACCCCGAAGGGAGGCAGCGCTTCTGGGCAGTGCCTGGGCGTACGACCTCCACCGTTATCGAGGCAGAGCACCGTGAAGAATTCATGAGGAGGAGGAACGCGGCGGGGAACATCGGCATCAATTCCGACACGGAGGAGGCAGACGGCGACGCGGACGATGTCGTAGATGATGAAGATAGCAGGAGCGTCATAGTCGATTAGGGTCACTTGAGCCTAAGTTTAATCTATGTACAGTAGCTTAATGGCCTATTTGGATTGAAAACATTTCAAAGGAATTTTGTGAGGAATTCAATCCATAGAATATTGCAGGGCATATATTGGCCATTTTCAGATGTCTTTGTCTTTAAAACTAATCGAAAGACGTATGATTCTGAAAAACAAAGTTCACACGTTCCTGGAACATCTGATAGGACAATACATTGACTCTGCTCCCAACACTTGATGGCACAGCCATAATTTTGGAGTGCGCGAGAGGAGAAGGGAACGAGCATGTTGTTCCAGATAGGAATCCAAGGGAGATGGGAACTAGTGGTTGCGTCCATGTACAGGTAAAAAATTAATGTAATAATATTTAAATAGTTGTAATCTGATCCACATGACCCCATCACAAACACGTTGCACGCGCCAGATATGAATACAGACGACACGACTAGTACAGTTTCAATGATAATTCAAGAAATGGCGTTACTATCCCCGCTTCTTTCTGCTCCTCTTATTAGTCTGCGAGCACGCGCTGCATTAAACAATAATTGATGAGGATGGAAATAAAAATAATCAAAATGGTAAATAAAGCAATTTTTAAGCTTACATTTCATATGGAGAACGTATAGAGATGAAATTGGCAGGGATTTATTATTTCTCATGCAGTTTAGCCGAAAGATCCTCAAGAACATCCTCAATCACCCTGCAACTTCTTCATATTCTAATACACCTCCATTAGTTTCCTTTTCCTTCCCGTTCTGCTTACCCTTTTGTTTTTTTCACCCCCTATCCTCGCTGGCACCTCCACTTCTTCATAAATTTTCTGCTTACCGACGTTTTCCTCTGAATGCTCATCACCATTTTCCTCCACCTACTACACTTCCTCAAGTTCTTCGTCTTCTCACTACTCTTCCTCCAGTCCTGGCTGAGAAGCCCCATTTTTTGTCTGCTGCTCTTCCTCCAGTTCTGGCTGAGAAGCCTCATTTTCTGCCTCCGCGGTGTGACTAGGGACAAGATCATGTGGAACTGGGTTTTTGCACAACCTTTTCATATGGACAAAACCTCCACACCGTTTGCTTCTTTTTTCTTGCTCCTAGCCTTGAACCTTTATCAATGGAGGCTTCGATCATTAGCTTTTTAGGTCTCCTAGGTAGCCTCCTAAGAACTAGTCGTTGAAGTTTGAATCCTAGATCGACAATCTCCCAATCATTTTCATCATCCATAGGTGGTACGTTTTCTGCATAAGTTGCAGCAAACTTGTCCACGGAGAAATAGTTATGAACATACTTCTCTATTTCAGCTCAGCTACCTCTCAGCTTTAAGATAAAGTACAATGCATGGTGACATGGCAGACCAGTAATCTGTCACTTCCTGCATAAACAAGTCTCGTTTCTAATATCTACAGTATACCTCGTTCAGTTCAATGCTTGTATTCTGCATAAACCTCAGCCAATGTACTGGAACTTCTGACCATCCTCATCTTTGTCATTCTCATTTCCTTGGTTCTTGCATTCAGTAACATAACCACCTTTGGAACTATTTTATGGCATAAAAATTTTATTGCACAAATTCTTTGCCTTAAATCTATCTTCACCATTATCCACTGTCTTATTGCATCCAACATAATAACAATTGAAAGTGTCTTCATGCTCTAAATATTAGCATTGAAACTCTCTGTAAAATTATTGTAAACATAATCCACCTTGCTTAACTCGCCAAACTTGCTTCTGGCCCATAGCTTAGTGTGATGTTCTTCAAGGTATTTCTTTCACCTTTTGCACTATACCTGCATGTAAGTAGCACACACACTTGGGGTGTATGTGTATGCTGATCGCCACAAGTTCTCTTCAAAGATCTTTCCTTTGAACTTCTTCGTGAAGTTAGTAGCGAGGTGCCGCACGCATTCCCTATGCTCAATCCTAGGAAACACGGTATCAACAGCATTCTCAAGCCCCTTGCATGCAACAGTGTGTATCACCAAGCCTTCAGGGTGACCAATTACTACTCCTAGTCTCTGCATGAACCATGTCCAGCTTTCATATGATTCACCCTCAAGAACAGCATAAGCTATAGAAATAAGCCAATTATGCGCGTCCATAGCACAAGTAGAAGCAACATGTCCCCTGAAATTCCTTGTTAAAGAAGTCGCGTCTATTGCCAAGTATGGCATGCAACTTTCTAGGAACCCCTTCCAGCATGCCTTCAGGCAGACAAAACATCTCCTAAAGCATTTCTTATCTGCCTGCTTATACCTAACCCCCTTTGATACCTTTTCTCTTCCTTTCACAACTTCGTAATCAATGTCAACAACACTACTAGGTGATATTTTATCAACCTCATCTTTGAAACTATACAATAGGTGAAAACTGTCATTCCACTTTCCTTGAATAAAGTCTAGATCCGTCTCCTTACCATCATAGACTCTATGGTAAGGAATCAGAATGTTAAACTTTTTGCTAATCTTTATTCTGAGTTCAGCAGGTCCAATGTTATGATCCTGCCTCACCCAGTCAAGTACCGTAGCAGCAATCCACTTGGTTGTTGCTGGTCTAATTTTATCACTTAAAGGAGTATTAGGGCAGTTGTGTTTCTTCGTTTTTACCTTGATCTGCATTCAATAAAAATCCAAATAAATTAGAGGACATATCAGCAGAATAAATATGAGAAAGACTGAAACTAAATGTAGCTATTGCAACCTGAAATGGGTGTCCACCCTGCATTGGACATGCACGCAATCTCCATTTACACACATTACTTTCCCTACAATTCACCCTAAATCTCTTTTGGTCGCTCTTTTCAATGATAAATCTGAACCCATCTCTTATTGCATAGGTAGCAGCTGCATACCTGCAGTCCTCCACAGTCTCAAAGATAGTCACCTCATCAATTGTAGGATTTGATGGCTCTCAAATATAGCCATCTATGTCCACATTTAAACTGGATATTACTCATATTGTTGATGAAATATCTCTCTAAACCCTGTCACTAATGCTAATATTCAGAGGGGTATGCAATCCTTTCTTTTATATTATTCCTGCGCAGATATGTCATTTAAAGGAGGGAATCACTATATTAAAGTCAAAGATACAAGATTTCCAACAACCCGAAGAAACCAGGAGCCGTAAAGCGGAGGCAGACACTTTAACGACCAACTATACGACCGGAGCAAAAATTCCGGCCATATAGCTCCGGTCGTATAGTTGGCACCGCCACCGTTAGGTCAAACATAACAACTTTCGTAAAGGGACCCCTATATAAAGAAGCCTCGGGCGACGAGAAAACAAGCCATACCTCGCCAAAAAGTCTCTGCCACAGATCACCAGCCGCCTCCAGATCTCCAAACCCTTCTCCATCTCTATAGCCATATTCCACCACTTGTAATAGTAGATCTCTTCTCTGATTGGCGACATTCTAAGACTATTGCTATCAATCTTACGATTTTCATTACAATGTTTGTGATTGTTGATCTCATCTCTATGTGTGAGTAATTCTCCTTGGGCTAAGGGCTTCGGCCTAGCCATGTAGCAATTGTGCATGTTATTTATCATAGATGGGATTGTGTATTAGTTTGTATGACATGATGATTATTGTATCCTCTCTTGCCTCAATCCAAGGACTTGTCAGGTACCCAAGACCCCGAGGGTTGAGCCAGGTATAGGGAGTATGAGTAATGACTAATTTGGAGGTTGGGAACCCCAGTGACAGAAGGGGTGGTATGGATGTATGTGAGGGATTTTCTTGGGATTAACGGTGACATCACTATGCATATGATTAGTTCTCTTTCTTCTATGGATGAGACTAGTAGGTTATTGCTATAAGCGGTTGTAGAGGCAATAGCAATTATGGATGCATTGCCCACATATAATTTATCTTGCTCTAACAAGTACATGCATACTTTATTTCTATCTTTTATTCCTATCATATGTTTTGCACAGCTACAAGTGAAACCAAACGCCCTAGGCCATCTCTCTCCATCATCGACAACAACAAAAAGACGCAAGCTATTGGTTCGGTAAAAACACAAAAAGGATTCTAAAACTCCCAAATGTCCGTTAAAGTAACTTCACTATGCATTCGCTTCTCGAGGATTAGATAATCTAGGTCTACTAGGGAAAAAGAAGCTATACTACATCCGTAATACGGATCGAATGTATCAACCCTTTTTAAGGCGCCGTTGCTGGGGAAGCAATAGCTACCCTGGTGAGGTTATTAGGAACCTTGCTAGTTTTAATTCTTGTTTTTAATTTTGTTAGTTTGCTTTCAGTCTTTATTTGATAAAAAAAAATTAGCTAGCCTTTAAATTCTTGCTTTTCCTATTATAATTTTTTGTTTAAGAAAACCCAAAAACATAGGAAATATGGCTGAAATGAAGCTTGGGGAGTTTGCTACTCCCAACAATGATTATTTGCGTACTCCTATTACTCAGCCAACAATTGCTGCTGATGATTATAAAATTAAGCCCCATTACTTAAGTTTGGTTCAACAGAATCAATTTGGAGGCTCTGCTGTTGAAGACGCAGGTATGCACTTGAATACTTTCACTGAAATATTTGATATGATGCGTATTAAAGACGTTGACTGATACGTCGCAAACGTATCTATAATTTTTGATGTTACATGCTTGTTTTATTTCTACTTTCTTATGTTTTGTCCACACTTTGGAATACTTTTACACATTTTCTGGAACTAACCTATTAACAAGATGCCACAGTGCCAGTTGCTGTTTTCTTCTGTTTTTTGTTCTAGAAAAGCCAGAAAATGAATATTCTCGGAATTGGACCAGACAAAAGCCAAAGTCGATATTTTACCGGAAGACTCATGGAGCCAGAAGACGAGACGGAGAGGGGCCAGGGGCTGGCCACACCATGTGGTGGCGCGGGTCCCCTGGCCGCGCCACCAGGTGGTGTGGGACCCTAGTCCACCCTCTGGCATCGCCCTTTCGCCTATAAAAAGCCTCCGATGCAGAAACCCTAAATAATCCATCCTCCAGCCACGAAAAGTTTCACAGCACCGCCGCCGCCGAAGGGGAGATTCGGGGGACAGAAATTCTCTGTTCCGGCACCCTGCCGGGACGGGGAAGTGCCCCCGGAGCCATCTCCATTGATCTCCACCACCATCTCCATCGTCGTTGCTGATTCCCATGATGATCAGGGAGTAGTTCTTCCTTGAGGCTAAGGGTTCTACCGGTAGCTATGTCTTCATCTCTCTCTATGCATGATCATATTGTGATCATGAGCTTTGTAATCAAGTAGATCTACCTTGCTACTCAAGTGCTTTAATAGATCTCTGGCTCTCCCCACGTGTGTGAAAGTGATAGCATGCACACCATGGTGGCACTTAGGCTAGAGATTACAAATACTTGTTATGAGTTATATTTGGAGTTGGATGTCTATATGAAATTGTGGTGTTTGTTGGAACCATCTAGCGCTCAAGCTGACAGTGTGGGGTTATCTAGATGGGGAAGGCGGACTTTGAGGAGTGTTGTTATAACCCTAACATGGATAAGAGCGTCCAACCGGAGAGTAGTTCAGAGTAGTATCATGAAGAGAAGATATTTATATGAGAGTGTTCACTAGCGAAAGTATGATCCCTAGGCCTTGTTTCTAAGCATTGAAACACCTTTTGCAACTAGATCGGTTACATGTTTGCTCCCTTCCATCTTTATTTCAAATTGCCTTTAGTCTCTTCCTACCCGTCAAGCTCTTTTCTAGCACCGTTACCACTTATAATTATCCATACCACTTGTATTTCACTAACTCTTCGCCGAACTAGTGCACCTATACACCTGACAAGTGTATTGGGTGTGTTGGGGACACAAGAGACTTCTTGTATCTTGATTGCAGGGTTGCTTGAGAGGGATACCTTTGATCACTTCCTCCCTGAGTTTGATAAACCTTGAGTAATCCACTTAAGGGAAACTTGCTACTGTTCTACAAACCTCTGCACTTGGAGGCCCAACAACTGTCCACAAGAATAGAAGTGCGTAGACATCATTGACCCAGATGCGGTCAAATTGCATTTGTTTCCTTTCTCTCTAAGAGGAAGAGCAAAAGAATGGTTGCTATCTTTGTCTAGAAATACTATTACATCATGGATGGGATGTACTTCTTTATTTATGACTAAATTTTTCCCACCTGCAAAGACTATGCAACTCCGGTCTAATATGGCTTTAGACAGGAAGAGTGTGAGCGACTAGCGCTTGCATGGGAGAGGATGAAAGAATGCTTAAGAAACTGTCCTAGTCATGGGATGGAAGATTGGTTAATCCTCCATTTATTTTATAATGCTCTTAATCCTGTGTCTAAGTCTATGCTTGATACTACAGCTGGAGGAATATTTATGGGTAAACATGTTACTGAAGCAAAGCAGCTGCTAGAGAATATGCAAGACAACCATGCCCAATGGCATGTGGAAAGATCAAACACGAAGAAGGTGAACTCTATTTCACCACAAGAAAATGAAGAACTCAATGCCAAGTTGGATGAGATCATACTAGCCGTAAAAGGTAAGAAAACCCAGGTAAGAGCCACTCCTGAAACAAATATTGAAGAAATAGACTTCATAGCTCGTAATGATTATAACCCTACTTGGAAGAAGAGTTATAATCCTAACTTTCAGAAACATTATTCTAGTCCGGCAGGTAACTCCAATAATAATATGGGAACTAGTAATGGCAGTCTCCAAGAAACACTTAAGTCTTTTATAGACTAACAAAATGAACAAAACAATATTCTTGTTAAAATAATGGAGAAGCATAATGCCATGCTTGGTAAATTATCTAAACAAGCTATTAGTTTGAGAAATGATTTGCAGGCCCTCCAAGAAAGAACGAGGATCGTTGAGGCACAGCTAGGTAAGATAATCGAGAGTCAAACTCTTATTCTAGCTAAATTTGTAGGTAAAACTGAGCCCAATCCTGTTAAAGAACTCAAAATGATGAGAATCCAAAGGGAGGAACCTGAAGAACTTGACTATAGTAATGGTCCTTCACCAAGCTACACCGTTGAAGATCTCGTAAAAAGGATCAACGTCAAGATTCCGGTAAGTGGAGGTAGTGACGAAGCTAAGTACCAACACTTTGTCAATCAAGTAGCAATAAAGGTAAGAATACAAGCAAATTGCTGAAAAATACATGTTAAACTAGATGACATATTTGAGCCTACTATTAAGATTAAAATTGGAACAAATGAGATAGCTGCACTTTGTGATTTAGGTGCAAGCGTCTCAACAATTCCAAAGAGTCTTTTTAACAAGTTAAATCTTGTGTCCTTTGAAATCACTGAATTAAAATTACATCTAGAAGATTCTACCTACAAACAAGCTGTAGGAATTAAGGAGAACACTTTAGTATACATTAAACGTTGTCCCACTCTCATTGATTTTGTTATTGTTGACATGCCTGAAGAAGCTACTGCTCCTATTATTTTAGGCTGTCCTTTCTTAAGAACTATTAAGGCTTTGATTAATCTACATGAGGGGAACGTGAAGCTACAATTGCCTTCACGGTATCTTTTTGTTATTCATTTCCCCAGGAAGAAGAAAGCCAAGCATGATGAAAAGGAGGCCATCACTTTGAAGGTCAATTACTTTGGAGTGGGTGTTCCACTCATCTGGCCCAAGTGAGTATCGTCAAGGTCAAGCTATTGACCATAAAAGAGCGCTCCATGGGAGGCAGCCCATGTTAAATAAAGGTTTGAGTTAAGTTTTTAGTTCTACTTTAAGTTTATGTTTAATAAAGAGTGCTAGAAAACTCCATTTGAGGAGAAGAAGTTCGGTAGTACTTGAAATTCTGCTTTATTCATGCTATTGTTGGTCGACAATATTTACTGTCAATTTTCTATCAAAAACAAGGTAAATTACTAAGTTACAGGAAAAGAAATAGTTTTCGAAGAAACCGATTTTTTTATGCACACACAGAGTTTAACGACCAACTATACGGCGGGAATAAAAATTCCGGCCATATAGTTACGACCGTATAGATATCTTTGCCATTGACAAATTTCTTTTCATATGCATAGAGAGTTTAATGACCAACTATACGGCGGGAATAAAAATTCTGGCCGTATAATTCCGGTCGTATAGATATATTTGCCATCGAAATTTTTTCTGTAATATATACTGAGAGTTTAACGACCAACTATACGGTGGGAATAAAAATTCTGGCCGTATAGATATCAGTGCCTCCGTACAATTTCTTTTCTAATGTACTGAGAGTTTAAACAACCAACTATACAGCGGGAATAAAAATTTCGGTCGTATAGTTCCGGTCATATAGATATCGATGCCTTTATATATTTTCTTTCGCAGGGACAGACAGTTTAATGACCAACTATACCGTGGGAACATTTTGTTCCGACCGTATAGTTGCGTCCATATTGCTACGTCGCCGGGAGGAAACCCTAATATTTTGATAGAAGGCCAACTATATGGCCGGAACATGTTGTTCCGATAGTTGCACCTGTATAGTTGCGCCCGACCACAAAAACGCACGGGAAGGTACTTCCAACTCCAAAACTTCAATCCTTTTTCTTTCTTCTACCTCCAAACTCTCTCAAAACCTCAAGAGATCTTCATCTCTAATCAATTTCGTTCGATTCCCTCGCACAAGAGTGATCTACGGTATGTTTCTCCTTCGATCCTCCAATTACTTTTTTAAAATTCATCTTTAATCTATTGTCATTATCAATCTAGGGTGAGACCTATTATAAACCAATTGCCATGATTTTCTTTCCTAGATTACTATCTTGAGGAGATTCTTTAGTGTGCTATGATGAGGAATACATTATACTTATTGTCGTTGGATCAAAAAGTTTTATTTTTGCCTTTCTTCAATGTTTTAGATGATGAACACAAGGAGCCAAACTCGTGCTCATGCCACCGCTAGCGCTTCTCGGGCTGCCGCTCAGGAACGCATGGGGATACGGTTCAGGGATGAGGCCCATCGTGATCGCTTTAGTCTATCCTTCATTTAATTACTCATTCCTTCCATACACCTGAAATTTTTCCTTCATACAAAACTTCACACAATCTTTATTAGCAACATTAGTGCACTCAAGATAATAAGTCTTTGGATTCAGTTCTAACACCAATAAAACTTCCATTAAAACACTAGCTACTGTAGCACTTCCCTCCAAAAGCTCAGTTCCCCAAAAGAACTCAAAAAGAAACCAACAAGAAGCAAATACAGAAAAATGGCAGAAATCTGTCAAAACAGACCAGCAGGTAAAGACAAATTTTTTCGAAGACCTTCTGTTGCTCAAATCAAAAAGTGTTGAACTAACGAAAGTTAGATAACAACCTGGGGCAGAAGCAAAAACATTCACGCCTCAAAAGGACGTATAGAGATTTTACACGAATTTTTACAGTGAAGCACAGAAATCTGTTTCGGGACAGCAACTTTCCCAATCATTACTTCTCTCTCATTAGAGGTTACTCTTGGCACAAAAAGCAAATAAAAAGGATAAGGAGCGGTTATTACTGAAGTAATAACTTCCAAAACTCATCTAAAACTTTTGGGTTATCTCCCAATAAGTACTTTTCTTTAACGCATTTAAGTTAGGCATAGGAATTTCGATGATGATCACATAAGAAATATGAATTGAAGTAAAAGAGAGCATCAAGAAGCAAATTCAAAACACGTTTAAGTCTAACCCACTTCCTATAATAATATCTTTGTTCTTCCGTGAACCCACCTTGCCAATTAGATTCAGTTTCAAAGAAACCAACCATTGATAGTAAGCATGATAAAGCAAGACAAAAACAGACCAACGAAAATACCAACTATAGTAGGAACTAATTTTTTGTGTTTTTGATAAAGAAACAAGCAAACAAAGCAAAAGTAAACTAAGCAAAACAAAAATAACAAAGTAAAGAGATTGGTTATGAGGGACTCCCCTTGTGAAGATGTCCTTGACTCCCCAACAACGGCGCCAGAAAAAGTTGTTGATGGCCCAAAAATATATCGAGCTCGTTGGGGAACCCCAGGAGGAAGGTATGATGAGCACAGCAACAAGTTTTCCCTCAGTTATGAAACCAAGGTTTAATCGAACTAGTAGGAGCAAGGAAACACCCCAAAGGTGTTGCTAGCTGAACTTTGGCAGGGCGCACTACCGGTGCCAGCAGCAACGTGGAGACCTGCACAACACAATAACAAAACTTTGCCCCCAACTGACGATGAGGTTGTCAATCTCACCGGTTTTGCTGAAAACAAAGGATTAAACGTATCAAATGGAAAGAAGTAATAGTTTGCAGAAAGTAAACACAAAGCAGTAAACAGTTGATTGTAGATTGTATGTAAAAGAAAGGACCGGGGTCCATAGTTCACTAGAGGTGGCTCTCCTTAAGATAGATAACATGCTAGGTGAACAAATTACAGCGGGGCAATTGACAAACATCAAGAAAGCATACAAGCATATACTAATCATCTTGACTCCTTTGAGATTCGATTGGGCATTACAACATTATACATAGACCGCCATCCAACTGCATCTATGACTAATAATCCACCTTCAGGTTATCATCTGAACCCCCTCCAGTATTAAGTTGCAAGCAACAAATTATTGCTTTACGAATTGCGTGTAATGTAAACAATATGATTTTTCTATGAACAAAGGATTGTTGTTTTCTCCCTAGTAGCAACAGCACATCTAGTACCTTAGAGATTTCTGTCACTTCCCAGATTACCAGAGGCATGAACCCACTATCGAGCATAAATACTAACTCTTGGAGTTGTTAGCATCTACTTGGCCAAGATAGCTACTAACAACGGAAAGCATGCAAGATCACAAATAACAAAGACATGATAGAATCAATAATCAATCTGAAATAACATCTCAATATCCCTCGAATCCCCGCAAACACAACATGCAGAATTACAAATAGATGATCTTGATCATGAACGGAGCTCACAAGATCTAAACATGATAACACAAAGGAGGAGAACCAGCCATCTAGCTACTACATAGCCCCGTAGTCTAGAGATGAACTACTCACGCATCACACCGGAGGCTTGCATGATGATGAAGAAGGCCTTCAAGGTGAATTCCCCTCTCCGGTAGGGTGCCGGGAAGAGCTTCAAATCTCTCCCAATCTAGGGATGGAGATGACGGCGGCTACAGACTCTTTCGTGGATTTTTGATCGGGTACTTAGGGTTTCCGTATCAGAGGCAATATATAGGCGGAAGGAGAGGCCGAGGGGTGCCTGAGGCGGCCAGACCGCCCCCTGGTGCGGGCCAGGACTGGCCGCGCGGCCAGGTGGTGTGGCCAGGTCCCAGCCCCTCTCTGTCTCATATTCTAGCTCCAAGTGTCCCCCGGTAAAATAATAACTTTGGCTTTTGTCCCATCCAATTCCGAGAATATTCATTTTCTGACTTTCCTAGAACCAAAAACAGCATAAAACAGGTAGCTGGCACTGTGGCTCTTATTAATAGGTTAGTCCAAGAAATCATATGAAAAGTACTCCAAAGTGTGGACAAAACACAAGAAAGTAGATAAAACCAAGCATGGAACATCGAAAATTATAGATACATTTGCAATGTATCAGACACACAGCCACCAAGGGTGGCTAGGGTTTTCTTTTCTACTCCTCTCCCAAGGAGCATTCAAGACCAATACCACTCCTTAGAGGAAAAACTTATTTCACAATATGAAGATAACATGAAAAAACTCACAGAATTTTATATGCAAAGGGCAAAGAAGCATTGGGCAGTGCATGTATATAGGAACACCACTTATTTTCACAATGCCGTGTGTAAATGTCAATGAAGAAACCACATAGTTTCAATTAAAGATGAACATGGCAAAAACCTTTTTTGCCCCGATGATATTGCTCATGAATTTGTACATTATTTCAAAACAATTCTCCAGTCGTCATGTCCTAACAATGGCAGACCTCTCTTGGTCACCACTTTCCCGCATGATGCTCATGACTTCACCAATTTGATCCGGGACAAACAAGAGGTTTGGGAAATACTCAAAGCAATGAAGAAAAATGCATCTCCAGGTCTAGATGGGTTCAATGTTGGCTTCTACATCTCGACGTGGAGTTGGATTGGAGATGATGTAACCAACCTGGTAAGAAACTTCTACGGCACGGGTATCCTCCCTCCTTGACTCAATGACACAAACATTGCTCTTATTCCAAAAAAGTTGGTTTGTCATTTGCCTTCGGACTCTAGACCAATTAGTCTTTGTAATGTCATTTACAAGATAATTGCTAAGTCCTTGGCAAATAAATTGAAGGAGCGTTTGCCTGATTATATTCACCCTTCTCAGCAAGACTTCATAGAAGGAAGACGTATTACTAACAATATCATAGTAGCCCGGGAAATTTCTCACTCATTCTCGCTTTCTTCTTGGGATGGACTCGACTTTATGCTTAAAATTGATTTAGCTAAGGCTTTCGATAGAATTGAGTGGCATTTTATTGCTTCCGCCTTGGCACGCAAAGGTCTTCATGATCATTTCATTAATCTTATCTATGCATGCATATCCTCGCTGACTTTCTCGGTTATCATAAATGGGCAATCGTTCGCTCGCTTTAAAAGTAGCAGAGGCATTAGACAAGGTTGTCCCTTGTCCCCATCGCTTTTTGTGCTTGCAGTGAATGAACTTTCATTGGCGCTATAAGAGGCTCTTCAGGCCAACCACTTATCAGGTATCTCACTTGGACCGAATTCCCTCCTATACCTTCTCTAATGTTTGCAGATGATTTGCTTGTCTGTGGGAAAGCTAACATGCAGGAAGCAACTACCATATCTTGAATTTTGAATCAATTCTGCCAACAATCTGGACAACTTCCAAATTGGTCTAAATTAGGTATCATGTTCAGTAAAAAGGTTGGTTTGCAGGTTAAGTAAGATATCAAGTGTATCTTCCCGGTCCCGGATATCGATAGCAACACTATCCACTTGGGACATCCTCTCATCCTACCTGCAAAAGACAAATCAACAGCCTACAATTTTTTTTATGAAAAATTTATCTAAGTTGAGTGCTTATAAAGCCAATAGGATTTCACATGCTGCTAAACTAACTCTTATTAAATCTGTCTTCTCCTCTATACATGTCTACTATATGTCTAATATACTCTTTTCAAAAAAGTTTCTATCAAAACTCACAGCTATCATAAGAAACTTTTGGTGTACAAGAGTAAAGGAAGAACCAACTACAAAGAGTCTTTGTCTTAGAACTTGGGCTGACATTTGCATAGAAAAAATACTGGTGGCCTAGGTGTGAGGAACATGCAGGCTATTAATCAAGGTCTTCTTCTTTCAACGACCTGGAGGTTAGCAAAGGAACCCCAAAATCATCTTGCTCTCATCCTCAAGTCAAAATACCATAGTGATACATCCATTTGGAGGGCGAAGAAAAACATGCCAAAATCAGCTTTCTGGTCGGCAATTCTTAAGGTATGACCACTTCTAATATCGGCCTCTTTTAACCAAATTGTGGACGGCAACAGCTCCATTTGGAGTTCTCCTTGGTTCTCACTGTGGCAAACTATTTATGATAATTTGATCATTCAACGACCCCCTTATGCATACGCGGCTATTGTTAAGGACCTCTGGCTTCCAAACCAAAAAACATAGAATGTACAACTTGTCAATTCTTTGTTCACTCGTCAAACGGCTGATGCCATTTTACAAACCCCTATTATTAATGCTTTAGGTCAGGATGTTCTTGTTTGGAAACTACCCCCTACAGGTGATTGGTCCTCAAACTTGCATATAAGCATTGCTTTCATAACCTTGCGCTGCCAACAAATCAGAGACCGAAAGTAGCTCCTCTACAAATTGTTGACCTTCTAAATCAGGTTTGGAGAGAAAAACTCATGGCGCCAAGAGTCCAAACTTTCGCTTTGAGACTGCTTCGCCGAGCCCTTCCAACTGGTAAGCGTGCTAGTAAGTTCTCCAAACACATAGATGAATATTGTGCTAGATGTGGTAGCGTGGAGAATGATATGCACATGCTTTTCCTATGCCCATTCTCAAAAGTTGCCTGGTTCTCCTCTCCTTGGTTTATCAGAAAATAGGTATATGCAGCTAATCATCATTCAGTTCCTCAAATGATTCAAACTCTTCCTACTTCTGCTCATCCCATGTCAATACTACTAGTTTGTACATCTTCTTGTGGTGTCTATGGAAGGCAATAAATGATGCTCAATTTGGTAGAAAATTTTGTAAACCCTCCCAGGTGTTTCCTGTAGCTAAGGCAATCATGCAGGCCTCTAAACTCGATGACATGGTGAAACCCTAGGATCAACGCATAACGAGCTCTGCAAGCCAGATACCGGTGCCACAGCAAGATCCCTCTTTACTTGCAGGTAATGTCATCTTTTGTGATGCATCTTGGAAGAACGAAGGGAACACACAGTCGTTCCGGCTGGCATTGGCATCATCATCCAAACTAGAGGCAATCAACACTATCAACAACTGCATATCTCGACCTTGTCTCCACCAGCATCTTCTCCTCTCCAGGCTGAAGCGTTAGGGCTACTTCTTTCTACCATGCTGGCAGAATTGCTTCACATACAGGAACCAGGATTCTACACGGATTGTTATGTCTTAGCTTCGGCAGCAGTGGCATCATCCATCTTTAAGGAATCAGGTCATTGGGTCATTAGACCTATCCTTGCAGCTATTCATGCGTCGTCAACCTTCCATGGCAACATGATAGCTCATATCAATAGATGCTTCAACGTAAAGGCACACCATCAGGCAAATCTAGCATGCAAAATTCAGGCAAGGTCTCTAGCTGTTAGGTGCCTTTCTTCAGATACAGGTCTTTGTTCTGGTAGAGATGTTCTCTCCGTGTCTTGTGTGAATCCATTCACACTCCTCTATGTAAAGTGCTGCTAGTTGAATAAAAATCTTTTTTATGTTCTAAAAAAAACGTTGAATACGAACGTCGATCAACGGTTGAAACGTGTTGAACTTCACAGGCTGATGTTGGACTGCCAACACACCTCCATGTGAAGGGACATGGCCCAACAGAAACATACACAATACGAAATGTCGGACAAAGGAAAAGTGTTGGAAAACCTGGGCGTCCACATTTTCTTAGGATAAAGGTCTTCCTATGGACATGTACCATGGTTATACCTTAGTTATATCAACAGTAGGTAGGATGATTGGTAATATGGGAGTGAGAAACAAAAAATAGAGCGTTGTCTTCACCAGATATGTAGGGTGGCTAGAGATAGCACTAAAAAATAACCATTTGATATTATGTTTTATTGGTGTATCTAGATTACCTGCTGAAATTTAAATAAAACTGTCTTATCAATCATTGTACATGTTGTCTGGTCCTTATCTAAGTCCACTTCGATGTATATACAGAGGAGGAATCACATCAATATAAAAGGAAAATGGTTCTCGTGTACTTTCTACGTCTCTGGTTGATACGCGTGTACCGGGCTCGCCGTAAAATGTCATGAAACAGTTTGCCCATTGGCATCAAATTGTCATGAAACGAATCCTAACAACGGATGCGCTACAGAGGCGAGGATGGCAGAATGAATACTTCTGCCAATTGTGTTTCCGAAGGCAATTTTTATGGTATCTTTTACTACTCCTTAAAATTGACTAGTATAATTTGATCTAACGGCTAAGATAGATCTGACCCAATAGGCCTAGCTTGTAATTATGTGAAATAATAATTAGAAACCCTAGCGTTGATAATGACTGATCTTGCCTCAGGTACGCGCCGCCATGCCGCTGCCTGCCCGCACTTGCGCCGCCATCCCGCCTCCCCGGTACGTACTCGCCCACCTGTGACCCGATCGAGCACGAGCACTCGAGGAGCAGTGTGTCGAGGACGAACCTCTCTGGTTAGAGCAAGAACAATAGAGTCAATTGTTGGCTATAAGTCCTTGCCATGTCATCTATAGCAAGCTTATAGCCAACATGTACAACAACTAGCTATAAAAGAGTATGACTTTTTCAATATATGGCTCACTTGACACTCCCACAAAGTGCCTAGGAGCATGTACTGCAGCTGGCTCTTATCTTACAGCCAACACATCTTCTCTCACCTCTTCTCTCTCATCCAACTCAGCACAAATATAGTATTTAAATCCTTATAGCCTGCTGACTGTACGTTATTGTAGACAAAACGATATAGGAGAAAGAAGGTTTACCGGCTCGGATGGCGGCGGCGGACTGGTGGCGTAGAAGATCCGGCGCACAGGCGGTTGATTGGCAGGGGTCGGACGGGTGGCGCAGCAATTCCGTCGTAGATCGAGCGGCGATGGCGTCCGCGGTGGCGCCGCATTGGGGTAGCGCGGTGACAGCGGCGGCCGCCCCGGCGAGCACTCCAGAGTGATGACGGCGCGCAGCGAGCGGCAACGCGGGGCCCAGTGGCCGAGAACGGGGGAATTCGTACGGGACGGTGGCGGTGGAGAAAGCGGCGGAGGAAGATTCTCAGACGGGAGTCGTGAATCTTTAGGGCGCCTCCACTCGCGAGCGTTTGCGGGGAGCGGCAAAAGAACCAGGCGAAACTGAAAATATGCGGGATGTGGAAAGCGATATGCGAGAAGCCATAAAAAAAATATTCGAGTGCAATACCATATGCGGTATCTAGAAAAGCCATGTTCTCCGCCTCATATCAGAAACTGACGATTATTTTATGATACAGAGCGAGATGCGGTATTTGCTAGAGATAGTCTAAGCCTCCAGTTTCTTATCTTGGTTTTCCTTTTGTCATCGATGAATTTAGCAGCTCTACTGCTAATGTTAAAAAATAATGTTAAAAAAGAAAATTGGCAGTACAAGTCCTGCGCCCCCTGTTACAGTAGCGGCCCGCCCACGCGGAGCAGGTCCAGTGCATCGACGCTTTGACCAGACCGGCCGTGACCTGACCGGACTGGGACTGGAGAGGCCGAGCCTTACCAAGTCCGACGCGACGAGGGCTCTAGGCTCTAGGGCTCTAGGGCGGCGACAAGCAGAGAGCGGCGGCCTGGGACACGAGCTGCGCAGGCGGAGGTCGAGATTCCACGGCGTCAGCGAGCAGAGAGCGGCGCCGGCGCGCGCCTGAACTGGTCGAGGCGACGAGGCATCCAGGGCGGCGGCGAGCGGCACACTGGGAGGAGCAGAGTGGCGCTGGCGCGCACCTGACCAGGTCTCCAGGCGGCGGCGAGCCACGGGGAGCAACCGCGCGAAGAAAAGGTAACATTTTTTTCCCCTTTATCTCAAGTCCCAAATCGACACGGCTACAGTTTTGGAATCTGACCTCGTATGCAATACGAAGTCGAATCCTAGTAGAACAAAACATCTTAGGGACTTGCTTTCTCTATATATACACCAACTAATCCAGCCGTTCCCCTGTGCGGCACAATATGAACAGATTATCGATTGCCAGTATGGGAGGGGCTAATTCGGGGGTCTTGGCATCGCGATTCTCCAGACATATGAGTATGGTATGGCAAGATATCGAACCTACGCTCTGGGTTGGAGCAACTGCTGGATTGTGTTGGGCAGCGTGGAGATACTACCAATACCGCGTCTGCCTACGCACATATGGCCGGAAGGTTTCGGGCGATCCAGTGATCGGGCGCGACGGCGAGATCGACCGCGTGATCTGCATCCTCTGCCGCCGGACCAAGAACTGCGCCGCGCTCGTCGGTGAGGCAGGGGTCGGCAAGACGGCCATCATGGAGGGCCTCAGCCAGCGGATCGCCAGCGGGAAAGTCCCTGCCAAGCTCGCCAGAGCACGCGTGGTGGAGCTCGACCTCGGGGCCATGGTGTCCGGGACCATGTTCCGCGGCATGTTCGAGGAGCGGCTCAAGGACGTGATAAGGAGTGCCGAGAATGAAGACGGCAAGGTGATCCTGTTCATCGACGAGATGCACCTGCTGCTTAACCTCGGTGATTGTATGGGCGGCGCGGATGCTGGCAACCTGCTGAAGCCCGCGCTGGCACGCGGTCGCATCCTCTGTGTGGGCGCCACGACTCTCAAGGAGTACCACAGGTACATTCAGGAGGATGCCGCACTCGAGCGGCGGTTCCAGAAGGTGCTCGTAGAGGAGCCGGGCGTGCAGGCCACCATCGCCATCCTGCGGGGGCTTAAACAGCAGTACCAAGACCACCATGGCTTGGAGATTCAGGATGCCGCCATTGTTTCTGCTGCACAGCTCGCTGGCCGCTACATCACTGGTACGTCTGCTCTGTTTCTATCCAGTTGGAAATATATCTATATATGTCATCTGTCGGAGAAAATTGATGGATTTTATTGATGTCTGTACTGCACTGTAGATCGTCAGTTTCCTGATAAGGCAATTGATCTGATAGATGAGGCATGCGCTGCCACAAGGATGCTCGTCGACAGCGAAGCAGAAGCAACCGTCGCCACGCAGACACAGATCAGCAACAAGCAACAAGTGTCTGTGCAAAGTAGTTCTATGGATGCAGCCAAGGAAGGAATTGTTGGTCCTGGTCATGTCGCACAGGTAGGAAATCCTAGCCTGAACAATTTCCATTGTTATTCCAGTGTGCGCATTGTGTGCCTGTCATGTTCCAATGTTATTTTCTGTTTGAAGGTTGTGAGCCGTTGGACTGGAATTCCTGTCGCTGCTATTGATCAAGAGGAGAAGGACAAATTGCTCCACCTAGCAGACAAATTGCATGAGCGAGTCGTTGGCCAGGACGAGGCGATTAATCTGGTGGCGCAAGCGGTGTTACGTTCCAGGGTCGGCCTTGATCAGCCTGGCCAACCAATAGGTTCCTTTCTATTTTTGGGCTCGACTGGTGTTGGAAAGACGGAGCTTGCAAAGTCTCTTGCCGAGCAGCTTTTTGACAGCGACAAGATGTTGGTTCGCTTTGACATGTCCGAATATTCCGAGAATGGGTCTGTGATGCGCCTCATTGGAGCACCTCCAAGGTTTAACCTTTAATATATATTGTGTGTTCGTTCTATTTCTCATCATTACACAATCACATATCATATCTAGTCTTTAGTTTGACCTGTGTTAATGCTTCTCTTACAATTTATAAATTATTACAGCTACATTGGTTATGAAGATGGTGGACAACTAACTGAGAAAGTCAAGAGGCGCCCATACAGTGTCATCCTCTTTGACGAGGTGGAGAAGGCACATCCCTCAGTGTTCAGTGTTTTCCTTCAACTCCTTGATGATGGTGTGCTGACTGATGGTAAAGGCCGGACAGTAGATTTCAAGAACACCATCATCATTATGACCTCAAATCTAGGATCAAGGCACCTCGCACAAGGGATGGCTGGAGAAACCACAATGCAAGACGCACGGGACCTTGCCATGAAACAGGTTTGTGTACCATATATGCCGCCCCTGTAAATTCTACAATAACCTCGTATTTGACTGCCATATATATATACATATATATATATATATATATATATTATGTTTCTGCAGGTTCGGGAACACTTCGCGCCCGAGCTTCTCAACAGGCTGAGTGAGATCGTGATTTTCGATCCCCTCCCCCATGACATACTGAAGGAGATTGTGAAAATCCAGGTGAAGGGTGTTGTTGCCAGAGTCGCTAATAAGGGCATCTCTCTACATGCGAGTGATGCTGCCTTGGACGTTATTTTGTCGGAATCATACAATCCTGTAAGTACAGTAGCTTCTTCTATACTAGATCATACACAATCAGTCAGGCTCCCACATATCGGGACAACAAGGAATTTCCTCTCTCTATGTGCGCTCGTATGTTTTGCTAACTATATAAGCTTTGTCGATTGCAGATGTACGGTGCAAGGCCTATTCGGAGGTGGCTGCAGAAGAATGTGATGACCGTGATCTCCGAGATGCTGGTCAAAGGAGAAGCTGGCGAAGGTTCGATAATATCGGTTGATGCCACCGAAGACAACAAGGGACTCAAGTATGAAGTGGTGAAGAAGGTGGCAGATCCTCCATCACTAGAGTCCCTCGGCGACCCTGGCGTGGACAGGGATGATGCCCCTGAAAAGACCAAGCCAGGTGCTGAAACGGTTTCTGCTAAGACAGACCGCAAGTCGTGGTGGCCTTGGACCATTTTGAAGTAGCAGTAACAGGTCCCTTCTCTTTGTTTTAGAAGCTGATAGCATGGATATGTCATGGGGAGTAGCTCCTCTTTTCCTTGAAATGTAAGTTAGCTGGCATTGCATGGTATGTCATACAGAAGCTGACTGAACATTTGGTTGCTGATACATTTATTCTCTCATGTAAAGTAGATACTGGAATTGCACTAGAGGTTCATCGATACATGAAGATTGATCTGGAACATGCTACGCATTTCTTCACATTACTCATGATAACCCAATATGCATTCAAAAACATCAAGACACCTCTGCACAATGTACACCAAGACCTGCAGGATTCAGAGCTCGAAGCCACAAAAAGCATCAGGTCAAATAACAGCATTCATATCAGCAAGAAGCTCCCTAAAGGCGAGAATTAAATCCTGTGTCATCTTTCCTTTCTCTCGATGTTACAAGCATCAGTCGGAAGGATTTGAAGAACTTGTTGAGGTTGAACGGCAGGGAGTAGAACTCCTCGCTCAGCAGCTCTGTCTTGAAAGACCTGAACCTGTCCTAGAAATGGTGACCCCAGTCTCCTAGTGTGCCGGGTCCTGTCCAGGAGAAGAGCGACAGCGCCTCCCACAAATGCTTTCGATGAGAGCACCATATTGATCATGTCGTGAGTAAACAAAGAAACATCAGAGTGCCAGTGTGTCGGTTGGTAGCTCTTCAGGCATGTACGAGGGCTATATATTTATCAGGAGTTAAACAAAACAACTCCAAGATAGATACGAGTAATGCAACTAAGACCCTGGGGGATAATACACAACAAACTCTTGAAATTGCCTGTGCCAAACAAGACCTACACAACAGAATACCAACAAGGTGGCACATCATAGCTAGAAAATAATTTTAAGGATGTCACAAAATTCCCAAAGGTTTCTACACTGTAAAACTATATCTGCTGGACTAGTTAACTGATGGGGAGCGGTATACTGGAACTTTCATCTCATGTGCAGCTTCAGCTCCCTGGTGTGTTACCGTCACAGAGGTCCCGTCATGGGAGGGCTGGACCGATCTCTTAATATGCATCGCCACAGGAGTCACTAGTCAATGTTCCGTGAAAATGACGGCAAGGGTGCGCCTTCTTGGGGCCGTAGGATGACCAGGACACAGAACATCCCGAGCATCGGCAGAACCACGAGCCATTTCAGCAACTTGAAATAATGCATGTGGAAGGTAAGTGAGAACTCGTCAGAGAAATGAAGGCCATGTTTGTCAACCATCTCCACAAGCACGGTTCCTGTGGTTCTGACAGGAACAGTGGGAAGCTGCATCCGTTTATGTCCTGGTTCATTGTAGACATTGCTGACCACAATGCTCCTATTTCCCTGGTAATTCCCTGGGACAAGCAAAGTTACCTGAAACCCAGCAGTAAAATCGAGATAGTTAGGGGTCAGGAACAGCACTTGGTTTGTCCATAAGATTTATGGCTGACAGAGTGTACCGTCACGTTGTAAGGAGCTTGATTCCCATAGGGAACCCTGTACTTGTCTACAATCTCAAACTCTACCCAGAAATGTCTGCCCTCTTCGTCACGGAATGTCCTTGAACCATGCTTAACATATATACCCTGCCGGTTGTATCTATATGCAGCATTATTCCTTCCTTGGTTTGATGACCTCCATTCCTGCAATCAAATTAGATTCAGAAGTATTCTTTTTATCATGCTTACCGCTACGTAACAAGCTCAAGCTGCAACCAGATTCACCCGATAAAGAAATCTGACTTGAGCTCGATGGAAAAAAAAATGGAGACACGGATACACACCTTGAGCGGATGATGCGGTGATTGAGTGGAAAAGCAAAAGACGTTGCCGTTCATGGTAGTAACAATAAGATCAAGGTCATCTCCGCCATCAACATTGTCCGCCAAAACCATAGTATAACTGTCAATGTGAAAAGAAGTTAGCTCATTTTGCTGACATGTAAGTACAATACCCAGAAGTGCTACCAAATATCTTGCAGAACAGAGAAGAAATGACATACGAGGTCTCTCCAATGTCAACAACATCTGCACAGCCACTGGAGCCCTCGATCAAATACAGATAACCATCAAAGGACGTAGTAGCAAGGGTTAGTCCTCGCGGATTTTCCCCACGTTTGCTCATGTCAAGTAACAGAACGGGACTCATGATCCTTCCATGTGCTCTATATGGGAAAGGCTGAACTTTTGAGCCATCCTTTCCACTAAGAACATAAATGTTTCCTGATACAGTTGGAACCACAACATCAGTGTGGCCATCTCCATTGACGTCCCCGACAGTAGGTCGCTGTCATCATATGATAATAACAATCAGAATGCATATACAAAATCCTAGATGCAACAAGGTAGAGAAAATGAGAATGCTTCAACAGATATATGTCCGTGTTGTTATCTTTACTTAAGTAAAACCGAATCATGATATTCTAAACCCGTCTTAAAAAAATTAAGCACCAAAAGTCAGAATGGTCAAATCTCAAAGGGGATCTAAGCAAGATTCTGGATGGACGTGTTGTCCTGAGCTAAACTAGGCAAGCAGCTTCAGCATGTGTAACCATTGCAGAATATAGACTGCCAAGAGACATGGATTATGTTGGCTTATGAATAGACAACAAAATTTATGTAAGCTATCAGTTACACCCGTACAAAAGAAAAGGGTGAAACTTGCCTGTGGAACAAGGCTCTTAAGATGCACCTCCCAGATTTCTTCTCCCTCTGCAGTCCAAGCTGCTACATTGCCATGCACATCAGCAGTGACCATTTCGATCTTCCCATCATCGTTGATGTCTGCTGCAATGACTGGTGCATGGATCTCAGCCATCTCAAGTGGGAAATTTTTCCTAATCTTGCCTACATTGACAAAATCAACAACACAAAAATCATGGTTACTTTACATATAAAAGTAGCGTATCAGCACATCAAAGATATAAGTATGAATGATATTGGGAATTATTGTTTTCATATGAGGTTGAGTGAACTATAACCAAAAATAGCATGATAAAAGATTGTACTTTGCACCAGGTCTTATCCAATTCTAGTAATGAAATGCTAAGCTATGGGTGTTCAACTTATGCACAGGAAATGACAGCTCAGCTTAAACATGATTTTAGATGCAATACTTCATATTATGAGGTTAAGAACTTACCACGATGATCAATGACATAAAAAAAGCCATAAGAAGTTCCAACAAGAATGTCCAAATTTCCATCGCCATCCAAATCAACCACAGTTGGAGATGAATATGCATGAGCACGGAAGTTCCCACTATCGGTACTCAAATCAAGGTCTGCAGTCCATTTAACTTGTTTTGTGTCAAGGTTAAAAACAACTATACCACTTGCTATATATTTTCCAATGTCAATCCCTCCTAACTCTTTTACATGCTCTGGGTTGTCATAATACCTGCCAGTATAGACAGCAAGTTACTAGAGTGCACAACATACACAGCCACATTAATACAAGCAAGAAATCCTGAAGTGCTGATTTTGCCATTGAAAGTTTTGCTCTAATACAAAATATTTCATCATAGTTAAAAGATAGCAGAACAAGATACGCAAACACATATCTTCTGCTTTAGCACCTTCGATTCATTACAGGAACAAACATGATACAGAAGAAAATCAATCAAAGCGAAGCATTAACTGAGTCAGGAATGGAAATACACAATATAACTAAGATTAGCCATAAAGCACCATGATCAACCAACCAATCGATGGTAATGAAGAACAGATAGGTCCTGTTCTTCAATTACTAATCTATAGCTCTCTTGGAGAGCATTAGTGACACGTACATGCCACACAAGACATCAAAATAAACTGATGTTGACATGTTCTTATTTATAAGTAATCACCCAGGAGTCATGAGCAACAAGCATGAAATGTATTACTCCCTCCGTCCCACACTTTCCAATGTCTAACTCTGACCATTAATTTAACTACTACCAAAATATATAATATATACTGTAAGAATTATATTATTGAATTCGTATTCGAAAAAAATATTTGAATGATATAATTTATATAACCATTATGTCATGTAAAATAGTTAATTTTTTGGTCAAAGAGAAAAAACGGAAAACAAGGGCACCACCTAAATAGGGACATAGGGAATAGTAGCAGAGGAAGCGGCCTTACTCGCGGTCAAAGAAGTAGGATGCAGCAATAATCATTTCTTGTACACCATCACTGTCAATATCTGCAATTACCTGTAGAAAGAATGTCAAGCTAGCTCAAGTCCATTTACAGACAAAACATCACATATATGTAAAATGGAACAAAAAGGTTCGCTTACTGGGGTCGACAAGATGTGAGCATCTATGCTCACATAATCTTCTGCTTTCTCATGCTCTTGTTCTGTCCAGTCCTCGTCTCCCCACATTGATTCATCAACATAATCGTCATAATCATAGTTGTACTCATCAGGGAGATCTTCTGCATCCCGAAACAAATCAAAAGATGCATTAGCGGCATCCTCTAAAGGCTCGTTATTTTCAGCAGTTGCTTTTCCTGTTGTTCCCACATCAGTTCCATGAGTTTCTGCACTTCCCATTTGATCATCACTTTTATCTGCTGCTTGAAGCAACCTTCTCTGAGCATGTGACGCATTCTCTGTCATGGTATCTGTACTGGAGATACCCCCAGCAGTGGTGGCATTCGGATTATTTGGCAACTCCGTATTTTCTTTTCCAATGGTAGAATCAACTCCCTGTGTTGTTGCATTGGTTGTGCTTCCTACAGTGATAAACAAAAAAGGTCAAAATGCATCCTTCCTACAACCATAAACACAGCATGATAGCCTGGATAATTGATTATCCACATCAGAGTAGTAATGATTACTGTGTGCATGTGACTTCACTTTCTTTAAAGCATTATCGACCATTGAATTGGTGACAACAGACAAATTGTACAATTGTACTAACTCAAACATGTAAAAAGTAAATTGTACAATCAACAAATATAGAAGCAATACTGTTCTATAAATGCATCAAAACACAAAGCTTTTGAGTTTTTCAGAAGAAACAACACCAACACAAAACTAATAGCCCTAGACTTTAATATGACATAAACAGTACACATAGCTTCAACGCAGAGCCTGCCAGATACAAATGGCTAGAGAAAAAAATCCTTATACTCAAACGTCAAAATAAAATCAGGAATTAGTATAAACCAGTGAACAGTGTGGCATCAGATTATAAGCTAACTTACCTGACTGGGGTTCCTTAGAAGATTCTTCAACAACCGTTTTTTCCTGAATGTTTGGGTGAGATTCCTCAGAAGCAGCTTTATTTGCAATTGAACTATCATGAACATCTGGATGGGAACGGTCAACTGGATCTGGATTTAGTCCAACGTGCCAATCTTTACGTACTTTTCTTCGAGGTACCTCTAGCTTGTCCATCATCAAATAACCTGATATTCTACATAACAAACAAATAAAGATACCCTGTTTAATAAACAAAAAACAAAAGAATATCCCCGATGAGTTCCTTACCTGAAGAAATTCACTACACCGTTGTAAGTAGCCAAAACTATTTCCCGTGTCCCATCCTTGTCAATATCATATAGAAGAGGACTTGAATGAACATTTGATTGGTGAAATGCAGGCCATCCTGGAGTTAATGTTTCAACAAATATATATTAAAAAGGATATAGTAACTGAATATATTATGTACAATATAATTCGGATGAAAATTCTCCAGATACGTAGGAAAGAGCTCAGCATAGCATGCCAAATGGTGAGATGAAACCACACCTGGTAGTTTGTCTCCATCTGAACCTTCAAGCACTTCTAGGTAATGGACAAATGATGGCACCACTACTTCCAACTTTCCATCACTAAAACAACAAAAAGAAGCTCATTTAAGCGATTGTGATGGAATTATGAAAATATAGAAGCCATTTACCACATTATCACTATAAGAATGAAACAGAGGGAACACGCTACTTTGTACAGAGCATAGAGCAATGATTTCATCTCTAGACAAGCATTAAATTATGGAAACATGAAATGATCAAGTATATATGACAGTGAGACAGATCAGTGTGATAATAAATAAAGAAGAGGCTGGGTTGTTTTTCAAACATATTTACCTGTTGATATCAGCAATCAATGGATTTGCATAAATGCTGGAACTAACTTCTGTCTGCCATCTCAGCTCCACATGTTTCGGACACTTGGTATTCAATAATGCATCTTCATCACTACAGAAATATTACAGACATCACATTGCTGAATTTATACATTCATCAGTACAGAAGGCTGACACAATTTGCCTAGGCACCTTTCAAAGGTGTAAATTGCATAAAGATACTTTGCATATCCTCTGTTCTAACTAAATTACAAAGTTATACCATAAGTTGTGTGCTTGTGCCATTTGCAGAAGCGCACTTGAAATTAGTGCAATGCATAAAAGCATTTCACTTAGGACAGTCTTAAACACAGTACTGCCTGCAATAATTTGAAGGAATCCACGTTTTGATGTAACAAGTTACTCCTTTGACAAATCTGGTGTTTTGCAGATATCTTATGTCAGGATAGCAGCAAAGTATTAATATGATTGGCGTCTAATGCCACGTGATTTTCTATGTGGACAAGTCGAAGCTATTTCCAGTTCTATCACAAAGATCAGCAGATGTTAAGTAATGACAATTTTGAAATTCGGCCATGATTGAATCACGTGCTTGTTCTACAAATTTCAGGTTATACTCATATTTTATCACAACCTTTACTTTCAGGAGCTACCACAAAGGAGTATTATTGAATTTCTGACTAGGTTGTGGTAGTAGGCCTCACAGAAGCAAGAGTTTCTTCCATTTCAGCTCGCTCTTTCGTTTTCTCGGTTGGGGGTGGTAGAGGGAGGTTGGGAGAGCTTACTGGATATGGGCAAAGCTACCAGCACTGGACATAATCAGATGGAATGAGCAAATTTGCTGGGTAAAAACATTGCCCCAGGTTCAATGATGGCACGGTTTGATATGTGAGGACATGCAATCAGATTGTGTGCTTCGTGCGTGCAGGCCAGAGGAGCTAAGGTTCACAGTTAAGCAACCAGACCAAAATGTATCAGGATTGGAAATCACATTCTTCTGCAGCAATAGGCTGCTTAACTGTACACCATGACATCTTTACATAACACCAGATCCAAGTAGTAGGATGTGTTCATTACTTTTTGAAATAGATCAGGTACCAAACTGATGCCCAAGTACTAGAGTTAAACTAAATTTAAGCACTAAATATCCCGATACAGAAATGTGTAGAGGTTTAACATAATTCGTGCACATTACGTCATTGTAAGCATAAAATCGAGCCTCTAGCCTAGTGTAAAGGCACAGAGTGAGCACTAGTACAGGAATCACACGCAGACTGGTCGAGGTCAACAGTTGTTGCAACGAGGGTACGAGAAAGCACACAGAAACTGGTTAAGGTCAGCGAGCCTAGTAGAAACCGCGGAGACTAACCTATCGTCTGATCGTTCCCAGTGCCAAGGATCTAGCAGCGATTCCAAATCTAGAGCTATTCGGAGGAACAAGGGGGGTAGGGGAAAGGGACGAGGTTTGCTCACATGTGGGGGTATCCGAGCATGTCGTCGCTGGCCTCGCGCTGCCGGAACTTGTTGGTCGTGTTCCCCTGCTGCTCCGCCGCGGCGGCCGCGCCCGCCGCGAGGAGGGCGCATACGGCTAGGGTGAGGAGGGGACGCATCTGCTTGCCAGAGGCTGCGGGCTCAACGGGGAGGCCCTCGTGACGCGCCCCGGCGAGGCGGCGACGGTGGAGGAGGGGATCTCGTCCAGCGCGAGCGAGAGGGGGCGTGGGGAGTGGTCGGAGTCGGAGCGAGCAGCACGAGGACGAACTCGAAGCGAGCCGCTCGTCGGGGTGGAAGGCTGAAATGGCAGAGGGAGCGAGGGGTTTTGTGTAAAGCTGCGGGTCATCTGGTCCCTTCTCGCCGACGGGTGGGTCCAAGGTGATTGACCTGACGGACGGGTTCTGTGAGTGAGACTGTGACATTGGATCGGACGCCTCGCTCAGCGCCCGGCCGCCCGCGGGTGTGTTTCGGTGCGGTAGGCTCGTGTTCGTATACACGTGCAAGATCGTTCCATGGCGCTCTTGTTTTTCAAAAAAGAAACACCAAGTAAAACATCCATATACAGCATACAGGTACACACTGTCTTACTTTTTAGCTTGAGAA
Organism: Avena eriantha; assembly: GCA_910589775.1. Taxonomy (NCBI): domain Eukaryota; kingdom Viridiplantae; phylum Streptophyta; class Magnoliopsida; order Poales; family Poaceae; genus Avena; species Avena eriantha. The sequence goes on along the minus strand of OU342745.1, from coordinate 531,463,766 downwards.
GAATAAGTGATAGGGACTTTTAAGCTGTCTAGTTTTGAAAAAAAATGCTAGTATGTGACTTGTGGCTTTGAGGATGGATTGACTCAGGAACGAGACATGAATAGGAGCACACACCTGCATCACAAATACTACCTCCGTTTAGAATTATAAGACATTTTAGCTTTGTAAAATAAATGTATCTATACATCTTTTAGTGTATAGGTTCAATCCGAATCTCTCTGAACCTATACTCTAAAAAAACGTCTAAATACATTCGATTCACAGAGCTAAAGGCATCTCTAACCAAACACCAATCGGTTAGAGGAGTAAACGGAGGAGTAAACTTTAGAGGAGTAAATAAGGAGGTCGGCGCCGAACCAAACCCCTAAACTTTAAAGGAGTAAAACTTTTTTTAGAAATCAAACTATCAATAGCCAACATTCGGCATAGTTCACATACAATCAAATAAAATGTTACGAATGAATAAATATTAAGTTTACAAACCAAATAAATTCAAAGCCAAACACATGGCAGGGTTCAAATTTAACAAATCATCAGAATAGTTCAAACTCAACTAGGTAGCACCATAGAGAGCCCAGTGATGCTCAACAAGGTCATGTTGTAGCTGTTCATGCACCTCCTTGTTCTTAATGTGTGCATAGGCTTGAAGGAATGCTTGGATCTTGTTGGCATCATGTGCAGGTTCAACCTGATCACCATTGGAGATGTACCGGAAGTTCTCGGGCATGCCGCGCTCATCTTCAATTATCATGTTATGCAAGATGATGCAACACTTCATTATTTGCCAAAGCACCTTCGGCTTCCAATAATCAGCATGGCCTTTGATTATGCCAAATCTCTTCTGAAGCACACTAAAGCACACTCCACATCCTTCCTCGCAGACTCTTGAACCTTTGCAAAGTGAGCCTTCTTGGGATTGTTAATGAGAGTTTTTGGAATTGTCTTCACAAAGGTGGCCCATGGAGGGTAGATGCCATCTGCAAGATAGTAACTCAAGGTGTACTTACGGTTGTTGACTTTATAGCTAACACGAGGAGAATCACCTGCAACAAGCCTAGAGAAAGTGGTGATCTAGAAAGTACATTGAGATCATTGTGAGACCCAGGCAATCCAAAAAAGGATTGCCAAATCCATAGATCTTTCTGTAGGGGTTCCGCGTATGAAAACAATAAATTTTACCCTACGCCCCTTGAACCCCTGAAGCTGTCAGGACCTATCTATTGGTAATATAGTAACGAAAGGAGCTTTTCACGAACTTACCCTTGAAGACCGAAATGCATTGTCAACGCTTAGGAGAGCGTGGTTGATGTAGACGAGCCGAAGCCGACCTCAAGGTCGTGATGAAGTCCTTGCGCTCCCTTGGCTCCAACGACTTGAGTGCCTCAAGTGCGACACCTCGCGGGGAGTTACACATGTCCGGTGCCTGACGATGACTCCCACTTCCCCGATCCAGCAGCAGTTGCGAAAGTAGAGCTCTTAGATCCGAATCCCGCAGCGTGACGGCGCTCCGCGGTGAAGATGTCTCTCGTTCGCGCAGTCCGAACTTGGGACCATGGTCACGAGAGAGGAGAGAGAGAGAGAATATCAATTGGAGGTCCTCCCAAAAGTGAGAAGACCTTTATTGATTATTTGGTGTATTTATCTGGCCAAATACCCCCACTATATATGGGGGGAGGGATGTACTACCTCCCTCAAAGTCCCGGGGTGGGACTAAAGGAGAGGAGGGGGAGGGAGGCTGCCGGCCAGCCCTAGTGGGCCCCGCGCGGGGGCTTGGCCCAGCCGGCCAACCCCCTTGCCCCTTTTCCCTCTCTCCTTTGCCTAATGGGCCCTCTCCCCTCTAGGAATTGGCCCATTAAGCCATTTGATCTTTTAAATTGATTTTCTCTTTATTAAATAATTATGAATAAATGATTATATTAATATTTAACATTCATTCACACATTATTCAACCTCCGTGGTTATGGAACACTTCCACCTTCACTCCGGACATCCTCCGGACTTACCGAAACCCTTCCGGTTTTCTCTCTACTATTCTTCGGTGATTCTACCGATCCTATAAACACTTTGTAAGCATCATCAAGCCCTTAAGCATGATACCTCACGGTTCGGGAACACTCCAGACATGGTCGGGACACTCCCGCACCAATGATCAATAGAGGGACCTGGATGGCCATGTGACTCGTGTGCGTTCCACGAAGATCTTTCGTCGTTTGAACCGGGACAGTCGTGTCTTATTCCCTTTGTCTCTCAATACTTGCATTGCCCGAGATCTGATCAATGACATCACCATGTCGTGTTCAATCTCGTTACCGAACAATGCTACTTGACTCGTTCTGACAAGTGATATCCTCGTGATCAAATCACACGCTTCGCAGCTATTGGATATAACTTCTCCGAGTGGGCCCTTGAGTATCTTCCCGTCACATGGACGGACAAATCCCGCTCTTGACATATATTACCTCTACGGTTTCCTCCGAGTACCTGAACACACCTTTATAACCACTGTATTACCAAGTGGCGCTTGATGTTATCTAAGCACTCTCGGGAGACAGTGATTAATATAGCCTCATGGTCTAAGGAATAGTCTACGAGGATCCATTTCTAATCATTGTAACTTGAACTTCGTGACATGATCGGGTCACGATGTTTAGGTTTGGTATTGGTTCATCATCTCATTCTCAGAATGAGTTGACTCCATTTCCAACTGGCATAAATGTCACATGATCAGGAAACATGATCATCTGTTGACCAATAAACCAGTGACTAGAGTTTCACTAGGAACCCCTGGTTGTTTGTATATCACACGTGTATTGATGTTTCCACTCAATACAGTTATAGCATGATATAATGAAATATGATAATAGTCCTTACTACTATTTGTCTCTAGGGCATATTTCCAACGGTCTCCCACTTGCACTAGAGTACAAATACACTAGCTGCATTTATTCTTAATCATTGGCACCATATCCGGTACCCTGAATATGCTTGCTCATGCAAGAGGTTGAGTCTTGGGTTTGTACTTTACAGTCCCAAACCTTTGCAACTTACTAATGTCACCCTGATTGATATTAATACTTTATCATCACATGATAACATTTGTGTGTATGTATCGTCGCTATGGAAGCAGAACGAGGCCTGATTCCAGGAGCCTACAGTGACTTTAGATCAACCTCGAGGGATTTCTCATGGGCACTGTGTCCTAGGACACATCATTCTACGTTAAAAGCGAACTAGCCCCGCCATAACATTATACAACACTTTAGATGGTACCCTTATCTATTATTATAAATGTATTCATCAAAACACTAGTGCACTCTGTGCAGCTTTCGATGTTTTTGTTCACCTCGCTTTCTACTTGACTTCAGTCGGTATTTACAGGAGTTTTCAACATATTCCATTGTAACATAACCCTTTATGTTTTAAGATATGTCATCCTTTATGGATTTGGAAAGTATGTCTGCAGTTCTCTATTAGACTTTACGGACAAACTTAGCTCAACGTTTTGTGATTCAAACTTAATCACTTTTAAACGTTCCTTATTGGATTACATATTATGTTAATTTATCATTATGGTTTTCTAAGATAGAACCTATGTCTCAACATAGTGGATCATGATCATCCTGTTCTTTCTATCAACCATTGATGATAAACTTAATATTATTCCTAACTTGAGTTATTTAAGGACCAGTTCCTTAATTAACTTGTATTCTGAAACCCTTTCCAGAATCCCTTAAGGAATACTACATAATATCATAATACACTTATTTTCAACTTCTACACCTTATAAATCATTATTTATTGGTACTTGCGCTTTTATTCTTAACACACTTAAGAATCACTTTATAAGCTCCCACTCAAAAATATGTCATCCACATATTGTTTTAGGAAGACTTTCATAGCTCCCACTCTATTTTATGCAAATTGCACATCCACTCACTATTTTGAATAACTTCAAAATCTTTTGATCAAATATCAAACTTGGAGTTTCACTATGAGATACTAGTACTTTTACTAGTTTTAAATCCACTAGACATTAAGCACACATGAATCAAATTCATTTGTATTCGTCCAATACTTGAGAAATTGTTCTTTTGTCATTTATCCCCTTTTCCACTATGGCTTTGCAGTCATTTGGGAAATTCAAGTAACCCCTTTTACTTGTGAGATTCAGCAACGAATTGCTTTCTAATCTCAAGGGAATTTTGCTTCTAGGATTTCTCATAATTCTAGTTTATCATTATTTCCTTTGTAGTTCGTAGGTATGTCATATTCTGGTAATCATGACAAATGATTCACAAATGTCTCCATACAAGATATGGACTACATTATGAATCCTACTTTATGTAGTGAAAACACCAGCGAGGAAAACACAATGAGCATTATCATTTATTCTTTCTTTTGTGAAGAGAATCGTTCAGGAACGTTGTCTGTTGCGCTTCTCAACACTCTGATGTAGGGTTTTGAATCCTCATCGTGTTTTTCACTATCTTCCATTTGCTTCTTATTCGAGAAATATCACTTAAAGTGAGCTTTCTCAAGAATGTACCAAAATCCAAGCAATACAAGTTTTGCTTTCCTTTTGGTTTCAGCCATGGATTTTGTATTCAAAGTTTCCAATGAATACTCTACAAGGACTTATTTGCTATTGTTTTGGTTATATCGAATAACCCCAAAACTTTCATGAATTCTAATGGTTCACTATATGTTCTAACTGAGTGCTAACTATTTCTAACTAATGGTCTCTATATCTATACTACAACAATTTATTTGGTGCCATCTATTTACCCACTTTGATATCTAATATCACATTGTGATGCTTTGCATTTTGACGTTTCAAAACGCTTTGCATTTCACAATTACTTTTATGCCATTCTTTATAAGGTTGAATTTCATTACTATTGATCAAATCATAGTAATGAGATTCTCTTTTATATTTATACCCTTTGTTGATGAAACACTTTGATCGAATCAAATAGTTTCATATTGATGTTTCCTTTGGTAAACTTTTTTACACATTTAAACAATCATATAATGATAATTACCATTTTGTCAAAACATAATACATCGAATATGTATTTACTTTTAACAATTCATTAAAACACTTTGTATTCAAGTATTACACGGTGTTCAAGTTATTTTGCCAAACTTACGCATGATTTATATGTGATAAGAAATCGAATGACTTTCACATATTATCATTATAACTTTGAATTTAAACAATGGTTTCATTCAGTAATAAAATATCATTAAGTTGGGTATTTTAAGGCATTTCGATATTTTACAAATGTTCATGCATTATCAATTAGTTTCATAATAACAAGGATAATTTACATATAATCAAACAAGATATGAACATGAATATAAATCATTCATAAAAGTGGAACAAGTGTTTGTTACAAACTCATATGAATAACCGTCTCACAAAGTGTGAGACACACTAAAGAAGTTCACACTTTTGATTACAATAACTGTCCAAAACATAAACTAAATGATAAATGTCGATGGAGAGTGTTGTCGGCCATCATCATCATGCTCGCCATCAACACGCAACGTCACCTCCTCTCCAGCAAGCACCTCTCATACAGAAGGACCTGTTTTCAGCAAAACAGAACAAGTATCAAATATACTTAACACTGCAATTATGTTTGCAAGATTATAACATTTATAAAATTGTATATCAAATATATACCTTTGTCATTGATGACCTCAGTGACATCTGGTTCAACCACCACATCTCTTAAATGTGATATGAACTCGTGGAAATACTGTGTTTCCACGTCGCCTCTCATAATGCAAATCCTGACTTGTGCTTGGAAGCTTGGTGGTAGCGGCCGCAACACAACTCCTATTGCAAAAGAGCTTGCGAACCAGTTGTCCAGAAAGTATGTTAGACTCATGTATGCATCATATATGCTCAACAAGTGATCGTCTAGTGAGGAGCCTTCCTCCATCTTTATGGAGAGGAAGTCCCCCATCAGCTCATACTCCCACATGCGCACTTGTTCTACGAAATGCGATCTCAGATGTGCCATAACCATTCGGGTATTAAGACTTCCCACCATTGGCCATAGCCCATCCTCCATCCTGAGGCGCATCGTCACTGATATGAATGTGGCCATCAAACGACAACGACAACGGAGATCCCGCTGCTCCTAGGTCTCATGAGAATAGGGTGGCTCCAAGTACATCTCGTAGATCATGTAGTCAGCCACTTTGTTCTCACCAAGGAGATCGAAAAGGTGCATGACCCATGCAGAGAAGTTGGATCCATCTAACTTTAGTTTTTTCTCCTTTTAACCAATCGTCAATAGCGAAGGTAATCTCGGGGAGAACCATTTTCTACATTTATAATTGCAAAAAGAATTTAGACTAAGTTTATAATTAAATGAGTTAATAATAACTTCACTCAGAAACACCTATCCCCATAAGGGTTCCTAGTGATAACACGACCCCTATCAGCCACATCTCCCCCGATTAACACGGCCATTAATGTGGGTTCAAAGGTGGACACTAAACGTCGGTCACATCATTCATGCGACTCGTGCTCGACCTTTCGACCATCCGTGATCCGATGCCACGCTTCTATGGCTTCTCGGCTTGCCAACTCAACCTTAGTGTATTCGTTGTGCAACATGGCTTACACCCACTGTATGTGAATGTAGATATGTCTGACACCCATGCATGTACCATGGATCGCCTCATACCGAAGAACTTTCTTGGTGGTGCACACTAAGGGGAACACAATCGTTGGTAATTTTAACAGGGATCATCTTATTGGGATATTGTCGAGTATCTAATACTAGCACATAATAATATATACAAATAATAACATTGAATGTAAATGTGATGTGATATGGTCCTTCACGTCGTGATCTCCATCCATCGTCACCGGATTCCGGCGCCAGGGTTCCGGCGCCATAGACACCAGGGTACCAGTGTCATTCCAGCGTGGTAGTCTGTCACCTCCATGACTATCTACTACTACGTAACATAAGGTAATCACTTTACCTTTGCCACAACCATATCACAAAGCAACACCCCCCTGCAAAACAAAGTTAGACGCCTCTACTTTATCTTTCATGTTTTACATGGTTGAATGGGCTTTCGCACAAGAACCATTCTTACCTACGAACTTTCAGCACAACGCTGATCAAGTAGTTGTCTCTACTACACCCCTTTCGGGGCCCTCCGTTGAAAATGGTGTACCAACTAATGCGAGAGAGACAGACACCCCCCTAAGCCACTTTATATGGTACACGCCGTATGTCAAGCGTGGACCAGTCTCGCGAATGAATGCGTAAAGTCGGTTGGGGGCCGCTTCATCAAGCATTACTGCGGTATACATAAGTACATGTGGGAGGGTAACAACTAAAAGATCAACACTCACACGCTACATCTCGTGTGTTCTACCCGTACTAGCATTACTACGCATAGATCTAGCTCTGATACCACTGTAGGGGTTCCGCGTATGAAAACAATAATTTTTACCCTACGCCCCTTGAACCCCTAAAGCTGCCAGGACCTATCTATTGGTAATACAGTAACGGGAGGGGCTTTTCACGAACTTACCCTTGAAGACCGAAAAGCGTTGTCAACGCTCAGGAGAGCCTGGTTGATGTAGACGAGCCGAAGCCGACCTCAAGGTCGTGATGAAGTCCTCGCGCTCCCTTGGCTCCAACGACTTGAGTGCCTCAAGTGTGACACCTCGCGAGGAGTTACACACGTCCGGTGCCTGACGATGACTCCTGCTTCCCCGATCTAGCAGCAGTTGTGGAAGTAGAGCTCCTAGATCCGAATCCCGCAGCGCGACGGCGCTCCGCGGTGAAGATGTCTCTCGTTCGTGCAGTCCGAACTTGGGACCACGGTCACGAGAGAGAGAGAGAGAGGGAGAGAGAGAAAATATCAATTGGAGGTCCTCCCAAAAGTGAGAAGACCTTTATTGATTATTGGGTGTATTTATTTGGCCAAATACCCCCACTATATATAGGGGGAGGGGAGGTACTACCTCCCTTAAAGTCCCGGGGTGGGACTAAGGGAGAGGAGGGGGAGGGGAGGCCGCCGGCCAATCCCCTTGCCCCTTCTCCCTCTCTCCTTTCCCTAATGGTTCCTCTCCCCTCCGGGAATTGGTCCATTAAGCCTTTTGACCTTTTAAATTGATTTTCTCTTTATTAAATAATTATGAATAAATGATTAAATCAATATTTAACATTCATTCACATATTATTCAACCTCCGTGGTTATGGAACACTTCCACCTCCACTCCGGACATCCTCCGGACTTACCGAAACCCTTCCGGTTTTCTCTCTACTATTCTTCGGTGATTCTACCGATCCTATAAACACTCTCTAAGCATCATCAAGCCCTTAAGCGTGATACCCCACGATTCGGGAACACTCCAGACATGGTCAGGACACTCCCGCACCAATGATCAACATAGGGACCTGAATGGCCATGTGACTCCTGTGCGTTCCACGAAGATCTTTCGTCGTTTGAACCGGGACGATCGTGTCTTATTCCCTTTGTCTCTCGATACTTGCATTGCCCGAGATCTGATCAATGACATCACCATGTCGTGTTCAATCTCGTTACCGAACAATGCTACTTGACTCGTTCCGACAAGTGATATCCCTATGATCAAATCACACGTTGCACAACTATTGGATATAACTTCTCCGAGTGGGCCCTTGAGTATCTTCCCGTCACATGGACGGACAAATCCCACTCTTGACATATATTGCCTCTACGGTTTCCTCCGAGTACCTGAACACACCTTTATAACCACTGTATTACCAAGTGGCGCTTGATGCTATCTAAGCACTCTCAGGAGACACTGATTGATATAGCCTCATGGTCTAAGGAATAGTCTACAAGGATCCATTTCTAATCATCGTAACTTGAACTTTGTGACATGATCGGGTCATGATGTTTAGGTTGGGTATTGGTTCATGATACATTGCAAATGTATCTATAATTTTTGATGTTCCATGCTTGGTTTTATCCACTTTTCTTGTGTTTTGTTCCAACTTTGGAGTACTTTTCATATGATTTCTTAGACTAACCTATTAATAAGAGCCATAGTGCCAGCTACCTGTTTTCTGCTATTTTTGGTTCCAGGAAAGTCAGAAAATGAATATTCTCGGAATTGGACGGGACAAAAGCCAAAGTGCCTATTTTTTCGGAAGTGATCAAGTGCCAGAATACGAGACGGAGAAGGGCCAAGGAGCCACCACACCACCTGGCCGCGCGGCCAGGCCTGGCCCACGCCAGGGGGTGGTGTGGCCGCTCTCGGCACCCCCTCGGCCTCTCCTTCCGCCTATAAGTTGCCCTCAGGATGAAAACCCTAAGTACCCGATCAAAAATCCACGAAAGAGTCTATAGCCGCCATCATCTCCATCCCTAGATCGGGAGGGATCTGAAGCTCTTCCCGGCACCCTGCCGGAGAGGGGAATTCACCCTAGAGGCCTTCTTCATCACCATGCAAGCCTCCGGTGTGATGCGTGAGTAGTTCATCCTTGGACTACGGATCCATGTAGTAGCTAGATGGCTGGTTTCTCCTCCTTTGTGCTTTCATGTTCAGATCTTGTGAGCTCTGTTCATGATCAAGATCATCTATTTGTAATCCATACATGTTGTGTTTGCGGGGATCCGATGGATATTGAGATGCTATTTCAGATTGATTATTGTTTGGTTTAGATCTCCTCTTTCATACATTGGTTTCCAAATAGTTTGGTTTGGTTTGGAAAAGAGTAGGAAAGCTCATGCTTAAGTGGTAAAGAGAGTTTCTTTTTGACTGTGGCCTATGCTTTGTCGTGCCATGCTTGATATTGTTTTGGCTTTATGCTTAGTATTCTTTGATGTAGCATGACTTGTTATAAACAATTGAGATTTCTTAATGTGCATTGGATGAATCATGCATTGTTTTAGCATATTAAAGCATAGTATTGTGGTATTCTCCTTTGATGCTTTTATTTGGGTTGACTTGGCGCATGCTCACACCATGTTATGACTATCTCAAGTCACCATAGCCTTTATGATCCTTTAGTTTTCAACTTGTAGTATCACTTTATGCTTTGATCAATGATGTTTTGTCGCTCTGCATGATTATGGCCATTATTGCTCTCTTAGTTTGTCGCTCCTAGTCTTTTGCTAGCCTCCACAACCAAGTATGAGTTCCACTCAAGCATCCAACTCCCTAAACCAAGTTATTCCAAGGAGTCCACCATACCTACCCACTAGCTTATGCTATTCCAAGTATATTCATGCTTTTGTTTACCTTCCAAATTAAACTTGTTATGAGAAAACTAGTGATTAAAGCTCTCACAAACTTGATGGCACACTTTACTTTTCTTGCCCTTAATAAACTTGAACCATTGGGTCCTTCTTTGTTGTGTATATTCTTGCGCTTTATAAGTTGAAATTAGCAGAACCATGTATCATGGGGAACACTTTCAACATTGCACATGTACTTTGTACCCCATTGATATCATGTTCTTTTGCTTATGGATCCTGGCGGTGTGAAATAAAAGTGGAACTTGTAAGATCATGGAGTTTGTATCTGTGTTAGAGAAACGCCTGGGCCGCTAGCCTAATCATGGTGGAAACTTGCAGCATCACCATAATGAGCACTCTATGAAGCATCCTCAATAAAAACCTATGCAAATAGCAAATAAAAAGATTGTTAAGATGCTCATTGTCTGCTTGCCTTGTCATTTTGATTATGGGATAGCTCCTGTATCATGTGCAAGGGGTACCCCGTTGGCGGTTCTTTAAGATACACATGTACTTACAATGACAAGAGCTTACTCGTGACTAAAGTTGAGTAGCATGAGGTTCAGTCTTCGTAAGTAAGGGGCATGAGATTTCGGTTTATAACTTGTCAAGCATATCCTCTTAGTTGTGTCACTTTAACCTTAATCACCTTAAAGATGCTTATGATAGGGGCAATGAGAGCTGAAAGCTATAAGTAACATAATTTTTGGAAGCTCTTTATGAGACTTGAATCCCTACTTCCTTTTATGAAGGCCTTTCTTCCACCATTATATTGAGTCTCCACCTTCTACCTTTATGCACCTACTTTGAGAGCATAGTGGCCATTCTTAGTTCTATGTGCATTGTCCCGAGACTTGATAATTGATGCATAACTTGATATTGCTTGTTTTAAACTATTTGTATCTAGTCACTCTTATGAACTTTGAAGGTGTCCTATGCATTTATGTTTGCTACTCTATGAGGGACAAGCTGAATGCCACTGTGCTATGTTTTCTTTATGTGAAACAAACAAACGTCTTGCAAAGCATTGTTATTCATGAATCTTTTGTTTGTGCCTTTTCAAGTTGCATCATAGTTTCTTTGTATTATTGCTAAAACTTTGTCTTTCATGTTATGATTGAAGTACCATGATCCTAACTGTGATACTTTATTCAAGTCTTTGATGGTGCATGTCACCTCAAAAATTATTCTTTCTTTTTATCACTTACCTACTCGAGGATGAGCAGGAGTTAAGCTTGGGGATGTTGATACATTGCAAATGTATCTATATTTTTTGTTGTTCCATGCTTGGTTTTATCTACTTTCTTGTGTTTTGTCCACACTTCGGAGTACTTTTCATATGATTTCTTGGACTAACATATTAACAAGATGCCACAGTGCCAGTTGCCTATTTTCTGCTGTTTTTGGTTCCAGGAAAGTCAGAAAATCAATATTCTCAGAATTGGACCGGACAAAAGCCAAATTTGATATTTCCCCGGAAGACTCATGGAGCCAGAAGGAGAGTCGGAGAGGGGCCACAGGGTGGCCACACCACCCCATGGTGTGGGTCCCCCCAGGTCGCGCCAGGGCATGGTGTGGGCCCCTGGCCACCCACCGACCTTGCCCTTTGGCCTATAAGAAGCCTCCCGATACAGAAACCCTAAACAGTCAAGCCTCTAGCCACGAAAAGTTTCGCAGCGCCGCCGCCACCGAAGGGGAGATTCGGGGGACAGAAAGTCTCTGTTCCGGCACCCTGTCGGGACGGGGAAGTGCCCCCGGAGCCATCTCCATCAATGTCCACCACCATCTCCATCACCGTTGCTGATTCCCATGATGAGGAGGGAGTAGTTCTCTCTCGAGGCTAAGGGTTCTACCGGTAGCTATGTGTTCATCTCTCTCTCTCTCTCTCTCTATGCATGATCATATTGTGATCATGAGCTTGTAATCTATAGATCTACCTTGCTACTCAAGTGCTTTAATAGATCTCTGCTCTCCCCATGTGTGTGAAAGTGACAGCATGCATACCATGGTGGTACTTAGGCTAGAGATTACATATACTTGTTATGAGTTATATTTGGAGTTGGATGTCTTTGTGAAATTGCGGTGTTTGTTGGACTCATCTAGTGCTCAAGGTGACAGTGTGGGGTTTTCTAGATGGGAAAGGCTTACTTTGAGGTGTGCTATTATAGCCCTACCAACAATTAGAGTGTCCAACGAGAGAGTAGTTCAACGTAGTATCATAAAGAAGAAGATATTTATATGAGAGTGTTCACTAGTGAAAGTATGATCCCTAGGCCTTGTTTCTAAGCATTGATACACCATTTGCAATTAGATCTGTTACATGTTTGCTTGCTGCCATCTTTATTTCAGTTTGCCTTTAGTATCTTCCACGCCATCAAAGTATTTTCTAGCACTGTTATCTTATATCTATACCACTTGTATTTCACTATCTCTTCGCCGAACTAGTGCACCTATACACCTGACAAGTGTATTGGGTGTGTTGGGGACACAAGAGACTTCTTGTATCTTGATTGCAGGATTGCTTGAGAGGGGATACCTTTGACCACTTCCTCCCTGAGTTCGATAAACCTTGGGTGATCCACTTAAGGGAAAACTTGCTGCTGTTCTACAAACCTCTGCACTTGGAGGCCCAACAACTGTCTACAAGAATAGAAGTGCGTAGACATCAAGCTATTTTCTGACGCCATTGCCGGGGAGGTAAGGTAAAAGGTATTCACACCGGAGGATTAAAGAAGAAGAACCTCCCACGGCAAACGCCTATTTTCTGGCGCCGTTGCCGGGAGGTAAGGTAAAAGGAACTCACATCCTCCGGTGTGAGTGCTCGAAGTTATTTCCTTTAGATTCTGCAATTTTGTCTTTTTATTTCTTGTTTTCACTAGTTAGGCTTAATGGAAAATAACAAAAAAATTAGAGAGCTTTATAGTATTTATCTTGAGTTAGGACATGAAGTGTTTGAAGAGAAAATTAAAAAACCTATGGAACTTTATTTGCATGCTAATAGCAATGTTGTTAGTATGAATTCTTTGGACACCATTATTTCTAATGCTATGGAAAAGTCTAAGCTTGGGGAAGCTAGTTTTTATGAAAATGATCTTTTTACTTCCCCAACTTTGGAAGATAGCTATTCTATTGCTTATGATGATACCAAACCTCCAATATATGATGATTACAATGATGAGTATGCTATTTTTAGTCCACCTACTATTGAGGAGAAAATTAATTATGACTACAATATGCCTCCTATATTTGATGATTATGGTGATGAGAATAATAATGATAGCTATTTTGTTGAATTTGCTCCCACTACAATTAATAAGAATGACTATGCTTATGTGGAGAGTAATAATTATTATATGCATGTGGCTCATGATAATTTTTGTATATGATAGTTATATTGTTAATTTTATTCATGATGCTACGGAAAGTTATTATGAGAGAGGGAAACATGGTTTTATGTATCTCAACAATATTAAGTTTCCCCTCTTTATATTGAAAGTCTTGAAGTTGCATTTGTTTTGCTTTACTATGCTTATTGTTTTATGCTTTCATGACTTGTTTCTTTACAAGATTCCTATGCATAGGAAGTGGGTTAGACTAAAATGTGCTTTGAATTTGCTTCTTGATGCTCTCTTTTACTTCAGTTCATATGTCTTATGTGAGCATCTTCTCAAACTATCATGTCTAGCTTAAAGGCGTTAAAGAAAAGTACTTATTGGGAGATAATCCAAAAGTTTTAGATGAGTCTTGGAAGTTATTACCTCTGTAATAACCGCTCATTACCTTTTTTATTTGCTTTTTGTGCCAAGAGTAACCTCTAATGAGAGAGAAGTAATGATTGGGAAAGTTGCTGTGCCGAAACAGATTTATGTGCTTCACCATAAAAATTCGTGTAAAATCGCTGAACGTATTTTTGAGGCGTGAATTTTTGTGCTTCTGCCCCAGGTTGTTATCTAACTTCCGTTAGTTCAACACTTTTTGATTTGAGCAACAGAAAGTCTTTGAAAAAATTCATCTTTACCTGCTGGTCTGTTTTGACAGATTTCTGTCATTATTTGCATTTGCTTCTTGTTGGTTCCTTTTTGAGTTCTTTTGGGGAATTGAGCTTTTTGAGGGAAGTGATACATTAGCTTTTTTTAATGGAAGTTTTATTGGTGATAGAACTGAACCCAAAGACTTATTATCTTGAATGCACTAATGTTGCTAATAAAGATTGTGTGAAGTTTTGTATGAAGGAAAAATTTCAGGTGTATGGAAGGAATGAGTAATGAGATGAAAGATGGACTAAAGCTCAAGCTTGGGGATGCCACGCGTGTCACCCCAAGAAATATCCAAGAAGTACAAGCGCCAAAGCTTGGGGATGCCCAAGGCATCCCCCTCTTCATCAATAAAAATCCCAGGTTTCTTCCAAACGCTTCGTTTTTATTGTTTCATGCGTATTTGTGTTGTTCTTGGAGCGTCTTCTTTTTCGTTTTTGTTTTATTTTTTCGTTTGCTTGGTTTTCTTAGTTTTCTGAATAAATTGGTTGGACCCCCTCTTTCATACATTGGTTTCCAAATAGTTTGGTTTGGTTTGGAAAAGAGTAGGAAAACTCATGCTTAAGTGGTAAAGAGAGTTTGTTTTTGACTGTGGCCTATGCTTTGTCGTGCCATGCTTGATATTGTTTTGGATTTATGCTTAGTATTCTTTGCTGTAGCATGACTTGTTATAAACAATTGAGATTGTTTAATGTGCCTTGGATGAATCATGCGTTGTTTTAGCATATTAAAGCATAGTATTGTGGTATTATCCTTTGATGCTTTATTTGGGTTGACTTGGCGCATGCTCACACCATGTTATGACTATCTCAGGTCACCATAGCCTTTATGATCATTTAGTTTTCAACTTGTAGTATCACTTTATGCTTTGATCAATGATGTTTTGTCGCTTTGCATGATTATGGCCATTATTGCTCTTTTAGTTTGTCGCTCCCAGTCTTTTGCTAGCCTCCGCAACCAAGTATGAGTTCCACTCATGCATCCAATTCCTTAAACCAAGTTATTCCAAAGAGTCCACCATACCTGCCTATTAGAAATTGCTATTCCAAGTATATTCATGTTTTTGTTTACCTTCCAAATTAAACTTGTTATGAGAAAACTAGTGATTAAAGCTCTCACGAACTTGATGGCACACTTTACTTTTCTTGCCCTTAATAAACTTGAACCATTGGGTCCTTCTTTGTTGTGTATATGCTTGTGCTTTATAAGTTGAAATTAGCAGAACCATGTATCATGGGGAACGCTTTCAACATTGCACCTATACTTTGTACCCCGTTGATATCATGTTCTTTTGCTTATGGATCCCGGCGGTGTGAAATAAAAGTGGAACTTGTAAGATCATGGAGTTTGTATGTGTGTTAGTGAAACGTCTGGGCCGCTAGCCTAAGCCATGCCTAATCATGGTGGAAACTTGCAGCATCACCATAATGAGCACTCTATGAAGCATCCTCAATAAAAACCTATGCAAATAGCAAATAAAAAGATTGCTGAGATGCTCATTGTCTGCTTGCCTTGTCATTTTGATTATGGGATAGCTCATGTATCATGTGCAAGGGGTACCCCGTTGGCGGTTCTTTATGATACACATGTACTTACAATGACAAGAGCTTACTCGTGACTAAAGTTGAGTAGCATGAGGTTCGGTCTTTGTAAGTAAGGGGCATGAGATCATATCATATCACTTTACACATTAGATGTTAGCATCTTATACTGCTAGTTTGGCGCTTTTGGTAGCATTGTAAGATTATCCCTCATTTAGATATCAAGATAAAATGTGTTCTTCCTCGAGTATGCACCGTTCTATGGATCGTGTTTCGAGACATCACGTGATGATCGGGTGTACTCGACTCTACGCTTTCATACAACAGGTGTAAGACAGTTTTACACACGCGAGTACTAAGGTTCTTACTTGGCGAGCCTATCATGTACAGACATGGCCTCGGAACATGGACCGAAAGGTTAAGCATGAGTCATATAGTTGATATGATGCCCATATAGATGCTCGCCTTTGAAGCTACACCGACTCACGTGATGATTGGACTTGGTGTAGTGGATTTGGTTCATGTAATCACCAAAAAGGCACGAGGGATGTCATTTTGAGTGGGAGTTCATTAGTAATTTGGATTAGTTGAACTCACTCTATCATATACTTAGTCTAAATAAACTTTACAAATTCTATTATAGATGGCACCACCTGCTTTTAATTTCAATGTGTTCATGGAGAAAGAGAAACTTGTTGCGAATGGTAGCAACTTCACCAACTGGGCTATGAATTTGAGGATTCTCCTCACTGCTGCACAAAAGCAATATGTGCTAGATGCGCCACTAGGCCCCCCACCAGCTCCTGATGCCCCTGACGAGGAAAATAATGTCTACGTGACTCGTCAGGAGGACCACAACTTAGTTCATTGCGGCATACTGTATGGGCTAGATCCAGAACTTCGAAAGCGTTTCAAAAATGGCAATGCCTTTGATACCATGGGAGAACTAAAAATGATTTTCGATACCCATGCTGCCGTAGAGAGTTATAATGCTTCTGAAAAGTTCTTCAGCTGCAAAATGGAGGAAAACAGCTCCGTTAGTGAGCACGTACTCAAAATGTCTGGGTACGCCGATAAGCTTGTGTCCTTGGGAATAATGATTCCCAATGACTTAGGCATACATCGTGTTCTCCAATCTCTGCCACCTAGCTACAAGAGCTTCGTGATGAACTATAATATGCAGGGCATGAAGAAGACTCTTCCCGAGCTTCTGTCAATGCTCAAGTGTTGATGATCAATAGGACCACAGATTTCAAGAAGGACAAGAAAGGCAAGCACAAGGGAAAGAAGGGTGGCAAATTTGTTGCCGCGCCTGAAAAGAAACCCCGAGCTGGCCCTAAGTCCGATACCGAGTGCTACTATTGCAAGGGGACTGGCCATTGGAAGCGCAACTGCCCCAAGTATTTGGTGGACAAGAAGTCCCGCAAGGCAAACAAAGGTATATATGATATACATGTTATTGATGTGTACTTGACTAGTACTCGCAGTAGCACCTAGGTATTTGATACAGGATCGGTTGCTAATATATGTAACTCGATTCAGGGGCTGCGGAACAAGCAACAACTAGCAAGGGATGAGGTCACAATGCGGATTAGTTATAAACCTGAATAATTGTTATTTGGTGCCTACACTTAGCATGAACATTGTATCCGGAGTGTTTGATGCAAAGTGGTTATTCGTTTAATTCTGAAAACAATGGTTGTTCGATTTATATGGATAATATCTTTTATGGTCATGCACCTATGTTGAATGGTTTATTTCTGATGGATCTCGATAGTAATATTACGCACATTCATAATGTTAATGCTAAAAAGATTAAACTTGATGATGATATATCTGCATATATGTGGCACTGCCGTCTAGGTCATATTGGCGTTAAACATATGAAGAAACTCCATTCTGATGGACTTTTGGAATCACTTGATTTTGAATCATTTGATACATGTGAGCCATGCCTTATGGGCAAGATGACTAGAACACCATTTTCCGGTTCAGTGGAACGGGCAACAGATTTATTGGAAATCATACATACTGATGTATGTGGACCAATGAGTGTGTCAGCGCGAGGTGGATATCGTTATTTTGTTACTTTTACGGATGATTTGAGTAGATACGGGTATATCTATTTGATGAAACACAAGTCTGAAACTTTTGAAAAGTTCAAGGAATTTTAGAATGAAGTGGAAAATCATCGTAATAGAAAGATTAAATTTCTACGATCTGACCATGGAGGAGAGTAACTAAGTCACGAGTTTAGCACACACATGAAAGAGTGTGGAATAGTTTCACAACTCATGCCTGCCGGAACACCACAACGTAATGGTGTGTCGGAACGTCGTAATCGTACCTTATTGGATATGGTTCGATCTATGATGTCTTTGACTGACTTGCCACTGTCATTTTGGGGTTATGCATTGGAAATAGCTGCATTCACTTTAAATCGGGCACCATCTAAATCCGTTGAAACGACACCGTATGAATTATGGTTTGGAAACAAAACTAAGCTGTCATTTCTTAAAGTTTGGGGATGCGATGTTTATGTGAAGAAACTTCAGCCGGATAAACTCGAACCCAAAGCGGAAAAATGCGTCTTCATAGGATACCCTAAGGAAACGATTGGGTATACCTTCTATCACAGATCCGAGGGCAAGGTTTTTGTTGCCAAGAATGGATCCTTTCTTGAGAAGGAGATTCTCGCAAAAGGTGTGAGTAGTCAGAAGGTAGAACTCGAAGACGTTATTGAACCTTCTCTTCATGAAATGGCGAGTAGCGCAGCACCAGAAGTTGTTTCGGAGTTGACTTCACCTAATGAAGAGAGAGCTAATGATATTGATCATGAAACTCCGAAAGAGGACACTACCGAACCTCGTAGGTCAAGCAGGACACGTGCAGCTCCTGAACTGTACGGCAATCCTATTGTGAATTTCATGGTTGATGAAATGGATGACCTTGCGACGTATGAAGAAGCGATGATGAGCCTGGATTCCAACAAATAGCTAGAAGCCATGAAATCCGAGATGGAATCCATGTACGAGAACCAAGTTTGGACCTTGGTGGACTTACCTCACAATCGAAAGGCCGTTGAGAATAAATGGATTTTCAAAAGAAAAACTGATGTTGATGGTAATGTGACCATCTATAAGGCTCGAGTTGTCACAAAGGGGTTTCGACAAATTCAAGGAGTTGACTACGATGAGACATTCTCTCCTGTAGCGATGCTTAAGTCAGTTAGGATTATGTTAGCAATTGCTGCGTATTTCGATTATGAAATATGGCAGATGGATGTCAAAACTGCGTTCCTCAATGGTAATATTGAAGAAGAGTTGTATATGATACAACCTAAGGGTTTTGTCAATCCTAAGGATGCTAATAAGGTATGCAAACTTCAGAGATCCATCTATGGACTGAAGCAAGCATCCCGGAGTTGGAATCTCCGCTTTGATGAGGTGATCAAAGAGTTTGGATTTGTCCAAACTTATGGAGAGGCTTGTATTTACAAGAAAGTGAGTGGGAGCAATGTGGCATTTCTGATATTATATGTGGATGACATATTATTGATTGGAAATGATATAGATCTTTTAAACAGTGTTAAAAGTTATCTAAACAGCAAATTTTCGATGAAAGACCTTGGTGAAGCATCATATATATTAGGCATTAAAATCTATAGAGATAGATCAAGGCGCCTAATTGGGCTATCGCAGAGTACATACCTTGATAAGATATTAAAGAAGTTTAATATGGACGGAAGTAAGAAAGGGTTCTTACCTATGTTGCAAGGCAAGACATTGAATAAGACTCAAAGTCCGGCTACGGCGGAAGAAAGAGAGATGATGGATAAGATCCCCTATGCCTCGGCCATAGGCTCTATTATGTATACCATGCTATGTACAACACCGGATGTGGCACATGCTATTAGTTTGACTAGTAGGTACCAATCTGATCCAGGTTCGGAACACTGGATAGCGGTCAAGAACATCCTCAAGTACTTGAGAAGAACTAGAGATATGTTTCTTATATACGGAGGTGAAGAAGAGCTAGTCGCTAAGTGTTATGTCGATGCTAGATTTGACACTGATCTAGATGACTCTAAGTCTCAATCCGGATACGTATTTCTCTTGAACGGATCAGCAGTTAGTTGGAGGAGTTCCAAACAACCTGTGGTGGCTGGATCAACGACGGAGGCGGAATATGTTACTGCTTCAGAAGCGGTGCAGGAAGCGGTTTGGATGAAAGAGTTCATTACAGAACTAGGTGTGGTTCCTAGTGCATTGGACCTGATGGTGATCTATTGTGACAACAATGGAGCCATAGCCAACGCAAAGGAACCGAGGTCTCACAAGAATTCCAAGCATATTAAGCGTCGGTTTCACTCCATCCACGAACATGTCAAGGATGGAGACATAAAGATTTGTAAAGTACACATGGACCTAAATGTAGCAGATCCGTTGACTAAAGCTCTCCCTAGGGCAAAACATGATGAACACCAGAAATCCATGGGTGGTAGATTTATCACTATGTGAACTAGATTATCGTCTCTAGTGCAAGTGGGAGACTGAAGGAAATATGCCCTGAGAGGCAATAATAAAGTTGTTATTATGTATTCCTTATATGTGATAGATGTTTATTTTGCATGCTAGAATTGTATTGATCGGAAACATCAATACATGTGTGTTTAATAAACAAAAGGGGTTCCTAGTTATGTCTCTCTTATAGACTAGCTTGTTGATTAACAAGATGATCAAGGTTTCCTAATCATGGACATTGGATGTTGTTAATGAAAAGGTCACAACATTGGTGGAATGATGTGATGAACATTCATCCAAAGTATAGCATTACGATCAAGTCATTATGTTTATATTGCTATAACATCATACGAAGTAATCTTTATCCTTAGACCATGAGATCATGTTAATTGCTAACACCAGAAGAGTATCTTGATAACATCAAACGTCACACCGTAACAGGGTGACTATAAAGATGGGTCCAGTGCTACAAAGGTGTTATGTTGAGGCTCATGGATCAAGAGTGGAATTTGTCAATCCCGATGAAGGATAGATATACTCTGGGCCCTCTCGGTGATATCACATTGAGATAGCTTGCAAGCAAGTGATGTGATCACTAGAATGTTATATCACGGGAACGAAAAAAGAGTGCATGTCGGTAACGAGATCAAACTAGGTATTTGGATACCGATGATCGAATCCCGGACATGTATTATATCAAGAGACAAAGGGATTAAATTACAAGCGTTAAAGGTTCTCACGATCACAGAAGTCATCGTTGAATATGCAGGAGTCAGTATGGACCTCCAGGTCCCGCTTCTGATTATTGATCCGAGAGGAGGCTCAATCATGTCTGCATTATTCGCGAACCGTAGGGTGACACACTTAAGAGTTACCGGACACCATTTTGGAGCACATATGTTTCAGACGAAAGAATTGCAAAGCGCAGGAATTGTTTCGATAGAAACCGGAAATTGTTTCGGGTGAAATTGCAGAAAGTGGTTCTGCATGTGATATTAAAATATTGCAAGAGGTTATATGCGAATGTTTGTTAATTAAAGTAATTAACAAAATTCTGAATAAATTTAATAAAAGAGTTTTATTAAATGAGAGAGCATTAAACTTGGAGAATTTTAATGCATTTAAAGTGGGGACTTTAAAAGGGAATGTGAAGAGGCATTTTAATGTGGAGGGGTTACCTCCACATGAATGGGGGAGGTGAGGGGTCACCCCCCATGCGCCGGCCATGGAGAGGAGGGGCACCCCCCTCCTCCTATAAAAGGCCACCCTCTCCCTTCTTCTTCCATACACCTCCTTGTGAAGGATCTCTCTCCCCCTCTAGAATTATTCTCCCATGGTCTCGGATTAGTGAGATACATGTTCCCGGTGGCATTTCATCTGGAAGGAGTTGCTGCTTCCGCTGGATCGCTGGAGCGAGGAGGTGGAGGTTGTCCGGTGGCTTGAACGTGTGTGCGAGTACGAATGCGCTGCTGAGTTGCGGCGCTCGGACTTCATCACGATCTTGAGATCGGCAAGTGTACGACTACATCAACCACGAGTTCCTACTCATTAACAAAACTCGTTGTCTTCGAGGGTAAGTTCTCGTTGGATGTATGTCCACCCGTTGCTTTGTACCTAGTAGATAGATCTTGGCGTGTAGTTCTCATCGTAGGAATTTTTTTGTTTTCTATGCTGCGGACCCAACACCTCCCCTCCCCCTATATATAGTAGGGGTATTTGGCCAGATAAATACACATAATATTTAATAAAGGTTTCCTCACTTTTGGGGAGACCTCCAATTGATATTCTCTCTCTCTCTCTCTCTCTCTCTCTCTCTCTCTCTCTCTCTCTCTCTCTCTCGTGATCGTGGTCCCAAGTTCGGACTGCGCGAACGAGAGACATCTTCACCGCGGAGCACCTTCGCGATGTGGGATTCGGATCCAGGAGCTCTACTTCTGCAACTGCTGCTGGATCGGGGAAGCGGGAGTCATCGTCAGGCACCAGACGTGTGTAACTCCCTGCAAGGTGTCACACTTGAGGCACCCAAGTCGTTGGAGCCGCAGGAGCGCAAGGACTTCATCACGACCTTGAGGTCGGCTTCGGCTCATCTACATCAACCACACTCTCCTGAGCGTTGACAACGCTTTTCGGTCTTCAAGGGTAAGTTCGTGAAAAGCCCCTCCCGTTACTGCATTACTAATAGATAGGTCCTGGCAACATCAGGGGTTCAGGGGCGTAGGGTAAAAATTTATTGTTTTCATACGCGGAACCCCTACACTGTGGTCCTCCGCCATCTGAACAAAATCATTGCCAATATCCCTGTTGTCAGAGAGGTGGCTGAGTGCCACCATCAGAGCCTCAGGGTTGTAGCCTCTAGCGGCCATGATGGTGTTGTAGAGACATGGGTGCACATCAGGAGGGGAAGCAGTGTGATGGCGGTCGCCACCGCTTTCACGGCATCGGTCATGCATGTGATGGCGATGACGTCCCCTATCCCAGCAGCGACCTCTTCCTCTTCTTGGACGGATCGAAGCCAGTAGCAACATAGGCATTTGTGTTGGCGCCAGGACCAACACCTGGAGCAGGAGAACCACCAGCGTCATCGGTCTCGGCCTCTTTATCAATTACTACTATCTCGGACTCCTAGGTCTGCATGTATTCAGGGATTGGTGCGCCAAGAGGCTCACTGGAGCCCATGGCAAACCTGCCAGTGGCAAGGCCGAACGAGAAGATGGCCTCCATCTGCCTATAGTTGGCTACTGGCTTGTTCAGATACTCAGCATCCTTGTGGCGATCCTGGGAGGTTAGTGGTAGTTAGCGAGGTTACAAATGGAGGTTAGAGGAGAATTGAAAGTACTTAGTACCGAGATGTGTCCTCTGTAGTGGGCGTCCTCCAAGATGATGGTGCGGGTATCCTCATCCCAGCTAGCTCCGCTAAGGTCTCTGAGCTTGGACACATGGATCCACCTGGTCCTCCACTTACGCAGGTGGTTGTACACCTACTGCGAGGACACCTTGATGCCACAAAACTCAAACACCTTGCGGGCAACAGTGTTCAGGTGCACCTCCTTGAACCCCTTTTCTGTCCTGATGCCGCTCTTGATGATCTCACACATCTGGTTGAGCACGAACGCCGAGAGGAACGATTCCCACTTCATGGTGCCCTTCACCCCCTTATAGTGGCCTGTGTTGTGGGCTTTGCTAGCCTTGAGGGCCTTCTTCTTGGCCACGATGTACCCGATCATTGGAGGCATATACAAGATCTCCGAGCACTGGGGATAGGTAAGCATCAAAGGCGGGAGCTGGGGTTGGATCTCAGCGACAAAGGTCTCCTGAGAATCCATGAGGGGTTGGCTGAACTCATCATGGGTCATGTCCTACAAATCTCATGGTCGCACATATCAGGACCTAGACTAGACATGAACAAAAGCTTACAAGACGTAGACAAAATTACCTACCTAGACATGCAATAATTCCACAAAAACACCGATCTATGACTACACCGAGCATTTTATTGGGCATACTAACATAGATCTACCACAAACTACAATCATATCTAGGAGGTGGTAACAGATCGAAGCTACTACACCTGCGGTTTGATGAAACTCACCGGCATCGGAGGAACGGAGCACGTCGCCGCTGAAGATCTTGGAGAAGAACGCCTGCACCAGCCGATCTACAACCACCACCACCGCTACCGCCTCTTACCTGCTGGCCGATGAAGAACTTCGCCAGCTTTAGAGCTCGAAGAATGGGGAAAATGGTGGCGAGGCACTACGTGATGAGCCGGATGGTGATATATACCGCCACGCTTCCGCGTGCGGTGAAGAAATTTCTCCCGCCAACTTTTGGGGAAAAGCTGCGGCTCGCGCCATCGCCGAGCGCGCACGGGCGGCGCGCGGTCCCCCTCCTTTTGCACGACCGCAACATGTCCCCGCGAAAACGGTCGATTTGGACGTTCCTAGCGGGTCAAGTTTTGGGCTGCTTTAAATCTCGTGCGGTGCAAAAAAACCGTGCGACCCAGTATAACAAACAAACTTATTTCTTCCAGCCCGGTGAGAGAAACGGAAAAACGACAAACCAAACAAAACACGCCCCAAGCTACTCCCTCGGTTCATCGGGCACAAAGACAATGCACATCCATAATACCAAGTAAAACTGATATTGATTTACTTGCTACGATAGATACTGCTATTTTCGTCTATAAGCTTATCAAACCTAAGTTTGCTCAAGGCAAGTAAGCACTTGATACAGGGTCACATGCTTGATCGCCTGGTCCAGCCTAACGCTCTAGCGCTAAACGAAGTCAAAGCTCCAACCCATGTTACCATGTGGCTGTGTGACGTGTAAGCTGAACCCTCCGTTGACTCAAACTGAAGAACATAGGTAGGAGTAGTACCCTGTTCGATCTTCTACTTCTAGTGTCCATGGAATTGACAAGAATGGATATTTTTCACCTGTCTTTACCTTTGCCTATCAAGATACAAGGTTTTATGTTTGCAACATTTCCTTATTCTAGGCTCCCGATGTTTTATCTGGCTCCAAAATATAATCCACTATTTCACATACTCCCTCCCTCTTAAAATAGATGTCGTAGATTTGTTAAAATTTGGATGAATCTAGACACTATTTAGTATATAGATATATCCAAATTTCGATAAATTTCCGACATCTATTTTGAGACGGAGGGAGTACTATGTGTTGTTGTCCTACCTTTGGTTTCGACTTTACATCTCAGACTTTGTGATCGGCATTTGCAGGTTAGTGATACAAATCAATTCGGGTCAACATTTTCCGGTTAGCAATATCAATCAATCCGGATCGGCGTCATACATGTGGTACTCCTCATCTCACAGAGATATTTGATTCTAATGTATTCGTATCCAATGAAAATCATTTTTGGAGTTGTCTAGTGTATACTTGGTATCAACATATTGCACTTTATAAAAAAAAAGTAGTTATTCTGATTCTAAGAAGACATGACTGCACTCCATTAATCAAGCTTTGCTAAGAGATTATGTATTCATTGTCACAATTTATACTACTCTGGTAGGCACAAGAAGATAACTTTCTTTTCCATACGCCTTCAAACTGGAGCCGGGCTCGGAACTTGCATATAATGAAATATAAAGATGACAGTTTGATGCTTTATCAGAGATAGGTTTTGGCTTGGGCTTGAACAAAGCCATTCTTCGCTAGTTCGCGTAACTACATAGGTTATGGCAATACAACATTCTATCTTTTGCTTAGTCTATATTGAAACACTTATTTTCTTATTCTCTTTTTTATTTGCTTTCGCCTTAGGCAATCTCTTTGCTTGATGACATAAATTTTCAACATAGATCAAGTTGTTTTTTAGGAGTTTTTCCTCTTCTTACTTCTTGACATCAGAAAAGACAAGCGCTTACCTCCTTCCAGGATCTAGAAATTCATTTCGTACAACTGAACCTTTTCAAACTGTTTTCATTTTGAGAACCAAAAAACTTGTGCCAAAATAACTGGTTCCATTGTCACATGATAACGGAACCTCTTACGACCAAGTACCGTGTACTCGTACTCGGTTTCTTTTACTCCCTCCGTCTCAAAATATATGTCGAAAATTTATTTAAATTTGGATGAACCTTTATACTAAACAATGTGTAGATTCATCCAAATTTATACACTATTTGAGACGGAGGGAGTACTTCTAATGTAAAAAATTGGATGTTTTCACCTCGCATTTTAAGTAGCAAGACCAAGGTTCCATATTTTTGTTTTTCGAGAAAACATTTTACGGGTGCTTACAAGCAGTTTTACAAGAATGAGCAAAAAAGAAAAGGTGCGTCACTATAGGAAAAGGCCCTAGGCTGATCGATCGTGCTAGTGAGCTTGCTAATCACGCTGCCAAGGACACTCCAAAAGCAAAGCACCGGCAATGTTTTAGATTGCTATAAATGGTCAGGACCGTCTCAGATAGATAGGACTAGGATTAGTACTACTTGAACAACTAATCAGGTGGAACTGACGGTGATCACTGTTCACTCACGATCACAGCCGAGGTTAAACACGTAAATAAACTACGATGCCGGGACCAGCTCAGGCTCACTCCCTTGTCTGCATCTAGCCGCTCTTCATATCGCAGAGCATCTGCCCACGAGCGCGCGGTCACACTATCCCAGAAAGAGCGCTCAGGCCGTCAGAAAATGGCGAGCAAGGCGGTGACCATCGGCGATCTGATCCACCGCGTCGCCTCCTCCTGCCTCTCCAACCGCTTCCCCGGCAACTACGCTACCAGCGACGCCTCCGACCTCGACGACGAGGACGACGACCCATTCGCCGACTTCGGGGACGCCGCCGACGCCCAGGAATCCCGCCGCTCTACTCCGGACAAGGCGGTGGTGCGGGCGGGGGATGAGGATGACGGGGACGAGGAGGCGCGGAAGCTGAAGATCTGGGAGGAAGGGGAGGAGGAGAAGAGGAGGAAGAATGTGTCGGCGACGGCCGTCGTAGAGGAGGTGGTGAAGGAGAATGAGAGGGTCGAGCGGGCGGGCGACGCGGAGGCGCTCATGGCGGAGGTGTTCGACGCGGTGTCCGGGGTGCGGCGCGCGTACGCGGCGCTCCAGGGCGCGCACTGCCCCTGGGACCCCGACCGGATGCGCGCCGCCGACGCGGGCGTCGTCGCCGAGCTCAGACACCTCGCGCGCCTCCGCGACCGCTTCCGCCGCTCCGCGGCCTCCCCGGGCGGCCGCATCCCGCGCCCCTCCGCGCAGCCGCTCCGCGAGGCCGTCGCGCCGTACGAGGCGGAGCTCGACGACCTCCGCCGCCAGCTCCAGGGCAAGCAGGCCGAGGTGGACGGCCTCAAGGAGAAGCTCACCGCCGCCACCAGCCGCCGCAACGCGCGCCTCCACCCCTCCAAGAAGCACCACAACGTCGCCGCGGCAACAGACGGCGTGCCGACGGCGGAGCTGTTCGTGGCCTGCGCCGAGCAGGCCCGCGCGGCGACGCGGGGGTTCGCGGCGCACCTGCTCCACATCCTCCGCGCGGCGAGGCTGGACCCGGCGGCGGCCACCCGGTCCATCACCAAGATCCCGGTGAACTCCTCCCCGCACCTCGCCAGGCACGCGCTCGAGGCGCACGCCACGGCGGTCCTCCTCGGCGGGTTCGAGCACGAGTCCTTCTACCTGGACGGCTCCCTCTCCTCGCTCCTCGACCCGGCGGCCTTCCGCCGCGAGCGGTACGCGCAGTACCGCGACATGCGCGGCATGGACCCGACCGAGCTCCTGGGCGTGCTCCCGACCTGCGCATTCGGCCGCTACGCCGCGGCCAAGTTCGCGTCCCTCCTCCCGCCGCGAGTCGAGGAGGCCATCCTAGGCGGCCAGCACCGGACTACCGGCGGCGCGCACCCACGGACGCCGTTCTACGGCGAGTTCCTGCGCGCGGCCAAGGCGGTATGGCTGCTGCACCTGCTGGCGTTCGCGCTGGAGCCGCCGCCCAGCCACTTCGAGGCCGGCCGCGGCGCCGAGTTCCACCCGGAGTACATGGAGAGCGTTGTCGTGGCAGGCCGCGGCGCCGGTGCCGGCACGGCCGGCATGGTCGTCGGGTTCGCGGTGGCGCCCGGGTTCAAGCTGTGCAACGCCGCCGTGGTGCGCGCCCGGGTCTACCTCGTGCCCCGCAGCAGCCGACAGTGACATGCGGGATCACGGATGGGATCAGCCTCGGGCCACCACCAGCATGTCAACTGATCTCAGTCTCTGCAGCTCATTGGTGGAGCAACCAGAAGCTGCAGTCCAATACTGCTAGTGCTAGAGCTCCCTGCCTTGATTAGATTTCTGATTAGTTGCCTCTTCTCTGAAGAAATCTCATGTGCAAGAGAGGTTGGGGTCCATTGAAATGTAAACCATGGGTTGTTCAGCGAAGTACTGGATTAACAGTGTACTGTAGCTATCTAGCTGGTTCATCTTTGTACTGATCACAGTACATATTCTTGAGATCTTTCTACTGATTCAGTGGTTCATCATTGTGTGCATTGATGATGTACAGTGCAGTCTGTAATGCATGCAGATGCAGCGCACCAGCTTGCAGGTTCAGTTTATCAGGAGATGTAAATTACGAAAACCGCCCCCACCATCAGACTTCCCTAAATTCTCTAGAGAAATTAACTTCAGAATGTGTTCTCTCGTCAAAAATTACGAAGATTATGACGGTAACAGAAAAGGTTGAAAAGTGTCTCGTTCGATGCAATATGTTCTTGAAAAGCATGGCATGGATATGTGATGGTGATAGTAGATCTCTTCAGGTGGAGACGCTGCAGGTTTTGTCTCTATTTTATCCCACTCCCAGGATGCTCACATCTCCAAAATCTGCAATGAAAGGAAAAGGGAGGAAAGCACAGGCTTGTACCCTGAAGCTTCTTTTCGTCCGAAGAATCACATTCTCAAAACAACTCAGTTGGATCCACTTTCTCCAAAGTGGTCTCACTCTGTCACGAAGCAAAGCAATAATATATTTCCACAAAAAAAGCTAGTAATAGATCTTTATAATCAAAAAAAATAAATAGCGTTCCTTTTCCTCCATCGCAACTGGTTGAAAAATAAAGAACCTGATCATAATTATGAAATGAATAGCCTATGGTGCTACAAGAATACAAAGCGCTTTCTACATGATAGAACTATGTCTATGTGGAGTACGAGCAATCAAGTGGAAGCCGTAGATTTCCCTAGTTCAGCGGATACGACCCTGATTCATGAAACTGCATCCCATAACACCTGACAGATTGAAATGAGGAACTCGTTAACATGAAAAAAGGGTACTTGACAAAGTTCATTTGATGCTTCGGATGCTTGCTGGTGGAGAGAACTTACTGGTTAATGTTTACGGTATCTCACACGCTTACTATCTTGTCGTGTTGGTCACTCAATCAAGTGGTCTCCAACAGATCCACGTACTGAAGTCCTTGGTTCATTACCTCCAAGAGACAACTGATAAATGTGGTACACAAACACAAGATGCCTGCTCATACATGAAAATTCAAATGTCAGAAACCTTTCTCTCAGAACAGAAGAAAATATAGAAGTAGAATATGCCCATGAAGTCTTAAGGATATGAAAAATTGTGCATTTTCTGGAACAATGGTGGACAACCTTGTGCATTTTCTGGAACAATGGTAAAATTTCCTTACTGCAAAAGTGAGAAGGTCACATAATCCAGATACAAACCTTCTTTTCCCAGTCATTTTGTGTATGAAAACTATAGAAGTCTTCTCCCAACTTTTTTAGGTGATCACAAGAGGACAGAGACTTCCAATTTATACTAACAACTCCCCATACGATTTGAATGTATTAAATCCTGACTTGGGTATTATTTTATTTCAGGACACCCGATACAAGTTGAATAGTAGATGTTGATTCTTGGAAACTGTTGGTGAAACACTACTTTCTAGTACTCAGCCATAGCATTGCTCAGTGCAGTAAACGAAAACAGAATTCGGAAGTCTACAGATGACAGAGACAATTCTCGTTACCGTTAAGTATTGACTGCCTCAATTTGATCAAAATCTAGATCTACAAAGCTCTCCTTGCCAAAAAGTGTCATCTGCACAGTAACCTGTGGGAGGTAGCACTTCTTAGATAACCAGATAATATGAGAAGAGAAGGTAATAAGCTTAACCAGACAGTCAGTTCGTTATGAAGCTTTCATCATCCTAACCTTCTTATTTTTTCGATTCACTTCCAGGAGAGAGCCAGTGAAGCCTTCAAAAGGTCCAGACAGAACATGAACACTGGTACCGGGTGTAAAAGTGCTTTGGCTGGAGACACCTTTTGATGTTGATTTCTTGACCTGTTTCTTGATTTTATTGATTAACATAAGTTCAGAGTCTTTAATAGGTTTACTAAAAGACTCGACATTATCCCAGTTTTCCAGGTCTTCAAATTCTTTGTCAACTTTCTCTTGTTCCTCCTTTTCCTTTTTAAGAATCAATTCAACTTCTTCCACTGGAATAGGTTTAGGCTTCTTAATCTGCCTTTTACTGCATAGTGAGAGCATTAGTATGATAGCAGCTAGAAGAAGGCAAAACTGTCAATACAACAGATATGAGATCTAATCTGCTGTTGCGCTAGTATATGTCTCACACATCTACTATCATTCGTACATTGCTCCAATTACAGCAAAAAAAGATATTCCCACCAAAAGGTTCTCCATGATAAGTAAAATTTAGCACCATTTTCTCCCCAAAAAAAGAAGTCTAGATCATCAAATTGGTACATTAGATGTTTGGGGGAAAATTGACTATTCACAGCTGTGTGTTGGTCAATTTATGGGTAAAGGATGATTCTGAAACTATGGATGGCATGCAATTCTCTTGACATATTCCCTATAGTCATAGCAAACACTACAATAATCAGAGTGAGATGCTATCTAACATCAACCGTATAACCAATAATATGCTATCTAACGCTTCAGCAAAAGGTTAATGAATGAAAAGTACTCACACAGAACCTCTTGTAGCCCCAATAAAGCCATAACAACCTTCAGTGTCTCTGATGAAGTCATGAAGTTCCTTGTTCAAGGTGCAGTGCAGAAATACCAACCCCGGATGCAAAGGCTTCGATTTGGTACTGATCAAACCACTTTTCAGTCTTTTCTTGACTTGGATTGCTGGATTGTAGATCTGCAAATTCTCTGTGAGAAAAATAGTTCCAGAAAACATGGCACGAAAATAAGTGTGGGAGTTTGATGGTATCTCGGTCGGCTTCACCTCACATCCCATTACCCCAAAAAAAAAGTGTGACTGAAGTAATAAGGACTAGAATTTTGAAGTTGCTGAAACTGGAACAGGGCAATTGTTGAGAATTTACAACCAATAGCAGCAAACATTCTCGCAGGGCTTTAACGCACAATTACTATATAGATGTGCCATTTAAGCAGTGGACAGCGTTTTCCACGTTGGCATTGCTCAAACATAATTCACATACCCCATGAAACATCATGCTACAACAGTTCGGCAAAATGCTCGTGAGGGATGCGCTCTGCGACAATGATTTAAAGGAATGATCGATTACTTTGATAGGACAGGAGCATCGGAGCGGAGCGATACCTTGAAGGATACATCGGAGAAGCGGCGGGCGACAGCTTTGGTGATGAGGTCGACATAGTCGGTGCCGGGCGCCATGGAGACGCGCACGAGCCACCACTGCGGGCCGAGCTCCGCTAGGTAGTCGAGATTGAGCTCCTCCTTCCACGTCCTCTTCACCGGCTTCTTCCGCCGCCGCGCCGGCTCGTGGATGAGCCGCTCCTCCACCTCCTCCTTCCAGTCCCTCGCCTTCAGCACCCGCGCCTCCCTCCTCTGTTGCCGCCTCTCCCGCGCCGTCAGGTCACCGTCCCCGCCGGCACTGTCCGCCGCGGAGGCGGAGGCCGACAGAGAAACCACCGACGTCACGGCGGACCGCGGCGCCGCGAGGGAGCAGCGGCATGGCATCCGGAGGAGTGGATAAGCCAAGCTCATTGCTCCGAGGATCTCGACAGCGTCAGAGCTCCAGCTGCTCGGAAACGAAACGATTAATTCGCTTATTACTTTTTTCAAAGAAAAAAAAAACGATGCTGACCGGCCCAGAAGAGTGGGCCTCAGGTCGGCGATTATATTTGGGCCCGGAGGCCCATTTGTTTGCAGCCCATATGAGGAGCTCCTCCTCCATCCTCCAAGAAAGAAGAAGCAAAACCCTAGACTAATTGAGGAGGGACAAGCGGTGGAGGTGCGGCCGCTCTAGTTCTTCTTCTTCCTCACGGCGTCTCGACCACCGACCGACGCGCCCGCGAGATCTCCGGCCTCCTCAGCTCCCCTTCCCCGTAAGCACTCTATCCCCTGCCAATCTGCTCCTTCCTCGGACGATCTCTCCCGTGCGCAGCTGCGCCTGCCGCGATCCTCGCTTAGATTGGTGCGCTTTGGTCTTGTGCAGGTGACGTGCCGCGCAACAATGGCTGCGAAAGGAGGCGGGCCGAGCGACCTGGAGAAGGAACAGGTACGCGCATCGCATCGCATCGATCTTGGTTACGGATTTTGTTCTGCCTACTTTTAGGTTTCGAGTACTTGCTCGAGTTGATTAATGGTGGTACGTGATGCAGATGTTCGGGATGGCGGAGAAGGAGATGGAGTACAGGGTCGATCTCTTCAACCGGTGAGTAATGCCCACTCTTTGCCTTCCCCGTGTGCTACGACCTGGGGTTTGTGAGATCCGATCAATATTGATGCAATCAGTGGACCGCTCCGTAGTTGCTGTTACTTGTGTAGATAGATATCATTGTCTGGCAAAAAAGAGGAATTGTTTGCACTTGAATTGTGGTGTATTTTTTTAAATGACTTCAATTATGGTGTTGACACTATTCTACATGGCGTCGTAAACTGATTTGAGTAGCTTAATGTAGTTGACGGTTATAACCCTGCTCTTTGTTTCTTCAATGCTTTCCTTCGGAACTGTTTTCCATGTGCTATGCTATGTTTCTGGTAAGCTCTGCCTGGGGGAACTCTGAATAAAACTGTTTGATGAGCCAAATTTAATGACAATGTTAAACTGCTTAATAGTATGATCTTCAGCGAATTCTCAGATATCGTGTTTCTACTATTTGTTACTGTGCTCTTATATACCCCCTACTAGCCTCAGGAGAAGCCATTCCAGCTAATTTAAGTTAGGCATGTTAACATGTTATACTTGCAAGCACCCAAGAGTCCGGACTCTTGGTACCTTGCTAGTATTAAATACTCCCTCCGTCCGGAAATAAGTGACTTGGATTTGTCTAGATTCACATGTATCTATACACTAAAATGCATCTAGATACGTTTGAATTTGGAGAAATTCAAGTCACTTATTTCTGGATGGAGGGAGTATTTCCCGTTCCTTGCTTCCTGTTCTTAACTAGATTGATGAAGACAAGTAAAGAGAAATTTCATGTTTCTCTGTGTGTTCCAAAAACGTTTGCATAGATAATGTAGTAATAGGTCTAATACTTCTCGTCAGAAGTCGGACGTCATCTTGTGAAAGATAAATATTAGCAACGTTACCATGGTCACCTCTCTCTGCACTTCTGCGAGGAGATTGTTGGATTGTCCTGCATGACTCTGCCCTGAACCGTTTTTATGTGCAGATTCTGATCTGTTGTGTCCAATTTTTTTATGCAGGCTCACACATAGTTGTTTCGACAAGTGTATTGAGAAAAGGTACCTGGTCTGCCTAACTTGAGTTCTCTTACCATTTTGTTGACATGTTATTTCTAGTTTGATGGACATTATTTGCAATGTTTGACTTGTTCCTTTCTTAGTAGAATGAGTAACCAAAATACTGTAGTTATACCCCCTCCATCCAAATTAATTGACTCAGCTTTGCCTAGATAGCATGTATCAACACACTAAAATGCGTCTAGATACATGCATATCTAGACAAAGATGAGTCAATTAATTTGGAACGGAGGGAATATATATTTTCATTTGCTATGAAGATAATGCTGTCATTTATTATATAGCCCAACTAAGGTAGCCATAAACTTGCAATAGTGAACTGATGCCCAACTGTCCACATCTGTTCTTTGTTGCATTGGTTAACAACCAAGAAATATAAGCATCTGTCGAATTTAACTGTGTCTTTTGTTCTTGTGATTTGTTCTATTTCAACAGGCATAAAGAAGCTGAGCTCAATATGGGAGAGAACAGTTGCATTGATCGGTGTGTTTCAAAGTACTGGCAGGCAAGTTCACTGATGGCGCCTTTTGTTTTTTATTGCAAATAATATATGCTGTGACTACCTTTTTCCTGCTTTTGTCTGGGAAGAAAACAGAATTATATTACCAGTGCTTTTGATCTCAAAGAAGATACTCCCTCGGATCCATAATAAGTGTCATTGATTTGGTACGAAGTTGTACTAAATCAGCGACACTTATTTTGGATCAGAGGGAATACATTGTTGCTATGATTGTTTTGATGTGACAGTACTTTACATCCTCTGTTGTGTGCCAATGCATAGTTTCATATTTCTTTTTTGTCAACTTTCTTTGCGTAGAGATATGCCAAGCAGTTTAACTCCAGACACAGCAGTTTTCTTTCCTTCGCGGGATACCCTGCTATAACCCCGTCATTCTGGGTAAATTCTTTTCAGGTGACTAACTTGGTCGGTCAGATGCTCGGGAATCGGCCCCAGATGTGAGATGGGAAGCAGTAGTTGCGTTTTCTGTAGCAGAGTATTGTCGCTATGTTTCTCTGTTTTGGTTTTAGAATGTTTGCCACTTGCTAAGTAAAGCATGCGTGACTGACTAATTCATCTATACTGCTTAAAAGGAAACCCAAGTGTCTGGCCCTTTCCAGTGATGTACCTTGTCTCCGAATCATGAGCAGAGGCACATGCCTGTAATAATTCGATACAGCTCGAGAGATTTTGTTGCCATAGCTGCTCTTTTCATAGTTATGATTATGTCTTGTCTGAATATCTGTGCTTGAACAGATCTTCTGTACTGTTTGGCACCTTTTGTTTCCTCGACTGAAGGAACATGCTATCATCTACATATGTTCTTGGAGGAACATGAATAACTAGAAAATTCTGCTTGTCTTCTTGTGGCTGATTGTAAAAAATTCTCGTGAAAATTATGTGATGTACAGGGATGAGGTGTCGTGCACAATTTCATTAAAAATGTTCATTTGTGTCTTTCACTGAAAAGTCAATCTTGTGCAAAAATATGGTCATGTTCTTACGTGCTCACACTCCACCCTCAGTTTAAATCTTCTGAATAGGTTTCAACGAAGCAAATCCCCTTGCATAAACATAAAACAATGGCTGTCAAACCAGAAAAGGCAAAGGTAATGCTAACTGTGGCAAGGCACGGCTCGTATCTGCTCCAAATTTACTTCAAAACCCTTCACGTTCCACTCTCCCATGACACTGAAACTAGAGACCAATTCTACCAGAACTTACCATCTTTAAAATCTTACCACCAAATATGGACTGAACACTTGTACAGTTCCACCATTGAAGATACTCCCTCAGTTTAGAAATATAAGACATTTTATCTTTGTGAAATAACTTGTGAACACAGGAGATGGAGATTCCTGATCAACCATATCAACCAATGACACGTGATGATCATTCAAATGTATAGCTGACGTCCAACAATAAGATCGACCAGTTCTAGCAGAACTTGTCATCTCTGGAATCTTACCACCAAACATGGACTAAACAGTTCTGCACTTTCATACTAGCAGATATACTTGCAATTGCAAACACAGATATGATGCATGATCAAGCACAGCAATTCAAGTTTGATCCCGGATACTTCCTTTTGGAGTTCTGTATATACATGAATTTGGAGAGACAGATAAAGACTAGATAATGTCGCTTTACAATCTCAAATCCACGGAACGCTATCGCCCAATTTTGTACTTATATGGATATATTGGAGGTGTAATAACAGCCAGCCTAGGAGTCTTGTAAAACCACTGGAAACACCGACTCAGGTTGTTAGGGAAGAGAGACCAAAAACACAGCCCTACTGCCACTGGTTGCAAAAGCATCGGATCGGAGGGGACACCCGAAATGCAGGCGATGATCTAGGTACATAAGCGAAGGCGTCGGAGGGCGGCTCTATACAGTCCTAGTTCTACCCTTTCTACGGGCTTCCAAAGCACCGGCTATCTCTAGCTTCTCATGACCTTCACGCTCCATGCCCAGGCAGATCAGCGCCATCCCTTGCAGGTAGTGCGCGGTTGGCCACTCTGGTGATATGCCCTCTGCTTTCCTTGCATCTTGGAGCCCCTCTTCCGTCCTGCCAAGTACGATGTTGGCGAATCCGCGTCGCACTAGCATGGTTGGAGACTCCATGGCACCAGTATCGATAAACTGCAAAATATCCACAACTGAAAGCATAAACATCATGCTTCACACTGTCCATATGTAAATGGTGCATAAATTCACATTTCCATTTGCGTATAACAAAAGAACTGTTCTATTAGGCTCGAACTGAACAATGCAGATACAGCACATAACATCCCAATTTAGTAACATACCCACATATAACCAATCCCAGTTACCAGACCACTTAGAGAAAGAACACAACCAGCGACTGTATTTTTTTCTTAATTACATGCCTAGTTTGTGGAAAAGCAGTCTAAATAATAACAATGAAGCAGAAACAATGATTTTATACATTTTTTTGAGTAATAATGGTGCATAAAGGAGAACAAGAGTCACCCATAACATTTGATATCCTACACATACCCTTGAATAACACTCAACCAGAGTCATAAAATCTTTGGAATGAAAAGCATCGTCTCCATGCTTCTTGACATGAATACTCTCAGCTGGTTGGCCAGGCCACGAGCTTAAAGACACCTGCAAGTTCCGAATTTGATTTAAGCTCAAAGTAATCTAAAAAACCTGAGAGTCACAGGTCTTGGAATTTAATGAGCACATAAACTGCGTTCATTACCCTAGCCTTGTAACATCTTTATTACCACATAGCCGGTGTCAAAAATAAGCAACACAGAATTAGGCAGTTATTCAGAACAACCGAGGATAGTTTCAAACAGTATACATCACAGGACTTTGGGAATCAAATAGAGTGGCTACATTCCTATACTATTTCCCAAGTTGATTGAATTCTGTTGGTTTAAGTAGGTACATGAAAGTTCAACAAGTGTCAGACCAAAATAATGTCTCTAAAGAGTTACCATAACAGCAATATATGCTTAGTAAAGAAATAGTTCACCTTAAAGGTTGCTATTTCATCCTCGTCATATCCCTCATTCACCAATAAATCATGTACCCCTTCAAGGTTTGCTGTGGCATAAGCTCTCCCAGTAGATGAAAATGACATTTGCTCTGAGCTCTCCTCCTTCTCAGTATCCTGTGGGATGCCCAGTAGAGTACGTGAAAGAGCCTGCAGAAGATTTGATGAGAACTATTTGAGCATGTGGGAGTTTGCTTGCAGGAGAAACAAAATCACTAGTTGATGGGACAATGCTAGTACTGCAGATTTTAATTATGCAAAACCAGGAAGTCTATGAAGAAGTGGTGTTGGAAAAGAACATTACAGAAGCATCCTTTTGTAGGTTTACAAGAGCAGACACCACTGCTTTCAGGTTTGGGCGGTCACGGGCTTCATATGCCAGACACTTGGATGCCAATCGCACCATTTCAGTTCCATCAGAGCTGGAGACATGGCCTTCCAAGCAAGAATCCATCAACACCGAGACATTCCTTCCTTTGATAAGGTCAAGGGCCTGCAGTAAAACCATGGAAAGTTAATTTTTCTGTTGATAATTTGATCTTCATAAATTGTATAGACCCAAATGCCCATCTACAAATTGATATAAACCATTGCGAAGCTCTACCGAAAATCAGCCATATAATCTTCCATAGAAGGAAGCAGTTTCTGCGATTCTATTGTCATAATAAATGCACACATGGCTTACATCACAACATGGAAACTATTGACATAAAAGCAACTACACAAATACACACATGGCTTATTTTCCAGAAACATAAGCACTGCCCAAGGTGGTGCTCAACAGATTGCAAGAGAACTTACATGGCTCGGTGGAATATGTTTCCCACTTAGGAGATCAAGCACGATGGTACCGAAACTGTAGACCACACTCTCTGGAATTACCCTGCCTGCATGACATGTAGCAGTTAAGAAACAAATAAAACAATGGAGTGCAGTCATGCCCGCCGAAATTTTGGCATATATGTACTACTGTTAGACACTTACCAGTCTTAAGGTACTCGGGAGGTGTGAAAGCCAAATTAGTACTGTAACTTTTCCCATCCCTGCTATTCTTCATCAGACCGAAGCAGGACAGTCTAGGGTTACCATCCTGCCATTTACAGGCCAAAAACAAAGTTAGCTACATACTGCCAGTGACAGACCAACTAACTGAGAAGCAAGCAAATACTATGGGGAACCAGTCTCACTCTCACCACATCAAAGAGGACCCTGTATGCATGTAGGTCATGGTAGATAGCCCTTCCCTTGTTGGAGCAATATTCCAAAGCCTGTGCCACATAGAGTGCAGCACGTACCCTCATAGCCCAGCTCAATGGCTTTGCCTCCCCTGAGAAGCATAACCACCATGAGACGCAAAATGGACATGAGACGCAAAGGGAACTACAATCAATATCATGTTCAGGACACAAGTTCCTAACATTAAATGCTAAAATCCCTGAACTGTCCATTTCATACATGTGAACCACAATTAAACTGTCCTGTCATAGGTAGCAAACCATTCCTAAATGCAATAAGCACATTGTCATGAATGAATGGATAATTGCACATTACTAGATGCAATCTAGCTACTACATACTCCATGATGCCTACCAAACAGAACACCTGTCACAGGAAAGGCACAACTGATCAACCTCCATGCCTACCAAACACCACAATGATCACAAGCATTTAGAGAAGAATTAATGAGTCGACAATTTAGCCTAGAAGAAGAGTAGGACTAGACAAACGGAACATCAGGACGGTTGTGTTGCATACATTACCTACCAACAAACAAAAACGATACTAGCAAGCTCACAATGATAACTACAGGCAGTACACTTTGAGCAGGGGGGAATGTGGGTAGTAACAAACATACAATGGAAGAGGTGCTTGGCCAATGTGTCATGCGGCATGAACTCAGCGACGAGCAGCCGCTCGCCGCCCTCACAGCAGCACCCGATCAGGTTGGACAGCCGTCCACTCCGCAGCAGCCCCACAGCCCTCGCCTCCTCCTGCAACCCACGGAAAGAAACAGAGCCAATCAATCAACCGGATGCTGCAAGCGGTGCTAGTCGAACATAAACCGCACACGATCCATCCCGTGCTGAAGTGAAGTGAAGCTCCGATTCACGAACCACAAACTGGCGGGAGTCGGGCCAGGCGGAGCGGCCGAATCGCTTGATGGCGACGGTGCGGCCGGAGCTGAAGAGCGTGCCGCGGTAGACGACATTGGGCGCCTTCTCGCCGTGCTCCGACACGATGCGGTCCGGGGCGAAGCCGTCCGTGGCGGCCCGGAGCTCGTCGAGGCTGTACTCCGCGAACACCGGCACGCCGCTGCCGTCCTCCCCCGCGGCGCCGTTCTCTGCACGGGAAGGAATAGCGCGTGGGATCAGCTTCAGGAGCCGGAATCGAGCACAGATTCTCGAGCGTCAGAGGTAAAAGAAAAAAAAATAACCGAATGGATCAGACCCCCCTCACAAACCCACGCCGAGTTCCAGCGAGATCGATCGACAAACAAACGCGAGCGAACAAGCAGAAAAATCCCCCCAAAAAACGCCGGGAGACCAGGACCCCCAAATGCAGGGCGGGCGCCACCACCACCCCGAAGAAACGAAACGAAACGCATCGAGCGAGCACGCGGGGAAGCACCCAGAGAAAAACAATGCGCGTCGCGGGGAGCAGGTGTAGCGGGGGTTTCGTTACCGAGGCGCGCCGATTTGAAGTGCGGCGGCCACCAGCAGGCGGAGAGCTTGGAGCAGCGGACCCCCATGGACGCCGAGCTAGGCTAGATCTCGCTTCGCTCCGCTCCCTCCCAGCGGCTGCTTCCTTCCTCCCCGCTGCCACCACCACCACCGCTCGCTCGCTACTGGTAGGACTCGAATAGACTAAGGAAAATACTGGAGGGGAGAGGGGGGGAGTGTGGGGTGTGGGGTTGGGGTGGGTTGTGGATCCAAGGAAGGTGGTGGGCTTTCGGCTTCCCTGCCTTTTAGCTCTCCTGTTCCGCTTGCTTTCTCTGCTTCGCCTCTTCGTCCCCCTTTTATATTGTCCTCGTCCCCCCATTTCCTCCCGTTCTGCCGATTGGATAACTATGTGGGTTTTAATTCCTTTTAAAAGCTAGAGACCGGCTAGTTGTTATATCTTGTCTATGAAATTTTGAATTTTGTGAGTTGGTTTTTATTTTTGGCAGAGACCAATTGTGTTATTTCATATATTTTATTAATAGAAAATAGGTAGGTGGTTTATATTTATTTTTAGGGTTTTATACCATGAGAACTTTGTGTGATATTTGTTTACGAAAAGACCAGTTAAACGTCTGTCTTGGCTGACAAATGTGCATGGCTAATAGTTTATATTTTCTAATTTCACTCCCCATGTACCGTAGGATTACACGCTTTGCATATTTGCATTACTAAGTCAAGCGATTGTTAGTAATTTGACAGTCATCATAGCTTGATTTTTGAACTTTTGTTTGCACGGGTGTGTGTCATATGCGTTTTTATGGAAATATGCATTCTTGAATCAAGTGGGTGCGTGTAGTGTTTGCTCCGCCCTGAACCAATTGAATATCTTTCAAGCTAGTTATTGTGTTCTAAAAATAAAAGAGTACATGTTTTGTCAACTAACTAGTATTGTGTATGCAATCGAAGCATCATGTTCTACTAAAACCATCAACTAACTAGTATTGATCGGTTCAACCAAATTTATATTGATAATTACTCATATTTAGATATTCAGACTAGTACGGTATTGCTTCTTAACATTCATAAACCAAAATACAAAACAAGAGTTGGTAGTCCAGGAACTTAATTCATGATCATGGCATATACACATTTTCACAAGCAATAAAATATTGTTGCTTTATGTATGAG
The DNA here is from genome assembly GCA_910589775.1 of Avena eriantha. Lineage (NCBI taxonomy): Eukaryota > Viridiplantae > Streptophyta > Magnoliopsida > Poales > Poaceae > Avena > Avena eriantha. The sequence goes on along the minus strand of OU342745.1, from coordinate 531,422,832 downwards.
TGTAGCATAGTAATATGTCTTTGTTTAAGTATTGGTGTAGCGCTTCATTTGTTCAAGATTAACATGTAACAATTTTGTTGACGATATACCACGTTGACATGTGAGGTAGTACTATATAGATGTTTTTCTGCTTTGGATGCCAACAATAATTCGTGTTTTAATTTTTCCATTGTATTACCTTACTTAGATATTAACTATATATATAATATAGGTAGTCAATTATAATTCATACATTTAATGTAACTGCATAATTAATTGTTGATCGAGGAGATAATTATAATTTGGACATTCATTGTAGTACGGAATTCTGCCCTACATAAATGTAGATTTAGTGAGGAGTGCTACATTGATATCTTTCATAGATGATAACTATGGAGTTAATGATTTAAAGGTGTGTTGTATTACATTCCCATTTAGGCCTTTTATAATGGAGTGTTTCTTAGCGTGATATCATAGGCACTGATGTATTCTAAGAAACAATCGGACCAATCGATCGTCTCTTAAGGGTGTATCTAAAGGGTTCATGCGTTTAATGATACAGAGCCCATACATGCATATGATTGGGCTATCCAAGTTTTCTGCTTATGGTTACGTGCGAGAGGTGTATGTTATCTAAGGTACAACATCATTCTCTTTCATCATTAACTACGGTGCCACATAAGCAAAGTATCTAGGATATAGAGCTAACATACACCCATTGTAAAAGGCACGACTATCTTTTGTTTCATTGTTTATCACATTAATTATGACATGCTAGAAAAATATCCATGTTTTGATCATCTTTTTAATGCTAAGAAACCAAGGTTGGAACATGTGTGTAGTGAAGCGAGTGCCCTTTCATCGGATGGATATGATATTTTTAGTTATTGTTGTGCATAGCAAAAAAAATTCTCGAAACATGGAAAAACTTTGTCGTTTATTGAATTAATACCTTTATACATCTACCTTTACTCTTACTATTTTTTCAAATATTTTAATTACCATGGGCTCTTGGTGTTCATGTTCCAAATTACTATTTGCACATCAAATGTACTTGGAGAGACATGTGGTTAAGTTGTGGGATGTTTGTTGGTTCAACCAAATATACATTGATGGTTAATCATGTTGAGATATTCAAATAGTACTAGATTGTTTCTCTTACTATTCATTTAAAAAGGAGTTTGTAGTCTAAGAACTTGATTGACGATCATACCCTATAGACATTTTAAGTAGTAATACAATTTTGTTGTTTTAAGTATGAATATTGTATGGTGGTATGTCATTGTTTTTAGTATTCCGATACCATTTTTCTCTAAATAAACATGTAACATTTTTGTTGACGATATATTACGTTGACATCTGAGGTAGTATCATATAGATGTATTTTTGATTTGGATGTCAACAATAACTCTTTTTTTTACTTTTGTATTGTATTACCTTAATTTATATAATAAGTTAATAGGTACGTACATAATTAATTGTTCATTGTAGCGATAATTATAATTTGGAAATTCAGCATAGTACTAGATTTTTACCCTACATAGATGGCATACATAAATGTAGATGTAGTGAGCAGTGCTATATAATTACCTTCCATAGATGATAATTGTGGAACCAATGATTCAAACGGTAATTGTACTACTTCTCCATATAAATAACGGTGACAAACCAAAACTTAAATGGCTTAGCAATGTAATCAATAGATAGTCTATGTTGTTAAGTTCCTTGTATGTTTTAATTCTTTTTCCATTTTTTTGCTAATGTTGGCAATCTTGTCAAGGTTATTTTTGGTTCTCCTGAAAAGTGTTGGAAAATACAGAAATTAATGCCGCACATGTCAAATGTTATAAAAAAAATTGAAACCAAGGGATATGAACAAATGGTGACTAGTTCTAGAAAAAACATGTTTCTCTAAAGGGTTATATGCATGCCAACATGGAAAAGCTCATACGGTTTAGCAACCAGAGAAGCTTTGTAAATCTCAATCTTGAGCATCGAACCTCCCCCTACTCCCCTCCCCCCGCCCCACACACACCTAGGATGGCAACTATCCTATTCTCCGTGGATTTGGTATTCAAACCATGAGGGCCTTTTATTCATACCAGGTGGACATGCGCGCTTCGCCACGCCGCCTACAGTCTATTTGACAGAGTGTGGTAGGTGTGTTGTACTCATTTCTAGTAACACATTTTATTTTGTTTGTGTTACTATAAATTAAATATATGAGCATGTGCAGGCTAAGTGTTTTATTCTATAGAAAAATGTGTCATTTACGTATTAGACATGTCTGGAACTGAGATATCTGACCTTAGACACAAGAAATTGGCCCTTATTTCATATTAAAGCTCATAAGAAACATAGGGGTATCAGTGTTTCTTCAAGTAAATAAAAAGGTACATCAAGCAAACTTCAAAAAAAATACATTAAGCAATAGACCAAGTTCAGTATCACAAGAAATTGACATGTTATATAATTAAGGTAAAAAACCAATGATGTCAAAACAAGCTAACTTATGAATATCACACGGTGACCTTGTTTGATTACCTCAAAACCGATGTTTGCAATTATTTGGATTGTAGAGCCCCAAAGGAAGGCACAACTTTGTATTCAACACTTATAAGTGGCTGGATTATTAAATGATTAGTTTAGTCAATATAGATAACCAGATTACATATATACTAATTCTATGCAGGATTTATACTTGATATATTCCAAATTATTCACTAGTTTAATAAAATTTAAAAGAGAAGGTATGGATGAAAGTTGCCATGAATCTTTACATAAAAGCAAGATCTAATATGTAATCAAGTTTAATAATTTCTGTACATCAAAATGAAAAATAGAAGTGATGACATTTCTTTTGGACCCACTTAGTCGATGGAACCCGCTTGTTCATTAATCATAGAGCATGCTCCAATTCAAGGGCACTGAAAAAATAATAATTCGTGTAGAAATTGTAGAACAAGTATCAATTTACACAAACACTCACATATTCTCGAGATATGCTAATATATTCAAAAGCAAATTCGGTGTAGAGCCTAAAAGAGGTCAAAATCAGCTTATTCTGCTTTGTTTCAGGAATACATACCTGTTAATTATTGAAGTGACATGAAAAGCGACCATTTCTCGCAAGGAGCGACCATTTCTCGCCTTGTTAGCGCTTCACGCTTTCCGTTCAGCGATTCTTCCGTTTAGTTACTGTAGATTTCAGGTTCTGGTCGATCGCTCTGCACCACGTCATCGCATGGCTCGTGGGTCTTCTCCTTTTCAGTTCCTTTTTTTCCACCATTCTTCCCTTATTTTTCTTGTGAAAGCGGTGAGGATGATGTGACATCTTCACGTAGTCCCGCAAAGGAGCATCTCTATCCGCGACGCCCCTCTCTCTCACCCCACCGTCCCACGCACTCACCTCCTCCTTATCTTCCTCACCAACGGCAAAGCGTGGATGCGGATGGGTGCACGAGGTCGGGGGCAATGTTCAATCGATACTGAGCAGGTTCGAGGAAGGGTAGCAGAGGAGTCGACGCTGGATGCTGGAGCTAGAGGGGACGCAGTAGCCTCATGAGTGGATGGGCGGAAGGGCCTTCTCCTTTTCAATTCTTTTTTTTCACCACATGTCCCAAAATTTTCTAGTCAAGGCGATGAGGATGATGTGACATCTTCTTATAGTCCCGCATAGGAGCGTCTCTACCCGCGCAACCCCTCTCTCACCCCCACCGCCCCTGTGCTCACCTCCTCATTATCTTCCTCACCACCGGCAAAGCATGGCGGCGAATGGGTGCGCGAGGTTAGGGGCAATGTTGAATCGGTATTGGGCAGGTTCGAGGCGGGGAAGCAGAGGCGGCCGACGCTGGATGCGGGATCTAGACGGGAGGCGGTGGCCTCGTGAGTGGAGGGGTGGCGGGAGCATAGGTGAGAGGGAGATCTTCGGAGCGGAGGAGGTCGCGCATGTTGCTGGGAAGATACGGAGAAGGGGCTTGGATGGGCGGGGGCTTGGGTGGAGGGGAGCTGGATCGAGATGGGGATGAGGGTGGGGGTGGGGACGAGGACGGGAGGGACCAGCTTGTAAGACTTCGGTCAACATCTGAAACTGCACGGTTGAGATGACTCAGAGTGAAGATCAGATGGCTAGAAACGCGCGCGCGACCAGATGGCCTCAGATAGCTCGCTTTTGCTCATGCTTAAGCTATAGTATAATGTCTTACTCCCTGCATTCCAAAACAAGTGTCGTGAATTAAAACCACGGAAGTTATTTTAGAATGGGGGAACAATGTTCTTGGATTTTTCAAATCCTCCGAATAGTGGTCGGAACAGGGCAAGATTGCGGGGTTGTATCCGCAGCAGGAGGTGGCATGGCGACCATTGGTTGTTGGGCACCATGGTTATGCTAGAGATCATCCGGGAGGTGGGCTGGAATTGTACTATCCAGTTCGTCCAATGTGGATGCCAATGCACTGGTAATCAATGCCTCTCCTTCACAAATAGCGGGGTGGAAGTGCGCCCAACTAGTGAAACGAGGTTGCTCCTTTCTAGCGTATCTTGGGGCTGGAGGCTGGGACAAGCTGATGATAGCGACGCCTATGGGTGTTGTCACGTCCTTGGAGGCGTCATCATGGCACCGCCCATGATCCTCCGCCTCTAGTGCTAGGGAAACCCCAAATTTGTCTGGTGGTATCATACAACGACGACACCACGGTGTCATCTACTCCTTTTTGGCATTGTATAGGTTGTTTGAGGAGTCCGGGGAATGGCAGATGGAGTCAATGTTGTTGGCAGCCATTTAGAGCTTGAATCTTCCAGGCGTAGTGTACTTCATCACTGATGCTTCCTAGGTGACACCTTCCTCATGTCTAGGCAGATCCCGCGGTCCACATGCCGACTTACTGGTGGATATTACGTTGATATGTGCCTTCTTGTGCTCAGAGTCGTGCCATCAGAGTTCCCCACGTTGGTAGCGACGCGAACTCGAGACCCTATGTCTTGCATCCTTGTCGTATGTGGAGAGAGGTAAGGGAGAGTTTCCGTTGTGTGGTTTGGTTTGAATTTTTTTGTAAAATAGGGATGTTGAGTTTGCAGCGGCAAGGTTTGACCGAAAACTTAGGGTGGACCAAGCATGACACGTGTTTACTAGAATGTAGCTCCACCAATTCATGTTTGTACCATGGTGTTATATTGACGGTCTTGGTCTTTCTTCTATGAAATGAGATACACCTTTAAGGATTCAAATGATTTTCTTATAAATTGGAAACTTAACAATGAGTTGTACAAATTATGTATGCATGTTTATAGCATGATTAAGGACTATATTTCTTCTTTTAACTATGCAAGTATATTTTATTTGTTTTCATTGCCTTGGATCCCGATTCTTATAGTAGGTTTTTATTTTCCTTAGGATTAAAGACAGATGCCCTAATCCTGGCCGAGCTGAATCAGTTGTGGGTTGTTTCAACATACTAACATCCATCGGGAAAGATATAATTACACTTTCGGTACCACGTCATGCATCGAGATTGCGTTTTAGTCCCACATCTTGGAAACTAGACCGTGTAGGTACCAAAACTTGCACACTCTGAACGAATTTGGTCCAAGGAGATGTGGTATCAACATGTGGGATGTCATGTTGGATAATTTCATTGCTAATTTTGCAGAGAACCCCCTGAATTATTAACCTTCATAGAAACCCCATTGCCAATGTTTCTTACAAAAAACTTACTCTACATCTCGTATCCCTTGCCGACAGCATTTCTTTCCCCAAGTTCCCGAAAGCTGGTGCCATCTATGGAGCTTGCTAATGGAGAAGATGGCATAGCACTCATCGGACGATTCCCTTGAGAACACGAGTTGCTCGCCTGCACCTGCTCGCAGAGCAGGGTCATGGTGGAGGGGCAGGCTCATGCCCTGCTCACTATCATTCTCAGCGGGTGCGGGATTCGGCGGGGGTCATTGTACAGGTGACAAAGGAGGAGGCGAGGAGGTGGCACGAGAAGATCTATAACAAGGTTATGATGCTCCACTGTGTCTTCACATCGGAGGAGAGGGCCGCCATCGCAGAGCCCAATGGCTGGAGGCTATTGCTCACCATGAACGTCAACTTGGAGACGCGGGTGCATATCCTGCATGCACAAGTCGATGCTAGGTTCCCGTAGCCTCCCCCACCACCACCATACCCTCTGCCACAATGATGCTCGAATCAGAGATCACTTGTGGTGGTGGTGGGAGCATCTGTAAGGAGGGTGATGGATGGGTGATGTTGACCATGGAGTACTCCTAGAATCAGTGGAGATGACAACAGCAAGAAAAATATCTGCTCCCTAGGTATGGTTTTCATCTTCTAACCTTTTGTTCTTAAGTTAACTAAACTTTGCGTTTTAGTTTTAGTGTCAATTTCCTTTTTACTGAACTCATGCAAATGGAATCATAACAATGTGTCATTGGTGACAAGAAGATCGAGCATGTAATTGGAGGAATATAATGTGGCTTTGGTCAGGAGGCTATCTGAGGAGGCTATTTGAGGAATACAATATTACTTCACCTTTATGGGCTCATAGAGTTGCACTTTAGTGTAATGAAGAGAGTAGGGAGGGGCGGAATGATAGAAACTATTTCATGAGACTTTGAGTTGCATTAGGGGTTCTTAACCAGGGACCTTAGAATATAAAGAAGTGGTTGGATTTCTATGTCTGAATGAATCCTTTGTTTGAACATGTAAATGGCCTTAGGACCAATCATTAGAGGTGTATTTACACATGTATATGGCTGCACCTATTTTAGGCTCTGTCCAACGAGAATTAAACTTGAAAAATGCTCACCATGTTGTTATAAAAATATTTATGCTAAGTAAATCCATGTCTCCGCCGAGAACGTTTGTTACATATAAAAACACATACTTGAGCTTGTCCTCTTGCGACATATAGAATCGAGCCTTCTCTAAAAAGAGCATTTACTTACTTGCAATTTACTTTACATCAATTTACTTTTATGCGAACTATAAACCTCAAAAACACAAAACCCTTGCATATTTTATTGTTTTACTTAATGAAATTGCTAACCAATATCTTCACCTCCTCGTGGGTTCGATAACCTTTAAAATATTGAAAGGTACTACAATAGACCTCCTGCACTTGGGAGACAGTAATGCCTTATTCCTATTTTTATTAGGCCTACCCATAACATTGGGGGAAAAGGTGGATGTCCGAGATTGTCCTGGCAGGGTATCTCACAAAGTAGGATGGAATCGAACACTAGGGGATGAACACAATCTCCTCAAATCTTCTTGAAGCCTGGGGAGGAAACAATAGAGAAACCACAGCAAGGGGACATAGAGAGTTACCCAGGTTTAAGGCACCGTGCGAAAACCCTACTCTTGCATGTCTAGATTGCTTGCACTTCTTGGCAAAGTTTTCAGTACAAGGGGCTGATCAAGGATCGGCTCTAAGGTTCCTATCCAGGAGGGAGCTAGGGATTCCAGAGGTCGATGAAGATTGGATTCCCCTAAGGTACTACCCTACCCCCTTTTATATATGCATCGGTCCTCTTCCCACGTCAAGGCAGGAAGGGTTCCCACATGGTGATTGAGGCGGGGGTAGGTAGGGCACAATTGTCTTCCCCTGTGGACTTGGTCCATCGCCAGGCGTCGTGGGCATCTTGCCCTCTGCCTCCTATACGCTCCTCTAACGTCAGAGGAGGGTGGTCCCCACATGGTACAGGTCCTGTCAGCCATGCTTGGCTTGGTGAAGAAGATCCCTTCCTTTTCGAAGGGGTGCCTCTATGGTCCTTGTTCCTCATTAGCACGATGGAGCTATCGCCTAAGTGCGCTTCATGTGATCCCTTGAAGTGGTGACCTCCCCTTTCCGGAGGCCTTCTCTTGGAGGTTTCTTGAGGAGATCTCGGTGATGTGTCTCTCGAAGTGGTTTTCCCTCTAGGGGAGGCTCGGGAGTAGGTGAGCCGTGATACCCTAGGATCCACTGGCCCGACATTGGATAAATGGGTTGTCAACTCATTTTTACCCAGAAGGCTCTCCCTCTCATTGGTACCAAGTTGAATGCATAAGCTTTGTTGAATGAGTCAACAATGCAGTAGTCGTACACTAGATTCTCTGTTTTTATGTCATATTTTCTGCAACAAGCAATTACATGGTGACATGAAATTATACTAAGTTCACACCTCTTATAGTCACAAGTTCTTTCTTTGAAATGTACACTATAGTATTTCTCCAACTCATGGCTACTGTCCAAGTACAAACAATTCCCTGCAAGAGTCACTCTACACTCATTGCTCAACTATGTGAATTTGTCCAATTTCTTCTTAATCTTGGGGAAAATTACTCCATTCATCTTCTTAGACTCTCTTTGTTTACTTTATGTTCTTTGGAGAATCTTGTAGAATAGGGTTTCAAGCATGGATAAAAATGTCATCTCTTTGGCTTCTAGAATGTAGCTATTGAACACTTGCGAGTTATTGTTCAAAAGCATATCACACTTTGGATATTCATTGAAAAAATCCTTAATCTAGGTGTTAGGCACTAGCTACTCTATCCATGCAAAAGCCTCCTTACTGTCATTCTTTAGCTTTTGCAATTTGCTATGCCATTTGGGAACACATGTTGACCTAACAATAGCCCAAAGGTCATTTTTCAATACCTCACCTCTATGCACTGCCCTATGAAAGTTTTGAATTAAATGCCTCACACAAAATCCATGTTCTACATCTCAAAACACCTTCTAAACATCATTAGACCTTGCAAAAAATGAAGGAATGGCTTGTCACATTATTATGTTGTCACACTGTTTAAGATTCTTTAATTTAAAATGGCTTGTGACACTATTATCAAAAATATCTTGTACTTCCCAAGATTATCCTTATATTGAGGTTCTACTCATCAGTTGGCAATCACATGATAAGAATGTAAATTAAGCAATACATTGTCTACATGATGAGTGCATATTTACATCATGTTTTATATTGTTATTTTGCATTGTAGATGTAGGATCTTGATATTTTACGGCGCTCATGCGCACAGTTTATGTCTGTTTTCACTAGGACCAGGACAGATGATGGATACAATGGATACAATTCTTAGAGCAATTGTACTGAGGAGAAAATGAGTCAAAAACAACATAAAAAGCTAATTTGAGAATTATCAATAACACCAGAAGAAAACCCGAAGCAATCGAGGCATACAGACGGTTCAACGATCAACTATATGACCGGAATACTTTTTCCGGTTGTATAGTTCCAGTCCTATAGTTGGCGCCACCACCGCCTCTTCAAATAGTTTCACCCCGTGCAACTAGATTGGGGAGACGACATACAGAACACCCAGAAATCACCAAAACCTCACCTCTAGAAGGCATCTGGAGGGGGAACTCGTCCACCAGGGATCCATCTTCGCCCTGCGCAGATCCAGGAGGCTAAGGCATCAATCTTCATCATCAACCGCTGCATCACCACCATCTCCATCCATCCCATCTACATCTTGTCTATATCTTGTTGTAATTTCCATACTCGTTGTGGATTTATACAAGTACTATTCATTTATGATTGTTTCCATTACCATTACCATGATGTTGATTGCCTCCATGTCTGAGGAGATCTCTAGTTCTTGGGGAGATGGAGAAACCCTAGCATATGATTGAGATGAGATAGAGATTATTATGTTATACATCATTATGTGTATGTGTTAATTGTCTTCATCTTGATGTGGGGAGTTGTGCACCTCCTTAATATTTGCCTCCTATGGGGACTCAATGAAGGGGATTACTTGTTGGTCGACAGGGGGATGATATCGCTTACTATGACTATAAACTTGTTGTCATTCCTTATGTACTAACTCGGGGAATCAAGGAGAACTCATTAAGCCATGTCCATGCCACGGTAGAAATCCCTTCATAGAAGTACGATTGATGTCGTTTATTCATCAGCTGTGGTTATGAAGGATGATGTGTGCAGTGGTTGCTGCCTATTTGTATATATATGGAGCTCTGATGGCTCGTGGTTGATGTAGAGCTCGTTGGGAACCCCAAGAGGAAGGTATGATGAGCACAGTAGCAAGTTTCCCTCAGTTATGAAACCAAGGTTTAATCAAACTAGTAGGAGCAAGGAAACACCCCAAAGGTGTTACTAGCTGAGCTTTGGCAGGGCGCACTACTGGTGCTAGTAGCAACGTGGAGACCTGCACAACACAACCACAGAACTTTGTCCCCAACTTGCGATGAGGTTGTCAATCTCACCGTGTTTTGCGGAAAACAAAGGATTAAACGTATCGAATGGAAAGAAGTAAAAGTTTGCAGAAAGTAAACACAAAGCAGTAAAAGATTGTAGATTGTATGTAAAAGACAAGGACCAGAATCCATAGTTCACTAGAGGTGGCTCTCCTTAAGATAGATAACATGCTGGGTGAACAAATTACAGCAGGGAAATTGACAAACACCGAGAAAGCAATACATGCATATACTAATCATCTTGACTCCTTTGAGACTTGATTGGGCATTACAACTAATACATAGACCGCCATCCAACTATATCTATGACTAATAATCCACCTTCAGGTTATCATCCGAACCCCTCCAGTATTAAGTTGCAAGCAACAGATTATTGCTTTACGAACTACGTGTAAAGTAAACAATGCGATTGTTCTATGAATAAAGGATTGTTGTTTTCTCCCTAGTAGCAACAACACATCTAGTACCTTAGAGATTTCTGTCACTTCCCCAGATTACCAGAGGCATGAACCCACTATCGAGCATAAATACTAACTCTTGGAGTTGCTAGCATCTACTTGGCCAAGATAACTACTAACAACGGAAAGCATGCAAGATCTCAAATAACAAAGACATGATAGAATCAATAATCAATCTGAAATAGCATCTCAATATCCATCGGATCCCCGCAAACACAACATGCAGAATTACAAATAGATGATCTTGATCATGAACGGAGCTCACAAGATCTAAACATGAAAGCACAAAGGAGGAGAACCAGCCATCTGGCTACTACATGGATCCGTAGTCCAAGGATGAACTACTCACGCATCACACCGGAGGCTTGCATGGTGATGAAGAAGGCCTCTAGGGTGAATTCCCCTCTCCGGCAGGGTGCCGGGAAGAGCTTCAGATCCCTCCCGATCTAGGGATGGAGATGACGGCGGCTACAGACTCTTTCGTGGATTTTTGATCGGGTCCTTAGGGTTTTCGTCCCGAGGGCAATATATAGGCGGAAGGAGAGGCCGAGGGGATGCCGGGAGCGGCCACACCACCCCCTGGCGCGGGCCAGGCCTGGCCGCGCGGGCCAGGTGGTGTGGTGGCTCCCTGGCCCTTCTCCGTCTCGTATTCTGGCACTTGATCACTTCCGAAAAAATAGGCACTTTGGCTTTTGTCCCGTCCAATTCCGAGAATATTCATTTTCTGACTTTCCTGGAACCAAAAACAGCAGAAAACAGGCAGCTCGCACTGTGGCTTTTGTTAATAGGTTAGTCCAAGAAATCATAAGAAAAGTACTCCAAAGTTGGAACAAAACACAAGAAAGTGGATAAAACCAAGCATGGAACATCAAAAATTATAGATACATTTGCAATGTATCAAGCGCCTCTCACATACATACGTATTATGAGAATATTTGTTATAATAATCTTGATTGCTTGGTCTAAATTGCTACCGGTGTATCCACCACTCCCTAAGAACGCCTTTTCCCAATTGCAGTTCCAAAGTTCTATTACACACACGTTTCTTACTTTCTGCATTAAGTTTTACTTTACTTTATATTACCTCGTTCAACCAAAAACCCAAAAACAACTCTACTTTTCTTGCATCTTAAAGTTATTTCTTAAGTACTTCGTTTAGTTGTAGTTAAAAGCATTTTAGTCTTTCGCCTACTGCTCCATGTGGGATCGATATCTTTATTTTGAAACTAGCTACAAACGATCTGTGCACTTGCAGTCATCACTACATACGAGTATCTTTATTGGAGAAGGAACAAAGAGATGCAATGGAATGCCTGCAATAGCTTAGGGAACCCAGGGTAGATGGGAGGTGCATGAGCTCTACTGAAAGTGTGATGCTGATACATGAGCTTTGAAGGTATGTTACTCCTGATTCCAAAGATGCAAGTGCTTTGTGTAGGCTTGGAAGGACAAAGGATGTCGCCTAGAGGGGGGATGAATAGGCTTTTGAAATAATTACGGTTTGGGCTCTAATAAATGCGGATTAAAACTAATGCTTAATTTATCAAAGCACAAAACTTAAAACCACTAGGTTCAACTAAGTGCACCAACAACCTATGCTAAGCAAGGCAAGCAACAAGAGATAGCAAGATATAATATGTCAAGAATGGTGGCTATCAGAATGTAAATTGCATAAGTAAAGGGCTCGGTTGAGAGATAACTCATCAACACAGAGACGAAGTTCACTTCGAAAGAAGCTATGTCTCCGTTGGAGAGGTGCGATGACGCAATGTTCTCCGAATGCCACAAATGGCTCACCTTGAGGTGTGGTCGCTCGATCCTCACTCAACGCCACACAAGGCCTTACCCCAAGATGCAAAGGCATGCAACTCACCGACGCCACAATTGGCTCACCCTATTCTCCCATGAGCTCACCATAAAGGCCTACTCATGATCCAATATGGGACACTTGAGGGTGGTCACCGAACCCGTACAATCTTGGGGCAATCTCCACAACTCAATTGGAGGACTTCCAAGAATCACCACAAAATCCTCGAACTTGAGGAATCTCCACAACTCAATTGGAGGCCCCAAGGGTATAACACCACTACCACAACCGTCTAGGGTTCCAAGAACCCAAGAGAAACAAGTCCTCAAGCTTGAACTCACCAAATCTTCGTAGAGAACTCAAATCAATGGACCAAATGCAAGGGTAAGTCCTTCACTCTCAAATTCCACCAAAGCTAAAAATCTATTGGGGGAATAAGAGATGAAGAACACAAGAGGAGAACACAAAACTCTCCAAGATCTAGATCCCAAGGATTCCTTCACAAAGTAGGGATTTGGTTTGGTTGGGTTGTAGGTCTGGATCTCCTCTCTCAAATCCCTGAAAAATATGCAAGACTCATAGGAGGGGGAAGGGGAGAGGACAGGCTATTCAAGGTCAACAAAGGAGGAGGAGAAAGAGAAAAACGGACCAAAATAGCTCCAACCATGAAGGGGAAGAGGAGCCCCTTTTAGAGGACTCCCAGATCTGACCATTTGGGCTATTTACGTGCTTGGCCGGTAGTACCAGTCAGCCACGGAAGTTTCGGTCAGCCTGAATCCAACGGCTCAAAAGCAGTTGAAACAACCTGGCTGTATAGGCCGGAATTTTAGCCTGACCCGTGCCGGAACTTCCGGCCGGTACTACCGGTCTACTGCCGGCAAGTATCGATAATAAAACGCGACCAAGGAGAGAGATGCCAGCGGGGTGTCATGGGGTGGGGGAAAGTGAGCCGAAATTTCCACCAGTACTACCGGCGGCAAAATATGCTCGAGTGGTACTTTTGGTACCTGGCCGGTACTTCTGGCCGTGTTGTTCCAACGGCTCTTCCGACCAGTACTACCGGTCTACTATCGGCCCAAGTACTAATAAATAGGAAGCAAAAACAAAACAGATGTTGGGGCATTCCCATGCTCATTGGAACTAGCCCGATACTTCAACCGCTACTACCGGCACCAAAATTGGCCTAGCGGTACTTCCGGTAGGCAGCGGTAGTTCCGGTTAGGGAAACTCTAGAACCAAAACTGCCATAGCTTTTGCATTTGAACTCCAAAAGAGATGAAACCAATTTTGTTGGAAAGATAACAACGAGTAGAATTCCTCCCAAGGTGTGAGATACTCCCAAGGGACAAAATATCATGAATAAATATCTGAGGTACCTCCAAAGTGTGGAGCCAGAAAACTTGCAAGATCAAAAAAGCAATGTATATTCAAGGGAAATCTGTTTTTGATGAACTTGAGCTTGTTATGAAGATAACCACAAGCTATAGATCCACACATGGACAAGATCCAAACAATAACCAAGAAAGATGATGCTATGTATGCAAAGGTTTGAGCTCTCTCCGAAAGATATGATCGAGCAACTCACTCGAGAGTCCCTCTTGATAGTATGGCTATCTATCATAAATCCGGTCTCTCAACAACTACAAGAGACCGGTAAAATAGAAAATCTATCAAGATCATACTTTTGTATTGAGCATTCCACTTGAGCTTGATGTACATGATCGTGTCTTCTTTAAGATGGAACATCTTTCTTGATTGCTCTTGCTCTCACTTTGCTTGATGAAGACTTGTGAATTGCTCTCCCATACTCATCGGTAAACCTCTTCTTTGAACTTGTCGTCATCACTCCATGATCATCGAGGATGGCAAGCTTCAAGCATGAGATATTGTAGAGATGCCGCACCTTGAGCTTGCACTTCTTCATTTCTTCTTGAGTGTTGATCCTTCTTGAATCAACGCTTTGCACTTGTCTTGATCAACCTCCAAACTTTTGCTTTCTTCAATAAGATTCCAAAAGGCCCAAAGCCCTTGGAAATTTCTTCTTCTTCATTTCTTAACCTTTCATCCTTGAAACCAACACATGGCCTAAGTAATACCGATTGACAAATCAAACTCAATTCAACCATTAGTCCATAGAGATTGTCATTAATTACCAAAACCACACATGGGGCACACATGCACTTTCAAGGCTTAAAAAAGGTATCAAGTTTGTGATAAGAATCTTAGGAGGAATAATAAGAAGTAGAAGATTAATGTTGTATCTTTTAATTCAACACTGTTATGAATAAGCTTAATGTTGTATCTGTTAATTAAGCACTACTTGGAATAAATTTTTCTAAAAATGAAGGCAAGAAACCTTTTGTCTGTCACTCATAATTGTCCATGGATATGTGTTTGTAATATTCAAGTCATCACTAAGATTTGTGAGAAAACACTCCCAGAAACTTGTGCACTCAACCTCACACACACCAAATGCAACTGGAAATATGAAATTGCTTGGGTCTATTACAACTGCTATCAACAACACTCCTTTGCACCTAGTTTTAATGTGGCACCCATCTAAGAAAATAAAAGGACTACTACCAGCAAGAAAACCCCTTTTGCAAGATTTATAGATCCAATAAAGAGTGGCCAAATGCTCTTTGTGTTGAGAACTACCAGGATCATTTACTAAATTAGTTGCAAGGACAAACTTAGAACCAGGGTTGCGCCTCCTAAGCTCTTGACTATATTCCAGTTGCTGATTGGACTGGTCTTCCTCATCACCATGAATTTGAAGCAATGATGCATCCCTTGCCATGCATAGTTTCCACCTAGGTGGGCACATTTTAAATTCCCTTATAACCTCTATTGCAAAACTCTACATACCTAGCTATTGTCCTCGAAATCATGCATGAACTTGTCAACAAGAATTTTTTAAGTGATTACTTTTTTGGCCAGCTTCCCTCACATGTGTGAGTGCCTTCATATGTAGTGATCACAAATCCACTAGTCCTTCTATCATAATTAGATGATTTCATGAAACAAGTACAACCTAGAGCACACACTGCTTCAACCCTCCTTCTGTCATTCTTGGTCTTCTTAATTTGCTTTCTATTTCTAATGGTGTATGTTGTTAAAGCCTTTATCAAATCCTCAACACCACTGAACTTCATCCCAAGCCTAAATACAACATTGACCATGTCAACCTCTACATTTAATGCCTTAATCTTGTTCATCGGGAGTAGTCTGTATCCTTCTCCCATATCAAGATGATCATCCTCTAGGTAATTTTATCTTCTTTCTCATCACAAATTTCTTTCTCATTATGATCATTGACTGATTTTTCAGTATTGTCTTCAAAAATGTCATCATTACCTGATTTAGCATTGTAATCACGGTCATAGAACTCACCATGCTCACTATCACCATTGTCACTTTGACCTACTTGCATATTTTGATCACTTTCCATCTCTGCAACTTCAACAATAGATGAATGTGAATGCTCAGCTTCTCTGTCATTTATTTGTCTGATGATAGAAGAACTTGAAGACTCAACATGTGTAGAGGGAGCTAGAGTTGGATCATAATTAGGTGGATCAGATGGGTTTGGAAGCCTTACAATGACTTATTCTCTTAACCCCTTCCGAAAGTTTGTATAATCAACAAACAACACCGGTGTCTTAAATATCTTGCTAGCATTGATCATTTGTCTGATGTCAAAATGCTTCTCAATTAGCACAAATCCTTCGTTTAGCTCCTTCTCTGGTAACAACCAATACACCGAGAGCCTCTCATTTCTAATGTAGCCCAAAATTCTGAGAATCTCATAAATTCATCCAATAAACCACGTGTCACCAGTGCAATTATCAAAATAATCAGTTGGTGCAATCTCACAGGTCAGATTTCCTCTTAACCCATAGAAAAAACCACCGTGCACTACTTCAACTTTAAACATGCTATTGTCCTCTGTTGGAAACATAACTATAGAAGAAACTAAAAATAGCAGCAAAAATCCAGTTAACTCACTAACATTCAGTTAAATGAACCATGAACCTAAATCCGACAGTGATCATCACGAACCATGAGCAAATCAAAATTTCAGACTAAACTAACCTACCAGTCATGCACAAAATCTTCATACAGTAGCCATTACACTCAAAAGGTGACATTTTTATCCTATATTCATGGAAATAAAATCCTCCAAATGAGCTTTTTGGCATTACTTGACAACAGACCACAGACCCGAAAGAAATCGTGCATAAATCCCCACCTTTGCCCTAATAAACGTTGTACCAATATTCCTTAACCCATTTCCCAACAATTTCCACCGCTAGAAATACCTAAATCACTAGCGATCATGCGCCCACCTTTAGCTCGCCGACGAGCACATGAACGAGCATAAAAGACGATGATGTACGGAGAAATATACCGTACCATAATGTCGGGATCCACACAGAAACATTGTCGCCACCAACTGCTCAGCCTTTGTTGTCGTAACTCTCGTTGTCTGTTCTTGCCAAAAAGGTAAGGATAAAAGGATATAAGGAGGAGAATGAGGGTCCTTTCTGGAAAAAATTCATTGCCTACATCCCCGAAGGACTTACATGTAATTTCTTTTTCCTTCCTGGATTGCAACGCGAACAAAAAATTATCAAACTTGGCTAATGTGGCACAATTAGACTAGTCATAGTGCAAGTAGCTGCAGCAGTAACTAGAAAATTGCTTATCTTTTTTTGAAAGGGAAAGATCTCGAAGGGTCCAAAAGCCGCATTACTTAAGAGGTGAGTACAAGATTGCAGGAAGGTTCTAAAAGAAAACAAAAATTACAAAGCAGACCCTCCATTTTGCAAACAAGAGCTTGAAATAAAATAAGGAAACACAATTGGGTCCTTCATCATCACCATCGGCCATTTAAGACCTTAGGCCATGGGCGCTTGCACCATCACCAGGACGAGACCACTTGGGGTGGCACTTGCGATGATTCCCACACCGAGGAGAAAGATCCTCCACTTTGGCTTGCTCGCCTGGAAGAAGAAAACGCTCGGGTATTCCCGAGCGTGGAGTGGCCACACTGACTAGAGATAGCGTCAGTGACATGCCCTTCGCTTGGGAGCTCCACACATCACAGCTTCAAGATCCCATGTTCCACCTTCCCATGGAGCCGCCATTCCAGGCCACAAAACAAGGTCTACCTTCTACTTCCCGTCACCGAGACGACCAAGCAAAGAAGGCAAGACCTCAAGATCTATGAAGGAAGTAGCTCTGATAACCTATAGACGCCGTGCTCCATTATACAGTTCCTCCCTTCTCCCCTCGCCACCCAGGGTGGCTAGAGAAAGGCAGAACACCCACTGACATCTCTCCTTTTCCCCCTACCTGCATGGCCGGCCAAAGAAGAAAGAGACACCCGCACTTGAATCTTGATCTCAACAGGTAACACGGCTTTATTGATGGAGATCTTGGTTCTTCCCGTGATCCTCATCTCCAACCTCTAGAGCCAAAGAAATAGGAGAAGAAACCCTACCTGGCTCCATATATGGCTGAACAGATCAGAGTCCCTACTTCAAACTATGATCATAAAGCTCAACATAGGCACACGGACAAATCTACATCTACTTTGTACACGGTGAGCATCTCCTCCTTCCCATCTCTAGGCAGCAGCATCGCCGGAGATGAGTCGAAGAGGAGCTCGCAATAGAGGATGGACTCTCAAAACGAAGGAGGGGGTTGCCTCTCATTTCGTGCGAGAGGGAGCTGTCTAAACCCTCGAAGATGTTCTATGAGAAGACTTAGAACAGTTTGGACCAAAATCGTCTAGAGTGTGCAAGTTGTGGTACCTCACATGTTCTTCTTGCAAGACGTGGTACCAAAACATGATCTAGGTATAAGACGTGGTACTAAGGGTATGTGTAATGGTAGAGAAGGCGAGTCTTCTTTTAGCTCTCCACGTAGTCTAGAGAATGCAACAAAAATAAGTCGTACGATGGATCATCTCTTATTACCCTCTCTAAGAATTAATGTGAATTGACTAATTATAGTAAGAATTTGTGTTGGTAAAGGAAGACACAAGATATAATGGAGAAATTAGTCTTCTCTTATTTTAAGAAATCATCGTTTAGCTTTGCTAAGTGAAGAGAACTGATGAGTCCAAAATTGAAGCATATTTACCTTCTGATTTTTCATAAATAGAGTAGGGATTTTTGTATTTCACTGTGTTTGCATGCACCTTTTTGTCCTTGTTTCAATAGGACCCCGAATCATTAAGTCTTATATGAACATATAAATTGGAACTATCATATTATGCTATAATATGATATTTTTAAGTGATAAAAGTCATTTTATGGATTTACCTTTGCACCTAGGAGAACACCAAACGAGGGGAAGTCACATGCACCGATAACGACCAGTGGTACGGGAGGAGCCCTCCCGTACCATCCACCTGTACTGAGTGGAAGCGACTCCGCCTCGCCAAATACTTTCTCCTGACAAATATGGCAGACAGATCCGACAGTCTCAGCCACCAGAAATCACAAAAAAACACATATGAAAGGGATCTGAAGCAGGAACTTGGCTAGGGGCAAATCCCTGATGCTTCACGGATCATTGGAGGACATCTCGTCATCCCCTTCACCATCAACCGCTGCATCTCCATCACCATTGCTACCCCCATCTCTCATCTATTAAATCTTGTTGTAATTCCAGATTCAATTGTGGTTTGCATTAGATCTACCTCTGTACTTTTATCCATCCATTTGATTATGATGATGTTGTTGATTGCTTCCATGTGTGAGTAGTTCCTTTGTTCTTGGGAATATGGAGAAATCCTAGCACTATTATGAAATTGCAATAAAGATGATCTATTCTTGTGTTCGTCTAACTGGCCGATCTATGATAGATTTATGATTTGAGTTTGATCTCTCTCTTTAGCTGGTATGTGTAGTCAGCCACATATCATTTGCCCTCGGGACTAAAGGGAGGGAGAAATCCTTTGGACATGTTTGGAATCGTGCCCGGAATAGTTTCATGAAAATTGGCACCGACTCGTAACCTACACGGTCAAAGTAGGATAAAGAGATACTCCCTAAGCTAATTACGATATCCATGGGGAAACCCTTAATTGTGATGGTTTGTATGGGTGATTGCTCTCAGACATCGCAATGGTTATTTAGAGGTGACCTCGCTCTTAGCTCAACAAAGTGGCTTCCTACAAGCCTTGTAGTGAACATCTTATTATGGAGCTCTCTCCACACATCTCATGACACAAGAAGTATCTTATATTAATTAAAAATAATATCATGCTAGTGGTGTATCCTACATCCCCAAGAATGTTTTAGCCCTATTGAGTTCAACCACACTTTCACACGACCTTGTTACTTGCTTTGTTTTACTCATTTTAATTACTTTTCTATAAACAATCAAAAACCTTTCAAACACCCTTTACTTGAGATCAAAGTCAGCTTACAAGTATCCTTTGGTAGATAGTAACGAGCGGCATAAAGATCTTAACCAAATATCTCTCTGTGGGTATGATACTCTTATTTCGAAACTAGCTACAATTGATCTATGCACTTGCAGCCATCAAGCTATTTTCTGGCATTGTTGCCAGGGAGCTAAGCACATTTGGTCTTTGTTCTTAGTTGCTTATTCTACTAATTGGTTTACTAAAGTTGCTTGCTAGTTTCAGGTAAGCACCATGACCGCACTCGGACTGATGAATCAGCTCGATGCAACTAAATACCTCGGGAAGTTCAATCGAGGACCTGTCAAAGAATTCCAGAGTGGGAAGGAACCAGAATACGAGGTCAACCCTCACTTTATCGCTATTATTAAAGAAAAAATTTGTAGGAGATGATACCGATGGGGATCCTTACACTCATTTAATGCATTTTACCGAGCTATGTTGGACACTTAAATTGATAGGCTATTCTGATGATGAATTGAAACTTAAACTATTTAGCCAATCTCTAACCATCACTGCTTTAGCTTGGTATAGAATTTGCCCTACAGAGAAAATAGATACCTAGGAAAACTCAAAGGAAAATTCGTGTTTTGATTCTGACGCGAGAAGGGTAATTATAAACTTCAAGAACCACTTAGGTGAAGGCTTGGTAAGAGTCTTCAAAAGGTATAAGTCTGTACTTGATAAATGTCCCCGTCATGATTTACCTGAATGGTACGTTTTACATATTTTCTATGGGGGACTTAATCAAGAAATTAAGCACGAGCTTGACACAAATTCCGGAGGCTCCTTCATGGAGTTAAATATAATTAAAGCTTGGGAACTTTTAGAACGAATCCGCCGTAATAGAGAGATATGCGGATTTGATTTAGGCGGTGAAGGAGGTATGGAAATTGAATATAATTGTCTTAATGCTTGTAAAGAATTCGGTGAATTAAAGGAAACTATTGATGAACTTCAACTTGATGATGATATTATTTTGCAAATCCTTCAGTCTTTTACAGAACACATTGAGGTCCCTAAGAATGATTAGCTTCATTATACTCTGCCACCCAAACCATCTGAAGAAGATGATCCAATAAGCATAGCTTCTATCAAGCCATTAAGGGAAGTACCCCCATATGTTGAACCCCTTCCTTTCTCAAGAACGGCGAGAAAACATATGATGACTTAACATCTCGAAGATCAATGCGAAGAAGAAAATGTATTTCTCAAGACATTGGAAGAAGATGCACAAAAAAGAAAAACTAAAGAAGTGCACAGGTGAAAGGGTAATTGCCCCTATGTGTGGTTTTGGTGATTAATGACAATCCCTATGGACTAATGTTTTCATTGAGTTTTATATGAAGGAATATTCCATAGGTCATGCTTGTAGTCCATATGTTGGATTCAAGTATGGATTCCATGAAGATAAATATATACCTTGAGTTTTGGCATCAAGATCATCGAATTGAAGAGAAGAATATGATATGTTCAAGATCTTGTGTGTGTGATCTCAATAGAAGAATTCAAGATATGGCTCTAAGTTACTCTCATGATAGCCTCATTAGTTGCTCTATGGTTGACTAAGATTTAGAGCATGTAATCAAATGAAGAATTCTTTATGTACCTCAAGATATTGAGATCGAGCATGAGATGATACTTGGTTGACCAATATAAAGAGTGAAGGGTGATTTCAAGTTGGTCAACACATGAAGAGTATAGAATGTACCACATGGATCTTGTGGTATGGTAAGCCTTGTCATTTATGCATCATGAACTAACCCATTATATATGTGCCTTTGCGTTTTCTATATGGGATAGGTATCTTTCCATGGGCATGCTTCAAAAGTGAAGATTTCATATAGCCCATGAGAGGATGACATCAAGTGGTGATCATCATCATAGTTTGAGAAGGGCAAGTTCAAGATAAGCATCTCGAGAAGATCATTTGCTTGAAGCTTGCCGTCCATATTGGTGATAGTGGACATGTGAAGATATGTCTTAATGAAGCTATCCCATAGTGGTGTATGGGTGAGCAAATTACGAGTCTTCACGAAGCAACAATGATCAAGTGATGCATTCCGGCTTGGATGGAGCTTGAACTGTTGCCATCAAGATCAAGAGGGATGCGCAAGGCAAAGGTATGGCCTTGCTAGGTTTTCCTTTTACCGGTCTCAAGGTGGTTGTTGGGAGACCGGGTTATAGGATAGATAGCCGCACTATCAAGAGGAGCTTTCGATTGGGTAACTTGATCACATTGTCTTAGGGAGCTCAATATTTTGCATACTTTTCATCTTCCTATTTTGTTGCTTCTTGGTGTTTCTCCATGTGAGGTTCTTGAGCTTGTTGCTAGCTCTTCCACAAGCCCAAGTTCATCGAAAACGGAATTCGTATGCATCTTCTATGGCGTTTTCGAGTTTGAAGGTTTTACCGGTTTTCCTTATAGGGAGGCTTCATACCTTTCCTAATTTGGTTCTATCCTCCTTATATTGCATTTTTCACGAAGGTCGTTTCATCCTGGTTGTGGATCCGGTCCAACCGGCTCCCAGACCGGGTGGTCCGGTGCCAGCACTAGAAAACCGGATCTGAGACCGGATTTTCTTGTTTTAGCGACTGAATCTATTCCGAGTGGGCGAACAGAAGGTTTTCGGTCTGTAGGCCGGTCCACCGGCCTGGGGACCGAGTTTCCCGGTTCTAGGGCCAGTCCAACCAACTTAGAAACTGAGTTTTCGTTGTTTTCTCTCCAACAACCATATTTGCTTTCCCCTATAAAATGGGGTTCTTCCCCCAACGTTTTTGGGTGTTCTTGAGCACGAAATTGACCTCCATTGTTGACCCTCTTGAGCTTGCCTCCTCCCCCTTCCCTCCTATGATTCTTTCATCTTTTTGTGGGCTTTGTAAGATGAGATCTAGATTCCTCCTCTAAGTGAGGGGAACCCATTGGATCTAGATCTTGAAGTCATTTGTTGATTTCCACCATTGTTGTTCCTCTCTAAGTCCTCCCTAGCACGTGTTGCTTTGGTGGGATTTGAGAGTGGGGGATTTGAATGCCCTTGGTGTTCTTGCTTTGCATTATTGCATAAGTGTTGAGCTCTCCACTACGATTTGTTTGAGTGAGAGACCGTGAGCTTTTTGCTCTTGCAGGGTGACCTCCTAGTTGGCTTGGCGGTTGGTGCCACGGTGTCCTCTTCGTGGAATATTGTGAAGAGACTCGGGCTTCTCCTTCGTGGAGTTTGTGAAGTGGTTGTGGAGCTTGCCATCTTCGGAGTGGAGGAAAAGCTAGCCATAAGGAAAGGGCCTATTCCTTCGTGGGATAGACTTGGAGAAGAAGGTGAGCCTTTGTGGTGTTGGGAAATCCTTCGTGGAATCCCCCACCTCTCCAACGTGACGTACCTTACTTGTAAGGGAACACGAGAATACATCTTCGTCTCCGCGTGCCTCGGTTATCTCTATACCCGAGCTTACTTTCCTTGTGATAGTCATCGAGCTTGAGGTACTTATATCTTGCTTATCACTTGTGGTATATTTATCTTGTGCTATCTTGCTTAGCTTAACTTATTGTTGGTGCACTTAGTTGAGCCTCGTGTATTTAGGTTTTGTGCTTGTAAAATAAACGTTAGTTTAATTCCGCATTCTATCAAGCCAAAACCGTAATAGTTTTTAAATTGCCTATTCACCCCCCCTCTAGGCGACATCTCTATCCTTTCAATTGGTATCAGAGCAAGGTTCTCCTTGTTTAGGCTTCACCGCCTAGAGTGTAAAGATGTCGGCTAGTAGTATAGTGCACAATGACACAATTATCTTTGATGGGACAAATTATATTTTGTGGAGAAATTGCTTGCTTTGTAAACTTCGGACCTCGTGTCCAAATATTGAGCGGTTTCTAGATGTAGGTTTTTCTCCTCCGATGGATCCTCAAAATCTATCTTTAGAGGATGAGAAAAATTTACATCTCGAAGCTCAAGTATCTAATGAGATTATTTTCTCTTTGATCCCCATAGTTAATTTGTTCTTGACAAATGTATAACGCAAGTCATCTCATGAGATGTGGACCAAGCTTAAAGAAATATTTGGTGGGTCCATTTCTCATAGGGTTGGTGGTATCTCCGAGGAGCTCTCTTCTCCTTCACATCATGAAGAGCTCCAAGTGGCTTCCACCTCTGGCCACGATGAGATTTCAATTCCCTCCACTTCACCTACATGTGACAAGTCACAAGGTAATGGCATGGTGAGTGGAGAAATAATATGTAATGATGGTAGTGGTTCTCTTTACACCAATGATTCATGTTCTATAAATGCTAATGGTGTAGGGAGTTTGGACTTAATCACTTTTTGCAACGATAATTATATATCCCCTTGTGTTGCTAGTCCTTGCATATTGTCTAGAAATTATTTGAGTACTAGTGTAGATGATATGCTTGATTTGTCCTGTTCCAATAAACAAAATGCTTCTATTTCCTCTAGCTGTGTATCTAACAATGTAGAGGAAATCAAACACCCTATGGAGCAAGACACGATCATGAATGAAGATTCAAGAATGTCCTCATCTTCATCCTCCCGTGCTCACATGTGCCTTATGGCAAGATGATCAAAGGTATCTCGTACTTTGGATCCCAAGATATCTTCTCTAGATAATAGCAATGATAATGATGATAGTGATGATGACCTTGATGAGGATACTAGAGCTCTTGTGCTTGAGCTGACCTTTTTGTGTACCTCTCTTCGTGGTAATAATAAGGCCCTTGCTTGTATCAAACACGTTATGGACACCATAACTAAACAAACTGAAACCATAGAGGAGTTGGATTTCCAACTTGATGATGGGAGTCGGAGATTCAATCTCCTTAAGCAATAGATTGCCGAGGAGAAGCACACTAATTGTCTCTTGATACAAAAAATTGAATTTTATGAGCTTGAAAAGGAAAAATCTATTAATGATGCTAGTGCTACTAACTCTACTTCTTGTGAAGCATCTACCCTAAAGGAGAATGTTGAGCTAAGGGCTCAACTTGAGTTGCTAACTAGCAATTATGGGAAATTAGAAGAAAGTCATGAAAAGCTTTTGGCCTCTCATAATGATCTTCTAATCTCCTATGATGGGCTAAAATTAGCTCGTGAGGCTAGTATCACTAAGGTAACATATTGTGAGCCTCTTTTGGACATTAGCACAACTTCTACTCAAAATGCTATTTTGCCATGTGCTAGTCCTAGTGATCCTTCTTGTCATACTATTTATAAAACTTGTGTTGGATTACTTGCTTTGCCTTGTTGCTCTAACAATGAAACTTCCATTTCCTCTAGTACCTCTATTTATACTAACCATGTAGAGTAAATTAAAGAGCTCAAGGCCCAAGTCACTTCTTTGAAGAAAGACTTGGAAAAGAGTCATGAAGGCAAATCCACACTCAATAATATTTTGAGTGTGCAAAAATGCCCCAATGATAAAAGTGGACTTGGATTCAACTCCAATAACAAGAACAAGTCCAAGAGCAACAAGAAGAAGAGTCAAGACCAAGTCAAGAATTCGGCCAAGATTATTTGCTTCAAGTGCAAGGTTGTAGGACATCGTGTAAGATCTTGTCCATTGAAGAAAAAGCACTTGAACGAGAAGCAACAAGGGAAGCATCCACAAGGTCAAGGTCAAGCCCAATCTCAACCTCAAGTTGAAGCTAGGCCACTTCCCAAGAAAAATCAAGATAAGGCTCCCCAAGACAAGAAATCAATAAAGAAGAGAAAGGGGAGCACTTGTTGTTACATGTGTCATGAGAAGGGGCACTTGGCCTATTCATGTTCAAATGGTATCTTATCTAACCCTATCATTGTTGATGATTATTATTCTCTTGGGAAGGATAAGTATGGCAATGTGTTCACCAAGTTTGTTGGAACTCAAAGTGGTGTCAAGAAATGAACCATTTGGGTTGCCAAGCCTATTGTGACCAACCTCTTAGGACCCAACTTGGTTGGGGACCAACAAGCTCAGACTTGATCAATAGGTGTTATTGGAGGGCATTGGAGACTTGGTTAACTCATGAATAATTAAGGGATCTTCATATACTATATTTTATCAAGCCAAGTTATAAGGATTATCATCTCCCTACCATATACCCAATGCGCCTCTTTGCGGTAACTCGAACTCAACTCTTTTATATTGAAAGTTACTTGCCCCTTTACATGTTTTGGTTTTGTACCAAGTATGTGTTTGTATTTATTGTGCATCATGCTTTATTATTTTGTGTATTCAATTATGTATATGTGTTTGGCACATCATTTACTCGTGTGTTTTGTTTTGAGACTCTAATGCATCTTGATGATATCTTATTTGGCTCTTTTTGAGTGGTTAATGAAACATCCCAGTTTGGGGGAGTGATATGCCTCGCGCATCTCTCATACCTTAAAATGTGTGTACATGAGTACTACCACTTAGTATTGATACCGCAAGATAATCTAGTCACTATGTGGTGTGTCATACTCATGAGAAATTCAAATTCTAAATGTCCATTAATTATCTCTAGTTGAGGTTGTTTTTCCTCTTATTAACAAAAAAATTGAATACCACATTATGTGGGAGTAATATGCTTCTTTTGCATATCACAATCCTAGGAAATGTGAACATATGAGGTGGTGCCACTTAGAGTTGATATTGTTGATTATCTTGTATCTAGGTGGCATGTTAGCTCAAATAAGGTCCTAATTTTTGTTAGAAGATTTTATTGCTCGTCTTTCCGGTCTTTTCTTGTGTAATAAATTCTTGGTGTGGCCTTCCTCAAATGCATATCTCTATATCTTATTTGGGAGACCATTTGCTTCAAGTTATTATAATCATTGCTTTGCATGATTGTGTGACTAGTTGAAGCTATCAAGAATCTCTATCTTTGCATAGTGCTTAATCTTTTTATTCCAATCCTATGCTTTTTAGTGTGAAGATTTATGTTTAATATCCATTCAATATACCACAGGAAATAAATTCCAATACACTCATTGTCTTCGACAATTGATATACTTTGGTGTGGTAGCATTTGTGGATCATCTTCACCTTGGATTTCACCTCCTATTGTTTTTTTCCTTTCCAAAAATTGTTGTGGCTCCCATTGTCTTCCTTGGCTTTTCAACATCTCTTTGATGGTATTTTTGATTATTATCAAATGTGCTTTTAGTGGAAGATAAAACTTTTTTTCTCGGAACCTTGTGCCATTGTGAAAAGTGTTAAGGGTTTGGTTTATTTGTTGAAACCTTTCTCTTTTGGGAGTTTGTTATTTGCTTGAATGAGATAAATCTTTGGGCATTTGTGTTTTTATCTCATCTTTTATGCTCAATAGGTTTTGCTTGGTTCATTTGTTGAACTATGTTGAGCAAATCTTGTGTTGATTTGATTCTTTGATATAGTTTGGACAACAAATGTGTTATGTCACACCTTGTATGCCTTCTTGAATATTTTGGTGTTTTGTCCAAATTATATCTTCGTTGGTTCTTGAAAGTCTCGTGCATGCATGTTTACTAAATGTATATCTTGTATCATGTTTTACTTTCTTTGATCCAATATATAGGGTATACTCCATCAAATCCTTAAACGGCTATGATGTGCATGAAATTGAAATTTCATCTATAAATATGCACATATTTTTATGGAGTATGTCCTATGTGTTGTGGTTAGTCTAACCACTTTGGACCCAATAAGTTTGGGGACCAAGATGTACTTGAATGTTGGTTTAGGTACATTGGAGATGCAATGGATGCTTGTATTATCTATAAGGAAGGTGTTGTCACCACATTATAATTGGAGCCAAGCTAGGATGATCGAAGAATTCTTATCTACTACATCATACCATTGCTATCTCGGTAACAAGTATCTTATTCATGTGTACTATTCTTCCATCCAATCTCTCGTAGGTTGCATCTTTGCATGAATTTATTTGTTTGTAAATGTTGTAGTTCTTGCAAGGATCTTTGAAAGACTTTTCTATCCTTATTGCTTATGTGAGTAATTTGAGATGATGTATATAATGGGGAGTATATAAAATCATGCTCATGATTCACCAATCCCAAATATGCCTTCTAGCAATTTATTGCATATCAATTCCTCAAGGTACTCTCATGTGCAATATTGTTGAAATTGCATTGAATCCTTCCTTTTGATACTGGTTACATTTCTCAAAATATCCCAACTAGCATTAGTTCCCTTAGTGTTAGTTGTGATGTTTTTGAGGTTTTTTTTATTTGGTGAAATTCTTTGATATACCATAAGAGAATATAGAACCATGGGCTATATATGCACTTAAGAAAAATATCCTTTTTGGTATATCTTATGACTTCCTCTTGGATATCATGTATTCTTTTTTTCCTCTTATGTGTGGATGTTTATTTGTGGATTATTCTCATGTTTTGTCCACTTAGAAACTTATATACACAAGAGTGTTAATCTCCCGCCTTGATATCCTCACTCGTATCCTCTTGTTTTTTGATGGTATTGGTCAGGTCTTGATTTATGAGTGCTCGATTTACTTTCATTGCATCTTCATGCACTCATATCTCATATTTGGTTTCTTTTGGACTTAAGCTTGTCTTGACAAGTGTATTGATTTATATCTATACTCATTGTATCTTGGTTGTGTTCTAAATGATATAGAGGGAGTGAGGATTCCATGTTTGTGCATATTGTATTCAAATGAAACAACTAATTTATGCACAAACCTTGGGGAGCTTCCTTATTTCATTTAGAGCACTATTTGTCCACTTGATTATTTGGATCTTTTGATTGCTTGCTTCATCCGTTGAAGTTTCTTCACCTTGTTATCCTTTTAGCTATATTTGATCCACAATATAGTTGATTTTCTCCAAGTATTCATCATTAGATATGTGCATATGATTTCACTCATATTATGAGAAATGCACACCTTGGGAGGAACTTGAAATATATTGGCCTTCTAACTTTGTCATCCATTTTGGCACTTGTTTTAAGGGAAATGGTTTTCTACTTAAGATTGGTTTGGTCTTAAGTGTTTGCATTTCATGCATTTCATATTTATTATGTATTGCATGGTTGAATATATAATGGAAACTCTCCCAAAGGTTATGCTTGACAATGTATGCAATGAAATTCAAGTTCATCACACGTGCATATATTGTGGGGGAGTTTGCTCTATATATGTTGGTTCTACTCACATCTCTTGCATTAGTTGTAGTTTGTGTGAGTAGAATCGGTTTTGATATGGGCTAGTATCTTTGTGTTACTTAACCATATCAAATACAACCTCTTGTATACAACTTATTCTCGGATAAGTTGCGTACTTGTTTCTAATATTCATTATATAAAATCTATTGTTGTGATTGTCATCAATTACCAAAATGGGGGAGATTGAAAGGGTAATTGCCCCTATGTGTGGTTTTGGTGATTAATGACAATCCCTATGGACTAATGTTTTCATTGAGCTTTATATGAAGGAATATTCCATAGGTCATGCTTGTAGTCCATATGTTAGATTAAAGTATGGATTCCATGAAGATAAAGATATACCTTGAGTTTTGGCATCAAGATCATCGAATTGAAGAGAAGAATATGATATGTTCAAGATCTTGAGAGTGTGATCTCAATAGAAGAATTCAAGATATAGCTCTAAGTCACTGTCATGATAGCCTCATTAGTTGCGGTATGGTTGACTAAGATTTAGAGCATGTAATCAAATGAAGAATTCTTTATGTACCTCAAGATATTGAGATGGAGCATGAGATGATACTTGGTTGACCAATACAAAGAGTGAAGAGTGATTTCAAGTTGGACAACACATGAAGCGTACAGAATGTACCACATGGATCTTGTGGTATGGTAAGCCTTGT
This sequence comes from Avena eriantha, assembly GCA_910589775.1. Classification (NCBI taxonomy): domain Eukaryota; kingdom Viridiplantae; phylum Streptophyta; class Magnoliopsida; order Poales; family Poaceae; genus Avena; species Avena eriantha. The sequence goes on along the minus strand of OU342745.1, from coordinate 531,393,114 downwards.
CATTTATGCATCATGAACTAACCCATTATATATGTGCCTTTTCATTTTCTATATGGGATAGGTATCTTTACATGGGCATGCTTCAAAAGTGGAGATTTCATATAGCCCATGAGAGGATGACATCAAGTGGTGATCATCATCATAGTTTGAGAAGGGCAAGTTCAAGATAAGCATCTCGAGAAGATCATTTGCTTGAAGCTTGCCGTCCATATTGGTGATAGTGGACATGTGAAGATATGTCTTAATGAAGCTATCCCATAGTGGTGTATGGGGGAGCAAATTACGAGTCTTCACGAAGCAACAATGATCAAGTGATGCATTCCGGCTTGGATGGAGCTTGAACTGTTGCCATCAAGATCAAGAGGGATGCGCAAGGCAAAGGTATGGCCTTGCTAGGTTTTCCTTTTACCGGTCTCAAGGTGGTTGTTGGGAGACCGGGTTATAGGATAGATAGCCGCACTGTCAAGAGGAGCTTTCGGTTGGGTAACTTGATCACATTGTCTTAGGGAGCTCAATCTTTTGCATACTTTTCATCTTCCTATTTTGTTGCTTATTGGTGTTTCTCCATGTGAGGTTCTTGAGCTTGTTGCTAGCTCTTCCACAAGCCCAAGTTCATCGAAAACGGAATTCCTATGCATCTTCTATGGCGTTTTCGAGTTTGAAGGTTTTACCGGTTTTCCTTATAGGGAGGCTTCATACCTTTCCTAATTTGGTTCTATCCTCCTTTTTTGGACTATGATGTTTTCATGCACCATATTGTAGAGCTTGTTTTCCTTGTCAAAACAAGCCCAAGATCATCGAAATCGGAGTCTGGATGCAAAAATTATTCCGTTTTTCGTGAAGTCCATTTCATCCCGGTTGTGGATCCGGTCCAACCAGCTCTTAGACCGGGTGGTCCGGTGCCAGCACCAGAAAACCAGATCTCAGACTGGATTTTCCGGTTTTAGCGACTGAATCTATTCCGAGTGGGCAAACAGAAGGTTTTTGGTCTATAGGCCGGTCCATCGGCTTGGGGACCGAGTTTCCCGGTTCTAGGGCCGGTCGAACCGACTTTGAAACCGAGTTTTCGTTATTTTCTCTCCAACGGCCATATTTGCTTTCCCGTATAAAAGGGTGCTCTTCCCCCAATGTTTGTGGGTGTTCTTGAGCATGAAATTGACCTCCATTGTTGACCCTCTTGAGCTTGCCTCCTCCCCCTTCCCTTCTATAATTCTTGCATCTTTTTGAGGGCTTTGGAAGATGAGATCTAGATCTACAATCCCCACCAATCAATTCCTCCTCTAAGTGAAGGGAACCCATTGGATCTTGATCTTGAAGTCATTTGTTGATTTCCACCATTGTTCTTCCTCTCTAATTCCTCCCTAGCACTTGTTGCTTTGGTGGGATTTGAGAGTGAGGGATTTGAATGCCCTTGGTGTTCTTGCTTTGCATTATTGCATAAGTGTTGAGCTCTCCACTACGATTTGTTTGAGTGAGAGACCGTGAGCTTTTTGCTCTTGCAGGGTGACCTCCTAGTTGGCTTGGCGGTTGGTGCCACGGTGTCCTCTTCGTGGAATATTGTGAAGAGACCCGGGCTTCTCCTTCGTGGAGTTTGTGAAGTGGTTGTGGAGCTTGCCATCTTCGGAGTGGAGGAAAAGCTATCCATAAGGAAAGGGCCTATTCCTTCGTGGGATAGACTTGGAGAAGAAGGTGAGCCTTCGTAGTGTTGGGAAATCCTTCGTGGAATCCCACACCTCTCCAATGTGACATACCTTACTTGTAAGGGAACACGGGAATACATCTTCGTCTCCGCGTGCCTCGGTTATCTCTATATCTAAGCTTACTTTCCTTGTGATAGCCATCGAGCTTGAAGTACTTATATCTTGCTTATCACTTGTGATATATTTATCTTGTGCTATCTTGCTTAGCTTAACTTGTTGTTGGTGCACTTATTAGAGCCTAGTGTATTTAGGTTTTGTGCTTGTAAAATAAACGTTAGTTTAATTCCGTATTCTATCAAGCTAAAACCGTAATAGTTTTTAAATTGCCTATTCACCAGGAGACTGGGGAACCAACGAAGGAAGATATCTTAACCATGTTTGCACACTGAAGTGTGATTGAGCTAGACACTAGAGCTTCGCAGTTTGTTGAAGGAAAGGTAAAGGCTAAAGAAGTTGGTAAATGATGGCTCGGTGTTGATGTAGAGCTCGTTGGGGAACCCCAAGAGGAAGGTATGATGAGCACAACAGCAAGTTTCCCTCAGTTATAAAACCAAGGTTTAATCGAACCAGTAGGAGCAAGGAAACACCCCAAAGGTGTTGCCAGCTGAGCTTTGGCAGCGCGCACTACCGGTGCTAGTAGCAACCTGGAGACCTGCACAACACAACCACAAAACTCTGTCCCCAACTTGCGATGAGGTTGTAATTCTCACCGTGTTTTGCTGAAAACAAAGGATTAAACGTATCGAATGGAAAGAAGTAATAGTTTGCAGAAAGTAAACACAAAGCAGTAAAAAGTTTGTAGATTGTATGTAAAGAAAAGGACCGGGATCCATAGTTCACTAGAGGTGGCTCTCCTTAAGATAGATAACATGTTGGGTGAACAAATTACAGCGGGGCAATTAACAAACATCGAGAAAGCAATACATGCATATATTAATCATCTTGACTCCTTTGGAACTTGATTAGGCATTACAACATTATACATAGACCTCCATCCAACTGCATCTATGACTAATAATCCACCTTCAGGTCATCATCCGACCCCCCTCCAGTATTAAGTTGCAACCAACAGATTATTGCTTTACGAATTGCGTGTAAAGTAAACAATACGATTGTTCTATGAACAAAGGATTGTTGTTTTCTCCCTAGTAGCAACAACACATCTAGTACCTTAGAGATTTCTGTCACTTCCCCAGATTACCAGAGGCATGAACCCACTATCAAGCATAAATACTAACTCTTGGAGTTGCTACCATCTACTTGGCCAAGATAGCTACTAACAACGGAAAGCATGCAAGATCACAAATAACAAAGACATGATAGAATCAATAATCAATCTGAAAGAACATCTCAATATCCATCGGATCCCCGCAAACACAACATGCAGAATTACAAATAGATGATCTTGATCATGAACGGAGCTCACAAGATCTAGACATGAAAGCACAAAGGAGGAGAACCAGCCATCTAGCTACTACATGGATCCGTAGTCCAAGGATGAACTACTCACGCATCACACCGTAGGCTTGCATGGTGATGAAGAAGGCCTCCAGGGTGAATTCCCCTCTCCGGCAGGGTGCCGGGAAGAGCTTCAGATCCCTCCCGATCTAGGGATGGAGATGACGGCGGCTACAGACTCTTTTGTGGATTTTTGATCGGGTACTTAGGGTTTTCGTCCTGAGGGGATCTTTATAGGCGGAAGGGGAGGCCGAGGGGGTGCCGGAGGCGGGCACACCACCCCCTGGCGCGGGCCAGGCTGGGCCGCGTGGCCAGGTGGTATGGTGCCCCCTGGCCCCTCTCCGTCTAGTATTCTGGCATCTGATGACTTCCGGAAAAATAGGCACTTTGGCTTTCGTCCCGTCCAATTCCGAGAATATTCATTTTCTGACTTTCCTGGAACCAAAAACAGCAGAAAACTGTGGCTCTTGTTAATAGGTTAGTCCAAGAAATCATATGAAAAGTACTCCAAAGTTGGACAAAACACAAGAAAGTTGATAAAACTAAGCATGGAACATCAAAAATTATAGATACATTTGCAATGTATCAGTAAACCTATTCTCCCTTGTACTTTTGGAGGAACTTCCTATTATGGCCTCTGCAACATTGGAACAACTATTAACGTAATCCCATTTATCTTTTATTTGAAAATCCAAAATAAACTAACACCACCTGAATTACAGGATACCGACATCACTATAATTCTTGCAGATAAGACACTCAGAGTTCCTATGGGAATAATTAGAGATGTTCCAATCTGTGTTGGACCATACAAATACCCCATTGATTTTGTGCTTATTGATATGCCTACTGACATTTATTGTCCCATCATTTTTGGAAGAACCTTTTTAAATACCACAGGAGCAAAGATAGATTGCAAGATAAAAACTGTGTCTCTCAAGTTTGGTGAAGATAAAATGGACTTTCACTTCTCCAAATTTGACTGTAAGCCGGCTATCAAAGATCTAGAAGATGATGAGTACGAACGAGAGGAAGAAGGTAATATCATTAATATAGCTTTAGTAGTCACTGAGACTCCTGGTGATGATTTAGCAAGAAGCTTAGTAAACAATAATAATATCCTTCAGGACGTAGAAAAAATGGATGATTATCTTGATTCCACACCTGAGGTCGATGCCGAGATTAACCAAAATTATGAAGAACCCATAAGGAAGGGAGATGAGGCACCTCTGCCTCCTACCCTCAAAACTTTACCCTAGGAATTAAATACAGGTTTCTTGATGAAACTAATATTTTCCTGTTATTATAAGTTCTACCCTTGCATAAAAAGAGGAGGGAAATTTGATGATGGTTCTTCGGATGCATTGGAATGCTCTTGGGTAGTCGATGAGTGACTTGAAAGGGATTTGTCCCTCGATAGCCACCCATAGAATATTCATGGAAGAAGGAACCCAACCAGTCGTAGACTTTCATAGGCGACTCAAACCTCACATGAAAGAAGAGGTAAGGAAGGAATAATACGTTTGTTGGATGTAGGGATTATATTTCATGTAATAGAAAGTGAATGGTAAGTTCTGTTCAATGTGTTCCTAAGAAAGGAGGATTTACTATTGTCGAAAATGAACATAAAGAGATGATACCTACTAGAACTATTGTTGGCCACATGATGTGCATTGACTATAGAAAACTTAATAAGGAAACTAGAAAGGTCATTACCCTTTATATTTTATAGATCAAACTTTAGAAAGGCTTGCTATGCATTCTCTTTTTTGTTACTTAGATGGTTATTCTAGTTTTTCTCAAATTGTTGTTCACCTTGATGATAAACTTAAAACAACTTTTATTTGTCCCTATGGTCTTTATGCCTATCGTCGTATGCCTTTCGGTCTCTGCAATGCTCCTGCCACCTTTCAAAGGTGTATGACTGCTATATTTGCCGATTATGTTGAAAGTATTATGGAAGTATTTATGGATGACTTCTTTGTTTATGGAACTTCCTTTAATCATTGTCTCCATAATCTTCATAAAGTTTTGCAAAGATGTGAAGACACTAACTTACACTTGAACTAGGAAAAATGTCATTTTTATGGTTCAAGAAGCCTGCTTGGTCACAAAATCCCAGGTAAGGGTATAGAAGTTGATAAAGCAAAGAATGAAGCAATAGAAAGGCTTCCCCCTCCTCAAGATGTAAAAGGTACAAGGAGTTTCTTAGGTCATGCTGGATTTTATAGAAGGTTCATTAAGAACTTTTCTAAAACTTCTAGACCTTTAACTAACCTTCTTCAAAAGGATGTTGATTTTAATTTCGATGAAAAGTGTCTCACTGCTTTGACCATATTAAAACAAGAACTCCTTGAAGCATCCATTATAAAACCACCTAACTAGAAGAAATCTTTTGAGATATTCTGTGATGCTAGCAATGAATCTATGGGAGTAATCCTTTATCAGTATGATGGTGATGATCTTAATATCACTCATCATGCTAGTCGCACCTTAAATGGGGCCCAAAATAATTACTCTATGGCAGAAAAAGAATTTGTATCTGTGGTTTTCTCCTGTGGCAAGTTTAGATCTTATATCATTGACTCTAAAGTAAGAGTACATACTGATCGTTTTGGCTTAAAGGAGATTCTTGAAAGGAGTGGCATTAAGACGAGAATGATCCGTTGGACTCTACTTTTGCAAGAATTTGATCCGCAGATTCTCCAAAGAAAAGAAGGGCCAGAGGACGCATCCATGGACATCAAGAAGTTGATCTACCTGAGGTAGTGTCATCCATTTGCATACCCATGGGAACTACAATCCCGAAAAGGAAGTTCTCGACTTCTCCTTGAAATGGTCTTGGTGATTTTCTGCAACCGACCTTGTTCAAAGGGAAGAAGCAAAGTTGATCCAAAAAGGAGAAGGTACCAGAATAAACTCATTTTCTCTCGATGAGAAAAGCATATGAAATCCAGAACACATCTTTGTTCTGGACGATTTTCTGCTGTTTCTTTTTGCATATATGTATTCCCTTTGTTTTTCTAATTTTATTGCTGGTCTTGTGAGGTCGGTACGGGCAGGCGGTATGGCCTGCTCCGCCCGTACCACTGATTGTTAAGGCGGCAGGGATCTTCGCTTTGTTTTTTTGCATATTGGTACGACCGTGTAGTACGGACGCATCCGCTCGTACGACTGGTCGTCACCAATTCTGTGTCTTTTCATCCGTTCTTTATTCGTTTCATTTTGCTTCATTTTTTTGCAGTCGTTAAAGTCAGTACGGACGGGCAGTACGAGCACGACCCACCCATACCACTTAGTTGGTTGACTTGTTACCGACTTCCACACGTCGAATTTTTAGAAATGACCCGGTACGGGCATGCCGTACGTGTGTCCGCCCGTACCAGTCGGTCGTTACGATCATGATTTTCCTCCTTTGCACTTGTTTGTTTCCATATTTGTTTGGATATTTTCTTGTCTGATCATTTTCCTTCTAGTACAAATTTTTTCCTACCTTTGACTCCTAATAAGCCTCTCTAGGGTCTTCATCCCTCTTATATCAATAGATCCTATCTATTTGATGCGCTACCCAGTTCAAGGAAAAGGCAAGCCTCTAAACCTCATGGCTCCTTTGTGGGATAGTTTCCAGACCTCCTCCATTGAAGTTGATGATCGTGAAGCTCAAGGACTAAGCCCAAAGAACAAGCGGTACACCTATGACTCCGATGATGATTCTGATGACGAGGAGTTTGAGAACTTTATGGAGCAAACAAAGAGGGGATGGAAGCAACTGAATTACCTAGCTATGGTGAAGCCTGAAGATGAGGAAGAAACCAAGAAATCTCATGGGAAGGGGTGCACGGAGTCATTCAAATTCATCGCCGTCAACTACTCATCACCAAAGCGTAAGAAAGCTAACCGTCCCGATGTAGGAACTTATCAGGAAACCATGGCACATACTTCAACAACAAAGAAGGTCACCATGAACGCGCACATGAGCGTGAAGCCACAAGACGATTGGGGGGTTCAACCTTCTGGACATGTCAGTCAATGCGCACATTCCAGACGATGAACATCGTCATCACAAGATAGAGAAGTACCAGAAAGAAGAGCTCATCCATAGGGAGATCGTGCGTAAGCGTCTCTTAGATCTTGAAGGTAAGAAGGAACTCAATGTCGTGATGAGCAAGGTCGCTGATGGGATGTTACTCTTGTGTTTGGATCTACGGAAGTGCTTTCATCGCAGATCCGCCCTAGAAGAGACAAACAAGAAGCTTCACGCAACAGTCTCCAACAAAACTACTTCACCATCATGGACACCATGGTATCGAATAATTGTAAGGGATTATTTGATCCACCCAACTTGATTCCAAGCTTGGGGGTCTGTGAGGGCCTTGCAATCTATCTTAGAGTTTTTAGCATGTTTATTTTCCCGCACGCATATTAGGTTTTAATTTCAGAATTTTTATTAGTTGCATCAACTTCGAGCTCAATTTTGTTCAAGAGAAGATTTATGTCCATTGAGTTGCGACTTTATGATATTTAAAGTTATCTTTTGATTCATGATTATTATATTAGATGATTGAACTAGGTTGAGTGTTATGATACTTTTACAGCTGTCATGATTTTAGGGACTTCCACACCAATAAAAGTATTGTTTAAATTATGGGAAGGATAATTTTGCTAGCATATTATAGTCACAAGTTCTAAAAATCCATAAAAATAGTTTGCATGATCAGGTGGTTGTACCTTAAAAAAAGGGGAGAAAGAAAAAGAAGAGAAAAAGAAAAAGAAAATAGAGGAGAGGTAAAAGAACAACTATTAAAAGAAGTTCAAGAAAAAGAAAAGATACAAAAAGCAAAGAATGACTGTGAACCATCATTACTAAAACCAAGTGCTTAGTCAGTCTAACTTTATGATTATATGATATGTTCAATCACTGAAAGCTTCTTATAACTTCATTAATGCTAAAAGGGTGTGGAAGCCTCCAAGTCATGTGATGTGTAAGGGTATGATAATACCCCCGAAGTATCCCTACATATGATATTGTATTCCTGACATGGGCATACCTTACAGGTACTCGAGCTTGGCATATACGGTCCAATACTGGCAAAAGCCCACGGTGTAACCAGGGCCTAATCAAAGATTCGGGTGATCGAAGGAAACTCCGGCTGCTTGCGGTACACGACAAGCTCAAAGATAGAAAGTTTAAAGGGACAAACCCTAACTTGTAACTGACTCGACCTGCTACTTGAGACCTAGCCTATCTATATAATGTCTAGGAGGGGGCGGTGAGGAGGACAATCACAACCCTAGTTTCCACAACATCGCCAGATCGCATCTGCGCACCCCTGGAACTTTCAACTCCCTCGATAATTCCAAGAGCAAACAAGCAAGAGTAGAGTCCTCTACAAGGCCTTGACCTGGGTAAAACTTGCGTCCATGTGTGCTTGTTTGCTAGCCGATTGATGCCTCCAGTGCTCCCTCCTTCTCCAAAACCCAAGTCCATAACAATGGGCATTGATGAGTTTAACCCTCGTCAATTGGCGTCGTCTGTGGGAACTAGGAGTGTTGATGTTGCGGCTTCCTCGGCCCCATAAACTATGATATACAGCTCTGCAACAGCAGAGATTCACCTCCTCTTCGATGCCTTCGACTTCACCGTGCACACGCCAGCGACTCGCCTGGATTTCGAGTCCGTGGGCGACGTGATCAGCCTGGCGATCGGGAGCTTACGCTTCCAAGTTGGGCATGCTTCGCCTCCCTGACCAGCCGATGATTCCCGCGATTGCTCCAGCATAATGGTTTCTACCACCGATCGGCACCCTGAGCGAACTCAACGCCTCGATAGCAGTCGGGAATACAATCAACGATAGAAGTCACGGATCCGATCTGGGCTATCTGGCCATAGAGGATGGAGCCTAGGGCCCCGGATATTAAAGTTGCGGAAGCAACAACTTCCCCAAGCACTACACGTGCGCCGTTGTCAACACGGGCAAAAACGGCGGCACTCGAGACAACATCGGTACCGGTGGTGGTATCCTAGTCGCGAATGGTGGTCCCGCCAACGGCGCACCCACCAACAACAGAACGGAAGGCCATCCACATCTCACTACGAATGAACGTACTGAAGAGTGCGTGCTGATCAAGCTCAACGACACCTAGTAGGCTCTGTGGTGACCCAGCATACCACTGTATGTGTAGTACACTATAGTCATTGACATGACATCCACAGAACACTGTTCCGTAAATATCACATCCCTCAGAGTGGTACAACCGAAACATTGCGGGTCCAAATTACAATTATACACACTTCATTATTATTACAATATCGGAAGTTCGAGACTTGAAGAGATTCAAACTTACAAACTAAATAACGTATTTCATAAGTTCAATGGAAGAACGAAAAACACAACGGTAATAAAGACGTGAGCTCAACAACTTATTATATAGGGTTCGTGCTGCTCGGCTCAACCTAGATAACTATATTATGGCATGACAACTACTCTGACTCATTGTCTTAAGCTCCATAGTGCATACCGTAGTCCACACCTTCGATTCCACCTGACATACCCGTCTCTTCATAGTAGACGTTGTTTTGGACCTCCGTAGCATACACCTGGTCATTCAAGGTGGGAAGTTTGATGCTTGATGTCTACACACTTCTATTCTTGTAGACAGTTGTTGGGCCTCCAAGTGCAGAGGTTTGTAGAACAGCAGCAAGTTTTCCCTTAAGTGGAGCACCCAAGGTTTATCGAACTCAGGGAGGAAGTGGTCAAAGGTATCCCCTCTCAAGCAACCCTGCAATCAAGATACAAGAAGTCTCGTGTGTCCCCAACACACCCAATACACTAGTCAGGTGTATAGGTGCACTAGTTCGGTGAAGAGATAGTGAAATACAAGTGGTACGGATATAAGACAACGGTGCCAGAAAATAGCGTGATGGCGTGGAAGAGACTAAAGGCAAACTGAAATAAAGATGGCAGCAAGCAAACATGTAATAGATCTAGTTGCAAACGGTGTTTCAATGCTTAGAAACAAGGCCTAGGGATCATACTTTCACTAGTGAACACTCTCATATAAATATCTTCTCTTTATTATACTACTCTGAACTACTCTCCGGTTGGACACTCTAATCCATGGTAGGGCTATAACAACACTCCTCAAAGTAAGCCTTTCCCATCTAGATAACCCCACACTATCACCTTGAGTACTAGATGGTTCCAACAAACACCACAATTTCATAGAGACATCCAACTCCAAATATAACTCATAACAAGTATTTGTAATCTCTAGCCTAAGTGCCACCATGGTGTGCACGCTATCACTTTCACACACATGGGGAACTTAGCCTCGAGAGAGAACTTCTCCCTCCTCATCATGGGAGTCAGCAATGGCAATGGAGATGGCGGTGAAGATGGTGAAGAGGGCGATGGCGGCGATGCCGGTGTGGGCGCAGGGGACTCCTTCCCCGCTGCCGGTATCATAGGGGAGCACTGCCCCTTAGCCCCTTCCTTCATGGCTTCTTGGGAGGCAAAAACGGGGCTTTGGTGGCTACAAATTCATGGGTGGAGGTTGGATGATTTAGGGTTTTTGCATCGGGAGGCATCTTATAGGCGAAGAGGCCAGGTCGGTCGGCGTCCAAGGCTAGCCCGCGCCACCATATGGTGTGCCCACCCTAGCGCCCTACTCCGTCTCGTCTTCTGGCTCCGTGAGTCTTCCGGTAAAATATCGACTTTGGCTTTTGTCCCGTCTAATTCCGAGAATATTTATTTTCTGACTTTGCTGGAACCAAAAACAGCAGAAAACAGGCAACTGGCACTGTGGCATCTTGTTAATAGGTTAGTCCCAGAAAGTGTATAAAAATACTCCAAAGTATGGACAAAACATAAGAAAGTAGATATAAACCAAGCATTGAACATAAAAAAATTATAGATACGTTAGCAATGTATCAACATCCCCAAGCTTAACTCATGCTCGTCCTCGAGTAGGTAAGTGACAAAAAGAATAATTTTTGAGGCGACATGCACCATCATAATCTTGATCAAAGTATTTGTAGAACATTGATAGTTAGGATCATAGTACTTCAACATAGCATGAAAGTCAAAGTTCTAACAATAATACGTAGCAACTATGTTGTAACATGAAAAGGCACAAACAAAAGATTCATGAATAACTGATGTCTACGCACTTCTATTCTTGTAGACAGTTGTTGGGCCTCCAAGTGCAGAAGTTTGTAGAACAGTAGCAAGTTTTCCCTTAAGTGGATCACCCAAGGTTTATCGAACTCAGGGAGGAAGTGGTCAAAGGTATCCCCTCTCAAGCAGCCCTGCAATCAAGATACAAGAAGTATCTTGTGTCCCCAACACACCCAATACATTTGTCAGGTGTATAGGTGCACTAGTTCGGCGAAGAGATAGTGAAATACAAGTAATAGAAAATACTTTGATGGCGTGGAAAAGACTAAAGGCAAACTAAAATAAAGACGGAAGCAAGCAAACATGTCACAGATCTAATTGCAAACGGTGTATCAATGCTTATAAACAAGGCCTAGGGATCATACTTTCACTAGTGAACACTCTCTCATAAATGTATTATCTTCATGATACTACTCTTAACTACTCTCCGGTTGGACACTCTAATCAGCGGTAGGGCTATAACAACACACCTCAAAGTAAGCCTTTCCCATCTAGATAACCCCACATTGTCACCTTGAGTACTAGATGAGTCCAAAAAACACCACAATTTCATAGAAACATCCAACTCCAAATATAACTCATAATAAGTATTTGTAATCTCTAGCTTAAGTGCCACCATGGTGAGCACGTTGTCACTTTCACACACATGGGGAGAGCAGAGATTCATTAAAGCACTTGAGTAGCAAGGTAGATCTACTTGATTACAAATCTCATGATCACAATATGATCATGCATAGATAGAGAGATGAACACATAGCTACCGGTAGAGCCCTTAGCCTCGAGAGAGAACTACTCCCTCCTCATCATGGGAATCAGCAATGGTGATGGAGATGGTGGTGGATATCGATGGAGATGGCTCCGGGGGCACTTCCCTGTCCCGGCAGGGTGCCGGAACAGAGACTTTCTGTCCCCCGAATCTCCTTTTCGGTGGCAGCAGCGCTGCAGAACTTTTCGTGGCTGGAGGCTTGACGATTTAGGGTTTTGGCTTCGGGAGGCTTCTTATAGGCTAGAGGGCAAGGTCGGTGGAGTGCCAGGGGCCCCACACCACCTGGTGGCGCGGGTAAGGCTAGCCCGCGCCTGGGGGGTGTGGCCAAGCCCTGGCCCTCCTCCGTCTCGTATTCTGGCTCCGTGAGTCTTCCGGTAAAATAAGAACTTTGGCTTTTGTCCCGTCCAATTCCGAGAATATTGATTTTCTGACTCCCTGGAACCAATAACAGCAGAAAACAGGCAACTGGCACTGTGGCATCTTGTTAATAGGTTGGTCCAAGAAATCATATGAAAAGTACTCCAAAGTGTGGACAAAACATAAGAAAGTAGATAAAACCAAGCATGGAACATCAAAAATTATAGATACATTTGCAATGTATCAACATCCCCAAGCTTAACTCCTGCTCGTCCTCGAGTAGGTAAGTGATAAAAAGAAAGAATAATTTTTGAGGTGACATGCACCATCAAAGACTTGATCAAAGTATTTGCAAAACATTCAAAACTGGGATCATAGTACTTCAATCATAACATGAAAGACAAAGTTCTAGCAATAAGACAAAGAAACTATGATGCAACATGAAAAGGCACAAACAAAAGATTCATGAATAACAATGCTTTGCAAGACGTTTGTTTGTTTCACATAAAGAAAACATAGCATAATAGTATTCAGCTTGTCCCTCAATAGAGTAGCAAATATAAATGCATAGGACACCTTCAAAGTTCATAAGAGTGACTTTATACAATAGTTTCAAACAAGCAATAACAAGTTATGCATCAATCAACTAGTCTTGGGACAATGCACATAGAACTAAGAATGGCCACTATGCTCTCAAAGTAGTGCATAAAGATAGAAGGTGGAGACTCAATATAATGGTGGAAGAAAGGCCTTTTGTAAAAGGAAGTAGGGATTCAAGTCTCATAAAGAGCTTCCAAAAATTATGGTACTTGTAGTTTTCAGCTCTCATTGTCCCTATCATAAGCATCTATAAGGTGATTAAGGTTAAATTGACACAACTAAGAGGATATGCTTGACAAGTTATAAACCGAAATCTCATGCCCCCTACTTACGAAGACCGATCCTCATGCTACTCAACTTTAGTCACGAGTAAGATCTTGTCATTGTAAGTATATGTGTATCATTAAGAACCGCCAACGGGGTACCCCTTGCACATGATACGGGAGCTTTCCCATAATCAAATTGACAAGGCAAGCAGACAATGAGCATCTCAGCGATCTTTTTATTTGCTATTTGCATAGGTTTTTATTGAGGATGCTTCATAGAGTGCTCATTATGGTGATGCTGCAAGTTTCCACCATGATTAGGCATGGCTTAGGCTAGCGGCCCAGGAGTTTCTCTAACACACATACAAACTCCATGATCTTACAAGTTCCACTTTTATTTCACACCGCCGGGACCCGTAAGCAAAAGAACATAATATCAACGGGGTACAAAGTACAAGTGCAATGTTGAAAGCGTTCCCCATGAAACATGGTTCTGCTAATTTAAACTTATAAAACGCAAGCATATACGCAACAAAGAAGGACCCAATGGTTCCAATTTATTAGAGGCAAAAAGTAAAGTGTGCCATCAAGTTCGTGAGAGCTTTAATCACTAGTTTTCTCATAACAAGTGGAAGGTAAACAAAAGCATGAATATACTTGGAATAGCATAAGCTAGTAGGTAGGTATGGTGGAATCTTTGGAATAACTTGGTTTAGGGAGTTGGATGCATGAGTGGAACTCATACTTGGTGGTGGAGGCTAGCAAAAGACTGGGAGCGACAAACTAAGAGAGCAATAATGGCCATAATCATGTAGAGCGACAAAACATCATTGATCAAAGCATAAAGTGATACTAAAAGTTGAAAACTAGGATCATAAAGGCTATGGTGACTTTGGATAGTCATAACATGGTGTGAGCATGCGCCAAGTCAACCCAAATAAAGCATCAAAGGAGAATACCACTATACTATGCTTTAATATGCTAAAACAACGCATGATTCATCCAAGGCACATTAAGCAATCTCAATTGTTTATAACAAGTCATGCTACAGCAAATAATACTAAGCATAAATCCAAAACAATATCAAGCATGGCATGACAAAGCATAGGCCACAGTCAAAAACAAGCTCTTTTTACCACATAAGCATGAACTTTCCTACTCTTTTCCAAACCAAACCAAACTATTTGAAAACCAATGTATGAAAGAGGGGGTCAAACCAATTTATTCAGAAAACTAATCAAACCAAGCAAACTAAAAACCAAAACAAAAACGAAAAAGAAGACGCTCCAAGAAAAACACAACTGTGCATGAAACAATAAAAATGAAGCGTTTGGAAGAAACCTGGGATTTTTATTGATGAAGAAGGGGATGCCTTGGGCATCCCCAAGCTTTGACGCTTGTGCCTCTTGGATATTTCTTGGGGTGACATGCGTGGCATCCCCAAGCTTGAGCTTTAGTCCATCCTTCATCTCATTACTCATTCCTTCCATACACCTGAAAATTTTCCTTCATACAAAACTTCACACAATCTCATTAGCAACCTTAGTGCACTTAAGATAAATAAGTCTCAAGGTTCAGTTCTAACACCAAATAAACTTCCATTAGAACACTAGATACTGTAGCACTTCCCTCAAAAAGCTCAATTCCCGAAAGGAACTCAAGAAGGAACTAACAAGAAGCAAATGCAGAAAATGGCAGAAATCTGTCAAAACAGACCAGCAGGTAAAGACAAATTTTTTCGAAGACCTTCTGTTGCTCAAATCAAAAAGTGTTGAACTAACTAAAGTTAGATAATAACCTGGGGCAGAAGCACAAACAATTACAGCTCAATCCGACATACAGATCTCTCTCACGAATCTTTACGGTGAAGCATAAAAATCTATTTTAGGACAGCAACTTTCCCAGTCATTACTTCTCTCTCATTAGAGGTTATTCTTGGCACAAAAAGCAAATAAAAAGGATAAGGAGCGGTTATTACAGAGGTAATAACTTCCAAGACTTATCTAAAACTTTTGGGTTATCTCCCAATAAGTACTTTTCTTTAACGCCTTTAAGTTAGGCATGATAGTTTGAGAAGATGCTCACATAGGAAATATGAATTGAAGTAAAAGAGAGCATCAAGAAGCAAATTTAAAACACATTTAAGTCTAACCCACTTCCTATGCAAAATAATCTTGTAAAGAAACAAGTAATGAAAGCACAAAGCAACAAGCATAGGAAAGCAAAACAAGTGCAACTTCAAGACTTTCAACATAAAGAGGGGAAACTTAATATTATTGAGACACATCCCTCTCTCATAATAACTTTCAGTAGAATCATGGATAAAAGTAACAATATAACTATCACAAGAAACATTCTTATCATGAGCCACATGCATAAAAGAATTAATACTCCCCACATAAACATAGTCATTCTTATTGATTGTAGTGGGAGCAAATTCAACAAAATAGCTATCATTATTATTTTCATCACCATAATCATAAAATATAGGAGGCATATTGTAATCATAATTGATTTCCTCCTCAATAGTAGGTGGACTGAAAATATCATATTCATCATTGCAATCATCATAAATGGGAGGTATAGAATCTTCATAAGCAATAGAATAGTTATCCTCCAAAGTGTGTTCATTTGTAAACATATCATCATTGGAAAGATCATGGATAGCACTAATAGTATAGCAATTATTAATATCATCATTTTCAGAATAGTACCGAAGAGATTATAAATATCAAAAGTAGGGTGCTTTTCCCAATCATGATCACTACTATAGGTAATAGGCATAGGAACATCATCAAGTTCAGACTCATCAAAAACTATAATAGGAGCTACATGCTTAGGGGAAAATACCGTTTCCTCCCTCCTTTTACTCCTCCTTTTCTTCTTTATCTTCTTCTCTTTAGGAGGGAGAGGCTTGAAAGGAAGCTTCTCCATATACCCTGCTCATTGTTAGAGACAATAGAAGAAACTTTGGAGGATTCCTTCTTTTCATTAATAAGATCAAAACACATATTAGTCCTATCATATTTTGGTAAAATCTCATCTTCTATAATATTTTGTATGTAAGTATTTGTGTGACAATTATCAACACAATAAAGATGACAACCATGCAGGACACTATTCATATCAAAAGCACCCATATCTACCAAAGAGGTTTTTCTTGATAACTCTTCACACCCCAAAAATAATGTAAGTTCATCATGCTGATTAGGAGTGATCATGTCATCACAATACAAACTTGTAGTACTCATTGGATTAGAAGGGCTATTATTATGGCCTGAGCATTGGAAATTGAAATGACCCACTTCAAAGCAAAGTTCACAAATAAAAGGATAGAGGGCACAAACTTTTTTACCAAGATCATTTAGAGCCCTATACCACATTCTAGTTTTTTCATTCCTGTGGGTGATACAATATTCTTCTTCAACTTGATTACTCTCACAAGGTCTATGTATCCCACAAAAATTAACATGCTTATAATAAATAGTGCTTTCAGAGGTTTGAGCATGTTATTGCTATCATTAACAACAATTTCATTTTCCATGCAAGTGTCTTTAAAAGGCTCATGATACATGTCCCACTTTTCTTTAGGAGCATTAATATGAGAAGCAAAGGATCTAAAACAATCAATAAGAATTTGAGGATCAAGACCATATTTAGCACTAAGCTCTTGAAAATCAGTAGTTTCTGCGAAAGACTTAATGCAATCATACTCATAGTTTATACCTGGTTCTTTACCTTTGTTGTTATACCAATCTTCGGTATTGCTTTGAATTGTTTCAAGAAGATCCCACTTAGCTTTGACCTCCTTACTCGTGAAGGATCCCTCTAAACAAGTATCTAGATAGTCCTTGTAATATCCTGAAAGCCTTGCATAGAAATTATTAATAACAATATTACGGGGGAGCTCATGAATGGGACATTTGAGCATTAGTGACTTCAGTCTCCCCCATGCTTGGGCAATACTTTCTCCATCATGAGGATGAAAATTATAAATGTAATTCCTATCTTTATGAATTTCATGAGGAGGATAAAATTTAGAGTAAAAGAGAGATTCAAGTTCCTTCCACTCCAAATGATGAGGATAATCTAGTAGCTCATACCACTCCCTTGCTTTGCCCTTAAGTGAAAAAGAGAATAACTTCTTCTTGACGTGATCTGTTGTAATACCTGCACACTTGAACAACCCGCATAATTCGTGTGTAAAGAGCAAATGATCACCGGGATGGACAGTTCCATCTCCAAAATAGTAGTTATCCATAACACGATCAATAATTTTTATAGGTATTTAAAAAGGGCAGTGTGTGGATTTAAAATATCACAAGTATCATTAGAATTACCACATATGGGAGATAAAGTATCATCAGAGCAAATTTTCTTCCTTAAAACTGGGGAACAAAAGAGATCATTTTCATAAGAACCAACTTCCCCAAGCTTAGACGTTTCCATAGCATTAACAATAATGGTGTCCAAAGAATTCATACTAATAACATTGCTATTAGCACGCAAATAAAGTTCCATAGGTTTGTTAATTTTCTCTTCAAACACTTCATGTCCTAACTCGAGATAAATACTATAAAGCTCTCTAATTTTTTGTTGCTTTCCATTAAGCCTAACTAGTGAAAACAAGAAACAAAAAGACAAAATTGCAGAATCTAAAGGAAATAACTTCGAGCACTCATACTGGAGGATGTGAGTACCTTTTACCTTACCTCCTCGGCAACGGCGCCAGAAAATTGGCGTTTGCCATGGGAGGTTCTTCTTCTTTAATCCTCCGGTGTGAATACCTTTTACCTTACCTCCCCGGCAACGGCGCCAGAAAATAGCTTGATGTCTACGCACTTCTATTCTTGTAGACAGTTGTTGGGCCTCCAAGTGCAGAGGTTTGTAGAACAGCAGCAAGTTTTCCCTTAAGTGGATCACCCAAGGTTTATCGAACTCAGGGAGGAAGTGGTCAAAGGTATCCCCTCTCAAGCAACCCTGCAATCAAGATACAAGAAGTCTCTTGTGTCCCCAACACACCCAATACACTTGTTAGGTGTATAGGTGCACTAGTTCAGCGAATAGATAGTGAAATACAAGTGATAGAAAATACTTTGATGGCGTGGAAAAGACTAAAGGCAAACTGAAATAAAGACGGAAGCAAGCAAACATGTAACAGATCTAATTGCAAACGGTGTATCAATGCTTAGAAACAAGGCCTAGGGATCATACTCTTTCACTAGTGAACACTCTCTCATAAATATATTATCTTCATGATACTACTCTTAACTACTCTCCGGTTGGACACTCTAATCAACGGTAGGGCTATAACAGCACACCTCAAAGTAAGCCTTTCCCATCTAGATAACCCCACACTATCACCTTGAGTACTATATGAGTCCAACAAACACCACAATTTCATAGAAACATCCAACTCCAAATATAACTCATAATAAGTATTTGTAATCTCTAGCCTAAGTGCCACCATGTTGAGCACGTTGTCACTTTCACACACATGGGGAGAGCAGAGATTCATTAAAGCACTTGAGTAGCAAGGTAGATCTACTTGATTACAAAGCTCATGATCACAATATGATCATGCATAGATAGAGAGATGAACACATAGCTACCGGTAGATCCCTTAGCCTCGAGAGAGAACTACTCCCTTCTCATCATGGGAATCAACAATGGTGATGGAGATGGTGGTGGAGATCGATGGAGATGGCTCCAGGGGCACTTCCTCGTCCCGGTAGGGTGCCGGAACAGAGACTTTCTGTCCCCCGAATCTCCTTTTCGGTGGCGGCGGCGCTGCGGAACTTTTCATGGCTAGAGGCTTGACGATTTAAGGTTTTGGCTTCGGGAGGCTTCTTATAGGCCAGAGGGCAAGGTCGGTGGAGTACCAGGGGCCCCACACCACCTGGTGGCGCGGGTAAGGCTAGCCCGCGCCTGGGGGTGTGGCCAGGCCCTGGCCCTCCTCCGTCTCGTATTCTAGCTCCGTGAGTCTTCCGGTAAAATAGGAACTTTGGCTTTTGTCCCGTCCAATTCTGAGAATATTGATTTTCTGACTTCCTGGAACCAAAAACAGCAGAAAACGGGCAACTGGCACTATGGCATCTTGTTAATAGGTTAGTCCAAGAAATTATATGAAAAGTACTCCAAAGTGTGGACAAAACATAAGAAAGTAGATAAAACCAAGCATGGAACATCAAAAATTATAGATACATTTGCAATGTATCAATAACAATGCATTGAAAGACGTTTGTTTGTTTCACATATATAAAACATAGCATAGTGGCATTCAGCTTGTCCCTCATAGTGTAGCAAAACATAAATGCATAGGACACCTTCAAAGTTCATAAGGGTGACTAGATACAAATAGTTTAAGAACAAGCAATATCAAAGTTATGAATCAATCAACAAGTATTCGTACAATGCACATTAAACTAAGAATGGCCACTATGCTCTCTTAATATGTGCATAAATATAGACGGTGGAGACTCAATATAAAAGTAAAAGAAAGGCCTTCATAGAAGGAAGCAGAGATTCAAGTTTCATAAAGAGCTTCCAAAAATTATGGTACTTATTAGCTTTCAGCTCTCATTGCCCCTATCATAATCATCTTGAAGTGATTAAGGTTAAAGTGAAAAAACTATGAAGTATATGCTTGAAAAAGTATAAGTTGGAAATCTCATGTCCCTTGAATATGAGGGCCGCTCCTCATGCTACTCAAGTTTAGTTATCGGTAAGTTCTTGTCATAGTAAGTACATGTGTATCATAGAGAACCGCCAACGGGGTACCCCTTGCCCTATGATATGGAAGAATCCCCATATCAAAATGACAAGGCAAGCAGACAACAAGCATCTCAGCAATCTTCTTATTTACCATGGGAAAATGGTGCTTTTTTTCTCTCTTTCCTCTTTTCTCATATCTCTTTTTTTCTCTTTTTCTCAATATCTGACTCTTTTTTATAAGAAGAATGCTTCATAGACAGCTCATTATCGGTACGCTGCAGGTTTCCCCCATGATTAGGCATGGATTAGACCGGCGGACCAGGCGTTTCTCTAACACACATACATAACTCCATGGACTTACAAGCTCCCCTTTCATTTCACACCGACGACATCCATAAACAAAAGAGCATGATATCAACTGGGTACAATGTACAAGTGCAATGTTGAAAGTGTTCCCCATGACAACATGGTTCTGGTAATCCCCAACGTATAAGTGCAAGCATATACAAAATAGATGACACAATGGTTAAAGTTTATTAGGGGCAAGAAAAGTTAAGTGTGGCGTCAAGTTCATGAGAACTTTAATCACTAATTTTCACATAACAAGTTTAATTCGGAAGGTAGATAAAAACATGAATTTACTTAGAATAGCAAATGTTAATAGGTAGGCATGGTGGACTCTTTGGAATAACTTGGTTTTATTTGGAGTTGGATGCATGATTGGAACTCATACTTGGTTATGGAGGATAGCAAAAGACTAGGAGCGACCGACTAAGAGAGCAATAATGGCCATAATCATGCAGAGCGACAAAACATCATTAATCAAAGCATAAAGTGATATTACAAGTCGAAAACTAAAGGATCGTTGAGGCTATGGTGACTTGGGATAGTCTTAACAGGGTGTGAGCATGCGCCAAGTCAACCAAAATAAAGCATCAAAGGAGAATACCACAATATTATGATTTAATATGCTAAAACAACGCATGATTCTTTCAAGGCACATTAAGTAATCTCAATTTTTTATAACAAGTCATGCTACAACAATAATCACTAACCATAAAGCCAAAACAATACCAAGCATGACATGACAAAGCATAGGCCACAGTCAAAAACAAGCTCCTTTTTACCACTTAAGCATGAACTTTCCTACTCTTTTCCAATCCAAACCAACTTATTTGAAAGAACTCACAAAGATAATAATAAATAAAGATCAGTGAGCTTGTCTCACAAATCCAAAAGGAAGAACTAAAAATTTCTAAGCTGAAAACACAAGAAAACTAAGGTTAAACACAATGCTAGCAAAAGAGAACACTCACAAGACAATAAGAATGAAAACTAGAGTGTTCTAGGCAATGAAAACATAGTGTGTCTCTCTCAAAAATAAGTGTTGGGATCCAACCAACTTATTGCAGCAAACCAAGCAAAATAAAACTAAAAACAAAAACAAAGACGCTCCAAGAACAACACAACTGTGCATGAAACAATAAAAACGAAGTGTCTAGAAAGACCTGAGATTTTTATTGATGAAGAAGGGGATGCCTTGGGCGTCCCCAAGCTTTGACGCTTGTACCTCTTGAATATTTGTTGGGGTGACACGGGTGGCATCCCCAAGCTTGATCTTTTGTCCATTCTTCATCTCACTACATCATTCTTTCCCTACACTTGAAAATTTCCTTCATACAAAACTACACACAATCTTCATTAGCAACATTAGAGCATCCAAAAGATAATAAACCTTTGGGGTTTAGTTTTAAAACATTAAAACTTTCATTAAAAAGACAATCTACTGTAGCAATTCCAACAAAAAGCTCAATTCACCAAAAAGAACCCAAAAAGAAATCGATAAAGAGGCAAATGCAAATAATGGCAGAAATCTGTCAAAACAGACCAGCAGGTGAAAACCGATTTTTTCGAAGACCTTATGTTGCTCAAATAAAAGAGTGTTGAACTAACGAAAGTTAGCTAAGAACCTGGGGGGTTTATTCAGAAAATTATAGCTCAATCCTACATACAAAGATTTTTCACGAATTTTTACAGTGAAGCACTAAAATATGTTTCGGGACAACACTTTCCCAAATCTTACTTCCCTCTCATTAGAGGTTATTCTTGGCACAAAAATCAAATAAAAATGATAAGGAGAGATTATTACTGAGGCAATAACTTCCAAGACTCAAGAAAACTATTGGGTTATCTCCCAAGAAGTACTTTTCTTTAACACCTTTAAGTTAGGCATGATAGTTTGAGAAGATGCTCACATAAGAAATATGAATTGAAGTAAAAGAAAGTATCAAGAAGCAAATTCAAAGCACAATTTTAAGCTAACCCGCTTCCTATGCATAGGAATCTTGTAAAGAAACAAGTCATGAAAGCACAAAGCAACAAGCATAGTAAAGCAAAACAAGTGCAACTTCAAGACTTTCAACATAAAGAGGGGAAACCTAATATTATTGGGATGCATAAAACCATGTTTCCCTCTCTCATAATAACTTTCAGTAGCATCATGAATAAAATTAACACTATAACAATCACATGGAACAATCTTATCATGAGCCACATGCATAAAAGAATTAATACTCTCCACAGAAACATAGGCATTCTTATTAATTGTAGTGGGAGCAAATTCAACAAAATAGCTATCATTATTATTCTCATCACCATAATCATCAAATATAGGAGGCATATTGTAATCATAATTAATTTTCTCCTCAATAGTAGGTGGACTGAAAATATCATACTCATCATTGTAATCATCATATATTGGAGACATAGTATAATCAAAGTAAATTTCTCCTCCATTCTTGGGGGACTAAAAATATCATGCTCATCAAAACCAGCTTCCCCAAGCTTAGACTTTTCCATAGCATTAGCAATAATGGTGTACAAAGAATTCATACTAACAACATTGCTATTAGCATGCAAATAAAGTTCCATAGGTTTTTTAATTTTCTCTTCAAACACTTCATGTCCCAACTCAAGATAAATACTATAAAGCTCTCTAATTTTTTGTTATTTTCCGTTAAGCCTAACTAGTGAAAATAAAAACAAAAAGATATAATTGCGAAATCTAAAGGAAATAACTTCGAGAACTCACACACCAAGAACCACACTAGAAGATAGCTTAGTAGCTAGAGGATGTGAGTACCTTTTACCTTACCTCCCCGGCAACGGCGCTAGAAAATAAGCTTGATGTCTACACACTTCTATTCTTGTAGACAGTTGTTGGGCCTCCAAGTGCAGAGGTTTGTAGAACAGTAGCAAGTTTTCCCTTAAGTGGATCACCCAAGGTTTATCGAACTCAGGGAGGAAGTGGTCAAAGGTATCCCCTCTCAAGCAACCCTGCAATCAAGATACAAGAAGTCTCTTGTGTCCCCAACACACCCAATACACTTGTTAGGTGTATAGGTGCACTAGTTCGGCGAAGAGATAGTGAAATACAAGTGGTATGGATATAAGACAACGGTGCCAGAAAATAGCTTGATGGCGTGGAAGAGACTAAAGGCAAACTGAAATAAAGATGGCAGCAAGCAAACATGTAACAGATCTAGTTGCAAACGGTGTTTCAATGCTTAGAAACAAGACATAGGGATCATACTTTAACTAATGAAAACTCTCATATAAATATCTTCTCTTTATGATACTACTCTAAACTACTCTCCGGTTGGACACTCTAATCCATGGTAGGGCTATAACAGCACCCCTCAAAGTTCGCTTTTCCCATCTAGATAACCCCACACTGTCACCTTGAGATCTAGATGGTTCCAACAAACACCACAATTTCATAGAGACATCCAACTCCAAATATAACTCATAACAAGTATTTGTAATCTCTAGCCTAAGTGCCACCATGGTGTGCACGCTGTCACTTTCACACACATGGGGAGAGCAGAGATCTATTAAGCACTTGAGTAGCAAGGTAGATCTACTTGATTACAAAGCTCATGATCGCAATATGATCATGCATAGAGAGAGAGAGATGAACACATAGCTACCGGTGGAACCCTTAGCCTCAAGAGAGAACTACTCTCTCCTCATCATGGGAGTCAGCAACGGCGATGGAGATGGCGGTGAAGATGGTGAAGAGGGCGGCGGCGGCGACGCGGGCAGCAGCGCGGGGGACTCCTTCCCCGCCGTCGGTATCATAGGGTAGCACTGCCCCTTAGCCCCTTCCTTCATGGCTTCTTGGGAGGCAAAAACGTGGCTTTGGTGGCTGCAAATTCGTGGGTGGAGGTTGGACGATTTAGGGTTTTTGCATCGGGAGGCATCTTATAGGCAAAGAGGCAAGGTCGGTGAGCGGCCAGGGGGCCCACACCACCTGGTGGCACAGCCAGGGCTAGCCCGCGCCACCATATGGTGTTCCCACCCTGGTGCCCTACTTCGTCTCGTCTTTTGGATCCGTGAGTCTTCCGGTAAAATATCGACTTTGGCTTTTGTCCCATCCAATTCCTAGAATATTCATTTTCTGACTTTTCTGGAACCAAAAACAGCAGAAAACATGCAACTAACACTATGGCATCTTGTTAATAGGTTAGTCCCAGAAAGTGTATAAAAATATTCCAAAGTATGGACAAAACATAAGAAAGTAGATATAAACCAAGCATGGAACATCAAAAATTATAGATACGTTAGCAACGTATCAATGCTCTAACTACCACCTTGGACTAAAAGTCCTTGGTACTATGCAGTTTTAATAAACATTTATTTAAAGATTGATTTTATTATCAAAAACTATGGCCATCAGCCTTCACAGGTTGACCAGAACTTCATGGAGTTCCTTTCTTGCCGCGTTCGTGGCTCCTTTCCGGAATAGGGAGTAACATGTCACAATTCTTACACTCTGCAGAGGTGCCTTGCTTTACCCATAAGAGATCAACTCCTTGTTGCACAACCGGGCATACTTTCCCGTCCACAATTCCTTGATGTGGGGCCCAGTAGGTGATCCAAGCCAATCACTGCCCCTCTCCGCGACCCCGCATGAAGACACGATCCTTCAGGACATGCCCCACCTCTGTCAAGCCCCTCATATAGGGCTGGCTATAACTCTGGTAGGCACCTAAAGACTCTATGAGACGGTTATGCCCTGACGAGCTCTCTTAAAGGACCAGCTAAACCGCTGATAGCCTCTCGAGATAATCTAGACACCAAAATCACGAGAAACTAAGGGGTTCCACCCATGTGCTAGGTTTCTCCACGAGAAATCCTCAGCCTCATGATCAGGTCATCCGTCCATGCGAAAGTAAGAATATCCAGCTGACTTCTCCGTCTCATTCCAAATCTTATGGTTGACGCGTAATATATGGCGCTAGAATCACTGATGTCATGGGTTATTAAGTCTTATCCGTTCTACAACTGAAATCTTAGATTTCACTGCAATTCTTAATATTTATCATCACTTAGGATGATAATAGCATTTCATTTGTTTGGGAAAATACTTATTTTCTGTCTCCTTTAGAACATAGGTGATAACACACAATTTTCAAATACTTTCATAAAGATTCTCCAAAGGACATGGGCAAGTGATGAACTGGCCTTGTGGCTGCAAGGTAGTGAAGTCGGATACTTCCACTTAACCTTGAGCTCTGGTTTCTACTGCAAACCATTATTGCCTGGTAAGGACAATATTAAAGAAGCAATATGCAATACATAGTAATGTCATGCACTGATTTATTATTTTCCTTCTTTGCATGTTTTACCCACCTTATAAAGGTTTTATGTTTCTTTTAATTAATAAAAGAAAAGTATAAATTAAGAAATCATTAAATTCATATTATCTGGCTATTTAACTTTTTTATAATAATTAGTATTATTCTAAGAGTTTAAAAATGAATTTATTTAATTTTTAACTCTTTTAAATATTTAACTAAAATTCCTTTAAGGAAATAAGACTTTATTACTATTACACTTGATTTACTTTTCAAAAATACAAACTAGTATTTTTCTATGACAGTACTTCTCTTTGGAATCTTAAAAATGAATTTTATTCAATTTCAAGTGTTTTGTATATTTTTATAAAATTGCAGAAGGAATATATATAATTTTAATAATAGATCTATATTTAATTGCTTAGAATTACTAACTAGTATTTTTATTCGATAGAGGATATTCTTGTGATTTCATAAATATATTATTTGTATTTTTAGGATTTTTATTTATTTTTCTAGAACCTAATTTATCTCAGGGGTATATTTGTAATTAAGTATTTTATATAAGTCTTTCTTTCAAAACACGGGCCTGGCCCACTAGGCTGGCCCAGCCTGGCCCGACCCGCTAGGGCTGGACAAATGCCCTTGGGTAGTACTGGGTTGCCCACACTCGGCCTAGTACCCCTACTCGCTATCTCTTCTCTCCCATCTCTCTCGCGCGACGCCCTCTCTGGCCGCTCGATGCCACCACTGTGGGTGATTCCGGCCGCCCCATGCCACCATGGCTGTTGCCGTGGTGTAAGACGACGTAGACGATGCCACTGCTCGATGTTGTCTCGCTCGATTTGATGCTGACGCTCTCTACTGTCCACGTTGACCCCCACCTCGTGGTTAGGGTTTGGGTCCGCCGTGCTCTAGCGCTCCCTCGTTGATGCTGTGGTGCTCGTGGTGGTTCTCCTCCATGGACACCACTATCGTGTGCAGGCGCGGGTTGCAGCGCCCTCCTCGGGTGCTCCCCGTGCCGCCACCTCTCTGCTTCCTCTTCGATAATATTATGAGGACCTCGAGTAAGTGCCCTATCCTCCCCTCTGTTCTCTACCATGCCTCTATCCCATACTATGTGGTTGCTTCCAATGGATTTCCCCATTTAGGGTTCATCCCTGAATTTCTAGGGTTCATACCCCCTAAAGTTGTGATTTAGCACAACTCTAGGGTTAATCTTCCATGTGCTAATCTTTTGATGATGATATACTATTAGTGTAGTGTCAATATCTGTTGCGCATGTTTGTTACTCTGTTCTTTATTAGAGAACACTCTGCTGATCATGCTTGTGTTACTCTGTTCTCTGTCATAGGTTGCTCTGTAAAAGCATGCTTAGCTTAATGTGGGTGCTCAAATTGTTGTGGCTGTGAATTTACTCCTATGGAGTTAAGTTGAGATTTCTCTCTGTACTTATACTTGGTTAATGGTTTCCTTGTGAAGTACTGATATGTTTAGTCTCACGATTTAATACTGATATAGTGTAAATCTAAAGTTACTAATGCTAGTCCCTGCTCTATGATTAATAAGAAGATAGTGTATAAAGAGATGATTCCTACGTACTTGTAGGAAAATGATTAAACTCAGCGATTTCTAAATAGTGTGGTCTAGTCATATACAGTGTTGATCTTTACTGTCTTTTCAAGAATAAAGTACCTATTTATGATTCCTAAATCATTTAGGAAAATGATTATCTATGTTAAAGAGGATCTACTTGAGCTTGTACTCAAGCAGACTTGATCTTGCTAGGTACAGAGGTGCTACCCTTCTCAGAATGTGCCCTGTACCAGCAACTGTGTTGTGTATCTATCTAGATAGAAATGGATTATAGGGTCAGTGATGCTGGTCTAAGACCCTGCCTGTGTAAGAACACATGCCTGATCTAGCTGTTTATTATTTGTTGTCTAATATGTCCACTTATCATGTGCTTGCAAGAATATGAATGTGTAAGATGGAAAATGATCAGATCTTAAGGTTGGGATATACCCTGGTAGCCTTTTACTGATGTTGGCTTCTACTTCTGGCTTGTGGTAGCCCTAGATTTGTTGTGGCTTCCTCTTGGCCTGGTCTTGCTCCTCCTGGTGTTGTTACTCATGTGTGACCTTGCTGTCCACCTAATACACCCCCCTCCTCAAGTCACCATATTTGCTGGTGATCTCCTGGGTTTTCTATGGTGGAAAATGGTTTGATCTAGTGATATGGTTGCAAGATCTGGTGTTGTTCTTGTGCTGGTGACAAACTGTGCTTGGGATCTCTCTTGGCGAAGTGGATAGCAAAGCTTGCTTTGCTCTACGATGTTGTGATTTAAATTGCTCCTTTGCTCTCTGCTACCGACACCTCAATGCATGCATTTAGGTGTATGAGCTGCTTCACTGTTTGCTTTGGCTGTGGATGAGATCAAGTAACTCTGGTTTATACTCCCCATCCTTTTACTATTACTTATCCTGGTGAAACTTACCACTTTTCTATTTAGCTTATATTGTGACACTCGAGCCCTTTGCTTAAAAGAACAAATACTATACTCTGGTGAAACTTGCCCCTTCCAATTACTCTATGATGTAACATGAACAATGCACTTCACTGTTTACCACTGAGAGTAAAATTAATCAACTAACACTTTATTTCCTTTTGAGTGTTTTATTTATTTTGCAGGAACAAGATCTGGATTGTCAAGCTTAGTATAGGAATAGGTAGATAGTATAGATTCTTATTGTAATCTTATTTCTATTTGCTTTGTAAAGAATCTTGTAATTGTATCCTTGTCTTGTATCCATATGGTTGTTTAATATATCTACAATATAATCAAACAATATTAATACATCATATAGAAATCCACTTTATGTTTCTAACTTCTAACTTACATATATTTTTCAAATGGTTTAAATTTCAAATTTGAATTCAAAATATTCCCCCCAAAACAGAATAATACATAAAGGTTATGTCAAAATTTGTAGCAATCACTTCAGAGAGCTATGCCTACCTCTAGATAGTAATAGAAACTCTGATCACTTTAGGTTTTTGTTTGGCGAAAATTTTTACCCCGATTTTACCGATGAATGCATGCATATGCACAAATTCCTATTTCTACCCTTTGTTGTTTCCTAAATGCTCGGGTGTTATAGGCTCGTTGTCGAGAAGCCCTACGGGGCAATCCACTGCCACCAAACTCATCGCAAGACATGCCGATGGGCTACCACTGGCTGCTCAAGGAGGAGTACAAGCGCCAACAATAAGTAATCACCCAGCTCGATGAACACAGAAGGTTGGCGGACGAGTCGAGTCTTCGGCGAGCTCAACTTTCCTCCATGAAAGGATCCTCCTCCAAGGGCTACGATCATGTGGCTGCCAAGAGACGCTCTCGACTGGCCCATCTCACCGATAAGGAGCGACAAGAAGTTGTGTGAGTCCTCGAATTCTTATCCATAACGGTGGATACGCGGGGCAATGTGCTCCCAAAGACACCGCATGCGGCGATGACAACCGCCACCATGTACGTGCTTAACAACTAGCCACCGACTAGGGACCCGCGGGCTGCCATGCACCGATCTACGATCGTGGGCCTGGGGCTAGTCAAAGCTGCCCACATCAAGCATCCAAGAGTCGAAGAAGAACAAGGCTCTGGCTAAACACTACTCTTCATCTTTTTCCAGCGATGACAACCACGACTTGTCTCGACGATGCCGCTCACGGCGGCACAACTACGACTACGACGCGCGTGATGACATCACGCAGCGCAAGGTCGACAAGATGTGTGTGAGGCGTGCCCGTTTGGCTGACTTGGAGGATGATGTGATAGAGCTCTGCGGCGCCAGCTGCTTCAGTAGAGCCATTAGGCAGAAGCGAATGCCTAAGGGGTTTAAACTCCCATCGGAGAACCCGAAATTCGACGGCCTGTGGGACCCGAAGATCTGGCTGGAGGATCACATCTCCTCCGTCAGGCTGCACGGCGGAACGGTAAGCACGACAATGGAATGCCTCCAGCTACAACTGCAAGGTGCCGCCCACGCGTGGCTCAGCAACCTCTCGCGCGGATCAATTCGCAGCTGGGAAGAGCTAGTCTATAGCTTCATGTGAAATTTCAAGGGCACTTACAAAAGACCCGCATCAATCAAAGAATTAAGAGGCTGCTACTAGAAGACCGGCAAGCTCTTGCGCTCGTACATCCAGATATGGTCCATCATAAAAATCTGCAGAAGACAACTCTGAGGATCGCGCAATCGACACGTTCAATAACAGCGTGCGCCAAAGAGAGCCCAGGGAAGAGCTGGGCCGCTCGAACCCCAAGACAATTGACCACCTGATGGAGATCGCGAATATGTGGGCCGATAGAGAGGACTCGGTAAAAAACCTTGTCCATTCCGATGATGATGACGACCTCGGCCGCAGGCGCGATCACCGAGGAAATTATTGAATGCGCGGATACGAGGACTGCGGAGAGGTCGACATGGTCGTGGCTGGCTACACCGACAAACGCGACGACAACCGCAACATCGGATACCGCAACAACGGAAAAACCACGCAAGTGTGGAAGCGCTGCACTCGCGATGAGGCACCTGGAAAATCTATCCAGGACAAACTGTCTGAACTGTGCAACGTACACTTCTACATCAACAAGCACGACAACAAGAAAAATTCCAGCCACCTTCTAAAGGACTACCGTGAATTTCTCAAGCTCCATGAAGTCCTGGCCTAGATGAATCACGACGCGATAAACCAGGGCTATGGAGCTGCCCCAGGCGCTGTAGCTCATGGAGCACCTCCACCACCACCCGGGCACCACCACATGCGGCTTCACCAGTCTAGAACCATGGAGGCGAGCCATACCCACGAGCCCTGGGAAACATGGGGATGATACAAAAAGGTCACCCCTCAAATCGAGTGCAAAAATCAATCACTCGCCAAGTCAATCTGGCGATGAACTCTCTACCCTGCACCAATGAGTACCTCAGTGGAAGCGAGTCCTACATTACCTTCGACAAGAGCGATCACCCGCGCCAAGTTCCTCGCCCAGGCCACTGCCCCTTGGTGATCGAAGCACAAATTGGAGGCTTCAAGATGAGTCGCGTCTTCATGGATGGCGGAAGCGGCATTAACCTCATGTTCGCAAGTACCTTGCGCGTAATGGGAATTCCCCTGTCATGCCTGGAAACCTTAGACATAACATTCCTTGGCATCGTCCCAGGGAAGGGCGTATACCCCCTGGGCAAGATCAGCCTCGACGTCATCTTCGGAACACCGACAAATTTTCGGCGAGAGCGCATCAAATTCAAAGTGGTCGACTGGCCCACAATACCACTGCATCCTCGGACGTGTCGCGTTCGCGAGGTTCATGGTGGTTCCACACTACGCCTACTTGCAGATGAAGATGCCAGGCCCAAACAGCATTACCAGAATCAACAGAAGCTTCAAGAGATCCGATAGCTGCGATAGGGAATTCAACAGAATTTCCCAGTCTTTCGGCATGCAAGAGGAACTGACAAGATTGAAGGAGTCGACAGACAATAGTCTGCCTCCCCCGAGAAAACCAAGCTCACTCGACCCATCCTTCGACACGTCTGTGCACACAAAGAAAGTCCAGGTCCACCCAACGGTGGTTTGCATTAATTCTACATACGTACTTTTATCCATCCATTTGATTATGATGATGTTGTTGATTTCTTCCATGTGTTAGTTCCTTTGTTCTTGGGGAGATGGAAAAACCCTAGCACTATTATGAACTTGTAATAAAGATGATCTATTCTTATGTCTGTATGACTGGCCGGTCTATGATAGATTTATGATTTGTGTTTGATCTATCTCTTTAGATGGTATGTGTAGTAGGCCACATACCATTTGCCCTCGGGACTAAAGGTTGAGAGAAATCCTTTTGGACGTGTTTGGGTTCATGCCCGGATTTGCTTCATGACAATTGGCGTCAGCTCGTAACCTACACTGTCAAAGGAGGATAAAGAAGGGCTCCCTAACCTAATTACAATATCCATGGGGAAACCCTTAATTATGGTGGTTTGTATGGGTGATTGCTCCCAGACATCATAGTGGTTATGTAGAGGTGACCTCACTCTTGACTCAACAAAGTAATTTCCTACGAGCCTTGTAGTGAACATCTTATTATGGAGATCTCTTCACACATCTCATGACACAAGAAGTATATTATCATAATTATTATTAATAATAATAATATCATGCTAGTGGTGTATCCTACATCCCCGAGAACGTTTTATCCCTATTGAGTTCAACCATACTTTCACACGACCTTGTTACTTGCTTTCTTTTACTCGTTTTAATTATTTTTCTACAAACAATCAAAATCCTTTCGAACACTCTTTACTTGAGATCAAAGGAAGCTTACAAGTATCATTTGGTAGATAGTAACGAGGGACATAAAGATCTTAACCAAATAGCTCTCTATGGGTACAATACTCTTATTTCGAAACTAGCTATAATTGATCTGCGCACTTGCAGCCATCAACAACCTTCTCTTTTTTCTCTCTGCTCCAACTAAGTGAAAGTCCGATGTGGCAACATTAAGGAAGTCCGGTGCCATCACCATTGTACATACTACCTAGAAGTGTAATATATCAATGGAACCTTATCTCTTCACCCCCATCCCCTGCTACAGCCGCCGCGTGCGCCAGGCCGATCCAAGGCTGACTTCGTCGGCGCTGACGATGGAGGGAGGCGGAGGAGAGGTGTCGGCGCCTGTAGTGTAGATAGCAGTAGTAGTTTTCGGAGGTTTGCTGGAGTTTGGAGTAGGGCTCAAGATTTTCGTGAGCGGATCTTGGGCAGCTCGAGCAGGTGCTCCAGCAGCGGCGCTCTGGAGGTTAGAGTGTGCGGCGGCATATCTGATCCCGAGGATCTCCGCAATAAGGTCATCGTGGGATTTGTCCTTTTTGCCGGTGTCTTCCTACTTCTGCTTTTCCCTCCGGCCAGCCATGGCAGCGAGGGGGATAAGAGAAGCGAGCTGATGTCGGCAGCCGGAGGTCCCCCGGGGTTCTTTTCTAGCTTGTTGCTAGGGCGCAACAGTGACTGGTCGTCGGTGGGCCCCTTTTCCAATAAGCGCCTTTGTGACCTTCTGGGTGACCCTCGTGCGGCTTTCCCCCTCTCGGTCGGCCGTGGCGGCGAGGAAGAGGGAGGAGGCCGGCCTGCTGTTACTAGATTTGGGCAAAGAGGTCGCCTGCACGAAGGTCCATATTACATGGAGAATCAAATTCTTGAGCCTTCGATGCAGTTCCTGGTGGAATCGGTGTCTCCTTCAGTAGATTCCATGCGTTGGAGGTGTTCTGCTAGGCTTGACCAGGCAAATTGCTCAATTTTTTGGAGTCTTGAGGAGATGGTGCTATCATGTCCATCTGCTCTAATTGGAATTAGTCAGATTCTCTTTTCTTTGGATGCAGTTCTTCAATCCACTTGTTTCACTAAAGGCCAATTGAGAATTGCTGGCCAAGATGTCTTTGTGATCTTCATATGGCTCGGGTGTGTGCGCTAGAGACAGCTGAGATCGTCTTTGATGTTGCTCCTGAGATTTAGCAGTCAAGATCCTGTGTTGAGCTCGGTGATGCTTCTTCAATTTCTTCATCCCAACAATTAACCTCATTTGCTGATGCCATCTCGATTGCTGGTTGAGCCGCTGGTTCTTCGGTTGGCTAGGCTTTGTGAGGCCTCCAGAAGAACGTAATTGCAGGTTTGGCAAGTCCATGTTCTCGATGGACAACCTGGTAGGCTGCAATTGTGTTCTTCCGCTTAGTCTTCTTGGTTTTTTAGCTTCTATGTTTATTTATGAGCTTGTCGGATTTAGGACCGATTCTGAGCTTCAGAGTGGTTGTTGTAAGAGTTGTATTGTACTTTGTTCATGCTAAACAAAAGCTCTTTCGTTCAAAAAAAAACCCCCTAGAAATGTAATATTATCTTGTCGGGACAGTGTGGACTGGGGGAAGGAAACGGCGGCTAGTTGGGCACATGCCGCATCAGGGGTATGTGGGTGTGCTACGAGGAAGGTCGCTGTTAAAAAACTCACACGTCCCTTGTATTATTAAACCGATAACTATCACATGCTCATGCAACGATCGGATTGACCGGGAGCAGTGCCGGTGGTACTAGACGCCAGCGACTCCCCGTTCGCAGCCATGGAATATACAACTCCAAGAATTCCTACTGTTCAAGTAAGAATCAACTGAAGCTCTAAAGAAATTTCAAGCCCGCGACTGAGCAGGGAGGTGGTTTAGCTGAAAACTTGACGCAAATAAACTGCGAGGGAGGGTGGAGAGAAGACAAGTGTGTGTCCCCTGCTGCAAGAACGCCGATCGGTGAGCGTGGCAGGCAAAGTTCCTTGCAGAGAATTAAAAGGACCGTGCCGGACTAGAGCACCCAGGATCATCATCATCAGCAAAGCGTAGCGTAGGCGCGTACCCCACTCTCGTATCGGACGTGGGCGTAGGCGATCGAGCAGCCATCTCGCATGTCACCCCCTGCCGTACGCCACGGACGGGAGAGGCGATCGGTCGAGCCCCCGGCCGGCGCACGACAGTCGACAGCACGACTGCACGAGGCACCGGCGCCGTGCGCGCGCCACCCTACCTACCAGTACGTACTACCACTGCTACGTGCACGGCCGCACGCACGCACGCAGACACACCGGCGGGGGGGACGTACTACAGCGGCACGGCGCTCGAGACGGCAGAGAGGGTGTAGTAGTGGGCTATAGCCTTTTCCCCGTGCACGGGCGGCGCGACGGGGAGTGATGGCCAAAATCTTTTGCCTCCGGTCCCTCCCCTGCTCTGCCTCTGCCTTCTGCTCTGCTTTCCCAGAGGAGAGGATGGACGGACGCGACGCTCGTCATCAAGCCACATCAGCTATCCCGATGGACGTCGATGTGGACCTGGCGACGTGACCCGTGGCGTGAATGGCCCCGGACGTACGGCCGCTCGCTCACGTGCACGCCGCCCCGTACGTGCGCTGCAGAGGCCTCCACGGCCGGCACGCACGCACGGGATGGGCATGGGCTCCGTGCCTCCGTGCCGTGCCACCATGGCCATGCCGTCTCCGTGCTTCCCCTTCAATTCCATGAGTGACCCGTCCCGTCCCGTCGCGAGCACGCACGGGCGGCGAGGCACGAGTTTTAATGCTCTGCCCTTTGCGTGCACCCTTCCTCCCGTTCTGTCTGTCCCACTACTACCGGGGCAAGCACAAGCACTGATCATCCATAAGCCGAGGTAGGTGTACACGTACACCGGCGACGGCGAGTGACCGGTGGATATAGAACATGGTGTTTATTTCCTGGGTCTGGATGACGTGTAAAGTTTGTGCTGCACGCACGATCCGATGGTTAATTCGCCGACTGCTGTGCACAGCAGCGGGCGGGCGCGATCGTCTGCGGCGCCGCACTTGTCCAGCGTCGAGTGCGAGCGACGCTCTTCGGGGCGGTGCTCGTCAGTCAGGTCGAGAGCGGGTAGGTACGGACAAGCCAACGGCGACGCTCGTGCGCGCGGTGGCCTCGGAAGTTGGAGAGATCCTCGACAGACAGAGAACCCGCCCCGGCCGACCGATCGCGTCTGCGTCTGCGTCTGCGGCCGCGTGAATTCGAGCAAGGCCGCAATGATGGTGCCGTGGCGGCCCCGTGGGAAAGCGAGCGAGCGAGGCAGCACAGCACAGCACAGCAGGCGGCGTCGGGGGCGACGCAGCGCAGCCTAGCAAATCCCGTGGCATAGCATAGGGTGGCGTGTCGTGCATCCGCCCGTCCGCCCGCCTACCCTGGATATTCTCGCCTGCCCCGAGAGTATTTTACTAGTATATACTGCTCTGTTTTTCGTTTTTTTGAACAAACCTTGTGCTCTGTCCTGTCGTGAGATCCCGGCCTAGCTCGTGATGATGGTACGTACAGGAGGCGAGGTGTCCGTGATCTTGCTGCTGCTACTACTACTGCTAGGCGGTAGCTCTGGGATCGGAAGATCTGATTCTTCTTTTTCGGCTGCTGCATCCTAGGAAAATTGTCTGGGGGCGCCGCACGGGTTCCCTTCCTCCTCCGCATGCCACTGTTTCCTACGTGCACCACCTAGTGTCAGCGTGCCACTGTTCACCGTCGCCGTCGGGTAAACATGCCGCTACTCATCAGTGCTCTCACGAAATGCTATCGCCACAGGGCTCATGCGGGGCCCGGACGCACCTATCGTCCAAATACACATTTTAAAATGTAAAAGATATTTCGAAAAATATTCTGATCTACAACTGTAAGTTTTACAAAAATTCGGCACAAGCCAACATGAGGAAATTGCACTATCCACCATATATTTGTCCTAGCGTTGCACATATCACTAGTTCGACGACTTGCTTGCAGCTTTCACCATGTATTGCTCTAATCTGTTGCACATAAGTCTAATCATACCTTGATTCACTCCCAGACGAGCAGCAAGAGCAATTCTAATATAATTGGTGCTCGCATTAAGCATAGGAAGATTGACACGACCCTGAAATGTTTTTAAACATAAAATGGAGGTCGAGCTACATGTAGCTTTTTATTTTTAAAACTAAAGACATTATTCAAAGTTTCAAAAAATATCTGATTTTTTATGCAGTCAGTTTGAACTAAAACCACGACAAAAATTATGAAACTAGGAAGTATATACTATAACCATAAATTTTTTGAATACCAAATAATTTATATTATAGGCTATACAAATGTCAAAGTTATGGATCTGAGGGCATCTCTAACCGATGTACAAAAACCGGTTAGAGGAGTAAAATATGTCTTTTTACTTCTCGAACCGGACCTAACCGAAACTCAAAACACTTTAGTGGAGTAAAAAATTTACTTATCGGCTCTGCTGACTCTTATATTTACTCATCCGAGCGGTGGATGAGTAAAATATCCTTCATCGATTATGCATTCATACCTACTCCACCTCGCCCTCTTCTCCACCTCCGGCGACCACCGCCGCCCTAGCCACCACCAGAGACCACCGATGGCCGGATCCTCTCGTCGGACATCCCCGCCGCCCATTCCAGTGTGCGCCGCCGGCGCAGCCCCCTCCACCCATCCCCAGCGTGCGTCGCCGGCGCAACCCCGCGTCCCTCCCCGCTCCCTGCCCCAATCCCCTCTTCGATTGGCGTCCCCGAAACGGCGGCAACAGCCCCGACGCTGCGTCGGCACCCTCGACCTGCCGGTGCTGCCGACGCCGGTCTACCGCGGTGTGCTGCAGCGGTCGTTGGGGGGGGGTCGCCGGAGTCACCGCCCGCAACACCCACCATAAGGTCTGGATCGGCAGCTTCCAGTTGCCCAGATCTGCGCCCATCGGGGTATTTTCTAAAAGTGTATTTTAAGAACGATGTATAAATTAGGGCGTGTATTTTCTTAAATCAAACAATGTAAAGTTTGATCAAATCTTAGAAAAAATACCAACAACTATAATATAAAACATCTTCTAAAATTGCCAACAGTTCATGATATAAAGAGAAGATGAGAAATAATGGAAAACAGAAGATGACCCTGTTCAACCCGGCCTGGTTAAAGTTCGTTTGGAGTGGTGGCTGTGTGGACCTGATGTCAGGATTGCTGTTAACGAGAGATTATCCAAGTATCAGACTTGTGTGCAACGGATTAGAGCAATACATGGTGGAAGTTGCGGAAAAGTCGTCGAACTAGTGATATGTGTAATGCTGAGACCAATACTTGGTGGATAGTGCAATTTCCTCAAGCCAACATTGTCGTGGCTTATTAGAAAAATTAAGCTCCGACATGACTATTCACAAGATATTTTATGTCGTTTTACATAAGTCAGAAGAAATGTTCTATTCTTGTGCCAGCAGAAAATATCGAGATGTATACACTTATATTTTTCGTTTGGAATTTTTTGACATTTTAAAATACGATTTTACACGTTTTTCTTTTATAAACACCGTCTCCCCACTAGATTCTCTACCGCACACGGTTGCTGAAACCGTGGACTAGGGCAACTCCACCAGCACCCTTCCCAATTTGTCTAGAAAAAATGGGGCACTCTCCATAGCATCCTGTCAGTCTTGCTGGACACACCAGAGCATATACAGTCACGAGCCCCGAGCGACATCCGGAAACAGCGTCAGATCGATCATTTGGGGAGGGCCCACACAAGTGTCCGACGTCTCTCCCTTGGTTTGACTAAAGTTTAGAGAAAATCTGATTTCATTCAAATTTTGATCATATCTTACAAATAATTTGAACGGAATTTGACTAAACATCAACATAAACTAAAATTGAAGCTAATATATAATCGTCGTGGTGGTAGAGTCAGCGGTGGCTAGAAGCTCCTTCTCATCCTTCTTAGGATCGTCCTTCACACCGCTAGAGCTGACACCACTGCCGTCGGTGCCGCCGGAGATTCCCTAGTCACCGTCGTCATCGAGCCGACAATCTCGCCTCCCGCGTCATGGATTCACTGCTCGATCCCCAAAACAGCGGAGCCGCTGAGGCCCTATGATCGTTCATCAAGTCGATGATCGCTTGGAGGTACCCTGGGATGACGATACGGTCATCGACACTATTGAGTCTCCTCTTTTTACCATAGCGCAACAAGAAGAAGCAAGTCCCCACCTCACCCCCCCCCCCCCGCCATCCCCCCTGCATTGGCTCCTTCTTCGGGTGCTGAAGGCGTTGGCTTCCGTGTGGCAGACGGGGTTGCCGTGCCACTTGGATCCTCCTTTACCTGGTAGGGGGAGTGCCGTGCGGAGTACGACGCGAGCTGGCGGAATGCCGCATCCCATCGGAGTGTGGCGATGAGGAGCACCGTTAGGGAGACTTACCTATTCTATCAAAAGCTCCCTGTGGCGCTGGAGTAGTCTGGGCATGTGTAGCATCCCAATTGTCTAACAATTGTAATGCTACTTGGTCTAGTAATATATTGGCCACTTCCTATATATATTTGTTGCATCATAATTATATCATGCTCATATCATCATGCCACCTTGCATTTGAGCATCTTATAAAACCCTGTTTCTTTGGTTCTTCTCTCATATGCATTATTAATTGTATTTGCCTCTTGATATTGTATTTGGTTGTTGATATATTGTTTAATGCCCAAGTTGAGTTGGGGGCATATCTTTTATTCCACTCCATCACTTTTCTTTCACCACCTTATAATTCCACCATCCCTTTTACCCATGAGCTTGCAATTCTTTTTCCTTGAATTTTATTCTAGCTCATGTGATGGGGTGGATCTAATCCAATTCTTTTGCTTGGCCTTATTCCATTTCTTGGGAATGCATAAGAATAATACCATATCATTACTTTTGTTCTCACAAAATATTCATGACATTTATTATTTTGCATGGGCCATGCAATCTTCATCACCACCTTTTATCCCATTGGTTTTTCCTTTCTTCATTGGATCTTTTCTTTGTGAATCATCTCCATCATCTATCCATCATTCCCATATTCTCTTCAACATCATTTTCTAGTTTCATTTACTCCATGCATGATTCAAATGAGGCCCCTTTCCATAACCCTTTTCTTTCTCTTTCTTGGTTTCTCCTTCACCTCATCTTAACTTAATCAAGCCTCACTCTACCTCTTGGTTGATCTCATAAACACATTTTAAAATCTAAACCACCTAATAAAAACCTAACTTAACTTCCTCTCTATATTTCCTCTAACCCTAATTATAAACTAAACCCTAACCTCATCTCACCTCTCTCTTTTCACTCCCTCTCTCTAACATGCTGGCCACCTGACCTCTCTCTCTTCCCCTGGCCCACCTCAGCTAACCCCTACCCCTCTCTCTAACCCTAACAAAACCCTAACCCGAGAATACCCCATCTAACCCTAGCCTAAGCTACAACCGAGCCCCCCTCCTCTCTCTTCCTCTCTTCTGCCGTGCTAGCCCCACCGCCACATCGACCCCACCTGCAACCCCTCTCCTCTGCCACTGCCTGCCCAGGTCGAGCCCCAGCTCGACCACGTGCTCAGGGAGAAAGAGGAAAGTAGCCGAAGCCACTTTATCAACCCCCGAGTCCCACACGGCATCTCCTTCCTCTCCCTCACTTTTCCCTCCGCCCCACGGCTCTCCTGCATCGCCCAGATCCGCCCAAGCCCTGCCCTCTCCTTCCCTTTCTTCATCACCGTCGCCAGCACCTGCCGCCAGTCGCCGCCGTCTACCCCTGCTCCTCGTCGTCCCAGCCGGCGTGCGCGTCGTGGAGGTGGTCTGGAAGACCAAGGAGGCTCCCCTACTTCGCCTCGTACGCGCCGACAAGGACAAGGAGCGCCAGCACCGCCAGTACGTCGACGCCGTGCGGAAACCCTAGATTCCCGGCGCGCCAGCCTCGTCGATGATCCACCGCGCCTCGCCCCGATCTGACGCCGGCAACCTCCCCGCGGTAAGCCCCTCCACCTCCTAGACAACATTTGCCCCGCCGTAAAGCCCTAGCCGCGCCAGGCGTTGCGCCGAACGCCCTCAGTGCGCCGCCGCTCGCCGTTGTCTGCACGGTCTCCGCACCGCGTCACACCATAACTAGGCCGCGCCTACCTTCCTGACAACTACCCCGCCCTACCGCACTAGTACCGCCTCTCTGCGCGCGCGCCCCGCGTCGCGGGATCGAGTCCCCGTCTCGCCGCTCTGCGCCGCGCGCTGTTTTCCCGTCAGACCGAGGAAAAAGAAGAACAGTACGGGCCGTGGACGATTTACATTTAGCCCTCTCTTTTTAACGCTCGCTCAATCCGCAGTCCATCCTACCCCACCTGTCAGCCGACATGGCCTTCTTCCAGAAAACACCCCAGCCTCTTATTATCTTAACCCGCGCTCCAGTTCGGTCCCACCTGCCAGCCTCTACGAGTTCGTTCACTGTCAGGTGGGCCTCAGCCGGTTGGTCCCACCTCGTAGTCGCACGGGCTAGGCAGAGCCCCGGTGTGAAAAGTTTTTCGCGCGCGTGTGCCCCGCCAGCAGCTGGCCCACCCGTCAGTGGCTATGGCTGGGTCGGGCTGAGTAACAAAAGTCTGCCCTGTCGTCTGTTTTAATTAAACCTTTTCCAGAATTGATTTAAAATTCAAATTCAAATCAGATTTAAATAACTTTTCAAATATAAATCCAAATAATACAAATAATATATGTTCTTGAATCAGAAAAATGTGAGGATTTCAAATAAGCCCTTCAAAATATTATTTGAACACTTTAAAATTTCGAGATGATTAAAATTACAATAAAATGCCCTTTTCCTTAATTAATTAATAACTTTAATTCTACAACTCCAAATTTGACAAATAATAGGTCTAAATCGATCAGCGCGACGAGCCCGTTCTATTTATGCAGTCCTTGTTCTGAATTGAAGCATGCATCATGTCATCATTAAAAATCTGAACTGTTTATGACAATAAAACTTGGTTAAATAAATAATAAAATGCTTTATTCTTGTATCCACACCTCACCTTTGCCATGCTACTTTAGTGCCATGTAAATTGTGCATCATTCATCATGGCATGCTTGTTTTCTTGTCGCATTTTAATTCATATGCTTGTGCACTTTATTTATGTTGGCCCTTGTTTGTTTGGTTCTTCTTCGAATAGACGCCCAGCAGGAGAA
This sequence comes from Avena eriantha, assembly GCA_910589775.1. Taxonomy (NCBI): domain Eukaryota; kingdom Viridiplantae; phylum Streptophyta; class Magnoliopsida; order Poales; family Poaceae; genus Avena; species Avena eriantha. Next base: position 531,351,859 of record OU342745.1, on the reverse strand, counting down.
TTACCAGGAATCACAGGAGTACTACCCAGATCCATCTCTCGCTTTAACTGAGCTGCCAGGCAAGCACTACCACATGCTTGCATACATACAATACCTATTGCCTCTATCTTATTCTTGCATCATTGAGTCGCGATTGCATTAAATTGAATCCCAAGTACTGCATAACCTTTAATTTGAAACCCCACCGAAGCTTGTTCCTCCATCCCATGAGCCATTACTACAGGAGTTGTTTGAGCCATGCGAGTCGTAGCAAAGCATGAGTAGGGGATGTGAGTGTCTGATGAATAATGAGGTACCTAAACAACATGACCTAAGTAGTAATGGGATAACTAATGAAAGAGGCACCGGTGAGCAATATCTACTATTTGGTTTTTCATGCTCACTTGTGTGCCGTAGGACCCCGAGTACTTGATTCCTGTTCCTTGTTTATTCGCACTATCCACATCCGGGAGGCCTTATGGACCCCCCCCTGAGCCAGAGCTTGATTCATTCTTATTTCTTGGGGCCAGAAAGTAGTTTGGGGCTTTATTACTATCCTGTACCTATGCCATGTTACTGTTTTATTAAGATTGTGCGAGGAGCACCTGTACTGTTTAAGAAATGCGGAGTGTTTTCGCGGTATCGACAAGCCTAGTCACATTTTTGGTTTCCCAGTCGTTTGCAGCCATTGGCGCAAACCTTGGGTCCGTCTCGGAGCCGGCCAACTTCGTTGCGGGTAGCTTAATGGGGTGGCCCCCTGAAATATTCTGAATCCTGTGATTGCTTTATCGTGAATGCCTCGTCGGGTTTTGATTGGTTTTTCCGAGGTTGATCGAGTGAGTGTTGCTATTCGTGCACCCCTGCAGGGTAAATCTTTCTGAAAGCCATGTCCGCGGTTATGGACGACTTGGAGCACAGTCTCTCGATCATAGACAAGTATAACTAAAGTACTGCTTTGAATTTGACTAAGTACTTGACTAGTAATTAGTGTAACGTTCATGGAATGGTTAATAAAACTGCCAACGGATGATGGGGTTGTTCGTCCGCTTCCTCGTTGGTAAGCGAGGAGGAGGATGGATCTGGTAATTATACTGTTATAACTGTTGTTCTTAATTCACGGACTTCCGTCTATCATTGGTTAGGCGGAAGGTTAGCGAGTATCTGTAGAATTTCTAGGTATTATCTTTTGCTGCAATTGCGTCACCCCAGGTTGTGTCCCCTTTAGTGGCATTAAGACTTGCTGAGTACCCCTAGGGTCTCACACGATAAATTGTTTGATTCAGATGAACAGGTTTACCCGCAAGATGGATACTGGGTGGAAGAGACAGATGAAGTTGGCAACGATCATTCGGTGTAGAGATTCCGGGAACGGGGATCCGTGAGATCTGTGGGCGGGATGTGTTTATTTTGGGGCATCTTATGCCGATTTGCTTATTATCCGTACTCGGATCTTGATTTCCGCTTCCGCCTGATACTCTGATGTGTGCTGTATGAGGAGCTATCCTAAATTATTATCTCTATCTAGGATATTTGAATCTTGCCGTATGGCGTTGCAATATTTTTATTTCTTTTAGATGGAATGGCTCTGAGGACTGTTGTATGTGGCTTGCATACATACTCATTTGTGTATGTAGTTGATCCCTTCGCCTGCCGATTACGCCGCTCGTTCTTGTCCCGATGTCTGAAAGTGGTTAGGACGGCCGAAAGGTCTACCGTGAGTGGCCCTGGGCCCCACCGTACTATTTTAACCACTTTCGTTCATCCAGGCATGTAACTAAGAGCGTAATTCACCAAGGTAGTTACAGCGTGCCGAACATACATTGGGCCATACCGAACAAAACATAGCCTTGGGGGCACAACTAGAGGGGTTTTTCTGTCTGGCGCGTCCAATAACCACTTGGTGCCCTTAGAGCATCTCCACTTGGGGCCCTAAAGTCCCCCAAATGGCTATCGAGGGTGTCAGCGCCGAAATTACGCCTAGTCGGGCTATTAATTCCATTTTGGTGTTGTTGCGGTACATTTTGTTATCCGGTGGCCCCATGCCGAACCCAACCCACGGGGGGGGGGGGGGGGGTGGTGGATGGATGAGAAAACGACGCAGGCCACCTAGTTGGCTTCACAAACAGGAATCCCCCAACCCCATCTTGACTTGCCTCCGTGTGCCGGCCACCCCACCATAGTTCACCGCCGCAACCACCCTACACAATAGGTTGAACGTTTCCCTCAAGTAGAAAACTCACTAAACTGACGTGTATACTCTCTCGACTCACGCGCCGCCGCATTTCCCTTGTCTTGCCGTCGTTTGTCCTCCCTGGTATCTCCAAGCCCACCCCACGGCCGCCCTACACGACAAGTGTTTCGATGGTTTGCCTACGATGGATTCATACGAGGAAGAGATGCTCGCCACTCTAATGGACAATGAAGTCGTTGTTGCTGCTGGCGCGAAATATGCTGTCGGCGAGGACAATCATATGATGATCCTCACCGCCCTCGTGGGAATGATCACCGATGATGAAAAGCCGGCTATTGGAGGTTCCAAGTCGAGGTAGAGAATGGAAGGCTACTGCATGCTATACACCGACTACTTCATCGACGACCCATTGCACGGTGATGTGATATTTCTGCGATGTTTTAGGATGAGCAGGAAGCTCTTTCTGAAGATAGTCGGGAATTTGAGGGAGTTTAATGACTAGTTCAAACCGAAGAGAGACACCGTCGTCTTGTTTGGATTCTCCACAATTCATGCACAGTTTACCTCTAGATGCTTGCATATGGAAGTTCAAGAGATACAAATTATGACTACCTGCGCATGGCCGAGTCCATAGCCATCGATTGAATGTACAGATTTTGCAGGGCAGTTGTGGTAGTGTTTGGTAAGAAGTACCTGAAAACACCCAATGCGGAAGACATAACTTGGATCCTGGCACAAAATACAACAAGAGGGTTTCTAGGGATGCTTGAAAGCGTCGACTATATGCACTAAGCATGGAAGAACTGCCCATTTGAACATCAGACATCTACATATGTCACAAGGGATCATGTAGTGTGGTACTTGAGGTAGTAGATTAGGATCTGTGGATTTGGCATGCCTTCTTTGGTATGGCAGAATCACACAATAACATCAATGTGCCACAGTGCTCAAATGTGTTCATCAAGCTGGTTGAAGGCACTTCTCCACTAGTGGAGTTTGAGATCAATGGACACCACTATGACAAGGGGTACTAGCTAGAAGATGGCATCTATCCAAAATGGTCAATATTTCAGAAGAAAATCTCAATCCCTACGCCTGGAGAGGAAAATTGGTTTGCGACGCAGCAGAAGGCTTGCAGGAAGGATGCGAAGCAGGCATTCAGTGTGCTGCAAGCTCGATTTGCCATTATTCGGTACCCTGCTCTTACCTGGTCGAAAAATCAGATGTGAGAGGTCATGACTTCCTGTGTGATCTTGCACAAAATGATCATTAAGAGAGAGCGGGATACTCCAGTGGTTGACACTAAACCGTATTATCGCCATGATTCTCTTGCAGTGCCCAAATTATGCCTAGTCGGGCTGTTAATTCCATTTTGGTGTTGTTACGGTCCATTTTGTTATCCGACGGCCCCATACCGAACCCAATGAAAGGGTAATTGCCCCTATGTGTGGTTTTGGTGATTAATGACAATCCCTATGGACTAATGTTTTTATTGAGTTTTATATGAAGGAATATTCCATAGGTCATGCTTGTAGTCCAGATGTTGGATTCAAGTATGGATGCCATGAAGATAAAGATAACCTTGAGTTTTTGGCATCAAGGTCATCGAATTGAAGATAGGAATATGATATGTTCAAGATCTTGAGAGTATGATCTCAATAGAAGAATTCAAGATATGGCTCTAAATCGGTGTCATGATAGCCTCATTAGTTGAGCTATGGTTGATTAAGATTTAGAGCATGTAATCAAATGAAGAGTTCCTTATATACCTCAAGATATTGAGATGGAGCATGAGAAGACACTTGGTTGACCAATGCAAAGAGTGAAGAGTGATTTCAAGTTGGTCAACACATGAAGCATAAAGAATGTACCACATGGATCTTGTGGTGTGGTAAGCCTTGTCATTTATGCATCATGAACTAACCCATTATATATGTTCCTTTGTGTTTTATATATGGGATAGGTATCTTTCCATGGGCATGCTTCAAAAGTGAAGATCTCAATAGCCCATGAGAGGATGGCATCAAGTGGTGATCGCCATCAAGGTTGAGAAGGGCAAGTTCAAGATAAGCATCTCAAGAAGATCATTTGCTTGAAGATTGCCATCCATATTGGTGATAATGGACATGTGAAGACGTGTCTTAATGAAGCTATCCCATAGTGGTGTATGGGGGAGCAAATTATGAGTCTTCATGAAGCAACAATGATCAAGTGGTGCCTTCCGGATTGGATGGAGCTTGAAGCGTTGTCATCAAGATCAAGCGGGATGCGCAAGGCAAAGGTATGGCCTTGCTAGGTTTTCCTTTTACCGGTCTCAAGGTGTTTGTTGGGAGACCGTGTTATAGGATAAATAGCTGCACTATCAAGAGGGGCTTTCAGTTGGGTAACTTGATCACATCATCGTAGGGAGATCAATCCTTGGCATACTTTGCATCTTCCTATTTTGTTGCTTCTTGGTATTTTCTCTATGTGAGGTTCTTGATCTTGTTGCTAGCTCTTCAACAAGCCCAAGTTCATCGAAAACGGAATTCGTATGCATCTTATATGGCATTTTCGAGTTTGAAGGTTTTACAGGTTCTTCTTATAGGGAGGCTCCATACCTATCCTAATTTGGTTCTATCTTTGTTGGGGATATACTTTCCAGGTATCCTCACAGTTCCTCACTGACCAGGGTGGCCCACTTCGGGTTAGATCTTTGCTTCATGAGCGGCCCAGTCAGGGAGAGAAGATGGAGTCCAATCCGGCTACGAGTAGGCCCAAAAGACTTACCGACTTAGGCCCATAATGTTACTTGTAGTTCAAGATGTACTCTGTAACCGACTCTTAGTCGTAGCCGGATAGATCTTTCCTATAAACCGTAGGCCGAATATCTATATAAGCCGTCCTAGGGAGAGCCTTTAGGGCAACACTCTAAACACCCCAATACTTTAGACCCTCAACTCGCACAGGCGAAACCCTTGTAACCCATATTCCGGCTCTACCGTATTACTGGATTGCTAGCAGGAGTAGGATCCGTCCAAAGCTGGCGGATTCGAACCTGGGTAAACTTGTGTGCTCACCATCCCGGAACACCGTACGTCTCACACCCCTCTCTTCCGCACGCCTCGAGGACCCCCTCATGGCGTACTTGTCCTCAATCCGACGACAGTTGGCGTCCACCGTGGGGCAAGTGAGCTTCGGATCTACGTTCCGAGCGGAATCTGCAAGAATCGGAATCGGCGAGACTATCACTGTCGGTCGCGTCCTCTAAGCCAGCGACGTCCTTCTCATCGTTTTCGACGAGACCTGGATTCCGGCTAGGGAGGCTGTGACTGCCTACACAATCATGTCTTTTGGCGAGATCAATGTTTACATCGGTTTCGCTGAACCTGCCCAACCCACCCCAGCGGTGATGATAGAGGCAGAAGAATCTTCTGGGTCCCCTTTGTCCGCGGAGGCGGCAGAGTTCCAGATCTCAGAAAACCCTAATCCCACCTAGCCCGCACCAATTGCGGAGATAGTGGAGAAATCCGAGCCTAAAAAGGACCTAGCGGTCCAAGTCGAATCTGGAGTGGATCTCCCTAGAGAAGTCGGATCCCATATCGACCCACCCGTGGAAGTCGAAATTTAGGAGGAACATATCAACGACACTGATTCCGGCTCTGATGACGCCGGGATAGACAGGCCTTTTCTGAGGTACACACTAAGACGTATGATACTGCAAGGCGAAATCTTGGATGCAATCCTCGAGACCATCAAAAGTTTCGACATGGCTGATCACGAAGGCCGCAGGTACCTCAGGAAGCACGCGTCGCACTTCGTCGGATACGTGGGATCCAGATCTGGCTCTGCCGATGCTGGAGAAAACACCGACTCTATGCTGGAGGCAATTGGAACAAACGCTAACGTTCCCGCATCCTCGGATGAATCTATGACGTCAGCAGATTTCCGAAAGTTCTCCGCGGAATATGAAGAGGAGTATAACTCCAAAGCTACAGAAGAAGGAGAAGCCATGGATGAAGGATCCAGGGAACACTCTCCTAAAGCGCAGGATGACATGGACATCGGAGATAATCCCGAGGTCCAGATGTCCGAAAGTACCGATCATAGCTTGACTCCGGGAAACGGACCCAAAGCCTTCTTTGCTACCGGTGCTGCCAAGAAGGCAAAGAAGAGGAACAAGAAGAACAAGACCCCGGCAAAAGACCCTCTGACAGAGGAGGTGATTGTCGAGGAATACGAGGAAGACTCAGATGGAGCACTTATCCCAGAAGAGCCGAAAAAGAAGCATCGGTGGATGGACACGTGATCACCGAAGTTGCGGGTAAACTCATCGATGCTGCATTAACCACACATATCCCTACAGCCGTAGAACTTACTACGGAAGAGCTGGACGAAAGGGCGCAAGCCCTAGAAGCGCGTCGTCAACAACTCCTCGATGAAGCCAAAAACATCGAGGTGGAGAAGAAATGCATGGCAACTAAGGACTACATGTCTCGGTTGCATCAGAAGACACGGAAGTGTCACACCAATGACGACCAATTCCCACATGTACGTGCCGTCCTTTTTGGAGATGAGATGGGGAAGCCACGGAAAGATAGCAAAGGAGATTGGGTGTACCCAACCCTAGTACAGAATACCGTGGCGGCCCGAGAAATTCTATCGGCTAATCCAGGACCGGAGGAGATTCATTTGGGTATCAAACTACTCAACAAGGGACTGGAGCAGCAAAAGGTCACCCTGTCCGGAAGTCAAAAACTGGTCTCGGATTCCGACCAATGTCGCACAGATCCGGCATGGGCTGACGTAAGACGCCATTACGTCCGGGCGCAGTATCATCACCCCGAACGCCGGGAAGACAATTATTCAAGAACCGGATCGTCAGGACAGCATCACAGAACTACGCGTAACTGGAGCAACGTCACTCCAGCGGCCGAGAAAGATGTCATTGCTACACTGAATCCGAGGAACCCTCCCCGACGAGAGTCTAACGATCGAAGGGGAGAAGATAAAGAGAAACGTCAGGAGGAGGATCGTCAAAAAATACCACCTCCTAGACATGCAAGTCGTCCGGCTAAGCCCCACCGTGGTGGGAACGATGGACGAAGGAACGACGGAAACCATGCTGGGACAAGCCGGTAGGGGGCTCGTCGTAGTCAAGATTCTCCCTGGAACCGGAATAATGACGCTCTAGACAGAGGCCGGCGATCAGCCGGAAACAATTCAGCTGCTCCACCCTCCCCACCAAGCAGTCATCACAACGGCTCCCAAGGGGGACATAGAGGACGACATGGCGGAGGAGGTGGTGGCAGAAGCCGAAGTCCGGCTCCAGGGCACCGCAGCCACAACCGACATTCAGGACGATCTCTATCACCGAACGACGCAAGGCACAAGATCAATTCCAACATAGAGGCGCGACGCTACGAAAACGATGATATGTACGTGGGCCCAAAGTGCTTCGGACCACGCATCAGAGCTACAAGATTCCCGGAAGGATTTGCTATCTCAAGGCATATCCAAGCCTACGACGACATTGCTCGGCCAGATACTTGGCTACAGGATTTTTTTCAAGCTTGCTGCATCGCCAAAGGCGGAAACAGCCTGGTTGCAACCCGATATCTCCCACTTATGTTGCGGAAGACGGCGCGATCATGGCTCAATGAACTTCCGGAGAGCACCATCCATAACTGGTATGACATGCAAAGTGCGTTCTTTCGGAATTTCGAAGGCATATATCGGAGGCCCTGCTCGGTCGGAGACCTGCAGCGTTGCACCTAGAAAGCCGGAGAAACTTGCCGGGATTACCTCGGACGATGGATCTACACCAAGAACTCCTGTGAAGGAGTAAACGATCAAACCGCGATTGAAGCTTTCATCGCAGGACTCCCAATTGGTCTACTACGTCACCGCTTGAAGTGTGACAAGGTCACTGATTTGGGAGAGATGATAGAAATAGTGAGCAAGTATGCAGATGCTGACGATGATGCAGAGGGATTACTCAACGTCCTAGATGTGCCTCAGTCGGCAAGACAACCAAAGCAACAAGCTCAGAAGCGCAAAAATACCTCGGAAGAAAAACCCAGCGCGGAAACAGCGGTGGTTACTACTGTTTCCGGGTCTAGAGGATGAGGAGGACGTGGAGGAGGCCGCGGGCGTGGCCGTGGGACTTCAAGGGTCCAAGGTAGAGGAGAACAGCAACCAGGCAAAAGCTACTCTTGGGCCGACATTGCCAATAACCCATGTGTGCATCACCTAGACGCCAATGGGGGCTCGTCCCACACCAACGCCGAATGTCGTTTCAATGACGACATCAAAAGAGATGACACCACGGGCTACAAAGCTAAGTGGAAGAAGGGAAAGAAGAATCCCGAAAAAGACAAAGAGACCAAGGAAGATTCCGACATGGAGGAAGTTGACACTTCAAATCCCAAGCCGGAAGGGAAGAAAACTTTTCCCACCAAGAAGCACACTTACGTCACCTTCCTCGGATCTCAACCAGCAAAGGTCAAGAAAGCAGTTCTCCACGAGCTCAATGCAACAGTTCCGGCTGTCCCTCAGTATAAATGGACTGGTCAGAAGTGGCAATCACATTTGACCGCGCTGATCATCCGCCGAAATTGCACAGGCGAGGAAAATACGCCTTAATAGTCAACCCACTTATTGACGGTTATGGTTTCTCCAAGACCCTCATGGACGGTGGCAGTAGCATAAATATTCTCTATGTCGAAACGCTACGCCGGATGAAGATCTCGGAGACCCAGCTGAACCATAGCTCTGTGATCTTTCACGAAGTTGTCCCAGGAAGACAAGCTAATTCCCTGGGAGAGATTACTTTGGATGTTACCTTTGGAATTCCAAAGAACTATCGGACGGAGGCACTTTCCTTCGAAGTGGTCCCATTCAAGAGTGCATACCACGCTATATTCGGACGTCCGGCTTACTGGGCTTTTATGGCTTGTCCGTGTTACATTTACAATATGATGAAAATTCCAGGTCCCAACGGCGTGATCACCATCAGGGGAGACCCGAAGAAAGCGCGAGAGTGCGAGGATGGAAATGCCGCCTTTGCCGAAGCCGTGCTGGAAGCCCAGGAGTACTAGGAGATCAAGAAGAGCATAGATCCGTTCGAGATGCCCACAATGAAGAAGGAGGTGACAAAGTCAAATCCGGAGTTCAAGGCATCAGAAGAGACGAAGAAGACGCCGTTGAAGGATGATGACCCCTCCAAGGTGACCTAGATAGGCGTAGGCCTAAGTAGCGCATAGGAAAGCGCGCTCGTCAAGTTCCTCCAAGCAAATCAAGATATCTTCACATGGCAGCCATCTGACATGACCGGAGTACCTAGGAAACTTGCCGAGAAATCTCTAAATGTAAACCCAAACGCTAAACCCGTCAAACAGTCCCTACGGCGGTTTGGTGGTGAAAAGCGTAAGGCAATAGCTAAAGAACTAGCACAGCTCGAATTAGCCGGATTCATAGAAGAGGTCATCCACACTGAGTGGTCGGCCAATCCTGTAATGGTCCCTAAAAAGGACACCGCTGATTTAGGGATGTGTGTTGATTATACTGCCTTGAACAAGGCTTGTCCAAAAGATCCGTTCGCACTGCCTAGAATTGAGCAAGTTATCGATTCTACGGCACGCTCGGAACTCCTCTGTTTTCTCGACGCATATTCCGGTTATCACCAAATCCGGATGAAGGAATCTGAAAAAGTCAAAACTTCATTCATAACCCCCTTCGGAACCTTCTGTTTTGTTACGATGCCCTTCGGGCTGAAGAACGCAGGAGCTACGTACCAGCGCACGATGCAACGTTGCCTCCATGACCAACTCGGACGCAATGTACATGCATACGTGGATGATATCGCGGTGATGTCCAAAAAGAAGGAAACACTGATTTCCGACTTAGAGGAGACATTTGCCAATCTACGAAAATACAACATCATGCTTAACCCGAAGAAATGCTTCTTTGGAATACCAGCCAGAAAATTGTTAGGTTTCATCGTGTCTCAAAGAGGCATAGAGGTGAACCGAGACAAAATCAAGGCTATACTCAATATTTCCAGGCCAACTTGCCTGAAGGACATACAAAGATTAACTGGTTGCATCGCTGCGGTCAGTCGATTTGTAAGCCGTCTTGGTGAAAGAGCCGCACCATTATACAAACTCCTGAAAAAGACCAAGGATTTTGTTTGGACTGACGAAGCTGAAGCTGCACTACGAGATCTGAAGAGTGTACTCTCATCTGCTCCTATCCTTGCAGCGCCGGAACCTAAGGAACCGATGCTGCTCTACCTTGCTGCGACAAATAAGGTCGTTAGTATCGTCATGGTAGTGGAGAGACTAGAGGAAAATCAGGAACACCTGGTGTAGCGTCTGACTTACTTTGTCAGCGAGGTCCTGACAGAATCAAAACAACGGTATCCGCACTATCAAAAGTTGGCTTACGGTGTTTTTCTAGTATCTCGTAAGTTACGACACTACTTTCAGGAGCATCCAATTACTGTGGTGAGCACAGCTCCCATGAGAGATATAATCAACAATAGTGATGCCACAGGACACGTCGCCAAATGGGGCATAGAGCTTTCAGCTTTCGATATTGAGTATAAACCTCGGACAGCAATCAAATCCGAGATCCTTGCTGACTTTGTCGCTGATTGGACAAAGACGAAGGAGAACATGATCCGCCCTGAGTCGGAATATTGGACCCTCTTTTTCGATGGGTCTAAGGCTCGAGGGGGCTCGGGGGCTGGCGTGGTGCTCAAATCACCCCAAGGAGACAAACTTTTGTATGTGTTGCAGATCCACTTCACAACGACAAACAATATTGCCGAGTATGAAGCACTGCTGCATGGAATCCGGATTTCTAAGGATATTGGCATCCGATGTTTGATGTGTTACGAAGATTCGGATCTTGTTGCTCAACAAGTGTCGGATATTTGTAATGCAAATAAGCACATGCAGCATATAAAGCTGTCGTGGACGATCTATCTAAATCATTCGAAGGATTTGAAGTTCAACACATCCCTCGAGCAGAAAATGAGGAAGCAGACGCACTATCTCGGATAGGTTCTGCGCGGAAAGAGGTCCCAGATGGCGCTTTTTTAGAGCACCTCAAAGTTCCCTCAATAAAGGGAGTAGATGAGGAATATTCGACTAAATCGGACTCACCTTTAATAGCAGTTCTGGCTGTAATTCCCAGCTGGACTCAACCCTACCTAGATTATTTGGTAGATGGCAAATTACCCGAAGACGAGGTGCTGAGCCGGCAGATTATCTGACGAGCAAAATCCTATACTGTTGTTAAAGGTGAGCTCCATAAACAGAGTGTTTCTAGGGGTTTTCAGCGCTGTGTATCTCCGGAAGAAGGAGTGGAAATCTTAAGAGAAATCCACGAAGGCGAGTGTGGTCACCACGCTGCAGCCAAATCTTTAGTGGCAAAAGCTTTTAGACACAGATTTTTCTGGCTTACAGCTCAGGCAGATGCCGAACGATTAGTCAAGAGGTGCAAAGGCTGCCAAAAGTACGCCAAGCAAGCTCATGTTCCGGCTGATCAGCTGCGAACAATACCTATAACATGGCCCTTTGCGGTCTGGGGGCTTGATATGGTAGGACCATTTAAACGAGCTCCAAGTGGATTTACTCACCTCTTAGTGATGGTGGATAAATTCACCAAATGGATTGAGGCTAAAACTGTCACTAGTTGTGATGGAGCAACAGCCAAAAGATTTGTCGAGGATGTTATAATCCAATATGGTTATCCGCATAGCATTATCACGGACAATGGAAGTAACTTCTCTATGGGAGAATTGGCTGAATTCTGCAACGAGCAAAATGTCCGGCTTGACATTGCGTCAGTCACACATCCACAGGCTAACAGACAAGTCGAAAGAGCAAAAGGTTTAATCCTACAAGGCCTAAAACAAAGACTCGAAGCACCACTACGACGTGCTGCGTGGGCTTGGGCAGAGGAATTACCCTCTGTAATTTGGAGTTTACGAACAACTCCAAATAGGTCAACAGGATACACGTCTTTCTTCTTGGTCTACGGTGCAGAAGAAGTTCTTCCTAGTGATTTGATTCATACCTCTCCTAGAGTGGCCGCGTATATTGAAGAGGATGCCGAGGTTTCTCGACAAAACGATCTCGACCTGGTCGAAGAAGTTTGCGTCGTTGCTGAAATGAGATCTACAGCCTATCAACAGAAGTTACGCAAGTATCATAGCCAGAGAGTCCGAAATAGATCTTTCAATAAAGGTGATTTGGTTCTCTGGCTTGTGCAACAAAGAAAGCACAAACTTTCCCCAGTATGGGAAGGGCCCTTTTTAGTTAGTCGAGTATTGCACAATGGATCGTACTACTTAACTGACATGAGGCCAGTCAAAGAAAGACCTGCTACTCAGAAGAGAAAGAGAGCCGGAGGCAGTACAAATCCGGATGAGTTAGACATACCGTGGAATATTGCTTAGCTACGTCTCTTTTATTCTTAGTTTATCCTTCTTTGTAATCATATATATGTACATGTTCTGTGAGAAATAAAAGTTTTGGTTGCCACAAGATTTTTCTGAGAAGTTTTTACCATCTTATTTCCGAATGATCAAGTCATAGTCAAAAATCCCAGAATGCTTGAAAGTACTTTATGCTCATGTTCGTTCTGGTTTAGATTTCCGATTCTAAAATTGCTACCTTCGGGTATAACTCTAAAATTTCTAGTCTTTACTTTGGTTATTTGTCTGATTGCTGGATGCGGGCATTTTCCGAGTAGTGAATTGTTGGTACTGGAAGCCGGCTTTATTTCCGAGTTTAAACTGGTTTAGCAATTGAGCTCCGTTTCTCGGCAAAGTTTCCGGCGGAAGGTTTAGCTGGCTCACGAAAGGGACGAGGTGGAAAGCCAGATAAACGATAAGTATAGATGAAAAAATACAAGTGCTTATGTAAACATTTCAGGCACACAAAAAAATTTCAAAGCCAAAAAGTGCTGAATAGATCAAAAGCTTAGCACTAGCAAAGTTAAAAATACTGCATATTTACACATGCATCATGTTTTTCGGAATAATACAAAAATTTCAGATCTATGATGCAGGAGGAGATGCAGGAGCTGCCGGCTCGCTGGATACGTCGCCTTGATATCTTTCCGAGATGTCCGCATCTGAGGTGGTGCGTTCATCGTCGGAAATTTCTGCTATTTCTTCTGGAGGCGGAGGTAGAGTGTCCACGCGGTTGAAGAATGGAGTATCGTAGCTGGTCAAGTCAGCTACATGACACCCATATCCAGCACAGGAGTCCATAATGGCCTTGATGTCCTACTCCTGGCCATCTTCATCCACTGTAGAGTACCCTCTGGTCACTTGCCATATCTCCATGTTTCCATGGTGGCTCATGACCATGGTGAGAGCGTTCTGCGCTTCTGATCGCGTGTAGGACATGTTCCAATCCTGGACGAGCTGCGGCATCTCCTTTGCCTTGTCCCGCACCTGAAAATCCGACATGCTGTGCATGTCCAGAATCTTGAGAACTTCGCCGATGTCCTCAAGGGATTGGCGGAAGTCATGAAGCAGGTCACCGACTTGGGTAAGCCGGTGGGTGTGGGGCTTGGTGGAAGAAGAGTCTGTCAAGTTCAGACGACCTATATACAAAGCAAGTTAAGAAATATCCGACATTGAAGAAAGTCGAAGAAAAAGATAAGTTAGACAGATGGAATGTACCGAAAATGACATCGTCAATTTTGGTCTTCTCCTCCCGGAGACTCTGGAGTTCATCCCGGAGCGCCTGGGAAAGTTCCCTCTCTCTGATAAGCTCATTCTTGAGGTCCGAGATTGTTTTATCTTGAGCAGCGATCTTGCGATCACGCTCATCAGTGGCCATGGAGGAAGATTCAAGGATTTGAGCAATGCTCTTTTCATGATTTGCCTTGAGCTGGTGCAGCTCTTGGCAAAGCTCCTTGTTCTCCACCACCAAGGTCTTGAGGTTCTCGGCCTCCTCGATCATGGCGCATGATTGTTTCACCAGCGCTGTAAGTCAAAAAGAACAACAGTTCAGGAAAAATCGACATTGAAAATAACAAAGACAAGGTTTGAGTCTCGGAATGTTTACCTTCGGCCTCATCCTTGGCAACTTTAAGTTCAGCATTTTAAGCCGGAGAGCTTTGATCTCTCTCCGCTTATCGCCGACATTCTTTAGTAAATCTTGGTTATAGGAACATACTTTCTGTAAGTCAGAATACCCAAAGTCAGAAAGCTACATAAGACTCGGGCTAATATTTTTGCTAATATCAGCACGAGCCTTGGGGGCTACACTAGTTCGTTCTTTGGCATCCTAATGAAGCATAAACCCGGATTATATATCCTACTTCATGCTTGGGGGCTATAGGATATGATATAAAATAATGGAAAAAACAGGAGTTGGAATTCCGACTTACATGTTGTTCGCGGGTAAGTTTATCCAAACCCGCGTTCACTTCAGCGGCCACCTTTTCAGCGAGAGTCAGAGGAATCACTAGGGCTGTTGGAAGCTCACCAATCCTAATCCTCTCGTCGCGAAGGCGCACCTGGGCGAGAAGGTCAGAGAACTTGACGTCCTCTGCTTCTTCCGCTTCTTCTTCGGGAGATAAAGTAATTTTCTCCAGGCATTGCCTGGCGAGCCGCTGGATTTCTTCAGCAGATTTCCGAGACAGGCCAAACTTGGCAAGTCCCGGATTGCTGATAAGGTTTTCGGTGAAGGTTTCTGCCGAGGGATCATTACGGAAAGAGGGTTCACCCTTATCTAGATCTGACTCACCCATGGTGACGTCAGTTTGCGATTCAAGGATCGCAGGCTCTGTTGAAGGAGCCGGATCTTCTGCGACGACCGGGGAAGGAATGGTCACCGGTGTTGCAGAAGGTTGAGGGGTAGGAGTCGGAGGAGCCACGGCAGGAGAAGCTATGGTAAGCTTCATCTGTCGCAAGGGCTTCGAAGAAATCCCTTTCCCCTTGCCCTTGATGAGTGGTTTTGCTCTGAGAATGTAGTAAAGTCGGAAACGTTACATCTCGGAAAGAAATTTGAGTAAAGTACAAAGGCGGAAGTTGTGACTGAAAGTTACCTCTTCACGACAGGCACCTCCTTTGTGCCAACATCCACTGTCAGAGCTTTGCGCTTCTTGAGCGCAAGGTCTGACAATGGGACCACCTCTGTCTCCTGAGAAAACTCAGGAGGATATCCTTCGAGCGGAGCAAATTCCAACTCGGGGAGGTCGGCAAGCTGAAAATAAGAAAACATATCAGTATTGCAGTATAACTCGAAGATTGAAACACATAAAAAGTGTACTGATGGAAGCTTACCAGCACTACGGGGTTTTCCGCTGTATGCATATCCAGAGAAACCTCCGGGATTTTCCTCTCGATCCGCTCCCAGATCAGCCACTTGATCTGGCTTATGTAGCCTTGAGTGGTGTAGGATTTGGGGCTGATGCAGAGGGAGTCTTTTTTGGATGACGTGATGGAGTGCATCAGTCGATCCCCATGGTACTGAAGGGGCTAGATCCGGCGTGATACCCAGCATTGGACCAAATCAGATCCCCTCAGTCCCTTGTGTTTGATCAAGTATTTGACCCGCCTTTTAGCGAGGATCAGATCATCGGTGAGAGCAGAGCAGCCTCGTCCCAAGAAGGTTGGGCCGTGGCAGCTCCGTCAACAAAAGCCGGCAAAGCAGTAGCTTTGCCAGGAGCCGGAATATCCCTATGATAGAAAAACGTGGCTGGCCATTGTTTGACCGAGTCACTAGCTAGAATTTTGGGATACGCGCGCTCGCGTCTAAGCAAAAAACTAATAGTGCCGGTGATGTAAGGAACACCGGCGGTAATGGAATTTCTCCGGACATGAAAATAGTACCAGAAAAGAGTCAAACTCGGCCTAGTGCCGAGAAAGCCCTCACCCAACGAAGCGTACGCGCTCATCTCTAAGAGAGAGTTGGGAGGAAGATGATGGAGTTGAACTCCATAATGATCAATCACCTCGGAGAAGAACTCCGAGGGAGGAAATGACAAACCTCTATCGATGTGGGTGCCGAAGTGGACCCGCTCGCCGTCGCGCGGGTTGGGGACGGTTTCCTCGAAGCCGCTCCGCCAGTCGCCAGCGGCAAGGAGCCCTTCCTTCTCCACGTTCTCCAGACCTTCGTCGTTGAGCGTGTAGGGGATCTAGGTCCCGCGAAAGCTCTCTTTCTCTGCCACCGCTTCCGCCGCCGCCGCTGCCACCAAGCCGGAGGAAGAAGATGAAGCCATTTCTTCGGCGAGCAGATGACCTAAAAGGGGCGGCGCTGGGAGTTCTGTGGGGGAAGAACGGGGGAGCTCTGTGCGCGCAGGGAGATTGGGAAGAGAGGAAAAGGCAAAGGACTGGTGGAAGGAGAAGGAGAAAATCCTAACCCCTTATATCCACCTAACTGCGCCAAGATTAGTGCAAATGCTACAGTGTAACCGCCACGCGTCGTGGAAGGAACTGGGAAGCACCCACGCGATGATTGCGTCGCCTCGATCTCCACGCACGCATTGAAACGGCGCCTCGGTTCCGCGAACCGCGGACCCACCAACGGTCGTGCTGACGGAATGCCTGGCAGATGATGTGACTTGACCATGACTTGTGTCAGGTGGCGTTAGAAACCAAGTTCCGGCTTAGTTTGAAATCAAGCTGGAAGATACGAGTAACCTGTTGATAGGTCCAACTTATTTTTTAAGACCCGAATCATATTTTTTGTTGTGAAGTTTCAGGAACCCTTCAAGATTCTGCAAGCCGAAGATCAAGCTAGATGATGATGAATCCGACTTTGGATCTTGGAGGCCTCCGGGGGCTACTGGTGGGGATATACTTTCCGGGTATCCTCACAGTTCCTCACTGACCAGGGTGGCCCACTTCGGGTTAGAGCTTTGCTTCACGGGCAGCCTAGTCAGGGAGAGAAGACGGAGTCCAATCCGGCTACGGGAAGGCCCAGAAGACTTAACGACTTAGGCCCATAATGTTACTTGTAGTTCAAGATGTACTCTGTAACTGAATCTTAGTCGGCACAGGCGAAACCCTTGTAACCCATATTCTGGCTCTGCCGTATTACTGGATTGCTAGCAGGAGTAGGATCCGTCCAAAGCCGGCGGATTCGAACCTAGGTAAACTTGTGTCCTCACCGTCCCAGAACACCGTACGTCTCACACCCCTCTCTTCTGCACACCTCGAGGACCCCCTCATGGCGTACATGTCCTCAATCCTATGACAATCTTCCTTTGTTGTACTATGATGTTTTCATGCACCATATTGTAGAGCTTGTTGTCCTCGTCAAAACAAGCCCAAGATCATCGAAATCGGAGTCCGGATGCAAAAGTTATTGCGTTTTTCGTGAAGTCAGTTTCATCCCGGTTGTGGATCCGGTTCAACCGAGCCCCACACCTGACGGTCCGATTTTAGCTCCGGTAGACCGGATCTCAGACCGGATTTTCCGGTTTTCGCGACCGAGTCTATTCCGGGTTGGCAAACAGAGGTATTTCGGTTTGTAGGTCGGTCCTCCGGCCTGGGGACCGAGTTTCCCGGTTCTAGGGCCGGTCCAACGGACTTTTAGACCGGGTTTTCGCTATTTTCTCTCCAACGGCCATATTTGCTTTTCCCTATAAAAGGGGGTTCTTCCCCCAACGTTTTTGGGTGTTCTTGACCACGAAATTGACCTCCATTGTTGAACCTCTTGAGCTTGCTTCCTCTCCCTTCCCTCCTATGATTCTTGCATCTTTTTGAGGGCTTTGGAAGAGGAGATCTAGATCTACAATCCCCACCAATCAATTCCTCCTATAAGTGAGGGGAACCCATTAGATCTAGATCTTGGAGTCATTTGTTGCCTTCCACCATTATTCTTCCTCTCTAATTCCTCCCTAGCACTTGTTGCTTTGGTGGGATTTGAGAGTGAGGGATTTGAATGCCCTTGGTGTTCTTGCTTTGCATTCTTGCATAAGTGTTGAGCTCTCCACTACGATTTGTTCGAGTGAGAGACCGTGAGCTTGTTGCTCTTGGAGGGTGACCTCCTAGTTGGCTTGGTGGTTGGTGTCGCGGTGTCCTCTTTGTGGAAGATTGTGAAGAGACCCGGGCTTCTCCTTCGTGGAGCTTGTGAAGTGGTTGTGGAGCTTGATGACCCATAAGTATAGGGGGTGTATCGTAGTATTTTCGAGGGAAGTGAAACCCAATTTATTGATTCGACACAAGGGGAGCCAAAGAATATTTATGAGTCTTAACAACCGAGTTGTCAATTCAGCTGCACCTGGAAACAATCTTGCTCACAGCAGTTTATCAGTAGCAACAGTTTTGTAGTAGGAATAGTAAAGTAACAGCAGTAGTAAAGCAAAGACAGTAGTAACAAAAGCAGTAAACAGTGGGATTCGAGTGCGGTAGGCATAGGGATGGATGGATGGGCGTTGCATGGACAAGACAATTCACATAGCAATGAGAACATAGGGCAATTGCAGATAAATAAGATAAAGCACCCAAGTACTAGACAATCCTAGGCATGTGTTCCATATATAGTCATATGTGCTCGCAATGAGAACTTGCATAACATCTTTTGTCCTGCCAGTCCGTTTGCAGCGGGGCCTCTAGGGAACTACTAGCAATTAAGGTGCTCCTTTTAATAGAGCACCGAAGCAAAGCATTAACACTCTGTGAACACATGTGCTCCTCACATCAAAGCCTTTCCCTTCCGGTTATCCCGATTTCTGTCACTTCGGGGCCATAGGTTCCAGACAATAACATGTATATACAACATGTAGATCAGACCAGAAACAATACTATCATAATGAATCAATAACAAGTTCAGATCTGAAATCATGGCACTCGGGCCCTAGTGACAAGCATTAAGCACAACAAGTCGCAACAAAGTCATAAAGCACTAATAAAAGATACTAGGCACCATGGCGTAACAATCTGATGCCATTACATGAACAATCTCATCCAATCCCTACCATCCCCATAGCCTACAGCGGGGGATTACTCACTCATAGATGGGGAAACATGGATGGTCGATGGAGAAGCGATGGTGATGATGATGGCGATGATCTCCTCCAATTCCCCGTCCCGACAGGGTGCCCGAACGGAGTTTCTGGTGCTGTTTCGTGGAATCTGGTGTTGGCGACGGAGCGGAACTCCGTCTGGAAAAATGTCGAACCCCCCCAAAGTTTTTAGGTCAGAAGGCTTCTTATAGGCGAAGAGAGGGACCGAGGTGGTGCCTAGGGCCACCACACCATGCCCTGGCGCGGCCAAGCCCAGCCCGCGCCTAGGGGTGGTGTGGCCAGGCCCTGGCCCTCCTCCATCTCGTATTCTGGCTCTGTGAGTCCTCTGGAAAAATAGGCACTTTGGCTTTTGTCCCGTCCAATTCCGAGAATATTCATTTTCTGACTTTCCTAGAACCAAAAACAGCAGAAAACAGGCAGCTGGCACTGTGGCTCTTGTTAATAGGTTAGTCCAAGAAATCATATGAAAATTACTCCAAAGTGTGGACAAAACACAAGAAAGTGGATAAAACCAAGCATGGAACATCAAAAATTATAGATACATTTGCAATGTATCAACATCCCCAAGCTTAACTCCTGCTCGTCCTCGAGTAGGTAAGTGATAAAAAGAAAGAATAATTTTTGAGGTGACATGCACCATCAAAGACTTGATCAAAGTATTTGCAAAACATTCAAAGCTGGGATCATAGTACTTCAATCATAACATGAAAGACAAAGTTCTAGTAATAAGCAAAGAAACTATGATGCAACATGAAAAGGCACAAACAAAAGATTCATGAATAACAATGCTTTGCAAGAAGTTTGTTTGTTTCACATAAAGAAAACATAGCATAATAGTATTCAGCTTGTCCCTCAATAGAGTAGCAAATATAAATGCATAGGACACCTTCAAAGTTCATAAGAGTGACTAGATACAATAGTTTAAAACAAGCAATAACAAGTTATGCATCAATCAACTAGTCTTGGGACAATGCACATAGAACTAAGAATGGCCACTATGCTCTCAAGAAAGTGCTCATAGAATGTGTGGAGACTCAACAAGGAAATGAAAAGGTTTTGAAAAGTTTGAAAGGCTTCCAAATGCTGAAAGTAAGGTACTCATTAGATTTGAGCTCTCATTGCCCCTATCATAAGCATCTTTAAATGGTTAAGGTTAAAGTGAGGTCCAATCTGAGTTATATGCTTGACAGACTATAAACTGAAAATCCCAAGTCCCTTGAGTACGAGGGCCACTCCTCATGATACTCAACTTTAGTTACCGGTAAGTTCTTGTCATCGTAAATATGTGTGTATCAATGAGAACCACCAACAGGGTACCCCTTGCCCGATGATACGGAAGAATCCCCATATCAAAATTACAAGGCAAGCAGACAATGAGTATCTCAGCAATCTTCTTATTTACCATGGGAAAATGGTGCTTTTTTCTCTCTTTCCTCTTTTCATAAAACTCTTCTTTTTATTTTTCTCAATAGCTATCTCTCTCTTTTTTTTAAGAAGAATGCTTCATAGATATCATTATGGTTACGCTGCAGGTTTCCACCATGCCAGCATGGATTAGACCAGCGGCCCAGGCGTTTCTCTAACACACATACATAACTCCATGGACTTACAAGCTCCCCTTTTATTTCACATCGATGACATCCGCAAACAAAAGAGCAAGGTATCAACTGGATATATATTTACAAGTGTTGAAAGCGTTCCCCGTGACAGCACGGTTTTGCTGATCCCTAGCCTATAATTTTCAAGCATATAACTTTCATGGAGAGTTCACAATGGTTCAGGTTTATTAAATGCAAGAAAATAAAGTGTGCCATCAAGTTCGTGAGAGCTTTACTAACTAACTTTCTCATAACAAGCAAACATTTTATTCGGAAGAAAACAAGGCATATTGAATATGCATGGAAGTAGCAAATGATGCTAATAGGTAGGTATGGTGGACACTTTGGCAATATTTGGTTTAAGGGAGTTGGAAACATGAGTAAAACACTCAGTGTAAGTGAAGGCTAGCAATAGTAAGGGAACGACAAATGAGAGAGCAATAATGGCCATAATCATGCAGAGCGACAAAACATCATTGATCAAAGCATAAAGTGATACTACAAGTTGAAAACTAAAGGATCATAAAGGCTTATGGTGACTTGAGATAGTCATAACATGGTGTGAGCATGCGCCAAGTCAACCCAAATAAAGTATCAAAGGAGAATACCACAATACAATGCTTTAATATGCTAAAACAATGCATGATTCATCCAAGGCACATTAAGCAATCTCAATTGTTTATAACAAGTCATGCTACAGCAAAGAATACTAAGCATAAAGACAAAACAATATCAAGCATGACATGACAAAGCATAGGCACAGTCAAAAACAAGCTCTCTTTAACTCTTAAGCATGAACTTTCCTACTCTTTTCCAATCCAAACCGAACTATTTGAAAACCAATGCACGAAAGAGGAGGTCCAACCAATTTATGCAGCAAACTAAGCAAACCAAGCAAATGAAAACCAAAACGAAAAACTTAAAACAAGACGCTCCAAGAACAACACAAATGTACATGGAACAATAAAAATGAAGTGGTTGGAAGACACCTGAGATTTTTATTGATGAAGAAGGGGATGCCTTGGGCATCCCCAAGCTTTGACGCTTCTACTTCTTGGATATTTCTTGGGGTGACACGCGTGGCATCCCCAAGCTTGAGCTTTAGTCCATCCTTCATCTCATTACTCATTCCTTCCATACACCTGAAATTTTTCCTTCATACAAAACTTCACACAATCTTTATTAGCAACATTAGTGCACTCAAGATAATAAGTCTTTAGGTTAAGTTATAACACCAATAAACTTCCATTAAAACACTAGCTACTGTAGCGCCTCCCTCAAAAATCTCAATTCTCCAAAAGAACTCAAAAAGGAACCAATAAGAAGCAAATGCAAAAAATGGCAGAAATCTGTCAAAACAGACTAGCAGGTAAAGACGATTTTTTTTGAAGACCTTCTGTTGCTCAAACCAAAACGTGTTGAACTAACAAAAGTTATATAACAACCTGGGGAAAAAGCACAAAAACTCACGCCTCAAAAAGATGTTCAGAAAGTTTACACGAATTTTTACGGTGAAGCACAAATATCTGTTTCGGGACATCAACTTTCCCAATCATCACTTCACTCTCATTAGAGGTTACTCTTGGCACAAAAAGCAAATAAAATGGATAAGGAGCGGTTATTATTGAGGTAATAACTTCCAAGACTCATCTAAAACTTTTGGTTTATCTCCCAATAAGTACTTTTCTTTAATGTCTTTAAGTTAGGCATAAGCAAAAACTAGAATGGATAGAATAGAAGTAAACAGAAATAATCATAGTGAAAACATTGTTTTGTTCAATGAAATCCATTTGTTAACAAGGTTGATCGGGTCTTGCTACCAAAAAAATTTCATATGAGACAAAACTTTGTATTCCACTAATGATTATGTTACCTCAACCTTGATAGCAATGGTCCCAATCATAATAGTTTCAAATTTTTCTCTTGGTATGGGACAATATATTTCTCCAACTTTAATGCCCTCAACATGTTCAATTGAATTCAAACCATAAGTCCTTTCAATCTTCTTGAGGAAATATACAATGTGTTCTTTGTCATTATTGAAGGTCACCTTCCCTTGATTATAATTAATAATAGCTCCTGCAATATTTAAGAAAAGGTCTTCCAAGAATAATAGACATATTATCATGTTCAGGCATAAAATTTTGAGAGGATGGTCTCATAAGAAATATGAGTTGAAGTAAAAGAGAGCATCAAGAAGCAAATTCAAAACACATTTAAGTCTAACCCACTTCTTATGCATAGGAATCATGTAAGCAAATAAATTCGCAAAGAACAAAGTGACATGCATAGGAAGATAAAACAGGAGTAACTTCAAAACTTTTAGCACATATAGAGAGGTGTTTCAATACCATGAAAACTTTTACAACCATATTTTCCTCTCTCATAATAATTTTCAGTAGCCTCATGAAGAAACCCAACAATATAACTATCACATAAAGCATGCTATTCATGATCTACAAGCACTAGAGCTTTATTATAAACATTTTCAAGAGAAACCTCAGGAACATAACATTCATTCTCCTTTAGTAAGCAAGGGGGACAATCAAATAATGTAAGGGATAAAGAGTTACTCTCATTAGAAGGTAGGCATGGGTAGCTAATCCATTCTTCCTCCTTTTGTTCATCACTCTCCTCCTCTTTTTCATCTAATGAGATTTCAGGTTCATCAATTTCTTCTTCCATAGGATCCTGCAAGACATTAGTCTCTTCCATTTGTGGAAAGCATCTATTAAAATATTCAAGAATATAGCCATTTTCATCCTTGTAATTATCAAAGAAAAATTTAAGTATACCATACACCTCATATTTGTAAGGTGAATCATCAATATTTTCAAGCAAACTAGCAAGTTCAAAAGCACCCTTCCAAGCAATAAATTCTTCAATTTGTTCTGCATCATAAAAGTCATAAATTCCTTTAGCATAGGAAGATATGGTATCATTATCACTATACTCACATTGAAAAGGGAGGTGTTTATACCTCTTTCTGCAACAAGACTCATCACAGCAATAAGTAACATTATAAGTAGAGCACACGTTCCTAGCAATGGTATACAATCTATCAATTTGTTCCCATAAGTGTTTCCCTTTTTGTGACAAGTGGTGTTCCTTATAATAATATTTTTGATCTTCCGTGAACCCACCTTGCCAATAAGCTTTAGTTTCAAAGAAACCAACCATTGCCAACAAGCATGATAAAGCAAGACAATAACAGACCAACGAAAATAACAACTAGAGTAGGAACCAATTTTTTTTGTATGTTTTTGATAAAGAAAAAAGCAAACAAGGAGAAAGATAAACTTAGCTTGAACAATAGTGATTCCAAGTGGACTTGATAAATAAAGCTATGCTCCCCGGCAATGGCGCCAGAAAATAGTCTTGATGACCCAGAAGTATAGGGGGTGTATCGCAGTATTTTCGAGGGAAGTGAAACCCAATTTATTGATTCGACACAAGGGGAGCCAAAGAATATTTATAAGCCTTAACAAATGAGTTGTCAATTCAGATGCACCTGGAAACAATCTTGCTCACAGCAGTTTATCAGTAGCAACAGTTTTGTAGTAGGAATAGTAAAGTAACAGCAGTAGTAAAGCAAAGACAGTAGTAACAAAAGTAGTAAACAGTGGGATTCGAGTGCGGTAGGCATAGGGATGGATGGACGGGCGTTGCATGGACAAGACAATTCACATAACAATCAGAACATAGGGCAATTGCAGATAAATAAGATAAAGCACCCAAGTACTAGACAATCCTAGGCTTGTGTTCTATATATAGTCGTACGTGCTCGCAATAAGAACTTGCACAACATCTTTTGTCCTGCCAGCCCGTTTGCAATGGGGCCTCTAGGGAACTACTAGCAATTAAGGTGCTCCTTTTAATAGAGCACCGGAGAAAAGCATTAACACTCTGTGAACACATGTGATCCTCACATCAAAGCCTTTCCCTTCCGGTTATCCGGATTTCTGTCACTTCGGGGCCATAGGTTCTGGACAATAACGTGTGTATACAACTTGTAGATAAGACCAGAAACAATACTATCATAATGAATCAATAACAAGTTTAGATCTGAAATAATGGCACTCGAGCCCTAGTGACAAGCATTAAGCACAACAAGTCGCAACAAAGTCATAAAGCACTAATAAAAGATACTAGGCACCATGCCCTAACAATCTGATGCCATTACATGAACGATCTCATCCAATCCCTACCATCCCCATAGCCTGCAGCGGGGGATTACTCACTCATAGATGGGGAAACATGGATGGTCGATGGAGAAGCGATGGTGATGATGATGGCGATGATCTCCTCCAATTCCCCGTCCCGGCAGGGTTCCAGAACGGAGTTTCTGGTGCTGTTTCGTGGAATCTGGTGGTGGCGGCGGAGCGGAACTCCTTCTGGAAAAACGTCGAACCCCCCCTCCCCGAAGTTTTTAGGTCAGAAGGCTTCTTATAGGCGAAGAGAGGGACTGAGGGGGTGCCTGGGGCCACCACACCATGCCCTGGCACGGCCAAGCCCAACCCGCGCCTGGGGGGTGGTGTGGCTAGGCCCTGGCCCTCCTCCATCTCGTATTCTGGCTCCGTGAGTCCTCTGGAAAAATAGGCACTTTGTCTTTTGTCCCGTCCAATTCCGAGAATATTCAT
Source organism: Avena eriantha (assembly GCA_910589775.1). Classification (NCBI taxonomy): domain Eukaryota; kingdom Viridiplantae; phylum Streptophyta; class Magnoliopsida; order Poales; family Poaceae; genus Avena; species Avena eriantha. Next base: position 531,326,468 of record OU342745.1, on the reverse strand, counting down.
TTCCTGACTTTCCTGGAACCAAAAACAGCAGAAAACAGGCAGCTGGCACTGTGGCTCTTGTTACTAGGTTAGTCCAAGAAATCATATGAAAAGTACTCCAAAGTTGGAACAAAACACAAGAAAGTGGATAAAACCAAGCATGGACCATCAAAAATTATAGATACATTTGCAATATATCAGAGCTTGCCATCTCTGGAGTGGAGGAAAAGCTAGCCATAAGGAAAGGTCCTATTCCTTCGTGGGATAGACTCGGAGAAGAAGGTGAGCCTTCGTGGCGTTGGGAAATCCTTCGTGGAATCCCACACCTCTCCAACGTGGCGTACCTTACTTGTAAGGGAACACGGGAATACATCTTCGTCTCCACGTGCCTCGGTTATCTCTATACCCGAGCTTACTTTCCTTGTGATAGCCATCGAGCTTGAAGTACTTATATCTTGCCTATCACTTGTGGTATATTTATCTTGTGCTATCTTGCTTAGCTTAAGTTGTTGTAGGTGCACTTAGTTGAGCCTAGTGTATTTAGGTTTTGTGCTTGTAAAATAAACGTTAGTTTAATTCTGCATTCTATCAAGCCAAAACCATAATAGTTTTTAAATTGCATATTCACCCCCCTCTAGGCGACATCTCTATCCTTTCAATTGGTATCAGAGCAAGGTCTCTCCTTGTTTAGGCTTCACCTCCTAGAGTGTAAAGATGTCGGCTAGTAGTATAGTGCACAATGACACAATTATGTTTGATGGCACAAATTATATTTTGTGGAGAAATTGCTTGCTTTGTAATCTTCGGACCTTGTGTCCAAATATTGAGCAATTTCTAGATGTAGGTTTTTCTCCTCCAATGGATCCTCAAAATCTATCTTTAGAGGATGAGAAAAATTTACATTTTGAAGCTCAAGTATCTAATGAGCTTATTTTCTCTTTGAGCCCCATAGTTAATTTGTTCTTAACAAATGTAAAGCGTAAGTCATCTCATGAGATGTGGACCAAGCTTAAATAAATATTTGGTGGGTCCATTTCTCATAGGTCGGTGGTATCTCCGAGGAGCTCTCTTCTCCTTCACATCATGAAGAGCTCCAAGTGGATTCCACCTCCGGCCGCGATGAGATTTCAATTCCCTCCACTTCACCTACATGTGACAAGTCACAAGGTAATGGCATGCTGAGTGGAGAAATCACATGTAATGATGGTAGTTGTTCTCTTTACACCAATGTTTCATGTTCTATAAATGCTAATGGTGTAGAGAGTTTGGACTTAAGCACTTCTTGCAACGATAATTATATATCCCCTCGTGTTGCAAGTCCTTGCATATTGTCCAGAAATTATTTGAGTACTAGTGTAGATGATATGCTTGATTTTTCTTGTTCCAATAAACAAAATGCTTCTATTTCCTCTAGTTGTGTATCTAACAATGTAGAGGAAATCAAACACCCTATGGAGCAAGACACAATCATGAATGAAGATTCAAGAATATCCTCATCTTCATCCTTCCGTGCTCACATGTGCCTTATGGCAAGAGGATCAAAGGTATCTCCTACTTTGGATCCCAAGATATCTTCTCTAGATAATAGCAATGATAATGATGATAGTGATGATGACCTTGACGAGGATACTAGAGCTCTTGTGCTTGAGCTGACCTTTTTGTGTACCTCTCTTCATGGTAATAATAAGGTTGTTGCTTGTATCAAACATGTTATGGACACCATAACTAAACAAACAGAAACCATAGAGGAGTTGGATTTCCAACTTGATGATGGGAGTCGGAGATTCAATCTCCTTAAGCAAGAGATTGCCGAGGAGAAGCACACTAATTGTCTCCTCATACAAAAAATTGAATCTTATGAGCTTGAAAAGGAAAATTCTATTAATGATGCTAGTGCTACTAACTCTACTTCTTATGAAGCATCTACCCTAAAGGAGAATGTTGAGCTAAGGGCTCAACTTTAGTTGCTAACTAGCAATTATGGGAAATTGGAAGAAAGTCATGAAAAGCTCTTGGCCTCTCATAATGATCTTCTAATCACCTATGATGGGCTAAAATTAGCTCGTGAGGCAAGTATCACTAAGGTAACATCTTGTGAGCCTCTTTTGGACATTAGCGCAACTTCTACTCAAAATGCTATTTTGCCATGTGCTAGTCCTAGTGATCCTTCTAGTCATACTAGTGATAAACGTTGTGTTGGATTACTTGCTTTGCCTTGTTCCTCTAACAATGAAGCGTCTACTTCCTCTAGTACCTCTATTTCTACTAACCATGTAGAGGAAATCAAAGAGCTCAAGGCCCAAGTCACTTCTTCGAAGAAAGACTTGGAAAAGAGTTATGAAGGCAAATCCACACTCAATAATATTTTGAGTGTTCAAAAATACCCCAATGATAAAAGTGGATTTGTATTCAACTCCAATAACAAGAACAAGTCCAAGAGCAACAAGAAGAAGGGCCAAGACCAAGTAAAGGATTCGGCCAAGATTATTTGCTTCAAGTGCAAGGTTGTAGGACATCATGTAAGATCTTGTCCATTGAAGAAAAAGCACTTGAATGATAAGCAACAAGGGAAGCGGCCACAAGGTGAAGCTCAAGTCCAATCTCAACCTCAATTTGAAGCTAGGCCACTTACCAAGAAGAATCAAGATAAGGCTCCCCAAGACAAGAAATCAATAAAGAAGAGAAAGGGGAGAACTTGTTTCTACATATGTCGTGAGAAGGGGCACTTGGCCTCTTCATGTTCAAATGGTACCTTATCTAACCCTATCATTGTTGATTATTATTATTCTCTTGGGAAGGATAAGGATGGCAATGTGTTTGCCAAGTTTGTTGGAACTCAAAGTGGTGTCAAGAAACGAACCATTTGGGTTGCCAAGCCTATTGTGACTAACCTCTTAGGATCCAACTTGGTTGGGGACCAACAAGCTCAAACTTTATCAATAGGTGTTATTGGAGGGCATTGGAGACTTGGCTAACTCATGCAGAATTAAGGGATCTTCATATACTATATTTGATCAAGCCAAGTTATTAGGATTATCATCTCCCTACCATATACCCAATGCGCCTCTTTGTGGTAACTCGAACTCCACTCTTCTATATTGTAAGTTACTTGCCTCTTTACATGTTTTGGTTTTGTACCAAGTATGTGTTTGTATTTGCTGTGCCTCACGCTTGCTTATTTTGTGTATTCAAGTATGTCTATGTGTTTTGCACATCATTTACTTGTGTGTTTTGCTTTGACCCTCTAATGCATCTTGATGATATCTTTTTTGGCTCTTTTTGAGTGATTAATGGAACATCCCATTTTGGGAGAGTGATATGCCTCGCGCATCTCTCATACCTTAAAATGTTTGTACATGAGTACTGCCACTTAGTATTGATATTGCAAGCTTATCTAGTCACTATGTGGTGTGTCATGCTCATGAGAAATTCAAATTCTAAATGTTCATTAATTATCTCTAGTTGAGGTTGTTTTTTCCTCTTATTAAGAAAAATTGAATACCACATTATGGGGGAGTAATATGCTTCTTTTGCATATCACAATCCTAGGAAATGTGAACATATGAGGTGGTGCCACTTAGAGTTGATATTGTTGATTATCTTGTATCTAGGTGGCATGTTAGCTCAAACAAGGTCCTAATTTTTGTTAGAAGCTTTTATTGCTCGTATTTTTGGTCTTTGCTTGAGTAAGCAATTCTTGGTGTGGCCTTCCTCAAATGCATATCTCTATATCTTATTTGGGAGACCATTTGCTTCAAGTTATTATAATCATTGCTTTGCATGATTGTGTGACTAGTTGAAGCTATCAAGAATCTCTATCTTTGCATAGTGCTTAATCTTTTTATTCCTATCCTATGCTTTTTATTGTGAAGATTTATCTTTAAATATCCGTGCAATATACCACCGGAAATAAATTCCAATACACTCATTGTCTTCGACAATTCATATACTTTGGTGTGGTAGCATTTGTGGATCATCTTCACCTTGGTTTTCACCTCTTATTGCCCTTTTTTCTTTCCAAAAATTGTTGTGGCTCCCATTTTCTTCCTTGGCTTTTGAGCATATCTTTGATGGTGTTTTTGATTATTATCAAATGTGTTTTTAGTGTAAGACAAACCTTTTCTTCTCAGAACCTTGTGCCATTGTGAAAAGTGTCAAGGGTTTGGTTTATTTGTTGAAACCTTGCTCTTTTGGGAGTTTGTTATCTCATTCTTTCTTCTCTGTATTATTTGCTTGAATGAGATAAATCTTTGAGCATTTGTGTTTTTATCCCATCTTTATGCTCAATAGTTTTTGCTTGGTTCATTTGTTGAACTTTGTTTAACAAATCTTGTGTTGATTTGATTCTTTGATATAGTTTGGAGAACAAATGTGTTTTGTCACACCTTGTATGCCTTCTTGAATATTTTGGTGTTTTGTCCAAATTATATATTCATTGGTTCTTGAAAGTCTCGTGCATGCATGTTTACTAAATGTATATCTTATATCATGTTTTGCTTTTTTTTGATCCAATATATAGGGTATACTCCATCAAATCCTTAAACGGCTATGATGTGCATGACATTCAAATTTCATCTCTAAATATGCACATATTTTTATGGAGTATGTCCTATGTGTTGTGGTTAGTCTAACCACTTTGGACACAATAAGTTTGGGGACCAAGATGTATTTGAATGTTGTTTTAGGTACATTGGAGATCCAATGGATGCTTGTCTTATCTATAAGGAATGTGTTGTCACCTCATGATAATTGGAGCCAAGCTAGGATGATCGAAGAATTCTTATCTACTACATCATACCATTGCTATCTCAGTAACAAGTATCTTATTCATGCATACTTTTCTTCCATCCAATCTCTTGTAGGTTTCATCTTGGCATGAATTTATTTGTTTGTAAATGTTGCGGTTCTTGCAAGGATCTTTGAAAGACTTTTATATCCTTATTGCTTATGTGAGTAATTTGAGATGATGCATATAATGGGGAGTATATAAAATCATGTTCATGATTCACCAATCCCAAATATGCCTTCTAGCAATTTATTGCATATCAATTCCTCAAGGTACTCTCATGTGCAATATTGTTGAAATTGCATTGAATCCTTCCTTTTGATACTTGTTGCCTTTCTCAAAATATCCCAATTAGCATTAGTTCCCTTAGTGTTAGTTGTGATGTTTTTGAGGTTTTCTTTTTCTTTGGTGAAGTTCATTGATATACTATAAGAGAAAATAGAGCCATGGGCTATATATATGCACTTAAGCAAAATATCCTTTTTTGGTATATCTTATGACTTCCTCTTGGATATCATGTTTTCTTATCTTTATTAACCTCTTATGTGTGGATGTTTCTTTGTGGATTATTCCCATGATTTCCCTATTAGAAACTTATATACACAAGAGTGTTAATCTCTCGCCTTGATATCCTCGCCTTTTGCCAACCATCTCACTTATCCGCTTAGTTTTTAATGGTTTTGGTAAGGTCTTGATTTATGAGTGCTCGGTTTATTTTCATTGCATCTTCATGCACTAATATCTCATATTTGGTTTCTTTTGGACTTAAGCTTGTCTTGACAAGTGTATTGATTTATATCTCTACTCATTGTATCTTGGTTGTGTTCTAAATGATATAGAGGGAGTGAGGATTCCATGTTTGTGCATATTGTATTCAAAAGAAACAACTAATTTATGCACAAACCTTAGGGAGCTTTCTTATTTCATTTAGAGCACTATTTGTCCACTTGATTATTTGGATCTTTTGATTGCTTGCTTCATCCGTTGAAGTTTCTTCACCTTGTTATCCTTTTAGCAATATTTGATCCACAATATAGTTGATTTTCTCCAAGTATTTGTCATTGGATATGTGCATATGATTGAACTCATATTATGAGAAATGCACACCTTGTGAGGAACTTGAACTATATTGGCCTTCTAACTTTGTCATCCATTTTGGCACTTGTTGTGCATGGGGGAGAAGTTTAGAGGATTTTAAGGGAAATGGTTTTCTACTTAAGATTTGTTTGTTCTTAAGTGTTTGCCTTTCATGCATTTCATATTTATTTTGTATCGTATGGTTGAATATATAGTGGAAAATCTCCCAAAGGTTATGCTTGACAATGTATGCAATGAAATTCAAGTTCATCACACGTGCATATATTGTGGGGGAGTTTTCTCTATATATGTTGGTTCTACTCACATCTCTTGCATTCGTTGTAGTTTGTGTGAGTAGAATCGGTTTTGATATGGGATTGTATCTTTGTGTTACTTAACCATATCAAATACAACCTCTTGTATACAACTTATTCTCGGATAAGTTGCGTACTTGTTTCTAATATTCATTATACAAACCCTCTTGTTGTGATTGTCATCAATTACCAAAATGGGGGAGATTGAAAGGGTAATTGCCCCTATGTGTGGTTTTGGTGATTAATGACAATCCCTATGGACTAATGTTTTCATTGAGTTTTATATGAAGGAATATTCCATAGGTCATGCTTGTAGTCCATATGTTGGATTCAAGTATGGATGCCATGAAGATAAAGATAACCTTGAGTTTTTGGCATCAATATCATCGAATTGAAGATAAGAATATGATATGTTCAAGATCTTTAGAGTGTGATCTCAATAGAAGAATTCACGATATGGCTCTAAGTCGGTGTCATGATAGCCTCATTAGTTGAACTATGGTTGATTAAGATTTAGAGCATGTAATCAAATGAAGAGTTCCTTATATACCTCAAGATATTGAGATGGAGCATGCGAAGACACTGGTTGACCAATGCAAAGAGTGAAGAGTGATTTCAAGTTGGTCAACACATGAAGCATAAAGAATGTACCACATGGATCTTGTGGTGTGGTAAGCCTTGTCATTTATGCATCATGAACTAACCCATTATATATGTTCCTTTGTGTTTTATATATGGGATAGGTATCTTTCCATGGGCATGCTTCAAAAGTGAAGATCTCAATAGCCCATGAGAGGATCGCATCAAGTGGTGATCGCCATCAAGGTTGAGAAGGCCAAGTTCAAGATAAGCATCTCGAGAAGATCATTTGCTTGAAGCTTGCCGTCCATATTGGTGATAATGGACATGTGAAGACGTGTCTTAATGAAGCTATCCCATAGTGGTGTATGGGGGAGCAAATTATGAGTCTTCACGAAGCAACAATGATCAAGTGGTGCATTCCCGCTTGGATGGAGCTTGAAGCGTTGTCATCAAGATCAAGCGGGATGCGCAAGTCAAAGGTATGGCCTTGCTAGGTTTTCCTTTTACCGGTCTCAAGGTGGTTGTTGGGAGACTGTGTTATAGGATAGATAGATGCACTATCAAGAGGGGCTTTCAGTTGGGTAACTTGATCACATCATCGTAGGAAGCTCAATCCTTGGCATACTTTGCATCTTCCTATTTTGTTGCTTCTTGGTATTTTCTCTATGTGAGGTTCTTGATCTTGTTGCTATCTCTTCAACAAGCCAAAGTTCATCGAAAACGAAATTCGTATGCATCTTATATGGCATTTTCGAGTTTGAAGGTTTTACAGGTTCTTCTTATAGGGAGGCTCCATACCTTTCCTCATTTGGTTCTATCTTCCTTTGTTGGACTATGATGTTTTCATGCACCATATTGTAGAGATTGTTGTCCTCGTCAAAACAAGCCCAAGATCATCGAAATTGGAGTCCGGATGCAAAAGTTATTGCGTTTTTCGTGAAGTCAGTTTCATCCCGGTTGTGGATCTGGTTCAACCGAGCCCCACACCGGGCGGTCCGGTTTTAGCTCCGGTAGACCAGATCTCAGACCGGATTTTCCGTTTTTTGCGACCGAGTCTATTCCGGGTTGGCAAACATAGGTATTTCGGTTTGTAGGTTGGTCCTCCAGCCTAGGGACCGAGTTTCCCGGTTCCGGGGCCGGTCCAACCGACTTTTAGACCGGGTTTTTGCTGTTTTCTCTCCAACGGTCATATTTGCTTTTCCCTATAAAAGGGAGTTCTTCCCCCAACGTTTTTGGGTGTTCTTGACCACGAAATTGACCTCCATTGTTGAACCTCTTGAGCTTGCTTCCTCTCCCTTCCCTCCTATGATTCTTGCATCTTTTTGAGGGCTTTGGAAGAGGAGATCTAGATCTACAATCCCCACCAATCAATTCCTCCTCTAAGTGAGGGGAACCCATTGGATCTAGATCTTGGAGTCATTTTTTGGCTTCCACCATTATTCTTCCTCTCTAATTCCTCCCTAGGACTTGTTGCTTTGGTGGGATTTGAGAGTGAGGGATTTGAATGCCCTTGGTGTTCTTGCTTTGCATTCTTGCATAAGTGTTGAGCTCTCCACTACGATTTGTTCGAGTGAGAGACCGTGAGCTTGTTGCTCTTGGAGGGTGACCTCCTAGTTGGCTTGGCGGTTGGTGTCGCGGTGTCCTCTTCATGGAAGATTGTGAAGAGACCCGGGCATCTCCTTCGTGGAGCTTGTGAAGTGGTTGTGGAGCTTGCCATCTCCGGAGTGGAGGAAAAGCTAGCCATAAGGAAAGGGCCTATTCCTTCGTGGGATAGACTTGGAGAAGAAGGTGAGCCTTCGTGGCATTGGGAAATCTTTCGTGGAATCCCACACCTCTCCAACATGACGTACCTTACTTGTAAGGGAACACGGGAATACATCTTTGTCTCCGCGTGCCTCGGTTATCTCTATACCCGAGCTTACTTTACTTGTGATAGCCATCGAGCTTGAAGTACTTATATCGTGCCTATCACTTGCGGTATATTTATTTGTGCTATCTTGCTTAGCTTAACTTGTTGTAGGTGCACTTAGTTGAGCCTAGTGTATTTAGGTTTTGTGCTTGTAAAATAAACGTTAGTTTAATTCCGCATTCTATCAAGCCAAAACCGTAATAGTTTTTGAATTGCCTATTCACCCCCCTCTAGGCGACATCTCTATCCTTTCACCCAACCGACGGGGGAGGGGGATGGACGAGAAAACAACACAGGCCAGCCTAGTTGGCTACAAACAGGAATCCCCCAACCCCATCTTGACTTGCCTCCGTGTGACGGACACCCCACCATAGTTCACCGCCACAACCACCCTACACAATAGGTCAAACGTTTCGCTCCGGTAGAAAACTCACTCAACCGATGTGTATACTCTCCCGCACACGCGCCGCCGCATTTCCCCTGTCTTGCCGTCGTTCGTCCTCCCCGGTAGCTCCAATCCCACCCCGCGGCCGCCCTACATGGCAAGTGTTCGATGGTTTGCCTACGATGATTCAGACGAGGAAGAGATGCTCACCACTCTGATGGACGATGAAGTTGTTGTTGCTGCTAGCGCGAAAGATGCTGTCGGCGAGGACAATCATCTGATGATCCTCACTGCCCTCATGGGAATGATCGCCGACGATGAAAATCCGATTGTTGGAGGTTCCAAGTCGAGGTAGAGGATGGAAGGCTACTGTGTGCTATACACCGACTACTTCACCGACGACCCATTGCACGATGATGTGATTTTTCTGTGATGTTTTAGGATGAGCAGGAAGCTCTTTCTAAAGATTGTCGGGAATATGAGGGAGTTCAACGACTAGTTCAAACCGAAGAGAAACGCCGTTGTCTTGTTTGGATTCTCCACAATTCATGCACAATTTCCCTCTAGATGCTTGCATATGGAATTTCTAGAGGTACATAGGACGACTACCTGCACATGGCCGAGTCCATAGCCATCGATTGAATGTACATATTTTGCAGGGCAGTTGTGGTAGTGTTTGGTAAGAAGTTCCTGAAAACATCCAATGTAGAAGACACAACTTGGATCCTGGCACAAAATACAATAAGAGGGTTTCTTGGGATGCTTGAAAGTGTCGACTATATGCACTAAGTATGGAAGAACTGCTCATTTGCACATCAGACATGTACATATGTCACAAGGGATCATGCAGTGTGGTACTTGACATAGTAGTAGATTAGGATATGTGGATTTGACATGCCTTCTTTGATATGGCAGGATCACACAATAACATCAATGTGCCACAGTGCTCAAATGTGTTCATCAAGCTTATTGAAGGCACTTCTCCACTAGTGGAGTTTGAGATCAATGGACACCGCTACGACAAGGGGTACTAGCTAGCAGATGACATCTATCCAAAATGGTCAATATTTCTGAAGAAAATCTCAAACCCTACGTCTGGAGGGAAAATTGGTTTGCGACGTAGCAGAAGGCTTGCAGGAAGGATATGGAGCATGCATTCAGTGTGCTACAAGCTCGATTTGCCATTATTCGGTACCCTGCTCTTACCTGGTCGAAAGATCAGATGTAAGAGGTCATGACTTTCTGTGTGATCTTGCACAAAATGATCATTAAGAGAGAGCGGGATACTCCAATGGTTGACGCCGAACCGTATTATCGCCATGATTCTCTTCCAAATATTGATCACCAGGTGTTGTCCGTGTTTGCTAATTTCCACTCCAGGCGACAAGAAGTTTGAGATACAAATACTCATCACTAACTACAAGATGATCCGGTGGAGTATTTGTGGATGCTCAAAGGAGCCGCCTAGTTTATTTGTCTATTTACTTTGTGATTCAAAACTTGTTAGATTATTTATTTGCTTTTTCAACTTGTTAACTTATTATGGTGAATTTATGTTTGATTTGATTCAATTATTGTTTGAATTTAATTACTTTTAAAATTAAGCAGATGCCTCTCCATAAGGGCATCTCCACTGGGCCGACCGAACCAGCCCGAGCGCGTCCAAATGCGTCTGCGCGGATATGCGGGATGTGTGCGGCCGTCCAGCGGACTGACCCATCCGGCTTGACGCGTCCGGTTCAACCCATCTATGCACCTAATTTAAGCAATGGTTGGGTCGGCCCGGATAGCGCGCGCTGCCTACCGTTTCCGACCATCACCTTTGGCGGCCCCTCCCGCCAGTGGCACACAGACCACTCTACTTCTCCCTCCAAAAAACCTCTCTCAAATTTCCACTGGTGGGAGCGGCGGGAAAGGCGATGGATCCCACCGACATGGCCGAATTTGCGCCCTCTGACGTTGCCGCCGCCAAGAAGCGCGGCCGACTGAAGAAGCTTGCCAACGACATGACACCGGAGTGGCGAAAAAGTGAGATAGAGAAGCGCGCAGGCCGGCGGCAAGCGGCGCGGGCTCGACTCGCCGAAGCCAAGCTCGACAAGGAGCGTCGGGAGGAGAACGAGCGCTTCCTCGCCGCGCGGAATAGGACCAACCACAACGAGCTAGCAGTTGATCCCGTTAAGCACGCTATGAACATGATAAAGCACGAGGCGCTGACCGTCGCTTTTGGTGGCACCGTGCCCTTCGGTGCCTCCGGCGCCCCCGACCTTTCTACGATCGGCGCGTCCTCTACTAGTTCCGTCACGTCCACCCCTTGCGGCTAGCCCAGGACGCCAGGCCCGCGCACACCTTTGCTCGGAGGCCCTACTAGGATCATCGCCTCACTCTCCTGGTTCGTCCATCCCGCACGACGTCGTCGGAGGCGAAAGAGCCCGTCTTCGACCTCAACCGCACTCCAACGACCATGGACACCACCCCAGAGGCGTCGAAGAACCAAAGATCCATCTCCACCGCGAACATGCCAGTGCTAGTCAACCTATTCGGCAGAATGACGAACGCGCCGCCGACCAACCACGACATGGTATGGACTCGACATTTCGCTCCTTTGCCTGCACGCCGCTCCCGTCTGTTTATTGTGGCCAAATTAGGTGTAGGAATTCATGGCCAACAATGCCGAGGGCGACATGCACGACATGATCAACGAGGGTGGCGACAGACAAGGTGAAGGCTATGGCGAGGATGCAGAGACGCAGCAGGAGACGCAACAAGATGCCTACAACATTGCGGACGAGTCATTATTTGGAAGCGATGGCGCTTCCATGGGCGTGGGGGTCACTGCCACGTCGCTAGCCGCTTCACTTGCAGCGTCGCTCGTGGACAGTAAGAGGTTGAGCCAACGAACCGCGAGCTACACCATCGAGGAGGACAAAGTCCTATACAAGGCATGGATGGAGGTTTCGCAAGATCCACCATGTGGCGCCGAGCAAAAGGACTATGCCTACTGGAAAAAGGTAGGCATGTTCTTCCATGAGAACAGGAAATCGGCAATGACGCCTTCTACAGCGATCGAAATGATCTCTCTCTCCAAACGATGGGGCATGATCCATTCCGAGTGTAGCAAGTTCCAATGCTCCTACGAGATGGTGACAAAAAGGAAAATAAGCGGCATGTTGCCGGTTGACATGGTAAAACCCCTTCCTCTCCTTGTCGATGTCTTGCATATGCATTGAGCCATTATTTGTATCCATATGTGTAGGTCATGAAAGTAATGGACCACTTCAAGAAGGTGAATGAAAACAAGGCCTTCACGTTGACACATTGTTGGACGTTGATCAAAGACTGCAAAAAATGGGAGACTAGCTATGCCTTTTGGAAAGAACTCGCAAGAAGAAGGGCAAGAGCAATGCTTCTACAGGCGGTGTCATCGACCTAGACAACGGCGACAATGACGAAGGCTTCACCAACCCTGTAGGCGCCCGTGCCTGCCGGTCTGGAGGCCATAAGGCTACGAAGGCCGACATCGCCCGTCAGGCTAGTTTGTTGGCACTCCAGGAGACATTGACGAAGATCCTGGAGAAGAAGGGAGAGGCCATCTCCGAGAGGGAAGAACGACGATGCAAAGAGAAAGAGGCCACCGCCAAGACCTTTGTCGAGCTCCAGACAAGATATATCGAGGTGGATGAGGCCAACACCAAGGCCAGGCTAATGGAGGTCGAGGCGAAGGAAAAGATGATGGAGGCCGAAGCCAAGGCCAAGGAGGCCGAGTCCAGGTCTAGGGTGGTGGAGGCAGAGGCCAAGGCCAAGGAGGCCGAAGCCAAGATCATGGCCAAGGAGAATGCCATCATGCTCACCGACTTGGACACCATCGTCAACCCCGATCGCTGGGCTTGGATCGCTCGCAGGCAGCAGGCCATCCGTGGTCGCGATGCTTGAACAGCAATGGCGACGGTGGCTACAACCTTTTAGACATAGAAGCCGACATTCTTTTGGACATTGTGTATGATATTGCCCCTTTTGTACATTTCAGAACCACCGGCCACTAGTTGGCGATGCCCAAAGGGCGATGGCACACGCCTGCCAATTTATGTGATAGCCAGTTTGTGTGCTATTGCCTTAAATTTGAGTGTTCGACCATTGACAAAGCTTGGCCAGCGATGGCACCAAGAAACGCCAGACGCGAACATTTAGGTCGCGTCGCTACACGCGGTAGGCAGGACTGGCCGGACCGTAAACCCAAAGTGACCACGGCCCGACCCAAACGGACAGAAACGTGTTTAGGTCAGCCCCGTGGAGATGCCCTCACCACAACAGCGGCAATGAGCCCCCTTGCGGGCCGAAAAATCAGCTGCGCCGGACGCTGTATTTGGGCTCTAGAGATGCTCATAGAGCTCCCGCCTGTAGATGCCTCTATGGGACTAAAGCAGATTTATCTAACTTTTGTGAACGAACTGAACTTACTTAATCACCAAAATTGCAATTAAAATCCGATTCTCTTGCCCAAATCATGATAGACCAGACCAAGATGTTAGGACGATGTGACAAAGCCTAGATCGACGCCATATTGCACGATAAGTGGACCCTCCCCATTATGGCTCCTTTGACGTGAAGGTGAGCTAGAGTTTACTACCGCTGGAGGGCATTTTGTGAGAGAGACCGAGGGTAGGTGGAAAAATCAAATCGTACAAGTTTTAGCCGGTTGAATAAAAACACTTTCCTTTCATTAGACATGTATAAAAAGGATGACATATCCGTTAAAATCTTAGGGTGAGTGAATATACTAGTGTTTTTCGAGTTTCTAAACGTTGTGTAATACACCTTCCTGGGTGTATTCTAGGAAAAAAAAAGTTTCTAAACGTTCTTAAAAAAATCCCGAGTAGTTCTTTCATGTAAATTTTCAAGAGCAAAATGAAACTCATCTGGGACGTACCAGAAGAACCTAATTCAGCAACAAATACTGATGAGGAAACAGTGCAATTTCATAATTCGTTTCCTTACTAGCTCACGAAACGTGAGTTTGAATTTTACCGCTACTTCCTCCGTCCGGCAAATAAGTGACTTGCGAATGTAGACAACTCGGAGTATACGAAACTGATCGTTGGCGGGGGCATCCAAAGCGGCTATTTTGAGTCCATAGAGGATGATGACGCCTACGGTACGCCCTGAAAGAAAGCTTTGCACGCTCGGCCCCATTACTCCATGGGCATGCAACGCATCACGACACACCAATCTATGTGACCTGGCCTCCAATTAGGCAGCTGGAAAGCGCCAGGTAATCGTGCTTAGCTATGCCATGTCTACTCCAAGGAGGTTTCGAAAAGGCGGAACAGCCAAAAGGAAGATGCTTCTTCTTTCTAATTGATTATGTACTAGTACCATTCCGAAGTGCATACGTGCATGACGTGTTAGATTCCCCGAGTCATTAATACTTTATAAGAATTTTTTTCTTTGACAGTGGCATTACTTAACGTGGTAATGTCCCACGGAGAGCGAAAGCGGGGCAGCGTGTCGAGGGACAAGGCGAGGCAAAACGGGACGGGACGGGAAAAAGGGCGGTGGCGTTGCCGGCGGGGGGAGCACGCGAGGCGGCAGCGGAACAGGGCGTCCCCGCGGCACACGTGCTGTCGCCCGCTTTTCGAGCTGGATGTGTGTAGCCCGGTCGCAGTCGCCAGCGGCGTGTGTCCACCGCCGGCCTGTACTCGTGCAACCGCTAGTGCGCGTGCGTGCCATTACGCAGATCGCCACGCTTGCCCAGTGAGTAGTGACTAGTGGGAGTGTGCTACTGGGAATTAAGCTCGTGAACCTAGTACACTCTGGAAGTTCTTTTGTGCATCGGTAGGATTTCGTTGCCTCGGAAGCATAGTTGAGTGTGAGAAGAATCCAAGCGTATTTTCCTTTTTCTGAACGAGAAACCAAGTGTAGATTGCAGAGCTGTGAAATCATGTTTTTTTTGGACTCAGAGTCCGAAGCCTGAAATAATACATACAGTAGGGGATGCAGTCCTTTTTCAAGCTCAACAGACAAGAGAAGGGCTGCGGCGCTTTTAGATGGGCCGGCCTGCATTGTTGGATTGACGCCTT
Organism: Avena eriantha; assembly: GCA_910589775.1. NCBI lineage: Eukaryota > Viridiplantae > Streptophyta > Magnoliopsida > Poales > Poaceae > Avena > Avena eriantha. The sequence goes on along the minus strand of OU342745.1, from coordinate 531,311,362 downwards.
TACGCAACACGAGGTCAAGCCGATCACGGTACAGAAACAGAGGCCACACAACACAATCAATGACACAAGTTTCCCTCCACAAAACGGCAATTGCTATTTATGGCCCATAGCGTGCGCTAATATGCTCCGTCCACACGGCCTCTCGATGTGGGCCGGTCCGTTTAGCGGGAGGTTTTCTGGTTTTTTTTCAGTTTATTTCCTGGTTTTGTGTTTTCTTCATTCGTTTTTCTTGCTGCGGTCCGGTTTTGTTGAACTTGTTCCAAATCTGGATTTTTTCGATGTTTGAACATTTTTTAGATTTGATTTTTTTCATGTTTGAAACTTTTTCAAATATCAGAAAACCATTCTTAAAAAAAAAGAGCTCCCAATGCACAAACAAAGCTGTGTCGGGCCGGCCCATCCGGGCGAAACGCACGGGCATAACACTCACAGATAAATAGAACCTCCCCCACAAAACAGTGCGGAAATCCTAAAAAAAAAGGCAGACCTTCGCGAAGGAAAAGTTTCGCGCGGCCTCCTCGCGCTAAGTGGCTTCTTCTCTTTCGCGCGGTCCTTCTAGTGAGGCTCTGCATTCTTGCGAAGTGTCGCAACCAAAATCTGAGAGAGAGGGAAATATAGGAAGACGAGAGTACATATTTTTCCTTTTATTTTTTAAATCCGATGATTCAAAACAAAATATTTTGAGAATTGTCTATCTAAATTACGAACCGTTTTCAATTTTAAGGTCCCGTGCTGAGAGCTTTAGAACTAGATCCCATGTCTATAGGGTCTAGACAACGTTTTTTTACTTTCAAAGACGTTTCGTTCGTACTTTAGATTAGTTCAGTTCTGTATTTGTTGTGCTTTGAGTTTTTAGTATATTTCGTATTAGGTTACTTCACACTTATACTTTCACGTACTTTAACAGTGATAGTGAGTACACTTCTACTGTACTTTGGCTCTCCGTAGAGTAGTACTTTCATGACCTTGGCTCTAAGTATATTTGTACCTACGTGTACTTCAACTGAGTATGTACATTTATTTTTCTGCATACTTCGACTCTTGGTACATGTGTACTTTCGTATACTTCGGCTCTAAATAGAGTTGTACTTTTATGTCTTTGGGTACATTTATACTTCTATTGTATTTTGACTGTGAGCATAATTGTAATTTTGCGTATTTTGAATATGCATATATGTGGCATCCCGCTAAAACCACTATTAGAAAATCGCTGTGTTTTTGTGCATTGCATCGTCATAACCACATGCTCATGTCATCATGCCACCTTGCATTTGAGCATCGTCATCATCATGCATGGTTTGTTTAAAAACTATTTCGAAAGAATGGTTTTATTTTCTAGACGCCCCGTCTTTATTTCAAATCCCAAAACCTGGGTCTCCAGAATATTTTGTTTCGTCTACCAACGGATTTCAAAGCTCCGTTTTAAATAAACAAATTTATATTATTTTTATAGGAGGCAGCCAGCCAGGCCCGAAAGCCTAGCCGGCCACCTCCAAATTAAAATCCTAATCTGTCTAACCCCAAACTCTTTTCTACCCAATCGTAGTCTACCCAGCCCCCCTCCACCTCACCCCATCCAATCCCCTCCCTCCACCTCACCAACCCCATCCCTTTTCCTCCACCTCACCCCAGCCAGCCACCACACCCTTGCCGCCTCCTTCTCCCTGCCCCTGGGCCCCACCGCCACCTATCCCCTCACCCAGTCCCGCCCACCACCTGGTCCACCCGACCAGGCGGGCCACCGCCACCTGCCGGCCCCACCCCGCACTGGACAGCCACGCCCCTGCCCCGCCTCGGGATCGCCGCCCGCTCCCCAGCCCGTACCCGGTCCCATCCCGTGGCCCCACCACGACGCCGCTCCACCCCGTCCTCACCTACCCCGCTCGCAACCCCGTTCCCCCCTTGTCGTATCCGCCTGGCCCACCACGACCTGAGACCGCACACCATCTCCCCACCACGCTCCTCTCTCTCTCCCCATCCCCGCGTTCTCCTCTCCACCTTGCCGGCCCCGCCGCCGCGGGCGTGCTCTGCAGCAGCCCGGCCTCCTCGTCCGGCCGCCTCTACGCCCCAGGAGCTCCGCCCCGGCCACGTCTCCCTGCCGGCCTCCGTCGTCGCCTCGCTCTCTTCCCCGGAGCCCGCAAGCTCCGTCGGCCTCCTCACCGCCCCTCTCGCCGGCCTCTCTCCTCGCCGCCCCTCTCGCCGGCCTCCCTCCTCTCCGTCGTCGCCTCGACCCCCACCCCATCGGACACCATCGGCCTCGCCCGTCTCCACCCCGGCCCCTCACCTCGCCGACCATCCCCGCCGCCGAGCCCGCTCCAATGTTCGCCGCCCCGAGCACCGTGCAACCCCGCCGCTGTGGGCAGGCCCTGGAGCCCCCGTCTCCGCGCCCCCTCTCAGCCGCCGCCAGGCGCCATGGCCGCCGCCTGCGCCTCCCCTCTTCCCGCCTCCGGTCGCCGCCTCTGCCTCCTCTCGGTTCGACTCCTCCCTGGACTGCGCCCGTCCTCGAGCCCCACGCCCTGGGCCACCGCCCTTAGGCTCCGCTCCGCGGCAATCTCGCCGCCGTCGACCTCTGTCCGGGCCGCCTCACGTCCCTCAGCCCCAGCGCGACCACGTCCTGAGCACACCGGGCTTCGCCTCCCCGTGGCCTTCCGTCGGTGTCTCTGCCGCTCCCGGTGTTTCTTCTAGTGTTTGCTTCTTCGCGGATTAGGCCGATGAGTGGATGCGAGTATCGTCAAGTTCTCCGGATATGATCCGTCGGCAGTGTTTCCCAGGCGAGCATCTCTCCCCCTTCTACCTATTTTGCATTTATAGTCTTTATTTCCTCCCGTTGATCTATTGCTATCCGTGTCGCGATGCTTTAGTTTCCGTGCACCAGTTATATCCCGTGCAGCCTCTATATTGCCTTGGACACCTCCTATTACCTGTGTTTGGTAGATAGCTAGCCTTGCAAGTCGTAGTTGCTTACTCAGGTGCGATTTTGTGTTGTCGAGTACCACAGTTGTTGGAATGCTGGCAGATGTTTATTGGTGGAGATGCTTATTGGTGGAGATGATCATGACTTTCAATACAACTATTAAAATGCTAGATATAACTAATGCAGAGGCATCGGTGGGCAATAGATGTTATTTGGTTCTTCCACGCTCACTTGTGTCCCGTAGGACCCCGAGTACTTGATACCTGTTCCTTGATTTTTCGCACTATCCACATCCGGGAGGCCTTATGGACCCCCCCTGAGCCAGAGCATGATTCATTTCTATTTCTTGGGGCCACAAACTAGTTTGGGGTTTTATTACTATCCTGTACTTATGTCATGTTACTGTTTTATTTAAGATTGTGCGTGGAGCACCTGTACTGTTTAGGATTGCGGAGTGTTTTCGCGGTATCGACAAGCCCAGTCACACTTTTGGGTTCCCAGTCGTTTACAGCCACTGGCGCAAACCTTGGGTCCGTCTCGGAGTCGGCCAACTTCGTTGCGGGTAGCTTAATGGGGTGGCCCCCTGAAATATTTACGAATCCTGTGATCGCTTTGTCGTGAATGCCTCGTTGGGTTTTGAGTTGGTTTTTCGGAGGTTGATCGAGTGTGTGTTGCTATTTGTGCACCCCTACAGGGTAAAACTTTCTGAAAGCCGTGTCCGCGGTTATGGACGACTTGGAGCACAGTATCTCGATCATAGATAAGCATAACTAAAGTAGTGCTATAAACTTGACTTAAGATATGACTAGTAATCAGATTCAACTATAACGGAATGGATATTAAAAATGCAACATGATGGGTTCGTAGCATGGAAAACAAAAAATTTCTACCGCAAGAACGAACAAAACCTAGATCTAATCTAGATAAAAGCCAAGATCTAATCTATTAGACATGAGCAACGAGATAGATGGGAACTAACCCTCGTAGATCCGAAAGCGTTAACGAGATTAGATCTCGTGGTTGATGTAGTCGATCACTTGCCGATCTCAAGATCGTGTGGACGATCCTTCCGGCGTCGCGTTCCAGCAGCGCTTCCGCCGTCGGTCAAGTAGACGATCCTTCCGGCGCCACGATTCGGCAGCACTTCCGCAGTCGGTCACACGTGCGGAGTCGAAGCAGGCCTTCCTCTCCCCGTTCCAGCGAGCAGCGGAGGTAGTAGATCTTCTCCACGAAATCCCAGCAGCACGACGGCGTGGTGGTGGTGCTGGAGTAGAGAATTCTGCAGGGCTTCGCCTATGCCTGTGCAGAAGATGGTGGAGGAGAGAGGCGGCAGAGATTGGGTGTTATGAGAGCAGGGGAGGAGGGGGCGCCCCTGCCCCTCTATTTAAAGAGGGGAGGCGCCTAGGGAGGGGGAGTCCTTGTAGGACTCCCCTCCCTCTCTAGGCCGGCGGATTGGAGGTGGGGGGAGGAGTCCTCCTCCCCCACGAATCCGTATCTTGACCCACCAGGACTCCTTGATCCCTATCTTGATTTTCAAGCAAACTCCAAGATATCTTCTAGAACCTTCCGGAACATTCCGAAACCTTCTAGAATCCTCATACAAACACTCCGGAACATTTCCTATCTCATAAAATGATCTCCTATATATGAATCTTATTCTCCGGACCATTCCGGATCTCCTCGTGATGTCCCGAATCCAATCCGATACTCCGAACAACATTCGATCTCCAACGCATATTCCATATCTACTTAAAACAACTTCGAACCTTAAGTGTGTCACCCTACGGTTCGTGAATATGTAGACATGATAGAGACACATCTCCTATCAATAACCATCAGCGGGACCTAGAGATCCATAATGGCTCCCACATACTCAACGATGACTTTGCGATCGATTGAACCACTTACATACGAAACTAATTCCCTTTGTCTCGCGATACTATACTTATCCGAGGTTTGATCATCGGTATCTCCATACCTAGTTCTACCTCGTTACTGATAAGTAATCTTTACTCGTTCCGTGATATGTCATCCCTTGTGACCTAGTCACACGCTTGCAAGCTAACTAGATGACATTCCACCGAGAGGGCCCAGAGCATATCTATCCGTCATATGGAAGGACAAATCCCAATCTTGGTTCATGCGCTTCAACACATACTTTCAGAATACCCAATGACACTTTTATAACCACCCAGTTACGAAGCGGCATTTGATGTCATCAAAGTATCCATCCGGTGATGGTGATTAACATAACCTCATGGTCGAAGGAATAGGTTACTATGTATTTGAAAGCTTACAGCAATTCGAACTTAATGACTTGATCTTATGCTACGCTTACTATGGGTGTGTGTCCATCACATCATTCTCCTAATGATATAACCTTGTTATTAATCACATCCTTATGTCCATGATCAGGAAACCATGATCATCAATTAATTAACAAGCTAGTTCAACAAGAGGCTTACTAGGGACTCTCTTTTGTTTACAAAACACACATGTATTAGTGTTTCCTTATAATACAATTATAGCATGGGATGTAAACATTCATCATAAACACAAAGATATAATAATAATCACTTTTATTATTGCCTCTTGGGCATATCTCCAACAGTCTCCCACTTGCACTAGAGTCAATAATCTAGATTACATGGTAATATACCGAACACCCATGGCGTTCTGGTGTTGGTCATGCTTTGCCCTAGGGAGAGGTTTAGTCAACAGATCTGCCACATTCAGATCAGTGTGTACTTTACAAATCTTTATGTCACCATCTCGGACATACTCGCGAATAGCGTGGAAACGTAGCTTGATGTGCTTCAGCTTGCTATGTGACCTTGGCTCCTGCGCATTAGCTATGGCACCTGTGTTGTCACAGTAGATGGCCATTGGGTCCAACGCACTGGGAACCACGCCAAGTTCAGTAATGAATTCCTTCATCCAAACGGATTCTTGTGCAGCCTCCGAAGCAGCTATGTATTCCGATTCAGTTGAAGAGTTCGCCACAACGCTTTGCTTCGCACTCCTCCAGCTCACTACAGCACCATTCAAACTAAATACGTATCCTGACTGTGACTTCGAGTCATCCGGATCGGTGTTCCAACTAGCATCGGTGTAACCGTTTACAACAAGCTGTTCATCACCTCCATAAGAAAGAACCATATCCTTAGTCCTATTCAGGTACTTTAGGATATTCTTGACCGCTGTCCAGTGTTCCACTCCAGGATCACTTTGATATCTGCTAGTCAAACAAACAGCATGTGCTATATCCGGTCTAGTACACAACATGGCATACATGATAGAACCTATGGCCGAGGCATAGGGAATTTTATTCATTTTCTCTCTATCTTCTGCCGTAGCTGGACTTTGAGTTTTACTCAAGGTCTTACCTGACAACATGGGCACGAACCCTTTCTTGCTATCTTCCATTCTAAACTTCTTTAGAACTTTGTCCAAGTATGTACTTTGTGAAAGCCCTATCAGGCGTCTTGATCTATCTCTATAAATCTTGATGCCTAGAATATATGCCGCTTCGCCAAGATCCTTCATTGAAAAACTATTATTCAAATAGGTTTTGACGCTATTAAGAAGTTCTATATCATTCCCAATCAACAATATGTCATCTACATACAGTACTAGGAATGCTACAGAGCTCCCACTCACTTTCTTGTAAATACAAGCTTCTCCATAAGTTTGTATAAATCCAAAGTTTTTGATTACTTTATCAAAACGTTGATTTCAACTCTGGGATGCTTGCTTCAGTCCATAAATAGAGCCCTGAAGCTTGCATACCTTGTCAGCATCTTTAGGATCGACAAAACCCTTGGGTTGTAGCATATACAACTCTTCCTCAATTTCACCATTAAGGAACGCCGTTTTGACATCCATCTGCCAAATCTCATAATCGAAATATGCAGCAATTGCTAACAAAATCCTCACAGACTTTAGCTTCGCTACTGGTGAGAAAGTCTCATCATAGTCAACTCCTTGAATTTGTCAGAACCCTTTCGCGACAAGTCGAGCTTTATAGACGGTAACATTACCATCAGCATCTGTTTTTCTCTTGAAAATCCATTTGTTCTCGACAGCCTTACGGCCATCCGGTAAGTCCACCAAAGTCCACACTTGGTTTTCGTACATGGATCCCATTTCGGATTTCATGGCTTCTAGCCATTTGTCGGAATCTGGGCTCACCATAGCTTCTTCATATGTCGCAGGGTCATCAGCGTTGTCCACCAACATGACGTTCAAGGCAGAGTCATACCAATCAGGAGTGGTACGAACCCTCGTTGACCTGCAAGGTTCAGTAGTAACTTCGTTCGAAGTTTCATGATCATTATCATTAGCTTCCTCTTCAATTGGTGCAGGCGGCACCAAAACATCTTCCGGTGTTGCGCTACTCTCAAATCCGAGAGAAGGTTCAATAACCTCATCGAGTTCTACTTTCCTTCCAGTCACCACTTTCGAGAGAAACTCCTTCTCAAGAAAGGATCCATTCTTTGCAACGAAAACTTTGCCTTCGGATCTATGATAGAAGGTATACCCAATTGTTTCTTTAGGGTATCCTATGAAGACGCATTTCTCCTCTTTGGGTTCTAGCTTATCAGGTTGTAACTTCTTTACATATGCTTCGCAACCCCAAACTTTAAGGAACGACAACTTAGGTTTCTTACCAAACCACAATTCGTACGGTGTCGTTTCAACGGATTTAGATGGTGCCCTATTTAAAGTGAATGCGGTTGTCTCTAATGCATAGCCCCAAAATGATAACGGTAAATCTATAAGAGACATCATAGACCGAACCATATCTAAGAGAGTTCGATTACGACGTTCGGACACACCATTACGCTGTGGTGTTCCCGGCGGTGTCAACTGTGAAAGTATTCCACATTTCTTTAAATGCATGCCAAACTCATAACTCAGATATTCACCCCCGCGATCAGAATGCAGAAACTTAATCTTCTTGTTACGATGATTCTCCACTTCATTTTGAAATTCCTTAAACTTCTCGAAAGTTTCGGACTTATGTTTCATGAAGTAGACATACCCATATCTACTCAAGTCATCCGTGAAAGTGAGAACATAACGATATCCACCACGCGATGCTACACTCATTGGACCGCACACATCGGTATGTATTATTTCCAATAAGTCTGTAGCTCGCTCCATTGTACCAGAGAATGGAGTCTTAGTCATTTTTCCCATTAGACATGCTTCGCATCTTTCAAGTGATTCAAAATCAAGTGATTCAAGAAGTCCATCTGAATGGAGTTTCTTCATGCGCTTCACTCCAATGTGACCAAGACGACAGTGCCACATGTATGTAGAATTATCATTCAATTTAATTCGTTTAGCATCTATGTTGTGAACATGTGTATCACTACTATCGAGATTCAGTAAGAATAAACCATTCATCTCAGGTGCATTACCATAAAAGATATTACTCATATAAATCGAACAACCTTTATTCTCAGACTTAAAAGAGTAACCGTCTCGCAATAAACAGGATCCAGATATAATGTTCATGCTTAACGCAGGCACCAAATAACAATTATTTAAATTTAAAACTAATCCCGAAGGTAGATGTAGAGGGAGCGTGCCGACGGCGATCACATCAACCTTGGAGCCATTTCCAACGCGCATCGTCACCTCGTCTCTTGCCAGTCTTCGTTTATTCCGCAGCTCCTGTTTCGAGTTACAAATATGAGCAACCGAACCAGTATCAAATACCCAGGCACTACTACGATTACTAGTAAGATACACATCTATAACACATATATCAAATATACCTTTCTTCTTGATGTTGCCATTCTTCAGATCCGCCAGGTACTTGGGGCAGTTACGCTTCCAGTGACCAGCACCCTTGCAGTAGAAACACTCGGTTTCAGGATTAGGACCAGCCTTGGGCTTCTTAGCAGGTGCGGCAGCTTTCTTGCCGTCCTTCTTGAAGTTTCCCTTGTTCTTAGGCTTGCCCCGTTTCTTGAAATTGGTGGTCTTATTGACCATCAACACTTGGTGCTCCTTCTTGATCTCCACTTCAGCAGTTTTCAGCATGGACGACAGTTCAAGCAACGTCTTGTTCATGCAGTGCATGTTGTAGTTCATCACAAAGTTCTTGTAACTTGGTGGCAGTGATTGAAGGAGACGGTGAATCCCCAATTCATTAGGAATCGATATTCCCAACTCTTGGAGCTTCTTTGCATACCCAGACATGGTGAGCACGTGCTCGCTAACGGAGCTTCCTTCTTCCATCTTACAGTTAAAGAACTTTTCGGAGGCCTCATAGCTCTCCATGGCCGCGCGAGTCTCAAAAATTAGCCTGAGCTCCTTAATGATCTCGAACGGGTCGTGGTGCTCAAAACGCTGTTGGAGCTCCGCTTCTAAACCGTAAAGGATGGCACACTGAACTGTGGAGTAATGATTCTTCCGAGTGGCAAAAACATTCTTTTCGTCATCGGTGGCATTATCTGCAGGTGGGTCACCTAGCGGTGCATCGAGCAATAGGTCAACTGACCAGCCCTGAGGACGATCTTCAGTCCACGGAACCAGTCCGTGAAATTGCTTCCATTGTTCTTAAGTTTTTCTTTCTCTAGGAACGCATTGAAATTGATGGAGGGGTTCGCCATGATCTACAACAATTTGCAAGCAGTTTAGACTAAGTTTATGATAAATTGAGTTCAAATTTAATTCTTAAACTAACTAGGTGAACTCCCACTCAAAACAACATCCCTCACATTGTCTTAGTGATTACACGAACCAAATCCACTACACCAAGTCCGATCTTCACGAGAGAAGATGTAGTTTCATCGGCGAACAATCTTCATGTTCATCATATCAATTATATGATTCATGCTCTACCTTTCGGTATTCCGTGTTCCGAGACCATGTCTGTACATGCTAGGCTCGTCAAGACAACCTTAGTTTCCGCATGTGCAAATATGGCTTGCACCCGTTGTATGCACACGTAGAATCTATCACATCCGATCATCACGAGATGCTTCGAAACGACGAGTCTTAGCAACGGTGCCAACTAAGGGTGAACACTTTATTACTTGAAATTTAGTGAGAGGGATCATCTTATAATGCTACCGCCGCGATCTAAGCAATACAAGATGCATAAAGGATTAACATCACAAGCAATTCATAATTAGTGTGATATGATATGGCCCTTTCTTCTTGCGCCTTTGATCTCCATCTCCAAAGCACGAACATGATCTCCATCATCACCAGCATTGCGTCAAGGTCAGTGGCGCCGCTTCATGGTTGTCCATCATCACCAGCAACTATTACAACTACTTGGAATAAAGCTATTACAAGATATATAGACACGCAGGTCTTAACAGAATTAAAGACAACCATTAGGCTCCTGCCGGTTGCCATATTACAACAAGGATCATTGCATACATCAAATACAATCACAATCACATGTTGGCCATATCACATCACAAAACCCCTACAAAAACAAGTTAGACGCCTCTCATTTTCTTTGCATGTTTTACGTGGTTTGGGGCTTTCGCATAAGACCGATCTTACCTACGAACAAGAACCACAACGTTGATACAAGTGTTGTCAAGATGCTCATTGTAAATTGAATCTTAACTATGGTGGGAGAGACAGACACCCGCAAAGCCACTTGTGCAAGGCAAGTTGCACGTCAAGCGTGGAGCAAGTCTCATGTGCGATGACATGTAATGTTAGCCCGAGCCGCTTCATCCCACCATGCCGCAAGATGCAAAGTACACGCTAAGACACTGACAACAAAAGCATCAACGTCCACAAAAACATTGTGTTCTACTCGTGCAACAGATCTACGCATAGATACGGCTCTGATACCACTGATGGGTTCGTAGCATGGAAAACAAAAAATTTCTACCGCAAGAACGAACAAAACCTAGATCTAATCTAGATAAAAGCCAAGATCTAATCTATTAGACATGAGCAACGAGATAGATGGGAACTAACCCTCGTAGATCCGAAAGCGTTAACGAGATTAGATCTCGTGGTTGATGTAGTCGATCACTTGCCGATCTCAAGATCGTGTGGACGATCCTTCCGGCATCGCGTTCCAGCAGCGCTTCCGCCGTCGGTCAAGTAGACGATCCTTCCGGCGCGACGATTCGGCAGCGCTTCCGCAGTCGGTCACACGTGCGGAGTCGAAGCAGACCTTCCTCTCCCCGTTCCAGCGAGCAGCGGAGGTAGTAGATCTTCTCCACGGAATCCCAGCAGCACGACGACGTGGTGGTGGTGGTGGAGTAGAGAATTCTGCAGGGCTTCGCCTATGCCTGTGCAGAAGATGGTGGAGGAGAGAGGCGGCAGAGATTGGGTGTTATGAGAGCAGGGGAGGAGGGGGCACCCCTGCCCCTCTATTTAAAGAGGGGAGGCGCCTAGGGAGGGGGAGTTCTTGTAGGACTCCCCTCCCTCTCTAGGCCGGCGGATTGGAGGTGGGGGGAGGAGTCCTCCTCCCCCACGAATCCGTATCTTGACCCACCAGGACTCCTTGATCCCTATCTTGATTTTCAAGCAAACTCCAAGATATCTTCTAGAACCTTTAGGAACATTCCGAAACCTTCTAGAATCCTCATACAAACACTCCGGAACATTTCCTATCTCATAAAATGATCTCCTATATATGAATCTTATTCTCCGGACCATTCCGGATCTCCTCGTGATGTCCCGAATCCAATCCGAGACTCCGAACAACATTCGATCTCCAACGCATATTCCATATCTACTTAAAACAACTTCGAACCTTAAGTGTGTCACCCTACGGTTCGTGAATATGTAGACATGATAGAGACACATCTCCTATCAATAACCATCAGCGGGACCTAGAGATCCATAATGGCTCCCACATACTCAACGATGACTTTGCGATCGATTGAACCACTTACATACGAAACTAATTCCCTTTGTCTCGCGATACTATACTTATCCGAGGTTTGATCGTCGGTATCTCCATACCTAGTTCTACCTCGTTACTGATAAGTAATCTTTACTCGTTCCGTGATATGTCATCCCTTGTGACCTAGTCACACGCTTGCAAGCTAACTAGATGACATTCCACCGAGAGGGCCCAGAGCATATCTATCCGTCATATGGATGGACAAATCCCAATCTTGGTTCATGCGCTTCAACACATACTTTCAGAATACCCAATGACACTTTTATAACCACCCAGTTACGAAGCGGCGTTTGATGTCATCAAAGTATCCATCCGGTGATGGTGATTAACATAACCTCATGGTCGAAGGAATAGGTTACTATGTATTTGAAAGCTTACAGCAATTCGAACTTAATGACTTGATCTTATGCTACGCTTACTATGGGTGTGTGTCCATCACATCATTCTCCTAATGATATAACCTTGTTATTAATCACATCCTTATGTCCATGATCAGGAAACCATGATCATCAATTAATTAACAAGCTAGTTCAACAAGAGGCTTACTAGGGACTCTCTTTTGTTTACAAAACACACATGTATTAGTGTTTCCTTATAATACAATTATAGCATGGGATGTAAACATTCATCATAAACACAAAGATATAATAATAATCACTTTTATTATTGCCTCTTGGGCATATCTCCAACACAACAACTGTTGGATCTGGGTTGTTTGTTATATCTGCCTAGTAAGTATTGCAACTCCAATGGAATGTGATAAAAGTGCCAACAACTGCTGGGTTTTGGGATTCCTCAGGACTATTATATCTGACTAGTAAATGTTCCAACTACAACAGAATGGTGATTAAAACTGCCCACTACTTATGCTACCAGGATGACTCCTAATATCTATATCTGAATAGTAAGTGCTGCAACTAAAACGGAATGAGTAAAATTGCCAACCGTGTGAGTTCCTCGGTCTGACTTCCTCGTTTGGTCTCGTGGGGGAAATACCAGGATGGGTATGTTTGGTGTAGTCTCAGGTTGGATCTGAATAGGTCTTTCTTATCCCTCTCTAATAGCCGCCAGTTTCACAAAGTCTCTATAGGTTGTTTAGTGCTGCTGCGATGCCGCTTCAGTCCACCATAACTATGTAGGCGAGAGCCGCCGAATTCTAGCCTCGCCATGTACTGGCCTCAGTACTGATGCTCCTCTTTTTCCTTTGCCCTTTGTTGGCACCCCCTTTTGTTTTAGCAGGTTTTGAGATCGACATCGTTAGCAGGGTTACCCTTCCGGCTTGGCCTGGGCAGGGTTATAGACGCCATTGGTTATTCTTCAGGGATCTTAGCCCCATTTGCATCTTGTCCGTAGTCGGACGCCCTATCGATTTCAAGGTGATTTGGATCTTTGTATTGTATATCTGTATTCTTGACTCGTGGAGTCGTGTTGTATAAATATCTGTTCTGTGGGTCCCATCGAGGACTGTTGTGTAATGTTATTACTTCGTTTTCCACGCGCACGCAAGTTCCTGGTGGGCGTCCTTTAATCGTTTCTATGTGGGTTTGGCGGAAAGGGCTAAAACTTGCATAGGGCCGATTCGAGGGTGTTACAGAGTGGTATCAGAGCTCAGCAGTTGAGATACCCCACAAGTCCAGCCTGTAGGATAACCTAGCTAACGGCCGAAGTAGAGTGTCAAAACTATTTTGCAAAATCGGTTGGATAGATCTGATTAGGTCTGTTTTACTCCTTACCCCTCTGCTATTCTCCTCTTACTTCTGCGTGTTTTAAATCTGCTCTCTTATCTTTCTTCGAGTCCAGGATTTCTCGTGGTTGGGTTTACGTCGTGCCTTCAGGGTTTCGCTTCCTCCTTTGGTAACGGTGTTTCCACATCCGGTCTTCATGCTATCTGAGGAATCCTTCATCTTTTGGACTTCTCTTTGTTCCTTGTTGTGCCTTCTGGTGTTTTCCGACGCGACGACATCATCTACGCCAGATCCGAGGCAGAGTCTGCAACCCTCCTTGTTTCTGAATCTCGTTTGTCGAGATCTTCAGTCTAATTCCGAGAGTTGGTTGCATAATTTGCCTATTCGTGTGCAGAGTAATGGTTTGGGTGCGCGATGGACTGATCACCATCCGACTACTCTTATCATTCGCTTTTGTACATTGAATCGGTGCATCTGCAATTACTCCGTCCACGGAAGCTAGAGGTGGCTTTATTTGTGGATACCTCTACCTTCGACCTTTGTTCCCGGAGTGTTCTCTCGACGATCACGGGCAACGACACCTTGTTGGTGGTGTCGCCGATTTCAAGATGGAGCAAGGATCTTTGTTAGTGGTGTCGTGAGGATCGACGCGAAGCGAGAAGATTCAGATCGCCGGTTTTTTTCCCGGTACCATGAGGCAGATCTCGAGGGCGAGATCCATTGTTAGTGGTGTCGAATTGTGGCATCCCGCTAAAACCACTACTAGAAAATCGATGTGTTTTTGTGCATTGCATCGTCATGACCACATGCTCATGTCATCATGCCACCTTGCATTTGAGCATCGTCATCATCATGCATGGTTTGTTTAAAAACTATTTCGAAAGAATGGTTTTATTTTCTAGACGCCCCGTCTTTATTTCAAATCCCAAAACCCGGGTCTCCGGAATATTTTGTTTTGTTTACCAACGGATTTCAAAAGCCCTGTTTTAAATAAACAAAATTTATATTATTTTTATAGGAGGCAGCCAGCCAGACCCGAAAGCCTAGCCGGCCACCTCCAAATTAAAATCCTAATCTGTCTAACCCCAAACTCTTTTCTACCCAATCCTAATCTACCCAGCCCCCCTCCACCTCACCCCATCCAATCCCCTCCCTCCACCTCACCAACCCCATCCCTTTTCCTCCACCTCACCCCAGCCAACCACCACACCCCTGTCGCCTCCTTCTCCCTGCCCCTGGGCCCCACCGCCACCTATCCCATCACCCAGTCCCGCCCACCACCTGGTCCACCCGACCAGGCGGGCCACCGCCACCTGCCGGCCCCACCCCGCACTGGACAGCCACGCCCCTGCCCCACCTCGGGATCGTCGCCCGCTCCCCAGCCCGTACCCGGTCCCACCCCGCGGCCCCACCACGACGCCGCTCCACCTCGTCCTCTCCTATCCCGCTCGCAACCCCGTTCCCCCCTTGTCGTATCCGCCTGGCCCACCACGACCTGAGACCGCACACCATCTCCCCACCACGCTCCTCTCTCTCTCCCATCCCCGCGTTCTCCTCTCCACCTTGCCGACCCCGTCGCCGCGGGTGTGCTCTACAGCAGCCCGACCTCCTCGTCTGGCCGCCTCTACACCCCAGGAGCTCCGCCCCGGCCACCTCTCCCTGCCGGCCTCCGTCGTCGCCTCGCCCTCTTCCCCGGAGCCTGCAAGCTCCGTCGGCCTCCTCGCCGCCCCTCTCGCGGGCCTCCCTCCTCTCCATCGTCGCCTCGACCCCCACCCCATCGGACACCGCCGGCCTCGCCCGTCTCCGCCCTGGCCCCTCACCTCGCCAACCTTCCCCGCCGCCGAGCCCGCTCTGATGGTCGCCGCCCCGAGCACCGTGCAGCCCCGCCGCTGTGGGCAGGCCCTGGAGCCCCCGTCTCCGCGCCCCCTCTCAGCCGCCGCCGGGCGCCATGGCCACCGCCTGCGCCTCCCCTCTTCCCTCCTCTGGTCGCCGCCTCTTCCTCTTCCCGGTTCTACTCCTCCCTGGACTGCGCCCGTCCTCGAGCCCCGCGCCCTGGGCCACCGCCGTCAGGCTCCGCTCCGCGGCAATCTCGCCGCTGTCGACCTCTGTCCAGGCCGCCTCACGTCCCTCTGCCCCAGCGCGACCACGTCCCGAGCACGCCGGGCTTCGCCTCCCCGTGGCCTTCCGTCGGTGTCCCTGCCGCTCCCCTGCTGGTACGCGTCCACGTCGTCTCCTGCGGGTCAACCACGCGCGGGTGTCCCTGCTCACCTCTTGTTGTTCGTTCCTAGAACCATGTTATATGCCGATAACTGCTGTGTACCGTGCTACAGATCCCTCTTTTGTGTTACGATGTGGTACTGCCAATCCTACGCTTGTCGACAAGCTCTTCCCCGGCGATCATAGACCGAACCAAGTATGATCGTGACATAAATCTGAAGGCGATTATGTCGAATGTCAATCAAGGTCTCCTCCTCGGAAGCCAAAGACGAAGCCCACTAAAGATCTCCTTCCTAGACCCGAAGACCGAACCCGGTGCCTTCTCCCTCTCAGATCCGAAGACCGATCCCGGCGCGCTCGAACCCCGTTGAACACCAAGACCCTGGAGACCCGATCCCGGAGTCCGAAGCCGAGACCGATCCCTCGAGATCCCAAGATCTTCGACCCCTAATGTGTGACTCCTTTTTCTGAGACCCCCTATTTTATAAATGACATCTATCTTGTTGCATAATTAAATTGTTCATACATGCATACATAATTTGTGGGTGCGGGTTATTCCATCGATTCACCTAATAATTAAACATGGAGACTATATGCGGGCTATTCTAAGGCTTATTCCGGACTCCATTTGAATTGGTGTAGCGAACCGATGCCATGTTTCGCCTTGTTAATACAATATTTAATTGCGGGGTTTCTAAATAACTTGAACCATCCAATTAATTGTCGGGACCCCGGTTCCGCTTAATACTGCTTAATTGCACCGCATCTGCATCATATCATAATCATGCCGGATCTTCTGTCGTAGTATTAAATATTGCATCCGGTGTTTCTTCTAGTGTTTGCTTCTTCGTGGATTAGGCCGATGAGTGGATGCGAGTATCGTCAAGTTCTCCGGATATGATCCGTCGGCAGTGTTTCCCAGGCGAGCATCTCTCCCCCTTCTACCTATTTGCATTTATAGTCTTTATTTCCTCCCGTTGATCTATTGCTATCCGTGTCGCGATGCTTTATTTTCCGTGCACCACTTATATCCCGTGCAGCCTCTATATTGCCTTGGACACCTCCTATTACCTGTGTTTGGTAGATAGCTGGCTTTGCGAGTCGTAGTTGCTTACTCAGGTGCGATTTTGTGTTGTCGAGTACCACAGTTGTTGGAATGCTGGCAGATGTTTATTGGTGGAGATGATCATGACTTTTAATACAACTATTAAAATGCTAGATATACTAGGGACTCTCTTTTGTTTACAAAACACACATGTATTAGTGTTTCCTTATAATACAATTATAGCATGGGATGTAAACATTCATCATAAACACAAAGATATAATAATAATCACTTTTATTATTGCCTCTTGGGCATATCTCCAACACAACAACTGTTGGATCTGGGTTGTTTGTATATCTGCCTAGTAAGTATTGCAACTCCAATGGAATGTGATAAAAGTGCCAACAACTGCTGGGTTTTGGGATTCCTCAGGACTATTATATCTGACTAGTAAATGTTCCAACTACAACGGAATGGTGATTAAAACTGCCCACTACTTATGCTATCAGGATGACTCCTAATATCTATATCTGAATAGTAAGTGCTTCAGCTAAAACGGAATGAGTAAAATTACCAACCGTGTGAGTTCCTCGGTCTGACTTCCTCGTTTGGTCTCGAGGGGGAAATACCAGGATGTGTATGTTTGGTGTAGTCTCAGGTTGGATCCGAATAGGTCTTCCTTATCCCTCTCTAATAGCCGCCAGTTTCACAAAGTCTCTATAGGTTGTTTAGTGCTGTTGCGATGCCGCTTCAGTCCACCATACCTATGTAGGTGAGAGCCGCCGAATTCTAGCCTCGCCATGTACTGGCCTTAGTACTGGCGCTCCTCTTTTTCCTTTGCCCTTTGTCGGCACCCCCTTTTGTTTTAGCAGCTTTTGAGATCGACGTCGTTAGCAGGGTTACCCTTCCGGCTTGGCCTGGACAGGGTTATGGACGCCATTGGTTATTCTTCAGGGCTCTTAGCCCCATTTGCATCTTGTCCGTAGTCGGACGCCCTATCGATTTCAAGGTGATTTGGATCTTTGTATTGTATATCTGTATTCTTGACTCGTGGAGTCGTGTTGTATAAATATCTGTTCTATGGGTCCCATCGAGGACTGTTGTGTAATGTTATTACTTCGTTTTCCACCCGCACGCAAGTGCCTGGTGGGCGTCCTTGAATCGTTTCTATGCGGGTTTGGCGGAAAGGGCTAAAACTTGCATAGGGCTGATTCGAGGGTGTTACAATATACTTGTACTTCCGGTACTTTTCATGTTAGTAAAGTTGTTTGTTTTGCGTACTTCGACTCTTAGGACATTTGTACTTTCACATACTTCGACTCTGAGTAGAGTTGTACTTTCGTGTATTTCGACTTTGAATACAGGCACTTTCGCTGTACTTTGACTGTGAGCATAATAGTACTTCTATGTACTTTGGATCTGCATATACTTGTACTTTATCTCTTAATACAGTTGTTGTTTCACGTACTTTGAATTTTAGTATATTTGTACTTTCGCGTCCTTCGGTTCTGAGTACAGTTGTACTTTCGTGTATTTCGACGTTGAGTACAGTTATAACTTTCTCCGTACTTTGTCTATGAGCATAATTATACTTTCACGTACTTTGAATCTGCATATACTTGTACTTCTGTACTTTGCCACTTAGTACACTTACTTCTATAATTTCATGCACCGTAGGTGTCTTGATTCGAGGCGAAGTCCAGCTGTAGAACGCGCTACGATAAATTAGGGAAAAATGGACGCTACGACCAATGCATCTCTTCAAGATGTTTATAAAAGTTTGTTGCACTGTAGGCGCCTTGATTCGAGGTGAAGCCGTGCCGTAGAACACACAGAAAAAAGGAAAAGGAAAAAACGAACACACACGCTAATTAAATTAGGAAGGTCAGACCGCACGTACATACCGGAAACTGGTTTTCTAGGAGCGCGACACGTGTCATACGGAGAAGTGCTCGTGCCCGCAGAAACAGACCTTTCCGAAGGTCTTCTTTTTATAGCGATACCCACAACAATGTGAATATTTATTTTGAGTGGAAATCGCCTTTTTTAGAATTCAATAGAACATGAGATACACAAGACCTCAGACGGATTCAAAAGTCAAACTCAACGACCAGGGGCGTCACCAACTACACTTATTTGATGCCCTTATTTCGTGACGGAAGGTTAGACAGTCAAAATCCCGTGTTTAGTCTCCGTATCAGACTTCCCTGGGAGCACAATTGATGAGGCCCCCATGAACACTCCACCATCCGATCGAGCAATAGCTCTGACTGTGTTGTAGCCTGTATTATTTCCCACGGCGGCATCGATATTGATCTTGACCATCCCACTCGGAGGGGGTACCCATCTTTGCTCCACGGGGTTATGTGATGACTGTGATCACCTCGTGACCCTCTCCGTGCACTGGTTAAGATCATCGATAAACCTCTCAACAAACAGGTGTGTGGAGAGATGACTCTAATACTGCTGTTCATGGATTGCCTTCCATCGCGAGTGCCAGATAGACCATAGGGTAATGAAAACCCTTACCCGATCCTCATGCCGCAGTGTACTGATCAGGTTTGACAGCCATTGCCACGCGTTGCCATCCTCCGACACGGTCAAGTGCTCAACAAGTTCTACATCGACTAAACCCCACACACAGAGAGACATGGTGCAGTCAAGTAGGGCATGCCGCCAAGATTCCGTAGCACCACACAGATGACACCGGTTATCGCTGACCATATTCCGATGATGGCGCACATCGTTCGTTGGCAGTGAAAGCCATGCCAACCTCCACAAGAAAACCTTCACCTTGGACGGTACTTGAGTCTTCCAGAGGGATGCCCCTGCTTCTCGATAGTCCCTCCATTCGAGGCGCTCGACCTGCTCTCAAGCCAGGCCTCCCTCTTCTCTCGGGTCCAGACCAACATTCTATAAGCCGATGTCACGGAGAAAACCCCCTTGCGATCGTAGTGCCATGCCCAGAAATCCACCTGCTGGCGATGGCTAAGTGGAATCTGCATAATTGTTTCAACAACAACGAGTAGGAAAAATTGATGTAGCTTCTCCTCGTCCCACGAGGCAGTGGCTGAGCAAACAAAATCCGCGACCCTAGTCGACGGTTCACTCTTGGTGCGTGCGATACGACGCAACATGCCATCCCTCGGCACCCATTGGTCATTGAACGGGTGTGTGATTTCTCCCGTACCAATTCTACGAACAAGTCCCTGCTTTAGCACTTGTATTCCTTCACGTAATTCTCTCCACACTTGTGATGAATTAGCCCCTACATAAGCATGCAGTAGGTCAGAAGCTGGAAACCCGGGAACTCACTGAATTGGGATTCTACAGCATTCTCTACCTGTGTCTGTGCTAGTGCTAGTCCATGGGCTTGGCTGCCCAAAGATGTACCGCCATTCTGACCCGTTCTCTCATGTCCTTCTGTCGACCTAGCCTTTGTTCTTCAGGCTTCAGGAACGTCCTGACAACTGGTACATCGATATTTTGTTACGGCGGTCATTTTAATTTCTTTGCCTACCAAATACCAATGGCCACCGTTCAAAAAAAAAAACCAATGGCCTCTCCTGGTGCTGGTCCTGCAGTGCCGTAAGAGCAGGTACAATGCTAGATGTTTAGCACGGTGCTTAGAAAAATAAACCCTTTTATTTAAGCACCGCTACTTATTTATACTAGGTAGATATCTAACTAGGCACCTCTCCTATAGAAAGAAGCACCATGCCTAGTAAAATGGTTGGTTTATTTTTGTAAGCACTCCTCTAAGCACCTCCGATTATACATGCTCTATAAAATGTAGCCGAAATTATGCAGGCAAGACGTCCACGCCAATGGATTGTGGGGGTCGAACCCATGGAGCCATTATGTGCTGAAAATATTTGATGCCGAAATTCGGCTCCATTCTTGCCGACGATGAATCTAGGATCAAATTTTGAAATAGCTTGGTGTCGAGGTGGCAGATGAGACGAGACGTCACTTCCCTTAACCGCCAGATTTGACAAAAAAAAAACGCTACACAATGTTAGGTGAGAAAAGTGTTTTCAGGATCACGATCGCGTCCTATCACTTGCGGGTGGTGCAAGCTTTACGTCACTAACGAATACAAAATACAGTACTCCGCAACATTTCTCAACTAACGCTAACATGTAAGATTCTTGTAAAGAGTCCCCGGTCGATCGGCACCGAGCGGCGAGTGATGGGGCTACCGGTGGATCACGCGGAGGCACCGCGGCCGCACGTCGTGGAGGACTACCGCGGCGTGCTACAGCTGCTCAGCGACGACCACCCTCCGGTCAGCGACCCTGCCGCCACACACCATGGAGGACCGCGACGACGGGCGCGTCGAGTGGAGGGACGCCGTCAGTGGCGGATCTAGTGGGGGTGTCATAGGTGCCATGCCACCCCCTCCAAAAGTATATAAGCTCTTTTAGCTTGTATTTTTTAGACTAATTCTTGCTCAATTCAGAGTCTAATAGAGAGTTTTTCAAGCTTGGCACCCTTCAATTTTGTCATAGATCCGCCACTGGACGCCGCGTACGACCCAGGCCGAGGTCTCGGCGTGCGCATGTACAGGCCGCGCTTGGGATCGGGAGAAGCAAAGGGTCGGCGGCTGCCTGTGCTGGCCTACTTCCACGGCGGAGGCTTCTGCGTCGGCAGCTACGCCTGGCCCACCTCCCACGCCTGCTGCCTCCGCTTCGCCGACGAGCTCCCCGCCATCGTGCTCTCCTTCGACTACCGACTCGCGCCGGAGCACCGCATCCCGGCCGCCCACGAGGACGCCGCCACCGCCCTCCTATGGCTCCGCGACAAGCTAGTCGCTCCATCCGTCGACGACGACAACGTCCACCCGTGGCTCGCCGATTCCGGTGCCGATCCGGGAAGGCTCTTCGTGTCCGGCGACTCCGCTGGCGGCAACATCACGCACCACATGGCCGCGCGGTTCAGGGCGGAGGGGCTCAGCCCGGTCAGGATATCCGGGTACGTCCTGCTCATCCCGGCGTTCGACTCCAAGACGCCGACCCAGTCCGAGCTGGTCACAACGGGCACCGCGCATCTGAGCCGGGACCTAGCTGAGCGGTACAGCCGGCTCGCTCTGCCGGTCGGCGCCAACAAGGACCACCCTCTGCTGAACCCTCTCGGGCCGGGCAGCCCCGGCCTCGAAGCCGTCGGCGGCCGCATGCTAGTCGTCGTCGGTGGCGACGACATGTTGAAGGACAACCAGGTCCGCTACGTGGAGCAGATGAAGGCTGTGGGTAACGACGTTGAGCTCGTCGTGTTCGCCGCCAAGGAACACGGCTTCTTCTCGAGGAGCCCGTGGTCGGAGACGGGCACCGAGGTCGTCCGAGTCGTCGGACGGTTCATACGCAGAGACGCAGCCGAGCCTGAGCCGATTTTCTTTTTTTCCCCATCTCTACTGCTGCCACGTACTGTGCTCAGAGCAGCGATTCTAGCATGCATAGTACTCCCTCAAATTACTCCAGGCAAAGACTTACCTAGATGGGCTAGTATTCTCTTATTTTTAATTTAAAAAATTTCTGATTTTTTAATATATGTAGTATACATTTCATACTATCTATTACAAAAATTCTAGAATTTTTTTAATGGAAAATGAGGGAGTGTTAACCATCTACATAAGTCGTGGCGGCGAAATAATTTGAAACAAAGGGAGTATCCAACGTGCATGCCCCACCTTCTCTCTATCATTTTCTACACAGCTTGTCTCAGTTCATTCTCTCTCATTTCTTACTTTGTGGATTTAGCTCTCAAACTTGAAACTTTTGTAGCTCTTAAACTAAAAGTCCAATTTGAAAACGGTTTGAATATTTGGATTCCTACAGTAGAGAGTTTATAACAAGACCAATATTGAATATATTTTGACAGTATTTGAAAATCGAATTCTAAAACATAATAGAACTTTGAAAAACTTAATGAAACCTAGTGAAAATATGTTTTCAAACAATTTGTTTCAAACTTGATTCATAAAATTCTGATTTTTTTGACAAGATTGTGTATCTACAATTTCATTGCGGTTTTTCAGAAAATTTTATTTTGCATGTATACATAGAATTTCACTATGTTCCATAGAGTTTCATCATGTTTCAAAATTTAAATTTTAAAAATTCTAAGAATATTTTTAAAATTAGTCTTGTTTCAAAGTCCTTGGCATTTGAAACATAAATATGCAATTGGAATATAAATCAGACACTTGATTCAAAAGTTAAAATATAAACAAGATTTAAGATCTTATGAAAAAAGGACCGGTGATTGAGAGGAGAGGACGCATGTACTGTGAAAGGTGTCAGGAGATGTACCGTGGGAGACACCACTCCAAAATGCAAATAAATACAACGGGAGCAAGCTGGCTCATTTTCTAATCGCAAACTGAATGGAGGGCTTAGACAAGCACGCTATGTCGCGTGCACGCCAGAAAAGCATTTGCGGTACTGTGCTGTGCTCCAAGCTCGGTTATTGTTTGCCTCCTAGCTAGATCACGGAACAAAACATCAAAGGTTTGCAGAACGGATTTTCCACACGTAAGAGGACCCCCGGCGCTATCATAGCCATCAGTTTATTTGAGATTCGTGCAAAGTCCACTGGTCAAACCTTCAGAAGATTTTGTATTTTAACCCTTACAAAAGTGTAAAATATCTATACACTACACTTGGATAAAATAAAAAACCTAGCCTCACACCTAACCTCCCAACGCCCCTGCCCACGTCCCACCTCCCAGCGCCGCCACACCCTCTCTCCTCCCACCATCGCCCTTCCCCTGCCGACCTCCCACCTCCCATCGTCGTGGCACTGAGCTCGCGCTCGCGCCATCGCCTCCCACCACCGCCCTCGTCTCGCCCCACCTCGGGGCCACGACGGGCCACGCTCGGGGCCATGACGACCTCCCCGTCCAGGCTAGTCGACCGGCGGCCACAGCATCAAGACAACGCTCGCGGTTCCTGGTCGCGACCTGTGGCCTCGTCAACCTTCCACCGCCACCACCATTGCCTAGCCGCGGCCCATTCATCGACGGTGACCTCGCCCCTGATCTGGGCTAGGGTTGGCTAGATATGGGCATGGAGGGCTTGGATCCGTGGCCTCCTCCATGTTCATTTTTTGGATTTTATGTTGTGGATCAATTCCTTCCCAAACAGATTTGTGGATTTGCTTCAATTCTACCAAAAATTGGACCTGGGTATGGAACTGTATGGATTCTAGTATGTATCCTTCTTTTTGAAAGAAAAATATTGGATCTGGGTATGGAACTAATATGATGGATCTTTCTTTCTTTTCTTCATGTTTTTGGACGAATCTTAAAAAAAATGATGTTGGAAACGTGTATGGAAAATACCCATATCTAGTTCATATGATTTTGTTCTAAATCAGGAGTGATTCATGTATGAATCTTTATTAATATTCTATGAATTTTTGTTGAATCAAGAGAAGTTTGAGAGACATGAATCCTATATGAAACCGTGATGAATCTTTGAAAAAACTATATGAATCATGTATGGTTCTTGGCAGAACGTGTGTAGAAACGTGTGAAAAAATTATGTGAAAAGATTGGCTAATTAAAACAGGGATTGACTAATTAAATAAAACATAGATGTATTTGTGATTCTGTGAATAAAAGAGTGCTTTGGTATGAGGCCTGAAATGACTGGACCTGGTATGAATCGTGTCTGAAGAATGGCCTTAAGAATTGAGATGGGAGGGTTATTTTGTAAAACGCGTAGCATAAACCTCCAACAAATGGAGAGCATAGATGGTGTCGGGGTCCCTCCAAGGGGGGGATTGCATTTCCCAAAGGTTTCAAAAATTTTAAGATGCATAGACAAATTCATGATTGAGATGTTCATTAAAAAAATAGACGACGCCAGGCCTCCCTCGGACGATGGGAAGCCGAGGATCCCCAAATTCTGCTTCTTCGTGTCCTGCTTCCCCGCGCGCCACATGTCCTAAAATCGTTCCAAATTCCGCTTTGGCTGCAGTAGCAAAATAAGGGGCGTTTTTGCTGCAGTAGCAAAACACGGTTCGATCTAGAAAAAAGAAACCGCGCTGAATCCCGCTTTTGCCGCAGTAGCAAAAAAATCCTCTTTTGTTGCAGTAGCAAAAAAATAGTTCAGCCTAGAAACCTCGCCAGAAAAAACCTCACCGGAGACGACGTAGCAAAGAATTTAACCTATTGTAGCAAACCCAATAAACGTGTGGTAGCAGATTGTTTTTGCTAACGTAGCAAAAAACCTACTTCGTTGGAGACCTCATCGGAGACATTGTCGCAAAAAATTACGCTATTATAGCAAAACCAGAAAACATATGTAGCAAAATGTAGCAAAAACCGAGTCGACAGAGACATTGTCGCAAAAACATACTATGCAGCAAAATCACCCGCCATATGTAGTAACGCCGACAGTCATATGTAGCAAAATAGACCAACCCAGGTAGCAAAAATTGTGTGTGGTAGGGAGCAACGCCCTCGTTCATCAGCCGCCACCTAAGGCTGCTAGGAGACACTGGCGGTGCTTGGCGTAAGTAGCAAAAAATGTGCTAGTACATAGCAAAGTCGACCACCGTACATAGCAACGCCACTTTCCGTAATGTATGGTTGCTCGGAGCCAGTGGCGGTGCTTGGCGTCGAGGACCACGTCGTAGGGCACAATTCAGGCCAGGCATGGGCTAAGGCGGACAACGATGTAAGGCTAGAGATCGAGGGGTCGGGGTTGGATCTCTTGCAGGAAGGAACACGCGGAGTCGAGGTGGACGTGGAGGCCTAGGACGGCGGCCATGACGTCCATCTCGAGGAGGAGGCCGTGAGATTAAGGGAGGTTGCGCATCTCGTTGTGAAGGGACGCGAGGGAGGTGAGCCAGGGAAGCTATGTGCGATGAGGGCGCCATGGCGGCAACGCGAGGTGGGGCACCATGGTGTAGCGTCGCCTGGCTGCAGAACCATCGTACGCAGGGGAATAGATGAGAGAGAGAGAAATGAGACAGGGGATCGAGGAGATAAGGTGTGTGGGGCCACCCACGACCTAGAGTCCGCTGACCTCTGAGTGTCCACGCGACCGACCCACCAGGACCTGGATGATGGAAAACGTAGGATCCCCTAGGGGATTGGAATGTTTTTCCTTAAAAAATCCAAGATGATCTAGCTGAGACACATGGATCACTTAATTGACGGTGGAATCTCTCATTTGCAGTAGGCTGACCATACAATCCTCTTTCGCGACCTTGAAGAGGAGTCCATGACAAACGTGAATTTCTGTTGTATCTTTACGAGGGAATGTGGGGTCTAAATATCAATTTACAAAAAAGCAAAGTCTTTGTGTTTGGGGTCGACAAAGAAGGGCAAATTAGGGTGGCAGATTTGTTCAACTGCAATCTAGGGTCTTTCCGAATGTATCTAGGAACACCAATTTCCAAAGTATAATTGCTAGCATCTGATTTTCTTTTTAAATAGAGGCAAAAACTTTGCTCCATCAATTAATTAAGAACAAAATACCACTTTTAAAGGAGAAAGTCAGGTGAAAACCTACAACAACAAAAACACAACGACACATCAACAGCAGGGTCAAACCCGCTTAAACACCAACAACATAGGGACAACGCCACACACATCAACAATCAAGCCTAAGAGAAGACCAACAGAGCCACACAAACAAACACAACAAACACGTCACCCCTACACCATGTCGTCGGGCATCCATGAAGCAACTACAAATGCATTTCCTGTAGCACCCCTCTACTTGCTTGATTTCTCCTTCCCGAAGGCCGATCTTGACCTAGAACCACCCCTCATGTTGGATCTAGGATTGAAAGCAGTCAAGGTGGCGAGAAAATTACAAATCTCTTTGACGGCGACAACTCTAGATATAGGGGACAAAACTCCTAATTTAGCAAACCCAACACCTATGAGAACCACAAGCCTGTCGGACTCACGAGAGAGAGAGAAAGACGACAGTGTCGACATCACCACCCTTTTCAATGCCAAGCGCCCGAGCCATGGGCAAGCCCATGCCCTCACACTCGGAGGCAGCAAACACGACATGTTGTGATGACGAACCACGCGGAGATAAACAACCATAGAGTTGCACTTCCTCAACCATAGACAACTTCTTCTCAGATGAGTCAAGTGCAAACGAATCCTCTGCTTTGGCGAGCCCCAGACCATCAAAAGGGCATGCCCCGGTCAGCTCCAAAGAAATACCACCACACGCGAACAACATCCTGAGAGCTGCCACCTCCTCACGAAGGGGGCGAGTCCCCTCCTTGATACGGACGTTGACCAGATGAAGGAGCTCCATGCGCATCAAGACGACATGGGATTGAAAGAAAGAGTCTAAAGTGGTGTTGACCTTGAACTGCCCACAACCCCTAGGAGAGGGTCTTGGCGGCACCGCCGCAATCGCTGACGAGTGGCCCACGACCTCATCCCAACTCCGGGGCGACGAGGAACGGTGAAGCTGAGTAGAAGGATAACAGCCCTGCTAGCAGGGAGCATGAGCGACTGGACAACGAGAAGGAGTGCCACCTCGTCTCCAACAGCGGCAGCAATAATACGAGCACAACAGAAACACTCCCGATGACCGGCATGACGACAACTGGTACATTTGAAGGGCTCACGGCAAGTGCTGACCTAGTGGTAACGCTCGAGGCACCCGAAAACATCTCCCACGAGTCCAATGCTTGAAAGCGGGACTATGCTCGAGACCTTACTTAATTTTGATTTCCTGGCAACCAATGCCGACCATGGGTAGAAAAATCCTTATTGACTCTTCATTTGATAATATCCCAACCTATATGTTATGGGGATTTACCTACTTTCTGAAGGCACTCACTATAAATTAGATATGTCAAGAGCCAGTTTTTATTAGGACAAAGTGGGTGATCACAAAAAGTAGCACATGGTTAAATGGTTAGCCTTGTGCATACCAAAAGAATATGGAAGGATGGGTTTTGTGGAAACCCAAGTTGACGATCAAAGTCCAAGCTGTCAGATTTTGAGACGCAAATATTGAATGCAGAGTAGTAGCTTCTTTAAAACAGAGTCAGCGGGTTCTTCTTAGTTCTCGAAAGGGATGGATACTAGTATTGAACCTGGGGTGCGGCGTGGTCTTGCTTATCACGTGAGAAAATGGGGAAATAACTCATTGGATCTGTGGGTGTTGGGTGGATCAGATGCCTTTGAGTATTCGATTCCCCAATTTTTTTAATTGTTGTGAGCAGTGACAGGCCGAGGTGGACGAGGTGGTTAGGGAAGGTGAAAGGGAAATGGATGTCGCCTAGAGGAGGGGGTGAATAGACGTTTTAAAATTATTACGGTTTAGGCTCTAATAAATGCGGAATAAAACTTAACGTTTAATTTATCATGCCAAAACCTATATCCACTAGGTTCACTAAGTGCACCAACAACCTATGCTAAGCAAGACAAGCAACAAGGTGATAGCAAGATAATATACTTCAAGCACGATGGCTATCACAATGTAAATTACATAAGTAACGGGTTCGGTTGAGAGATAACCGATGGACGCGGAGACGATGATTTGTTTCCCAAAGTTCACTTCCAAAGAAGTTACGTCTCCGTTGGAGAGGTGCGGGGGCGCAATGTACTTC
Organism: Avena eriantha; assembly: GCA_910589775.1. Lineage (NCBI taxonomy): Eukaryota > Viridiplantae > Streptophyta > Magnoliopsida > Poales > Poaceae > Avena > Avena eriantha. The sequence goes on along the minus strand of OU342745.1, from coordinate 531,283,004 downwards.
GAACGCCACAAGTGGCTCACCTCGTGGTGTGGTGGCTCGATGCTCACCCAACGCCACAGAAGGCCTCACCCCAACATGCGAAGGCACGCAACCTACCGATGCCACAACAGGCTCACCTTATTCTCCTGTGAGCTTGCCACAAAGGCCTACTCACGTTCCACTATGGGACACTTGAGGGCGGTCACCGAACCCGAACAAGGTTGGGGCAATCTCCACAACTCAATTGGAGGCTCCCAACAACAATGCCACAAAGGCTACAAAGCCACAAAAGGCAACAGGGCCACAAAAGGCTACAAGACCACAAAAGGTCGATCAATCCAACCACACAACCGTCCAGGGTTCCAAGAACGCAAGAGAAACAAGCCCAAGGGCTTGAACTCGCCGAATCTCCGAGGAGAACTCAAACCTATGCACGAAATGCAAGAGGCACATCCTTCTCTCTCAAATTCCACCAGAGCTACAAAAGCTATTGGGGGAATAAGAGAGGAAGAACACAAGAGGAGAACACAAAAATCTCCAAGATCTAGATCCCAAGGATTCCTTCACAAAGAAGGGATTTGGCTTGGTGGGGCTTGTAGATCTAGGTCTCCTCTCTCAAAACCCTCAAAAAGATGCAAGAATCATAGGAGGGGGAAGGGGAGATGGCAAGCTCTTCAAGGTCAACAATGGAGGAGAGAGAAAGCCAATAACCGAGAATAACAAGAGATAGGGCCGAAGGGGAAAGGGGAGCTCCTTTTAAAGGGCTCCCCGATCTGCCCGTTACTCACAAATTCGCGCACGGCCGGTAGTACCGGTGGGTGGCCGGTTCTACCGGTGGCACCCAGCCAACGGTCAGAAAACAACAAGAGAAAGAACAAAAATGCGAGCCTGGCCGGTACTACCGCCGCTTCGCTGGAACTACCGTTGGCAAGAATGTCCTAGCGGTACTACCGCCTGAAAATCCGATCCAAGTTCCGTCAAATAGCGATAACTAGGCAGAGAGAGTACTGAACCAAAAATGGGTTTACCGGAAGTTGGGCCGGAATTAAGACCGGTACTACCAGCGGCAAACTGCCCTGGCGATACTACCGGTGGCTCGCTGGAACTACCGGTCCGGCAAAAACTTCAGAACCAGAACTGCCACAACTTTTGCATCCAAACTCCAAACGAGATGAAACCAATTTTGTTGAAATATTGGATATCACCAAGGGAGAAAATACCATGAATATATATGTGAGATACCTCCCAAGCTGTGGAGCCAGAAAACCCGCAAGATCAAAAACGCAATAAGATATGCAAGGGAAATCCGTTTTTGATGAACTAGAGCTTGTTATGAAGATAACCGCAAGCTCTAGATCCTCACATGGACAAGAACCAAACAACAACCAAGAAAGATGATGCTATGTATGCAAAGGTTTGAGCTCTCTCCGAAAGATACGAACAAGTCACCCACTCGAGAGCCCCTCTTGATAGTACGGCTATCTATCCTAAACCCGGTCTCCCAACACTACAAGAGACCGGTAAAGTAGAAACCCTATCAAGATCATACCTTTGCCTTGAGCATCCCACTTGAGCTTGATGTAGATGATCTTGTCACCTTCAAGATGGAACACCTTTCTTGCTTGCACTTGCTTGATGAAGTCTTGAGACATGCTCCCCCATACACCATGGGGAAGCCTCTTCTTCGAACTTGTCTTCATCATTCTTTTGAGATTGCTGATACATTGCAAATGTATCTATAAGTTTTGATGCTCCATGCTTGGTTTTATCCACTTTCTTGTGTTTTGTCCACACTTTGGAGTACTTTTCATATGATTTCTTGGACTAACCTATTAACAAGAGCCATAGTGCTAACTGCCTGTTTTCTACTGTTTTTGGTTCGAGGAAAGTCAGAAAATGAATATTCTCAGAATTGGACGGGACAAAAGCCAAAGTGCCTATTTTTCCAGAAGACTCACGGAGCCAGAATACGAGACGGAGGAGGGCCGGGGCCTGGCCACACCACCCACAGGCGTAGGCTGGGCTTGGCCGCGCCAGGGCATGGTGTGGTGGCCCTAGGCACCCCCTCGGTCTCCCTCTTCGCCTATAAGAAGCCTTCTGACCTAAAAACTTCGGGGTGTTCGACGTTTTTCCACGAAAAGTTCCGCTGCACCACCGCCACCGAAGGGGAGATTCGGGGGACAGAAAGTCTCTATTCCGGCACCCTTCCGGGATGGGGAAGTGCCCCCGGAGCCATCTCCGTCGACCTCCACCATCATCTCCATCGACCATCCATGTTTCCCCCATCTATGAGTGAGTAATCCCCTGATGTAGGCTATGGGGATGGTAGGGATTGGATGAGATCGTTCATGTAATGGCATCAGATTGTTAGGGCATGGTGCCTAGTATCTCTTATTAGTGCTTTATGACTTTGTTGTAACTTTGTTGTGCTTAATGCTTGTCACTAGGGCCCGAGTGCCATGATTTTAGATCTGAACTTATTATTGATTCATTATGATAGTATTGTTCTTGGTCTTATCTACAAGTTGTATACACACGTCGTTGTCCGGAACCTATGGCCCCGAAGTGATAGAAATCGGGATAACCGGAAGGGAAAGGCTTTGATGTGAGGATCACATGTGTTCACGGAGTGTTAATGCTTTGCTCCGGTGCTCTATTAAAATGAGCACCTTAATTGCCAGTAGTTCCCTAGACGCCCCGCTGCAAACGGGCTGGCAGGACAAAAGATGTTGTGCAAGTTCTCATTGCGACCACGTATGACTATATATGGAACGCATGCCTAGGATTGTCTAGTACTTGGGTGCTTTATCTTATTTATCTGCAATTGCCCTATGTTCTGATTGCTATGTGAATTTTCTTGTCCATGCAACACCTGTCCATCCATCCTTATGCCTACCGCACTCGAATCCCACTGTTTACTGCTTTTGTTACTACTGTCTTTGCTTTACTACTGCTGTTACTTTGCTATTCCTACTACAAAACTATTGCTACTGATAAACTGCTGTGAGCAAGATTGTTTCCAGGTGCAGCTGAATTGACAACTCAGTTGTTAAGGCTGATAAATATTCTTTGGCTCCCCTTGTGTCGAATCAATAAATTGGGTTTCTCTTCCCTCGAAAATACTGCGATACACCCCCTATACTTGTGGGTCATCAAGACTATTTTCTAGCGTCGTTGCCGGGGAGCATAGCTTTATTTATCAAATTCACTTGGATTCACTATTGTTCAAGCTAAGTTTATCTTTCTCCTTGTTTGCTTGTTTCTTTACCAAAAATACAAAAAAAAGTTCTTACTCTAGTTGTTATTTTTGTTGGTCTGTTATTGTCTTGCTTTATCATGCTTGTTGGCAATGGTTGGTTTCTTTGAAACTGAAGCTTATTGGCAAGGTGGGTTCACGGAAGATCAAAGATATTATTATAAGGGACACCGCTTGTCACAAAAAGGGAAACACTTATGGGAACAAATTGATAGACTGTATACCATTGCTAGAAACGTGTGCTCTACTTATAATGTTACTTATTGTGATGAGTCTCGTTGCAGAAAGAGGTATAAACACCTCCCTTTTCAATGTGAGTATAGTGATAATGATACCATATCTTCCTATGCTAAAGGAATTTATGACTTTTATGATGTGGAACAAATTGAAGAATTTATTGTTTGGAAGGGTGCTTTTGAACTTGCTAGTTTGCTTGAAAATATTGATGATTCACCTTACAAATATGAGGTGTATGGTATACTTAAATTCTGCTTTGATAATTACAAGGATGAAAATTGCTATATTCTTGAATATTTTAATAGATGCTTTCCACAAATGGAAGAGACTAATGCCTTGCAGGATCCTATGGAAGAAGAAATTGATGAACCTGAAATCTCATTAGATGAAAAAGAGGAGGAGAGTGATGAACAAAAGGGGGAAGAATGGATTAGCTACCCATGCCTACCTTCTAATGAGAGTAACTCTTTATCCCTTACATTATTTGATTGTCCCCCTTGCTTACTAAAGGAGAATGATTGTTATGTTCCAGAGGTTTCTCTTGATAATGTTTATGATGAAGCTCTAGTGCTTGTAGATCATGAAAAGCATGCTTTATGTGATAGTTATATTGTTGAGTTTATTCATGAGGCTACTGAAAATTATTATGAGAGAGGAAAATATGGTTGTAGAAGTTTTCATGGTATTGAAACACCTCTCTATATGCTGAAAGTTTTGAAGTTCCTCTTGTTTTATCTTCCTATGCCTGTCACTTTGTTCTTTGCAAATTTATTTGCATACACGATTCCTATGCATATGAAGCGGGTTAGAATTAAATGTGTTTTGGATTTGCTCCTTGATGCTCTCTTTTACTTCAACTCATATTTCTTATGAGAGCATCCTCTCAAACTTTTATGCCTGAAAATGATAATATGTCTATTATTCTTGGGAGACCTTTTCTTAAATACTGCATGAGCTGTTATTAATTGTAATCAAGGGAAGGTGACCTTCAATGAACACATTGTCTATTTCCTCAAGAAGATTGAAAGGACTTATGGTGTGAATTCAATTGAGCATGTTGAGGGCATTCAAGTTGGAGAAATATATTGTCCCAAACGAAGAGAAAAATTTGAAACTATTATGATTGGGACCATTGCTATCAAGGTTGAGGTAACATAATCATTAGTGGGATACAAAGTTTTGTCTCATATGGAATTGTTTTGGTAACAAGACCTGATCAACCTTGTTAACAAAAGGATTTCATTGAACAAAACAATGTTTTCACCATGATTATCTCCGCTTACTTCTATTCTATCCATTTTAGTTTTTGCTTCTTATGCCTAACTTAAAGGCGTTAAAGAAAAGTACTTGTTGGGAGATAACCCAAGAGTTTTAGTTAAGTCTTGGAAGTTATTACCTCTGTAATAACCTCTCCTTATCCTTTTTATTTGCTTTTTGTGCCAAGAGTAACCTCTAATGAGAGAGAAGTAATGATTGGGAAAGTTGTTGTCCCGAAACAGATTTTTGTGCTTCACCATACAAATTCCTGAGAGAGCTCTGTACGTTGTATTGAGCTGTAATTTTTTGTTCTTCTGCCCCAGGTTGTTATCTAACTTTCGTTAGTTCAACACTTTTTGATTTGAGCAACATAAGTTCTTCGAAAAAATTCGTCTTTACCTGCTGGTCTGTTTTGACAGATTTCTGCCATTTTCTGCATTTGCTTCTTGTTAGTTCCTTCTTGAGTTCCTTTGGGGAATTGAGATTTTTGAGGGAAGTGTTACAGTAGCTAGTGTTCTAATGTAAGTTTGGTGTTATAACTGAACCTTGAGACTTATTTATCTTAAGTGCACTAATGTTGCTAATGAGATTGTGTGAAGTTTTGTATGAAGGAAAAATTTCAGGTGTATGGAAGGAATGAGTAATGAGATGAAGGATGGACTAAAGCTCAAGCTTGGGGATGCCACGCGTGTCACCCCAAGAAATATCCAAGAAGTACAAGCGTCAAAGCTTGGGGATGCCCAAGGCATCCCCTTCTTCATCAATAAAAATCCGAGGTTTCTTCCGAACGCTTCATTTTTATTGTTTCATGCACAGTTGTGTTGTTCTTGGAGCGTCTTATTTTTAGTTTTTGTTTTATTTTTTAGTTTTCTTGGTTTCTTAGTTTTATGAATAATTTTGTTGGACCCCCTCTTTCATACTTTGTTTTGCAAATAGTTTGGTTTGGTTTGGAAAAGAGTAGGAAAGTTCATGCTTTTGTGGTAAAGAGAGTTTGTTTTTGACTGTGGCCTATGCTTTGTCATGCCATGCTTGATATTGTTTTGGCTTTATGCTTAGTATTCTCTGTTGTAGCATGACTTGTCATAAACAATTGAGATTGCTTAATGTGCCCTGGATGAATCATGCGTTGTTTTAGCATATTAAAGCATAATATAGTGGTATTCTCATTTGATGCTTTATTTGGGTAGACTTGGCGCATGCCCACACCATGTTATGACTATCTCAAGTCACCATAAGCCTTTATGATCCTTTAGTTTTCAACTTGTAGTATCACTTTATGCTTTGATCAATGATGTTTTGTCGCTCTGCATGATTATGGCCATTATTGCTCTCTCGTTTGTCGCTCCCTTACTATTGCTAGCCTTCACTTTCAGTGAGTATTTTACTCATGTTTCCAACTCCCTAAACCAAATATTGCCAAAGTGTACACCATACCTACCTATTAGCATCATTTGCTACTTCCGCGCACACTCAATATGCCTTGTTTTCTTCCAAATAAAATGTTTGCTTGTTATGAGAAAGTTAGTTAGTAAAGCTCTCACGAACTTGATGGCACACTTTATTTCCTGCACTTAATAAACCTGAACCATTGTGAACTCTCCATGAAAGTTATATGCTTGCAAATTATAGGCTGGGGATTAGCAGAACCGTGCTGTCACGGGAAACGCTTTCAACACTTGTAAATATATACCTAGTTGGTGCCTTGCTCTTTTGTTTGCGGATGTCGTCGGTGTGAAATAAAAGGGGAGCTTGTAAGTCCATGGAGTTGTGTATGTGTGTTAGAGAAACGCCTGGGCCGCTGGTCTAATCCATGCTGACATGGTGGAAACCTGCAGCGTAACCATAATGATATCTATGAAGCATTCTTCTTAAAAAAAGAGAGATAGCTATTGAGAAAAAGAAAAAGAAGAGTTTTATGAAAAGAGGAAAGAGAGAAAAAAGCACCATTTTCCCATGGTAAATAAGAAGATTGCTGAGATACTCATTGTCTGCTTGCCTTGTCATTTTGATATGGGGATTCTTCCGTATCATCGGGCAAGGGGTACCCCGTTGGCGGTTCTCAATGATACACACATATTTACGATGACAAGAACTTACCGGTAACTAAAGTTGAGTATCATGAGGAGCGGCCCTCATACTCAAGGGACTTGGGATTTTCAGTTTATAGTCTGTCAAGCATATAACTCAGATTGGACCTCACTTTAACCTTAACCATTTAAAGATGCTTATGATAGGGGCAATGAGAGCTCAAATCTAATGAGTACCTTACTTTCAGCATTTTGAAGCCTTTCAAACTTTTCAAAACCTTTTCATTTCCTTGTTGAGTCTCCACACATTCTATGAGCACTTTCTTGAGAGCATAGTGGCCATTCTTAGTTCTATGTGCATTGTCCCAAGACTTGTTGATTGATGCATACCTTGATATTGCTTGTTTTAAACTATTTGTATCTAGTCACTCTTGAAAAGTTTGAAGGTGTCCTATGCATTTATATTTGCTACTCTATGAGGGACAAGCTGAATGCAACCATGCTATGTTTTCTTTATGTGAAACAAACAAACGTCTTGCAAAGCATTGTTATTCATGAATCTTTTATTTGTGCCTTTTCATGTTGCATCATAGTTTCTTTGTCTTATTGCTAGAACTTTGTCTTTCATGTTATGATTGAAGTACTATGATCCTAGCTTTGAATGTTTTATGAATACTTTGATCAAGTCTTTGATGGTGCATGTCACCTCAAAAAATTATTCTTTCTTTTTTATCACTTACCTACTCGAGGACGAGCAGGAGTTAAGCTTGGGGATGTTGATACATTGCAAATGTATCTATAATTTTTGATGCTCCATGCTTGGTTTTATCCACTTTCTTGTGTTTTGTCCACACTTTTGAGTACTTTTCATATGATTTCTTGGACTAACCTATTAACAAGAGCCACAGTGCCAGCTGCCTGTTTTCTACTGTTTTTGGTTACAGGAAAGTCAGAAAATGAATATTCTCAGAATTGGACGGGACCAAAGCCAAAGTGCCTATTTTTCTAGAAGACTCACGGAGCCAGAATACGAGACGGAGGAGGGCCAGGGCCTAGCCACACCACCCCCAGGCGCGGGCTGGGCTTGGCCGCGCCAGGGCATGGTGTGGTGGCCCTAGGCACCCCCTCGGTCTCCCTCTTCGCCTATAAGAAGCCTTTTGACCTAAAAACTTCAGGGGGTTCGACGTTTTTCCACGAAAAGTTCCGCTGCACCGCCGCCACCGAAGGGGAGATTCGGGGGACAGAAAGTCTCTGTTCCGGCACCCTGCCGGGACGGGGAAGTGCCCCTGGAGCCATCTCCATCGACCTCCACCATCATCTCCATCGACCATCCATGTTTCCCCCATCTATGAGTGAGTAATCCCCCGCTGTAGGCTATGAGGATGGTAGGGATTGGATGAGATCGTTCATGTAATGGCATCAGATTGTTAGGGCATGGTGCCTAGTATATCTTATTAGTGCTTTATGACTTTGTTGCAACTTTGTTGTGCTTAATGCTTGTCACTAGGGCCCGAGTGCCATGATTTCAGATCTGAACTTATTATTGATTCATTATGATAGTATTGTTCTTGGTCTTATCTATAAGTTGTATACACACGTCGTTGTCCGGAACCTATGGCCCCAAAGTGACATAAATCGGGATAACCGGAAGGGAAAGGCTTTGATGCGAGGATCACATGTGTTCACGGAGTGTTAATGCTTTGCTCCAGTGCTCTATTAAAGGAGCACCTTAATTGCCAGTAGTTCCCTAGAATTGACAACTCAGTTGTTAAGGCTGATAAATATTCTTTGGCTCCCCTTCTGTCGAATCAATAAATTGGGTTTCTCTTCCCTCGAAAATACTGCGATACACCCCCTATACTTGTGGGTCATCACTTGCACATCATTTCTTGACGATGTATTGAAGATAGCCATGAGGAACTCCATCTTCTTCTTCTTCTTGTTCAAGACATACTTGATCTTCTTCTTCTACTTGATTCCAATAGGCACAAAGCCCTTGGACATTGCTTCTTATTTTTCATCCTTGAAACCAACACATGGTCCAAGCGATGCCAATGGACAAACCAACACATGGTTATCTTGATTTCTGTCACTTCGGGGCCATTGGTTCCGGACAACAACGTGTGTATACAACTTGCAGGTAAGACCAAAAATAATACTATCATAATGAATCAATAACATGTTCAGATCTGAAATCATGGCACTCGGGCCCTAGTGACAAGCATTAAGCATAACAAGTTGCAACAAAGTCATAGAGCACTAATAGAAGATACTAGGCACCATGCCCTAACAATCTGATGCCATTACATGAACGATCTCATCCAATCCCTACCATCCCCATAGCCTACAGCGGGGGATTACTCACTCATAGATGGGGGAAACATGGATGGTCGATGGAGAAGCGATGGTGATGATGATGGCGATGATCTACTCCAATTCCTTGTCCCGGCAGGGTGCCAGAATGGAGTTTCTGGTGTTGTTTCGTGGAATCTGGTGGTGGCGGCGGAGCGGAACTCCTTCTGGAAAAACGTCGAACCCCCCTGAGTTTTTAGGTCAGAAGGCAACTTATAGGCGAAGAGGGAGACCGAGGGGGAGTCTGGGGCAGCCAGACCACCCCCTGGCGCGGCCAGGGCTAGCCCGCGCGGCCAGGTGGTGTGGCCTGGGCCCAGCCCCCCTCCGTTTCGTATTCTGGCTCTGGGAGTCTTCTGCTGAAATAGGATTTTTGGCATATTTTCCGGGATTTTTCCTTATAGTTGATTTTTTGCACAAAAATTCTGCACAAAAAGTAGACACCAAGGCGATTCTGCTGAAAACAGCCTCAGTCCGTGTTAGTTGCATCCAAATGACACAAGTTTAGAGGAAAAACAATAGCAAAAGTGTTCGGGAAAGTAGATACGTTTTGGACGTATCAACTCCCCCCAAGCTTAGCTTATTGCTTGTCTTCAAGCAATTCAGTTGAAAACTGAGTGCGATAAAAGAACTTTCATGAACACATTTTCTTCATATGTTGTATATATTCTCAGCATGTGATCAAGTACTTAGACAATTCATAATAAGGAGTATGCAACTAAGTTTACTTAATAGGCATTACAAGCTATGAAGAGATTCCAACTCAAGAATAATAAGTAGCATGAAACATAAACATAAGCAACATTACAATGCTCATAACAAGGTATGATAGAGTGGTATCTCGTTTGCCTTGGTTATGAATGCCAAGGCACCTCCGAAGTTCAGGTGAAGACTAGAAATAAAGATATCAAAAATACAAGCATCAAAGTCATAACACAAATAATCAAATTTTGAGGCAAGCACAAAGAATGACAACTATGCTCTCAAGAAGGTGCTCATAGAATATGTGGAGACTCAACAAGGAAAAGAAAAAGGTTTTGAATAGTTTGAAAGGCTCCCAAATGCTGAAAGTATGGTACTCGTTAGCTTTGAGCTCTCATTGCCCCTATCATAAGCATCTTTAAGTGGTTAAGGTTAAAGTGACACAACTAAGAGGATATGCTTGACAAGTTATAAACTAAAGTCTCATGCCCCTTACTCACGAGTACCGGACCTCATGCTACTCAACTTCAGTCACAAGTAAGCTCTTGTCATTGTAAGTACATATGTATCATAGAGAACCGCCAACGGGGTACCCCTTGCACATGATACAGGAGCTATCCCATAATCAAAATGACAAGGCAAGCAGACAATGAGCATCTCAGCGATCTTTTTATTTACTATGTGCATAGATTTTTATTGAGGATGCTTCATAGAATGCTCATAATGGTTATGCTGCAAGTTTCCACCATGATTAAGCATGGCTTAGGCTAGCGGCCCAGGCGTTTCTCGAACACATATACAAACTCCATGATCTCACAAGTTCAACTTTTATTTCACACCGCCGGGATCCATAAGCAAAAGAATCATGATATCAACGGGGTACAAAGTACCCGTGGAATGTTGAAAGCGTTCCCCATGATACATGGTTCTGCTAACTTCAACTTATAAAGCGCAAGCATATACGCAACAAAGAAGGACGCAATGGTTCAGGTTTATTAAATGCAAGAAAATAAAGAGTGCCATCAAGTTCGTGAGAGCTTTACTAACTAACTTTCTCATAACAAGCAAACATTTTATTCGGAAGAAAACAAGGCATATTGAATATGCACGGAAATAGCAAATGATGCTAATAGGTAGGTAAGGTGGACACTTTGGCAATATTTGGTTTTAGGGAGTTGGAAACATGAGCAAAATACTCAGTGAAAGTGAAGGCTAGAAATAGTAAGGGAGCGTCAACCGAGAGAGCAATAGCTGTCATAATCATGCTTACAACAAAACATGAGTAATCATGGCATGAAAGTGATTCAAGATCCTCAAGGCAAAATAATTCATTGAGGCTCAACGGATATTTCAGTCATATACATGCGTGAGCATGTGCCAAGTCAATTCAAATGAAACATTCAGAGGAGGATACCACGGTGTCATACCAAGTTATGAACAGAGTAATGCAAGCAAACATTCATAAGACAAGCTACAAACTATTAGCAAGCTGGAAATAATCATAAGAAAGCAAGAACTATTAAGCATCCATAAAAAACATACACCCTACACGAACAGGCTAAGCATGCCCACAATGATGAGTATATGTACAAAAATGAAAACACATAGAGTTCGTTACCAGCCTCTTACCACACCTCAAGTTGTCATTAATCCTCATTATTGCCCTTCACTTGTGTGGCTTGAATAATAATATGAAACCAATATCCACTGAGGACTGCTGACCCCTGCAACAAACTCACAAAACCAAAGAAGAACAACAAATATTTTTGGTGTTTTTGATTTTAAAACAAGAACCAAAAAGGAAGAACAAGCAAAGCAAAATCTTTTTGGGTTTTTCGCATAGTTCAAACAAAGCAAAAAGGGAAAAACAAACCAAGAAGAAGCAAACAAAGAGAAACAACAAAAATATTTTTGGTCTTTTTGTGTTTTAGAAAGCGAAAGCCAAGAAAGAACGAAAACTAAAAAGAGAACGAAACATGAATATACAAAGGACTGACACAACATGATAAGGAGATGAGTGCGATGCCGGTGTACCTCCACCCAAGCTTAGGCTTTTGGCCTAAGTGGGTGTCAATCGAAATACAGGTAAGGGTTCCAAGCAGGAGGATCATGATAAGAATGGTCATAGTTGGGCCCTTCGGAGGAAGAAGAAGCTCCCCAATCATAGATAGGCTGCTAATATGAAGACTCCCCCTCATTCAAGGGCTGGACTGAATCATCTGTGACCTCCCTTCTAGTATCCTGCTCCTATTGGGAGAGCTCTCCTAGGTACGTGTCAAGCTCCTCCTCGGTGAGGGAACATCATGTGTAGGGTATGTGAGTGTCTGATGGATAATGAGGTACCTAAACAACTTAACCTAAGTATTAATGGGATAACTAATGAAAGAGGCACCGGTGAGCAATATCTGCTATTTGGTTTTTCATGCTCACTTGTGTCCCGTAGGACCCCGAGTACTTGATTCCTGTTCCTTGACTATTCGCACTATCCACATCCGGGAGACCTTATGGACCCCCCTGAGCCAGAGCTTGATTCATTTCTATTTCTTGAGGCCACAAAATAGTTTGGGGCTTTGTTACTATCCTGTACTTATGCCATGCTTTACTGTTTTATTTAAGATTGTGCGTGGAGCACTTGTACTGTTTTGGATGCGGAGTGTTTTCGCGGTATCGATAAGCCCAATCACACTTTCGGGTTCCCAGTCGTTTACAGCCATTGACGCAAACCTTGGGTCCGTCTCGGAGCCGGCCAACTTCGTTGCTGGTAGCTTAATGGGGTGGCCCCCTGAAATATTTTATGAATCCTGTGATCGCTTTGTCGTGAATGCCTCATTGGGTTTTGAGTTGGTTTTTCCGAGGTTGATCGAGTGTGTGTTGCTATTTGTGCATCCCTGCAGGGTAAATCTTTCTGAAAGTCGTGTCCGCGGTTATGGACAACTTGGAGCACAGTTTCTCGATCATATACAAGTATAACTAAAGTACCACTTTTAATCTGACTAAATACCGGACTAGTAAATAGTGCAATACTCATGGAATGGTTAATAAAATTGCCAGCGGATGGGTTGTTCGTCCGCTTTCTCGTTGGTAAGCGAGTAGGAGGATGGATCTGTTAATTATATTGTAAGAACTATTGTTTCTAATTAACGGACATCCGTCTGTCATTGGTTAGGCGAATGGATAGCGAGTATCTCTAGGCTTGTTAGTTATTATCTTTTGCTGCAATTGCGTCACCCTAGGTATATGTCCCCTTTAGAGGCATAAAGACTTGTTGAGTACCCCTATGGTCTCACACGATAAATTGTTTGATTCAGATGAACATGTGTATTCGCAAGATGGATACTGGGTGGAGGAGACGGATGATGTTGGCAACGATCACTCGTTGTAGAGATTCCGAGAACGGGGATTCGTGAGATCTGTGGGCGGGATGTGTTTATTTATGTGGCATCTCATGCCGATTTGCGTTTTATCCGTACTCGGATCTTGTTTTCCGCTTCCGCCTGATACTCTGATGTTTGATGTATGAGGAGCTATCCTAAACTATTATTTCTATCTAGGATATTTGGATCTTGCCGTATGGCGTTGCAATATTTCTATTTCTTTTAGATGGAATGGCTCTGTGAACAGTTGTATGGTGGCTTGCATACATACTCACTTGTGTATGTAGTTGATCCCTTCGCCTGCCGATTACGCCGCTCGTTCTTAACCCGATGTTCTGAAAGTGGTTAGGATGGCCGAAAGGTCTACCTGTGAGTGGCCCCTGGGCCCCACCGTACTATTTTAACCACTCTTGTTCATCCAGGCATGCAACTAAGAGCGTAATTCACCGAGGTAGTTACAATTGGTATCAGAGCCATCCCGCCCTTCAGGGTCTCAGCCAAATGGTCGTTGTCAGTCTAGCAAATATTTTTGGTAGTTATGTATACTAGGGAAAAACAAAATGTGAGAGTAGGACTGCTTCCATTTTTCTTCTTACCCACCCACCCACCCTTTTCTGGTAAGGAAGTGTAACGTTTTCAATCCTCTTCTAAAATTTAAACTAGGATTCACGTGTTCTGGGTTCCGTAGTACCATAGGTTGTGTGTGTGTGTGAATTCCTTGTCTATCTGTTGCATCCAAATGTTATCATTATCTGCCTTTTGGTTATCAACTGTTGGTACATTCCATACCGACAGGCCTTTGTAAACCGACGCGATCTATCTGATTCATTGTATACCGGTGCGATCTGTCTTACTCTTTGTTATCCGACGTATCTTGTTTGGGGTGTTCGTTTCCGTAGTTACTAGTCTTTAGGTTCATCTTAAAAAGAAGGTGTTGGGATATGTGTTTTACTTATTCATGTGCGGAGTAATGATTTGAGTGCGGGATGGAGTTGCGACCATACCACTACTTTGATCATTCACTCTTGTATATTGAATTGGTAGAGTAACTAATCTTGATTCGTTAAGTGGTTTCGCACATCTAGTGGTATTTTAATGCCGAAATTTGCGGAAATTTTTTCTTTGTTAGCTTGTGTACCACACTCCTTGTTCAGTCATGTGCGTTATGCTTAATATCTTCTAGGTGCTTTGAACTTTGTTGATATTTTATACCATCTCAGTGAATTGTATCCTTTAATCTTGGTTAATTCCATTTTGGTACTATTTTGGATTATTATCATTCTCCATTATAGTACTGACTTGTGTTTTATATCAATCACAGGATGGCACCACCACGCCGTTCTGAGGAGGACATACCACCTGAACTGGGGGCTGCGTTGGCAAGTATTGCAAATGCCTTGGGAACAATGCAGCAGAACCAGCAGCGATTCGAAGAAAGCGTGAGGAGGAATGAGTTTGTTCCGCTACCTCCACCTCCCAAGCGAGGAGACATCAAGAGTTTTCTGAAATTCAACCCACGCCAATTTGAGGTGTCTGATCAGCCACTTGATGCGGATGATTGGCTGCGTGAAATGTCAAGGTTGCTGATGACTGCGGATGTTCCTGAGCAAGAATGGGTAAAATGTGCCACTCACCTTCTGAAGGGAGATACAGCTCTGTGGTGGGAAAATTACCTCAAGGCAGACCACACTGGTTTTCAGCCTACTTGGGAGCAATTCACTGCGGCTTTCAAAGAGCAATATCTGTCAGAGATTGTCATGGAAAGGATGAAGGAAGTGTTTCTCAACCTCAAGCAGGGCAATGACAATGTCAATACCTATATCAGAAACTTCATGAGCCTTTCTCGGTATGGTGGCGATGAGATCTCTGATGACAAGAAGAAGCAAAAGAGGTTCAGGCAAGGGCTCAATGCATCAATCAAATATGCAATCACTCATGCAAGGCCGGGGTATTTTCTAGAACTCCAACATACAGCTCTGCAGGAAGAAGCAAGTAGGCAAGTGTTTGAGGAGTCAAAGAAACACAGCCGCGATGCATCAAGCTCTTCTGCTATGACAGCTCCTTCTAAGCGCTGCGTGTGGGTTCCTAACACTCCACCGTCGCTCCCGGCTCCACCAAGACCGTCAAGCTACGCGGCAAGGCCACCAAACTCCTTCACTGCGGCTCCTAGGGGCTACAACCACAACTACCCTGGAGCGCCTGGCGGAGTCCCTGGCTATGTTGCTCCACGTCCACCTGGTGCTTGCTACATTGTGGAAACACTGGGCATCAGCACTGGAATTGTCCTATGAACAACAAAGCTCTTCCTCCACCACCTCCAAGACCTGCGGCAAGTTCTTCTATGGTTCGTGCACCTCCACCTCGGGCTCTCAACATCAACACTAAGCCCGGGTCTACGGTTGCTCGTGCCAACTGTGTCAACGTCGCTCAAGATGAGCATGCACCTGGAGTTGTGATGGGTACGCTTCCCGTTAACTCAGTCCCTGCACGAGTTTTGTTTGATTCTGGTGCTTCGCATTCTTTTGTTTCTCACAATTTTGCAAATGAGAATGAGTTAGCAATGGATACTCTCCCCAAGCGTTTATTGGTCCTTTCTCCTGGAGCAACAATGGCATCTTCAAAAATCAGCCATAACAATCAAATTGAGATTGGTGGTTCTTCCTTTCCGGCTTCCTTAATTATTCTGGGTAATTCTGACATTGATGTTATCTTGGGCATGGATTGGTTAACAGCAAATGCAGCTGTGATTGATTGTGCTGAACGTTCGGTTTCTCTAAAAATTCCTAAAGGCCATATAGTCTATTCTCCAAGTCTGATTTCTGCAATTCAGCTTTTCTCTTTGGCGGCTTTGAATGATGATGCTATGGAAGCTATTCAGAGTGTTCCGGTGGTCTGTGAGTTCCCAAATGTCTTTCCTGAAGAGTTGCCAGGTATGCCTCCGGATCGAGAGGTCGAGTTTGTGATTGAACTTGAACCTGGTACTGCTCCTATCTCCAAGCGGCCTTATAAAATGGGTCATGCTGAGTTGGCTGAACTCAAACGTCAGCTGGATGAACAAGAGAAGTTGGGTTTCATTCAGCACAATACTTCTTCTTGGGGTAGCCCAACCATCTTTGTGAAGAAGCGAGACAGGACTGATAGACTTTGTGTTGACTATCGGGCACTCAATGCTAAAACTATCAAGAATAAATATCCCCTTCCGCGGATTAATGATCTCTTCGATCAGCTAGCTGGAGCTGTGGTATTCTCTAAGCTTGATTTGAGAAGTGGGTATCATCAAATCAAGATCCGCAAGGAAGATGTTCCCAAAACAGCTTTCACCACCCGCTATGGCCTGTATGAGTACACGGTCATGTCTTTCGGTCTCAACAACGCACCTGCCACCTTCTTGAGGCTTATGAACTCGGTTTTCATGGAATATCTTGATAAGTTCGTTGTGGTCTATCTGGATGACATTCTAGTCTATTCTAAGTCAAAGGAAGAACATGAAGAACACCTTCGGTGTGTCCTAAACAACCATGCTTTGAAAGTATGGAGGCATTACTTGCTTGGCAACCGTTGTGAGATCTTTTCTGATCACAAGAGTCTGAAGTATATCATCACACAGCCTGATCTCAAACTTCGTCAGAGGAGGTGGATTGAAGCAATTGATGATTTCGATTTGACCATCAACTACACTCCGGCAAAGCTAATGTCATGGCCGATGCTCTCAGCCGAAAAGCTTATGTCAACAACCTCATGGTGGAAGAACAATAGCCTCTCTTGTGCGAGGAATTCCGCAAGCTAAACCTTGAAATTGTGGATCAAGGGTATCTTCTAAACCTTCTGGCAACATCGCTCTTGGAAGAAAAAGTTCGCTCCATTCAACTTGGGGATCCTTACACCAAAAAGATCATCTCCAACATTCAGCTTCCGAAGTATGAGTCCTTCCACGTTGACGACCAAGGCACTCTTTTCTTTGAACACCGGATGTTTGTTCCGAACTACCCGAGTTTAAGAGAGCAAGTTCTCAAGGAGGCGCATGATTTTGTTCTTTCTATCCACCCTGGCAGCACTAAGATGTACATGGACTTGAAATCACAATATTGGTGCCCTGGGTTGAAACGTTATTGTGTCAAGTATGTCTCCGAGTGTGATGTCTGCCGCAGAGTTAAATCTGTCAATCAGAAACCTTACGGTCTTCTACAGCCATTGAAGCCTCCAGAATGGAAATGGGATAAAGTAGAGATGGACTTCATCACTGGTTTTCCAAGGTCACAGAAGGGCAACAATGCAATCTTTGTTGTCATCGACAGGCTTTCTAAAGTGGCTCACTTCTTTCCCGTCAAGGAAACAATTTCTGCAATTCAGTTGGCTGAGCTCTATATCAACAGAATTATCTCTCTGTATGGAGTTCCTCTTGAGATCAGCTCAGACCGTGGAAGCATCTTCACTTCCAAGTTCTGGGGAAGTTTCCAAAATGCTTTGGGAACAAAATTGAACTTCAGCATAGCTTACCACCCTCAGTCGCAAGGACAAGTTGAAAGGATCAATCAGATTCTGGAAGATATGCTTCGTGCTTGCGTTATCTCTTTCGGCATGAAGTGGGAAGAATGCCTTCCTTATGCTGAATTCTCTTACAACAACAGCTTCCAGAAAAGTCTAAAGATGGCACCATTTGAGGCTCTCTATGGTCGCAAATGCAGAACTCTGATTGGTTGGTCGGGTGCAGGCGAAAGAACATTGTTTAGCCCCGACATTGTAACTCAAGCGGAGGAGAAGGTTCACATCATTCTTGAAAATATGAAGATTGCTCAAAGTCGCCAGAAGAGCAATTATGACAGAAAGCACACAGACATGGAGTATGTTCCTGGTGATCTCGTTTACCTTTGTGTCACTCCCATGAGAGGCACGCACCGGTTTGGTATCAAAGGAAAGCTGGCTCCTAGATACATCGGTCCTTTCAAAATTCGTGGAAGAAGAGGAGAAGTTGCTTATGCTCTTGAGCTCCCTGAAAAACTCAAGGTCCATGATGTTTTCCATATCTCTCAACTCAAGAAGTGCTTTAGGACCCTGGCAGGACCGTGGACCATGAACTCATCAATCTCCAAGAAGATCTTTCTTATCAAGAACACCCCATAAAAATCCTTGAAGTCGCAGAAAGAAGGACTCGCAACAAGTCCATCAAGTTCTGCAAGGTGCAGTGGTCGCACCATTCCGTTGATGAAGCCACTTGGGAACGCGAAGATGAGCTCCGTGCCAAGTATCCTACCCTCTTCGTGTCTTCTTCTTCTTCCTAGAATCTCGGGGCGAGATTCCTGTTTAGTGGGGGAGAGTTGTAGCATCCCATATGTCTAACATATGTAATGCTACATGGTCTAGTAATATAATGGCTACTTCCTACATATAATTGTTGCATCATAATTATATCATGCTCATGTCATCATGCCACCTTGCATTTGAGCATCATATAAAACCCCTTTTCTTTTGGTTCTTCTCTCATATGCATTAGTAATTGTATTTGGCTCTTGATATATTGTATTTGGTTCTTGATAAATGCTTGATGCCCAAGTTGAGTTGGGGGCATATATTTTATTCAACTCCATCACCTTTCTTTGTCACCACTTTATAATTCCACCATCCTAATTATCCATGAGCTTTACTTTTCCTTTGGCATTTAAATCTAGCTCATGTGGGTTGGGATGGATCCTTCTTACCACTCCACATGTTTCCATGTAAGCATCAGGTTGTCTTCACATTTTTGATATGTGGAGCCAACTTTGCATGCATTATGAGTGGTACCCCTTTTACTAGCTTTCATATGGATTATTATGGATGTATGCTCATGTTGGGATATTTTTGAGACTATTAAACATCTAGTAGAATATACACACTAGCAAGTCCCCATTATAATCAAATATGATCATCTCCATCTACTCCACTTGGAACCTTCTTTTAAATTCTTTTGCTTGGCCTTTATTCCACATTTTGGTAATGCATGAGAATAGTACCATGATACATTATTATAGTTTTTCACAAGAATAAAACATGGTATTTAATGCCCATGCATGGGCCATGCAAATCACCACCATTCTATCCCTTGGGTTTTACTTGGAATTTTGAGTGGAGCCCTTTTTCTTAATCTAGATCCTCACCACCTTTTCTTTTCCCCTTCCACCATCATCACCCCTCTTTTGTGTATGCTTCCATGCACATGATCATGTTTCACCAAAACCCTAGCCCTACCCTACCTCCCCATCTCACCACCTTTTCTTGCTTGATCTAACTTTGACCATGCTAAACCGTAAATCTCTACCACCCTACCCTACTTATCCTTATCCATCATCACCCCTCCATCTTTGCTTGATCTTGGAGGGTCATCCCTAAACCCTACCCTCTCTCTTTTCCCTCTCCTAAACTCTAACCACCCTAGCTCTACCCACCACCCTCCTTTGCCGAGGCACCATCCTAACCTGGCCCTAGCTACCCCTCTCTAACCTAACACCAACCCTAACCCGAGCCCCTCCTAAACCCTAGCCGAAGCTATCCCTAGCTACACTGAGCCTCTCCCTCTCCATTCTCTCTCTGCCACAAAGGGCCACCCGAGCCTGCCCTGCCTTGATCTCTCCCTGGCCCACCTGGCAGCCCCTACCCTGCCCTGCCCTGGCCGCCCACGTCGAGCACGTGAAGGAGGAAGCAAAAAGGTGGCTGAGCCACACCTTTTCCACCCCGATCCCCCATGGCATCCCCCTCTCTCGCCCTCTCTGCTTTATCTCCTTCCCCACGCCTCCTCTGCATCCCCAGATCCCCAAGGCCTCACCCTTCTCCTCCCCACCACCTGCCGCTACCCCTATCTCCTTCGCCGCCGAACCGTCGGTCTCCACCTCCTCCTACTCGTTCTAGCCGGCGGCGTGGAGTTTTGGGTGTCGAGGAAGGACGAGTCGAGCCCCTGCGATGCCCCTGTGCCCGCAGACGAGGAGGAGACGGCCCAGCCACGCGAAACGCCGAGGAGACCGACAACGAAACCCTAGCTCCGGTCCGCCTGCATCGTTGTCGCCCCGCTGTGCCCCGTCCCGATCCGACCACTCCGTCGACCCCGCGGTGAGCCCAACTTCCTCCTGGACACCTCCCCTCGCTCGATGACACGTTGTGCTCGCTGGACGTTGTGCCGAGCACTCTCGGTGCAGCGGCGGCCGCTGGCATCTGCACGTCCCCGCGCCGCACCGCGTTTTAACTAGCCGCCCATCCCCCTCCTAACAGTAACCCTCACCTACCGCACTGGCTCCGGTCCCCTGCGCGCACGCCCCGCGTCGCGGGATCGATCCCCCACGCCGCGCTCTGCCGCTGTCGAGCACCATCCCCTCGTCAGTAATTTCAGAGAAGATCAACTGTGGGCCGTGGTCACTTTGCAAATAACCCCCACACTTTTTCTCTGCTCAACCCGCGCTCCCCTCCGACCCCACCTGTCAGCCTCCCGTGGCCGTTTTATTAAAAGGCTCCTGGGTTTTTGTAAACCTCAACCCGCAGCCCCTAGATCCCCCACGTGGCGCCCCCTGGTTCGCTCGCTGTCGTGTGGGCCTGCGAGCCCGCTGGCCCCACTTGTCAGCCGCCTTGGCTAGCACAGCTCGTGGTGCAAAAGGTTTCTGCGCGCAGTTTTCGCCAGCTCAGCGCGGCCCCACTTGTCTGCGTCTGTGGCTAGGCGATGCTGGGTATAAAAAGTCTGTCCACTCCTCTGTTTTAACAAAACAATTTCTGAAATGTTTAAATACAAATTTAAACTGTTTTTAATAACTTTTCAATTATAAATCCAAATAAAACATATGATATATGTTTTGGAATCAGAAAAATGTGAGGAATTCAAATATGCCATTCAAAATAATGTTTAACCACTTTAAATTTTCGAGATGATTAAAATTACAACAAAATGCCCTTTTCTTAATTAATTAATAACTTTAAATCTACAACTCCAAATTTAACAAATAATATGTCTAAATCGATCAGCGCGATGAGCCTGTTCTATCTATGCATTCCTTGTTCTTAATTGAAGCATGCATCATGTCATTATTAAAAATCAGAACTGTTTATTGCAATAAAACTTGATCAAATAAATACTAAAATGAATTATTCTTGTCCCCACACCTCACCCATGCCATGCTACTTTATTGCCATGTAAATTGTGCATCATTCATCATGGCATGCTTGCTTGCTTGTCGCATTTTAATTCATATGCTTGTGCACTTTATTTATGTTGGCCCTTGTTTGTTTGGTTCTTCTTCGAATAGACGCCCAACAGGAGAATTATCAGGAATCACAGGAGTTCTACTCAGATCCATCTCTCGTTTCAACTGAGCTGCCAGGCAAGCACTACCACATGCTTGCATACATATAGCACCTATTGCTTCTATCTTATTCTTGCATCATTGAGTCGCGATTGCATAAAATTGAATCCCAAGTACTGCATAGCCTTTACTTTTAAACCCCACCGAAGCTTGTTCCTCCATCCCATGAGCCATTACTACAGGAGTTGTTTGAGCCATGCGAGTCGTAGAACAGCATGTGTAGGGTATGTGAGTGTCTAATGGATAACGAGGTACCTAAACAACTTAACCTGAGTAGTAATGGGATAACTAATGAAAGAGGCACCGGTGAGCAATATCTGCTATTTGGTTTTTCATGCTCACTTGTGTCCCGTAGGACCCCGAGTACTTGATTCCTGTTCCTTGACTATTCACACTATCCACATCCGGGAGGCCTTATGGACCCCCTTGAGCCAGAGCTTGATTCATTTCTATTTCCTGGGGCCACAAAGTAGTTTGGGGCTTTGTTACTATCATGTACTTATGCCATGCTTTACTATTTTATTTAAGATTGCGCGTGGAGCACTTGTACTGTTTTGGATGCAGAGTGTTTTCGCGGTATCGACAAGCCCAGTCACACTTTTGGGTTCCCAGTCGTTTACAGCCATTGACGCAAACCTTGGGTCCGTCTCGGAGCCGGCCAACTTCGTTGCTGGTAGCTTAATGGGGTGGCCCCCTGAAATATTTTATGAATCCTGTGATCGCTTTGTCGTGAATGCCTCATTGGGTTTTGAGTTGGTTTTTCCGAGGTTGATCGAGTGTGTGTTGCTATTTGTGCATCCCTGCAGGGTAAATCTTTCTGAAAGTCGTGTCCGCGGTTATGGACGACTTGGAGCACAGTTTCTCGATCATATACAAGTATAACTAAAGTACCGCTTTTAATCTGACTAAATACCGGACTAGTAAATAGTGCAATACTCATGGAATGGTTAATAAAACTGCCAACGGATGGGTTGTTCGTCCGCTTTCTCGTTGGTAAGCGAGTAGGAGGATGGATCTGTTAATTATATTGTAAGAACTATTGTTTCTAATTAACGGACATCCGTCTGTCATTGGTTAGGCGAATGGATAGCGAGTATCTCTAGGCTTGTTAGTTATTATCTTTTGCTGCAATTGCGTCACCCCAGGTACATGTCCCCTTTAGAGGCATAAAGACTTGCTGAGTACCCCTAGGGTCTCACACGATAAATTGTTTGATTCAGATGAACAGGTGTATTCGCAAGATGGATACTGGGTGGAGGAGACGGATGATGTTGGCAACGATCACTCGGTGTAGAGATTCCGGGAACGGGGATCCGTGAGATCTGTGGGCGGGATGTGTTTATTTATGTGGCATCTCATGCCGATTTGTTTCTTATCCGTACTCGGATCTTGTTTTCCGCTTCCGCCTGATACTCTGATGTTTGATGTATGAGGAGCTATCCTAAACTATTATTTCTATCTAGGATATTTGGATCTTGCCGTATGGCATTGCAATATTTCTATTTCTTTTAGATGGAATGGCTCTGTGAACAGTTGTATGGTGGCTTGCATACATACTCACTTGTGTATGTAGTTGATCCCTTCGCCTGCCGATTACGCCGCTCTTTCTTGTCCTGATGTTCTGAAAATGGTTAGGACGGCTGAAAGGTCTACCTGTGAGTGGCCCCTAGGCCCCACCGTACTATTTTAACCACTCTCGTTCATCCAGGCATGCAACTAAAAGCGTAATTCATCGAGGTAGTTACATGCTTCCTTGGCAAATTTCTGCGTATAAATCCATAAGTGGTGCAGGTCGCTCCTTAATCCTTCTACATGATCCCCATTGAGGTACCCTAATAGCTGCACAGAAGTCATCGAGGGAAAGGTCTACAAAAATATTGTAAATTTTGTAGTGGACCATGGGGTTAGGCAAAGAGTAACTAAATTGAAAGTCTTGCACCACATACATGGTTAGCTTCACAAATTGACAATCTTCCAAAAAGTGCTCCAACCCTGCATTAGACACCAAAGTGTGGAAATCCTGGAGAATTCCTGCGGCTCTCATGAATTTAGAGCATGGGTAAATGGAAGGGAAAACTTCCTCCTCCCAGTGAACCTTCATCACCTCAGGCACCCATAGTTCATGTTGGTTTAGTTGGTGCTCATTCATCTTCTAATCTGAAATTTAAATACCTATTTAAACAAGTGATTGCAAAGTGAATATAATGAAGGGTACTACTCATAGGGACTTGTAAGAGGCCTAAACATGCATCTAAACTATATCTCTAAGCATCAAACAAGCTTACAAGCTCTCATAACCTGTCATACTCAAGATATAATCCACTAAACAAAAATCTACTTGGACAAGGGGAGGAGTCACATACCGGAGAACAAATGCTCCAAATTTCAGCAACAAAGATGGGTTGACCAACGAGATAGAAAAAATCGAGAGCAAGCACAGCAAGAACGCGATTTTGAGCAATGAACTGGAGCTTACTCGGGAGAGAGAAGAAAGTGGCAGGTGAGAGAGTTAGTGGAGGGCTAGGGGTGGCCCACACCATGGCATGGCGCCACCCAGGGCAGGTCGCGCCACCAGGTGGTGAGCCTGCCTGGTGGGTCCCCCTGGTACCTTCCAGGCACTCCGCTGCCCCTTTTTTCACGTAAAAATTTAATATGAATTTTCTGGAATTTTTCGAGACACTTTATTTTTGGGAAATTTTCAGGCATAGATGAATGATTTTCTGACAGACAGACCTTTTTTTTGGGAATGATGCAATGAAAAAACAAGGCTAGAACTACAGGAGTTCTAAGACACTCTAACATGCAAGCAACTAACAACAAAGAAGAAAACTAAACGAAAGCAAAAACTAAAATGGATAGAATAAAAGTAAGCGGAGATAATCATGGTGAAAACACTTTTTTGTTCAATGAAATCCTTTTGTTAACAAGGTTGATTAGGTCTTGCTACCAAAACAATTCCATATGAGGCAAAACTTTGTATTCCACTAATGATTATGTTACCTCAACCTTGATAGCAATGGTCCCAATCATAATAGTTTCAATTTTTTCTCTTGGTATGGGACAATATATTTCTCCAACTTGAATGCCCTCAACATGTTCAATTGAATTCAAACCATAAGTGCTTTCAATCTTCTTGGGTAAATAGATAGTGTGTTCCTTGTCATTAACATTAAAGGTCACCTTTCCTTGGTTACAATTAATAAAAACTCCTGTAGTATTAAGAAAAGGTCTCCCAAGAATAATAGACATATTATCATCTTCAGGCATTTCAAGCACAACAAAATCAGTTAATATCAAGCAATTATGAGCCACTTGAACAGGTACATCCTCACATATACCAACAGGAATAGTGGTAGATTTATCAGCCATTTGCAAAGATATATCAGTTGGTATCAGTTTTTGTAGTTGAAGCCTCTTATAGAGAAAGAAAGGCATAACACTAACTCCAGCTCCCAAATCACACAAATCAGTTCTAACATAACTATTCTTAATAGAGCAAGGGATAGTTGGAATCCCTGGGTCTCCAAGTTTCTTTGGAACCTTACCATTAAAGGAATAACTAGCAAGCAAAGTAGAAATTTCTTCATTAGGGATCTTCCTTTTATTCGAGACAATATCCTTCATATACTTTGAGTAAGGAGGCAATTTAATAGCATCAGTCAAAGGAATTTGCAGGAATAAAGGTTTCATCCACTCACAAAACTTATTATAGTGTTCATCTTCCTTTGACTTGTGTTTCTTATCAGGGAAAGGCATAGATTTTGGACCCAAGGTTCTGTTTCACTACCATGTTTCTTAGCAATAAAATCTTCTTTAGTATATTTAGTGTTCTTAGTGTGCATTTCAGGTTCTTGTTCAACTTTTTCTTCATTTGGAGCTTCATTTTCATCGTTACCACTTTCAATTTCAACATCAGAAATAGATATACTATTAGGATCTATAGCAGGTTCAGAGGATTCTACAATAGTTTTATGTTTATTTTTCCTTTTCTTACGAGTAGAGCCACTATTTTCAGCTTGTTGAGAATCCTGCTCAATTCTTTTGGGGTGCCCCTCAGGATATAAAGGATCCTGGGTAGCAGCACCACTTCTAGTTCTAATTTCATAAGCATGTTTTTCTTTAGCAGCGTTAACTAGCAAGTCTTTTTGCACTTTAATGAGTTGATCTATTTGAGTTTGAACCATTTGAAAGTGTTTAACAATCATTTTAACATAATTAGAGGTTCTTTCCACAATATATTTCAACTCAACAATAGCTCTAGTGTTTTCCATTAGATGATTTTGCACCCTTTTATTAAAATTATCCTTCTTAACAATAAAGATATCGAATTCTTCTAATCATTGATTAGGAGGTTTAGAGTAAGGGATATCACCTTTATCAAATTGTTGGAGAGAGTGTACCTCAATAGTTGACGAGTAGGGAATAGGCTTACATAATTCTTATATATGAGGTAAATTCTTGACATCTACAGCCTTAATTCCCTTCTCCTTAAGACATTTCTTAGCTTCCTTCATCACTTCATCATTTAATTCAATAACTCCCCTCTTCTTTGATGTTGGAATAGGCACTGGTATAGTAGGTTCAGGTATAATTACTTCAGGTATAGCTGGTTCAGGAGGATTCCAATCCTCATAGTTCTTGCTTATTTTAGCCATTAATTCCTCAGCTTCCTTGGGAGTCCTATTCCTGAAAACACAATCAGCACAACTATCTAGGTATGTCCTAGATTCTTAAGTTAGTCCATTATAAAATATATCAAGAAGCTCATTCTTAGGTAATGGACTTCCAGCCTGTGCATGAATCAAAGCACAAAACCTTGCCCATGATTCAGGCAATATCTCTTTTTCTCCCTGTTTAAAATCAAAAATTTCCTACAAAATAGCATGTCTAGCACTAGGAGGATAATATTTCTGCAGGAAAGTACTAATCAAGCAATCAAGGCTATCAATAGATCCAAGAGGTAAATTACTAAACCAAGTTTTAGCTTCTCCTTTGAATGAAAAGGGGAAAATCTTAGCAACAAAGTAAGTACGCATCTTAATATCATCAGAAAACAAGCCACTTATGGTACAAAGCTCATTCATATGTGCTACCGCACTCTTATTCTTAGTCCCACAAAAAGGTTCTTTCTCAACAATAGCTATGTAAGATAGATCGAGAGAGAAATCATAATCTTTATCTTTAATGTTTATGGGAGAAGCAACAAACTTAGCAATATGAGACAATTTGGGTCTAATAGTACGCCTCTCAAGGAGACTCTTAGCAGCGCTCCTATCATGGGTGTTTTTACATTCTTTAATAAATTCATCGGTCATCTCAACATATCCATCTTCAATATCATAACTCTCACTAGACTTAGGTGAACTAACATGTGTAGTAGTGTCTTTATTAGGAGTTTCAGTATTTCCAGCTATAGTTCTAGCAATCGTAGCATCTAGGAAAGGACCTAATGAACCACTCTTATCAAGCACAGTAGAAGCAGCATCATAAGTATCAGAAGTTTTAGATTCAACAGTAGTAGTAGTGTGTGTAGCATGTGTATGTGGTGGCGTAATGAGCTTACTCATAACAGATGGTGAATCAAGAGCAAAAGAGGTGTTCAGAACCGTACCTCTTCTTGTAGTGGATGGTAAAATAGGAACCTTGTCATCACGAGACTTACCCATGATGGATGGATAGCAACGAACAATAGATAATCCAAGTGAACTTGATAAATAAAGCTATGTTCCCCGGCAACGGCGCCAAAAAATAGTCTTGATCACCCACAAGTATAGGGGGTGTATCGCAGTATTTTCGAGGGAAGTGAAACCCAATTTATTGATTCGACACAAGGGGAGCCAAAGAATATTTATAAGCCTTAACAACTAAGTTGTCAATTCAGCTGCACCTAGAAACAATCTTGCTCACAACAGTTTAGTAGTAGCAACAGTTTTATAGTAGGAATAGTAAAGTAGCAGCAGTAGTAAAGTAAAGACAACAGTAACAATAGTAGTAAACAGTAGGATTCGAGTGCGATAGGCATAGGGATGGATGGACGGGCTTTGCATGGACAAGACAATTCACATGGCCATCAGAACATAGGTCAATTGCAGATAAATAAGATAAAGCATCCAAGTACTAGATAATCCTAGGCATGTGTTCCATATATAGTTATACGTGCTCGCAATGAGAACTTGCACAACATCTTTTGTCCAACCAGCCCGTTTGCAGCGGGGCCTCAAGAGAACTACTGGCAATTAAGGTGCTCCTTTAATAGAGCACCGGAGCAAAGCATTAACACTCCGTGAACACATGTGATCCTCACATCAAAGCCATTCCCTCCGGTTATCCCGATTTCTGTCACTTTGGGGCCATTGGTTCCGGACAATAATGTGTGTATACAATTTGCAGGTAAGAACAAAAACAATACTATCATAATGAATCAATAACATGTTCAGATCTAAAATCATGGCACTCGGGCCCTAGTGACAAGCATTAAGCATAACAAGTTGCAACAAAGTCATAAAGCACTAATAGAAGATACTAGGCACCATGCCCTAACAATCTGATGCCATTACATGAACGATCTCATCCAATCCCTACCATCCCCATAGCCTACAGCGGGGGATTACTCACTCATAGATTGGGGAAACATGGATGGTCGATGGAGAAGCGATGGTGATGATGATGGCGATGATCTCCTCCAATTCCCCGTCCTGGCAGTGTGCCAGAACGGAGTTTCTGGTGCTGTTTCGTGGAATCTGGTGGTGGCAGCGGAGCGGAACTCCTTCTGGAAAAACGTCGACCCCCCCTAAGTTTTTAGGTCAGAAGGCAACTTATAGGCGATGAGGGAGACCGAGGGGGAGTCTGGGGCAGCCAGACCACCCCTGGCGCGGTCTGGGCTAGCCCGCGTGGCCAGGTGGTGTGGCCTGGGCCCAGCCCCCCTCCGTCTCGTATTCTGGCTCCGGGAGTCTTCTGGTGAAATAGGATTTTTGGCATATTTTCCGAGATTTTTCCTGATAGTTGATTTTCTACACAAAAAGTAGACACCAAGGCGATTCTGCTGAAAATAGCGTCAATCCGTGTTAGTTGCATCCAAATCACACAAGTTTAGAGGAAAAACAATAGCAATAGTGTTCGGGAAAGTAGATACGTTTTGGACATATCGGGGCGCCCAAAGCTTGGCGCTGGGAACGAGGAGCTGTTGTTCTTCATCAACATATGGCTACCTGCATAAGGCGTACTTCGGTCTTCAAGGCTATCAATACCATTTCCCTCTCCGTTATTTATATCTACGTAGAATAGATCTTGGTTATTGTGTTCGCGAAGTTAGAATTTTTTGTTTTCTGCTGTGAAACCCAACATTTGTTGTGGTGGTGCGGAAGGTGTTGTGGTACCGTTGTTTCTATGACACCGGTGGGACGGCAAGCTTATGCTACCCTAGTGCTGACCTCCTTATCTTCTTCGGTTGCTATGTTCCCGTTACCTTTTCTTATAATACAGTCTAGGTAATTCTTGTGTGACTGGCCCTCGAGCCGATCTGGTTGGATCCTTGTGCTAGTTTTAGTGTGTTAGTTAAGTCTGGAGATGATTTTGATTTATTGATAGGGTCTAGGTATGGATGCTATGCATCAGTAACTTACAGTAGGTGGATTTCAGATGAGGTACTTGCTGTATTATGGGCTAAACAGTGAGTGTAGGAAGGTAGTGCTAGTTCAATTAGTGTAGGTGTTCCTCCATGGCCAAGTTGGTGTGTTCTACTCTGGAGCATGTGCTTTATTTAATACAATTGTTAGTTCCTCACTAACAACTAACCCAAAGTTGATTAAGTTAGCTACAATTAACTTCTTGGTTTGTTGGTGGTGGTCTTAAGACCTTTTTTCTTTAATTCTTCACCATGTGATTAATAATGAGGTAATATGGTGCATATATTTTAGTAAGAGTAGGTATACACTATACTTAACCTAAATCAGTTTTGTTGATTTGGAGTGCGAAGAATGTTGATTACAGATCCTTGTCCAGGTCACTTGCTTTATGATAGATTCATTTAATTGCAACCTATATAGATTTATGTTGTGTTTTCATAATGTGCTCCTACCATACAAACAAGATCTTGATCTTGTTTAAGTGATTGATCAAACATACTTTATGGTTACTAACATTCCTTTCTCACACCTTTACTTTGAAGTTAAAGGATACATCTTGTATACTCTAATCAAAGATGCAAATAGAATGTGTGCTGTGGTTTATCAAACTCATGAGTGTGATAGGCATGATGTACTGAACCTATGGTTCAGTAATGCACTTGAACCTCGTTTGGTTATGTTTGTGTTTAGAAAAAATGATTCCTAGTTAAACTAGCTAGGAAGATTATTTGAAACAAGTTTCTTTAGCTACAACTATTCTCACAGCATGTTAATTTGAATTTGATCTTGTTTAGTGAATGAAGTGGCTTCTGCTATTTGAAATTACCACTATGGGGCCTCCATTTGGACTGTGCACAGTGGCATTTCTTAATAACATGACATGTTCCTGGATTAGCTAACTATGGATTAGGGTTTGGCTACCAATGATGCAAAGTTTGAGGTTTTTGGTTTATTGATAAGAGAAAATATTTCGTTTGCCTTCCCAGATCAATGATGATCCTAACATAGAATCTATGTAGATTTGAGAGTACTCGTCTTCATTATAAGTCTATGCCTAAATCGATAAGAACTAAGGCTGGATTTGGCAAGGTTTAGCGACCTGCTGCTGTAGAGTAGTAGTAGTTGTTGTTGTGGTATTGTAGTTGTTCTTGAGAGACTGCTGTTGTGGCTCTGCTCCTCCTGGTACTGTTGTCTTGCCCTTGATTACCTTGTCCAATCCTCCTCTCTCTACCCAAATCTGCCTGATCCTCTAATGTGTTGTGTTGTGATGTTGAAGTTCTCGGTGGTGTTTTAGCAAGAACAATGTGTTCTTGCATGGTGGTGAAATGATGGTGTGGAGAAATAGATCTAAGGAGATATGGATATTGTGTTGTGATAAACAACAAGTATCCTATGACTGCTCCTTCTCTTTATATGCTAGCTGCTCTGTTGTTGTTGTGCTGACATCACATGGTATTGCATACATGTGTGAGATGCTTGCATGTGGGGCCCTCCCTTGTTCATGTTTCTATGCCTGGAGCTTCTCCTTGTAGATGAGCTCGGTTGTGAGGATATTTTCTCTGATTTCACTATTTCTTCAACTGGTCAATGGCGAAACTTGCCCCTACCTATGATGCTAGTTTTGAGGCAAAGAAATCTTGAAAAGAACAGATGTACACTTGGCTCCTTTACTTAATATACTCAGTGATGCTTCAACAAGGCATTTCCTTGCCAACCCGAGAGTAAAACATTCACCATAACCCCTATTCCTATTTTCTTTTCTTCTGTTTTGTTTTGTTTTGTTTTGTTTTATCTCTACAAGAATCAAAGTAAAGAAGAAAATAAGAATCAAGAAAGTAGATAGGGAATAGTTTATATTTTCTTTTACTCTTTTGTAACTTTCTTTTATTTCTAAACATTTTATCACTTTTATTTTTGTTAATTGAAACTTGTGAAGGTTTATATCTTATTTAATAAAGTTAATTTTTCTTTCTTTTTGTAATTTCTGTTTCTATTTTCACTTCTTAATTGTAAAGGAACAATGTATTATTGTATTATGAAATAAAGCATTCCTTTATTTTTTTATGGAATTTATTCCATTTACTTATATTGTAGTAATTCTTTATTCTTTTAGACTTGTAACTCCTACTTTCTTATTTATGTAATAAAGATTACCATTCTTTATTGATATTAGTATTTCATTTATAGATCTTATTTATTATTTGCAATCCCATTCCTTTAATTATTATTATAATTCCGTTACCATTTATAATTTATAATTCAATTTCATATTCATTTTGAATTCAAATATATCATTTGAAATTCAAATTTGAACCGTTTCCCTCTCAAAACCCAAGAATTCAGTAGAGGTCATGTCGAGATCTATCGCACCTGTCCTGTCCTAACGTTTCTATTAGAAAAAGAGAAATCTCGATCCCTCTGTACCTCTTTTAGTTTTATGCGAAAATTTTCCGGATTTTCCTATGCATGAATTGAGTACACAAACTTGTGCATGAAATCTTTCTTTCGTAATCAAGCAAACGTAATCAAGCAAACGTCCTTATTTCTTTTGGCCAGATGCGAGAAACGGGGATATGACCTAAGAAACACGCCCAGAGACTAGATCGTTCGCAACGTCACGATTGGTACTACCAAAATAAAAGGTCTCGGCTGGTAATTAATTTCATGCGCTCCATGGTTTATTGGCTCACACGTGCTAGCTAGCACAAGGCCGTTTCCAAACCACAAATAGACTGTGATTATATTCGAATATTCATGAAGATTTTACAAATATTATGATGATTTTTTTAAAGCATGAATGTTTTTTGGAAAAATCGTGAACCAGTTTTCAATCATGAAGAACAAATTATCGAAAAACATGAACCAAATTCCAAAAAATCATGAACCAATATCAAAACCCATGAACCAAAAATTCAAAAATCATAACCTATTTTAAAAAATAATGAACATTTTCAAAAAAATGTAATGAACTTTTAAAAAAACGTAAACAAAAAAAGAAGCAGAAAAAGAAAATAAAAAGATACTCCCTCCGATCCAAATTAATTGACTCGAATTTGTCTAGGTTCGGATGTATCTAGACATGTTTTAATGCTAGATACATTCAAATCTAGGTAAATCCGAGTCAATTAATTTGGGTTGGAGGGAGGAGATAAAAAGAAAAAAGAGACTGGGCCGGGAGGGTTCTCCCTGTGCGGGGTAGCCGCCGGCGCCACCAGCAGGCGGCATATAACATTTCAGCTTTCTTTCGGCGTAGTTTTGTTTTTTAGAAACTCTTTCGGCGTAGTTGCACTGTACCGGCCGGGGTCTTGGTGCTACAAGCCCATGACGATCCAAGAACAGAGGCCTCTCAACCGACACCACAGTTTCCGCTTTCCACTAACAAAATGAACACCTCATCAAAAAAGAAAAGGAAACGACAGCTCACAGCCCGGTTCCTCGTGCTTGCGTAACTCGTTCTTCTCGTGGTGTACCACGTTCCTCTGTAGGAGGAGGTTGAGAGATTCGTCGCTGAGGTCACAGCATCTTATCGTGATCTTATCCTTAACTTGTCGGTACGCACGCACGGCCCTACTCGTATACGTACGCACACATACGTATGCCGTATGACGCAGAACGAGGTAGTGACTTTTGTTTGAAGCGTATGACTTGGGCTCAGCTAGCGTCCGTCACACGCTGGATCGATCTACGTAGGCGTGTATACAGGGTACCCGCAGGCGCATACGCAAGTACACGTATGTCAATAACAATGATCGAGGGCAAGTGTGGAAGGACCACCGTATATGTATGTAGGAGTACGTATGTATCTCGGCGCCGTAGGTCTCGGGGACCCCGGCCGGCACGGCGAACGTTCAAACCCATAGGTAGCGGCCGGCTGGTCCCCCTCGGGGCCCCGGGCTACGGACGGATCGACCGGCGACCTGGCCGTGCAGTGCACGGTGCGGCTCAGCAGAGCTTGTCAGCCTGCACATTGTTGATCGACCAAGAGCAGTGCATCTCCATCGCATTAATCCTTTCCTGATCTAGCCCATCAAACCCTTCCCTTTGTGGCCCGGCCCCGGCCTGCACGCGACGACCCAAAGACTTTGGCCGCGCCGAGCGCACGTGCCCTCAACTGCCTTACCGCCTAACAACCGGAGACACGTATTCCAAGCAGTCCAGTCATCTAGGCCATCTCGTGTGGGGCTGGCTCGCCGCACCGCATGCATATAGGTCGTCCCGCGCTCGCTTGGGGGTGGCGGTTCGGCATGTCCGACCGACCGCGCTCAGCGGCGCAAACCAAATGTCCGTGTCTGATAAGACGCTAGCGTCGGTGTATTTCCAGTGAGTTCACGTCGCCTGCCGGCTTTCTTCCCATCGTTTCCCGCCTCTTCTGGGCGTTTCACGCGTCGAGGCGCATCCATAAAAAGGCGAGGCCAGCCGATGTAGGCACAACCAGAAACCCTACCTCCACAGAACTCCATGTCTGGCCGTCCTCGTCGCCAATCTGGTAGCCGCAACAATCGCCCAGAAATCCCACCCCCCATAGCGCCCATCGTCGTAGTGGCATTCGGACCCGCCGGAGGAACCGGACGTGTTGCCGCCTCTGATCCCGGGGCGCCCGCAATATACAGGCTGACGTTCAACCACCGGCGGCGCACCCACTACAACTACAACCGGACCACCGACGAGCCTTTCTCGTTTGAGGTGATGGACCACGTCTTCCAGCCGGAGCACCGGCGGCGTGTGGCGCTCGCAGACATGCGCGATGAGCTCCGGGAAGCAGTGCACGCCAATCCCGACGACGTGTACCTGCGTGCCCACCTCGTCCAAGCTGTAGAGGAGTTGCAGACGCAGGAAGCGATCTACCGCTCTTTCGAAGAAGAATGGGTACTCACCGACCCGCAGGCGCCACCGCCGCCACCGCGGCTAGCGCCGTAGGCGATGCATAGTCTGAGCGGTGTTGCGTAGTGTTGTATTCGTGGTTTGCTTGTAACATTTTAAGGACTCGGATAAAACTTTTCATTGCAAATGGCCGATGCCCACATTGCTACATCGTACATGGCGAGTGCATAGCCTAGCCTACTCGTTGGAGTCGGAGTTGGAGTCTGAGTAGGGGTGGTAGCAGCGGCGGCGCTTGGTGTGGTCGAAGACGCTGACGTCGAGCCTTCCTTCGTCGCGGGCGAACTCCTCCCAGCCTTTGGCGAGGAACATCCGGACGAGGCGGTTGAACACCGCGTCCACGAGGTACTCGTTGGTATTCATACCGGTCACTCGCAGAAATGAACGACGCTGGCGCTGCGTCGTCGAGCATCGACACGAACTTGCGGGAAGACGCAACCTGTCCAGCGCCATTCCTGGTCGAATGGTCACGACGAACTCGATGCCTGAGTCGACAGATCGGGCGACGGTGAGGGAGTGGAAGGCGGCGCATTGCTCTGGCCACGTCCTCTGCGCCTCCCTCTGCGTCCACCCCGGGGCCCGGTGGTTGTCCTAAACGGCCACCCCTCGAACCGATGCCGCCGGCCATCGCAAGCTACCGGTTGTGGAGGCTAGGAAGGAGGCAAGTGTGGTGTGGTGTGGTGTGGGAGAAGATGCCCGCAAGCATCCGGTTAAAAAGGACCGGCATCGGATGCCGACGCGGAGGCCAAAGCGACGTTATTGAAGGGTCGAGGCAGGAGGGCAAGCGTCGGACGACGGCAACAGCGGCGCGGCTAGTCTTTGGAGCACCCTTCCATTGATTCTTGATGGATCACAGCCGTTTGGTCGCTGGCTAGCGGGTCATCGAGCCCCGCGGGGAGGATATGGGTGGCTCTGCGCGCTGTCTAGGCCTACGCAACGGTCACGCAAATTAGGTGCGCCGATGGATGGAGTCAGACGCATCGAGCCGGATGCATCGTACCGCTGGGAGACCGCGCATGTCACACACGTCTGCGCGGACGTGTTCGGACGCGTTCGGACTGGTTGGATAGACCCGGTGGAGACTGGAGATGCCCTTAGGACGCTCGCATCAGTTTGCAGCAAGATATATACTGCTGTCCGGATAGCGGATATGGATACGGCGTCAACCGATGGAGCGTCCCAGAGTTTGTTGGTGTACCTATGTACCAACAAGCTAAGGATAAGATCACGATCGCCATGTTCGCATGTACATTTTGGTTGCTTTCGACGTCGGAACGTCCAGCACGTACGGAGATACATCTCCTCTCCACCGAGAAATTGATCTTGTGATGAAGAGCGCATGCATGGCTTCATCTTTTGAGTATTTTTTTGTTT
This sequence comes from Avena eriantha, assembly GCA_910589775.1. NCBI lineage: Eukaryota > Viridiplantae > Streptophyta > Magnoliopsida > Poales > Poaceae > Avena > Avena eriantha. The sequence continues at coordinate 531,247,628 of OU342745.1, read as the reverse complement.
GTTTTTGGAACTGGCTATATTGCTACAGTAGTCAGTTAGGAGGGACACCAATAGATAACGCACGTGAGCTATTCTTTTTTTTTGAGGGAACACGTGAGCTATTCTACTACGTGCTCTTTACTATTCCCTCCGTTTTAAAATATAAGATGTTTTAGCTTTGTAAAGCTAATGTATCTAGACCCTTTTTAGTATGTAGGTTCGGAGAGAACCGGAGTGAACCTACACACTAAAAAAGATATAGATTCATTAACTTCACAAAGCTAAAACATCTGTATTTTGAAACGGAGGGAGTAGAACTCAGAGCAATCACTCGCCGTACCGCGCATTCGTCGTAGTATATCGTGATCAAGCCTAGCTTCTGCAGCGAGCGGTCATCGTTGAAGATTGAACTTTTACCACATCGGATAGTGATAACTAATTATACCGGCATCCTTTATAAAATCGCATCCCTTAACATGCACGGGTGAGGAGGGATATAATATACATATACATATGGTAGTATTTGGGGATTGTCCTACCTAAATCGTCTAGTAAGTCCATTACCACACTGGTCGATCTTTGTGTTTGCTGCATATATGATAGTTCTTCGATCATTCCTCTATACAAATTTGCATGTCTCTAGTTTATTGTACTCCCTCTGGTTCATATTATTGTTTTCAATTTTATCTAGAATTGGACGTATCTAGCTAAGTATCTAGACTAGGTGCATTCGTATCTAGACAAAATTGAGAACAATAATATGGACCGGAGAGAGTATGTGATATGTTTACCGGTAGAGCGAGTCATGCTAGTATTTAACATATTAAAAGGAAATCTCGTAGTTCCTACATTGTATATGGAAGATACGCTATGACGACATGCATATCTACAAACTTTATGTAGTAAGTGCTATAGGGTGTGTCGTGCATTCACATGTCTGCGTGTGTAGTGATAAACCATGTGTTTCACACTCCATGAGGTACTGAATGAAAACCATAGATTTATCTAATCTCTGGGTCTAGTGTATGCTTTTGAGTGGGTTTGGTGGTGTTAGTGTGGCGTTTGAGTGTGCATCTTTGTTACGGTAAATACCTTTAAGTAACAATGGGTTTCATGGTGGGAATGTACGTCTTTGTTATGGTAAATACCTTTAAGTAACGATGGGTTTCATGGTGGGAATGTGCGTCTTTGTTATGGTAAAAACCTTTAACTAAAAATGATTCTGATGGTGCGAGTATGCGTCTTTGTTATGGTAAAAACCTTTAAGTAACGATGGGTTTGATGGTGTAAGTGTGCGTCTTTGTTACGGTAAAAACCTTTAACTAAAGTTGATCTGATGGCATGAGTTTGCGTCTTTGTTATGGTAAAAACCTTTAACTAAAGATGATTCTGATGGTGTGTCTTTGTTATGGTAATTAAAAACCTTTAACTAAGATGATTCTGATGGTGTGAGTTTGCGTCTTTGTTATGGTAAAAATCTTTAACTAAAGATGATTATGATGGTGTGAATGCAGCGTCAACATGACATAGTAGGAGGTTCTTCTTCTTTCTTGCACAAGCCTCAAATCTTCATTTCCTCAAAATAAAAATTGACATAAGTATGTAATTTGCAACTTCACCCCTACATTAAATATTTTTTCTTTATTTTGATACTTTGAGGGTGGCCTCAAAATGACATAAAAACACACGTGAGAAAAACTATTTTGGAAGTATTCACTAGGTTGAACATGTAGATATTAGATTCCACTATCAAATTGCAAGTATATATATTAGATTCCACTATGTCCTAAACATAGGTAAGATTTGAAATATCAAATTATCACCTAATGTTTTATACTCCCTCCATTCCGGATTAATAGGCTAATACCGGTTTTGGAGATATTCCAAAAAATTAAGCTAAATTGTACATTGAATACCCCACTTAAATAGGCTGCATGGCTTCCTTTCCGCCTCCTTCCCCTTAATTTCTCTACATGCAGCCAATGCATGCCTTTTTTTTTCCGGGGACAGACTAGCTAGCAGGACGTGGGAATCACCCCCTCCGATTAATTGGCTGATAATCTGGACCAGAAATATTTCCTAGGCCTATTCCCGCATGCCTTGGTCGCGGCGTTTTGATAATAATTTTGTCTAATAATCCGGAATGGAGGGAGTATCGATGTTTCTAATTCTTAGTTGCAACACAAAAAATATCCCATTATCTCGCCTAGCTATCCGTGCATCTCATTATCCTAAAATTGCACGTCACTAAACCCAATATTTACATCTCGGTAGGTGTGTAAATTAATTTAGCGAAATTTACTGCGAGTTTTATGAATTTCACTCGGTATATGGACTATGATTTGAACAAAAACAGTTACGCGTTGAAGATTCTAAAAACAGACTATCCAGTTGACCATTGTATATTTGTTTGTATTTATATAGGACGCTACACATGACACCACAAATTGTGGGGGAGTCGCGTCAACCGATCTGCAAAGCATATTGAGAACCAAGCAAAATATATATAGTACTTAATTAACAAATTCAGGCCTGAGATTACATCTTGATCACTGACAAACAACAGTACTAGTTGTATAAAATAGCTCAAAAAAAATACTACTCCCTCCGATCCATATTACTTGTCACTGAAATGGGTGTATCTCTAGATACACCCATTTCAGTGACAAGTAATATGGATCGGAGGGAGTACTATATTTAATTAGGTACTACAACGGTAGCATTCTACAAGGAGAGCATGTGATCGACCAGCTTACCGATGGCCAGGTCCGACGAACCGGCCTTGCCGGTGCACTCCTTGGCCGCCTTCTTCAGCTCGCCGGCCCTAGCTCGCATCTCGGCACCGTCGCTCCCCGTGACGAGCCTCCGGATGGCCGCCTCCACCGCGCCTCTCTCGAGATCGCCGCCGACCTCGAAGCCCACCTTCCACACGTGCTCCACGTACCTGGCGTTCCCCATCTGGTCGCCGAAGTGTGGGCGGCACAGCATCGGCACCCCCTCGCACACGCTTTCCGTCGTCGAGTTCCACCCGCAGTGCGTCCAGAACCCGGCCACGGCAGGGTGCCGGAGCACTTCTTCCTGCGGTGCCCATGACACCACTGTCCCGCGCCCGCGCGTCGCCGCCTCGAACCCGTCCGGCAGGCGTGTCGCCGTCGTCTCGTTCTCTTCCACGGCGGCGGCGACCAAGCCGGGGCGGACCACCCAGAGGAACGGCACACCGCTGCTGGCGATGCCCCACGCCGTCTCCACCAAGTCCCGCGACGACATGCACGCCAGGCTGCCGAAGCTCACGTACAGCACCGACGCCGGCGTCCGCGCGTCCAGCCACTCCAGGCAGCTCCGGTCCTCCCGCAGCAGGCTGCTCTCCGTGACCGGGGAAAACATGTGGAGCGGGCCGATGTCGAACACTGGCAAGGTGAGGTCTCGCCGGAGCTTCTCCAGCTCGCGCCGCTCCAGCGCGTCGAACGTGTTGAGGATGACGCCAGCCGACGCGTCAACGGCCGCGACAACGCGCGCCAGCAGCTCGCGCGTCAGGTCGTGGCTGCCGACCCGCATCAGGTCGCGCACCCGGTATGGCGGCAGCTCACTCACCTCCGTCTCCAGGTCCGACTCTGCACGCACGCCATGACACGAGCCAAGAATTAGTGCTAGATCCATCCAATAAGTTAATTTAGATGGGAGTTATGTTTGCCGTGCCTTGTACTGGAAGGTAGCCTCTGTCGATGAGCAGCGGGTAGGCGAGGAAGCAGGAGAAGCAAGCGGCGCTGCCGGTGCGGAGGACGAGGGTGGGCACGGAGAGCCTAGTCGCCACTTGCACCATGGACAGCAGGTGTCCGTCGGCCACGAGGCACGCCACGGCGTCCCTGGAGTACTCGTCCAGGATGGCAGCTAGGATGTCACGGAAGGGCGCCTCGCACGCGGCGTTGAGCGCGAAGATGTGGGAGACTACGTCTTCTATGGCGACGGGGGCGGGGCCGGACATGCCGTCGGGAACGGGGACGAAGCGGTACTGCGGGTGGCGTGACGGGTCCGGGGCGTTGAAGTGGGTGTGGAAGACGGTGACCGCGAAGCCGCGGGCGTGGAGGATGCCGGCCAGCCGGAACATAGGGTTGATGTGACCTTGGTACGCCAGCGGGAACAGAAGAACGTGCCGCCGCCGGCCAGCCACGGCCAGGGCGGCGTTGTGGCCCATGGTTGGCGCCGGCCGGTGCGGTGGTGACATTACGGGATCATGTTTTCTGTCGAGTGTGAACAACTCACTTGGTACCTGACTTATATATAGCGTTGATTTTTTTTTCTAGAATACACCCTGAAAGGTGTATTAATCATCACAAGATGTGGCAATTCCTTGATACTCCCTCCATACCAGATTATTGGGCTAGTAGGGATTTTAGAGAAATACCGGTAAGTTAGGCTAATTTGTACATTAATTGCAGAATTTGTACAATCCGGTATGGAGGGAGTAGAAGGGCCAAATCTCCATGCACGCCTGCGGGAAAGGTGCCAGAAAACTAAATCTATCGGTCTTACAGAGACCCGCTAAGCGGCACATATCGAAATCCTGAGCAATGTTAGCCCTGATCGCCGTGGCACTGCTTCGTTTTGAAAACCACGTCATTTTCTGGTGCCTTCGGATGCACCGAAAGACCTTGATGTCGCCGTCCACATGTCATGGCGATCGGCCTCTAGACAAGTCCACGTAGTCCACCAGTGAATCATCTCCGTGTCCCGGTTGGGCTGCCAGTCTGGTTGGTCCGACCGTAGCAGGGTCCAACCCTAGACCTCTTTGGAAACCATGCAGCCTAACAGCAGGTGCTGCAATGTCTCGGGATGCTGGTCACACAGCGGGAAGCTCGCAGGGTGAACCAGTCGATGACGTTACATGTTACTTCAAAGATACCATTAAAAGATGGATAGTATATCTCCTGAAATAGCAAGACCTAATATTCGATATCAACCTCTTCAATACATACCTTCAAAAGAGGAATATTGCTTCTACACTTTGGTAAAGAAAAGGTAAACAGATACCATGGAAATAAACAAAACACTTATGTGTTTCCATAGAGAATAAGTGTATCGGGAGGCATGGTGTGAGTGTGTGTGCGCGTGTTGGTGGCAAGTGATGACGATAAGGTGCTGAATAGCCAATGAGCACTTCGGTTGCTTTAGACGGATGCGTCATCAAGAAGACACGGGCATGACCGCTACTGTTGAGGATCGGAAGAAGATAGAGCAACAAAGATGTATCGGGAGGGGTCTACTGGGAGAAGGAGGATTGGAGGAGTAGGAGGTAGTCGACGACAGAAGTGATGTCAACAGTCAACGGGGGGGGGGGGGGGGGGGGGGGGGGTGGGGGGGGGGGGGGGGGGGGGGGGGGGGGGGGAGGGAGAGAGGGAAATGTCGAAAAAAAAGGAGGGTCATGCCGTAGCGAGGAGGACCCATCGGTAGTCCGTTCGTTTCCTACCAGCTAGAATTTGCACCAACAAACGTACATTCCTATAAAGACAATGTTTGGGTACGTACATTGCACTTGCTAACTGCTAAGCTTTAAATATAGTACGCTGGATGCAATGTGAACATGAAAGACTAATATGCTGCTTGACCATGATGTTAATTCGGTCACGCGGACCAACAAACAAGTGGTGGTGGTGGTTAATTACTAAATTATTATCGGGGTCACTACGCGTATACGTACCCAAAGGTCAATGCTAAATATTCAGAGTATTCTCTGGATTATTAGGGCCATGACTTCAACTCAGGCCGGTTGTGACGGCACGTACGTACGGGGAGGACAAACCTAACCTCATGTTCGCGTGACAAGCGGATCGGCTGGACCAAGATTAGTTTATCGGTGTGGTTTAGGTTTTCACTACAATGTACCAACGTCTCGCACGCCGAGTTGAGGGCGAGGATGCGGGAGAGGCTGGCAGCCGGGCCGGGCACGCCTCGGCTCAGCCTGTAGGTGGGCACGTTAGCGGCAACCTACTAAGTGCCCACCTCTACCCATATAAGTTAAACAAGATCTGGTTTATTATCTGTACAGTACTCTCATGCTTGGTGGGCGTCCAGCTACCTGCTGAAACCCACCAGCTCATTCCTTCATCAGGCAAAACCAAATACTATGTCTGTAACGACTAGAATTCCATGAACTCCAACCACCAGAATTCCATCAGTTCCATGGATTCCAACCAGCAGCTTTGCATCAGGCATTCCATCAGAATATTACAACATGGTAGCAAATTTTTGATTATACAAACTAGTTGCAAGAATAAATTACTACATGTAATTGCTTGGCTGCTTGCTCTAGTGAGACTATTGAAAAGTTCTGCTCAACGGTGATCCATGCATAAAAAATGCTAGCTCGGCTATTATTTGAATCTTCAAGATTAAGAGGCCGCAGTTGTGGGATTAGCTGCACAAAAAATGTTCATACCACGGATTCAATGATGCATAGAATTTCCTAAAACCAACATACTTGTTGGTCAAATTTCAAAAATGAAAATGGCAACCCATGCAAGACAATTAATTTAACAAGTTCAATCCATGTTACTTGTTGGTCAAATTTCAGAGAGAGTGTATTTCCTACAGGCTCAGAGCATCTCCACCCGGGGTCCTCAAAGCCCCCCCAAAGGCCTATGAAGGCCGCCAGCGCCAAAAAAACGCGCCCAGCCGCGCCCTCATCTCAGAATTTCCACCGGCGCGGCCTAATTATTTAGCCGACAGCTCCAGACGAAACCCAATGTACATGGAGGCAAGCGGGGGTGCCGACGCGTCGAGAAAATGTTGCGGGCCAGTCTTGTCGGTGACAAAACGGCCAGAAATCCTGTCCTATCCCACCCTTTCGACCCCCTAACACCTTGGCGGCCGCCGCGACCACCCCTACTTCGCCGTCGGGAACCCGCCTCCGTTAGAACTCCCCACCGCCAAATAAACCCCTCCATAGCTCCAAACACCCACGCCGCCTCTTCCTCCGACGTCCTTACGTCCAACCGCCGGCCGGCGAACCTCTGCTCCCACCCGACTTCCTCCCCGCACACAAGGTGCTCGATCATTTGCCAAGGCGATGGACTCGGACGACGAGGAGGTCATGGCCGCTCTAATGGATGAGGAGGTCGCTGCGATCAATACAGCGGCGGCCGGGGACGACGGGCACCTGTCTATCCTCCTCGCCCTAATGTCCATGATCATCGAGGAGGACAAGCCGGTCTGCAGACTACTTCATGTCGTATGCAAGCCGAGGCAGAGGATGGAAGGGTACTGCATGTCGTATGCAGACTACTTCGCCGATGATCCAGTGCACGGCGATGTCATATTCCACCGCCATTTCAGGATGAGCAGGAAGCTCTTCCTCAAGATCGTCAAGAGCGAGTGGGAGAACCCAGTGTTCGACACTCAACCATACAATCGCCAGAGTCCTCTTGCAGATGTTGATCATCAGGTGCCTACTTTCTTTGCCTCTTTCCTGGCCAAGCGTCAAGAACTTCGAGACTCCAACACTCATCACCAGCTGCAAAATGATTTGATCGAACATTTGTGAAACCTGAAAGCAACTCTCTAGTTTGTTGGCCATTGTGATTCAAACTTGTTTAATTTATGTGGTGTGTTAAACATAATTTATTTGTGTAATGTGTTGAACTTGTTGAATAATTGTATTGAATTTGTGTTCTAATTTAATTGATTGCTTGTGTTAAAATAATTCAGAAAATAGAAAAATAGCCGGTTTGAGGTGCACGGTTGGACGTCGGCTGGCCTCTATTTCTAATTTCACGCCGATGCCTCCCATATGAGCCAAAAATAGTCGCGCCGGAGTCCGTATGGGGATCACGAACATCCAAACATGGGGGCGATGTGGAGCTGGACGGCTGGTACGGCAGCAGGAAGACGAGCACGTTAGCCGGCGGCCGGCGGCCTCAGCCACGGGCACGCTATTAGTCCACACCGTGGTTGCCACCCGCCGGTGCGGGGGGTGATGTCGCGTACGGGATCATGGGTTTAATTAGCGGAGTGCATGTGAATAGTAGAGTGATTGGCTCGCGTCGTGGTACCTAAGTTATACTCGGGCATAAACAAACTCAAACTGCACAAAAAAGGTCTCGGTATCAGCTCTCTCCGCGTCAACAAAAGCGCGATGCTATTGGTACACACGTATAAAACGTGGACTCGACTTTGAAGAAAATGGAGATATAGAGTCCTTGCATGAGAAATATCTCGGGAGTATTTCATAAACGTGCGACATGCATGTTGTAAAGTTTGATCGTTGATATTATAGGAGTACATGCGTATGGAGAAAGATTTTTTCTTCTCTTTTTGTTTATGTTTTTATATTTGCTACTCCCTATGCTCCAAAGTAAGTGCCTTGTATTTGTCTAGATTCACAGTCAACGTTTTAGTGTGCAGGTCTTACATACCAATCTAAAATTCCAGATCACTTAGTTTACAATGGAGGGAGTATATACGGCCCCTCCAATAGGTCAAAGTTGCTTCAACGCGCACGTCTGAAACTTTCGAGAGTTTTAGTGGCTTCTGTTTCAGAGAGTTTCTTCTCTTTTTTTAATTAATATTAACAGAACGCCCGTGTGTTGCTACGGGCCAAGGTATTGTGCCTGCGAAAGCTCACGAGAATATCATTTTGTTTAAATGTATCATGCAAAAAATAAATGTTTGTTTGATGTAAAATTCAGATACACCGTAAAATTCAGCTAAATGTATAATTATAAATGTAAAGTATTGATATTTTTTATGAATACACCTGAAACGAACAAGCACGACAATATCAATAATTTAAAGTTGGAGATTGATTCCATAAATCAACAAACTAAAACTAAGTAAAATAATAATCAACACTGAAAAACCAAACAGTGAACCATGGAAACAAAATTGCTTTACAATTGCACACTTCACAAGATTCTTCCGTTGTCTACATCACATACAATTCAACAAACATAAAATTCTAGCACGATTTAGCTGCATAGATGTTTCACAATGACCGCTCCATCGTGTCCTAATAAAATATCCTAATACTCTAGTGTTGTTTACATTGCTAATGGAAGGATAAGGATGTACTGGTTCACTGAAATTACTAAATGACTACTCACTTGACGGACACTCATTGCGACTTGCTGCCGATCTGCAGCACGATGGACTTGATGTTGAGCTACTGAGTAATAACCTTGCGTTAATAAGAAGCTATGGAGAGAGAGATCTGGCAGCAACACAATTGGGAAGTCGCAAACTCCTCGGATGTTGAACTCCCGCGGGCAAAGCAACTAACTCCCTCCGGGTTTGACAACGAACTGCCGAGGTTAAATTCTTTCCCAGGGACAGAGTAGCAAACTCACACTAAGATTTTTACTTGACATACCCCTGTTTCCGAATACATGTTTAGTAACACTCCACGATTGTCTGTGATCTTGCCAAGCAATCTTCCCGTCCTCATTGTTAGCCACTTCTGCCATGCTAAACTTGCAATGCAATCTTTATGTCGTGTCCGGTGTCTGACTATAGTGTAGTTCATTGTCCAAGCGGTCTCATACTCGTTTCCGTCAGTGATGAATATGTAAAATTAAGTAGTTCAATCCAAGTTCGATCAATAGAAAAACAATAATGGAAGAATACAAATAATCACAACTGTATTTTTCATGGTTAGACATTGAAGTTTTTACTACAAGAGGTGGTTAGTTGTTGCACACAAAAACCAAATTGATCCTTATTAAGTGACATGTTCTCAAGTTTCAGCTAATATATGCAACATTTTCACAATTGAATCACCCGTTTCTTTCCTCAATTATTTAACTACGGCTACACTCGGCTCTTGTATGTTCTCCTTCATCAATCTAACATTGTAGAAAAACAATCCACATCATAACATTTAATTTATGTACATCCCAAAACCAGACTGCAACACTAATTTGTAATCGACAATCAACCATGTCTTGACACAATTACCAAATATGAACTCATACAGTGTAGCAAACGATCATATGAGCATTCTTTTTTAGAACATTGAACTTATTCCAGTCGGTTATATATATCTACTCTTACTAGGATAATAAATCATAGAATATATGCCCTCACATAACCTTGCTAATCTTCAGTTACAGCTAACAAACACCATCAACCACGAATTCAAAATTGCTGTAGCAATTGCACACTTCACAAGATTCTTCCGTTGTCCACATCACATACAATTCAACAAACATAAAGTTCTAGCCCGATTTAGCTGCATAGATGTTTCACAAGGACCGCTCCACCATGTCAAATATCCTAATACTCTAGTGTTGTTTACATTGCTAATGAAAGGATAGGAATGTACTGGTTCACTAAAATTTCTAAATGACTACTCACTTGATGAACACTCATTGCGACTTGTCGTCGATTTGCAGCACGATGGACTTGCTGTTGAGCTACTGAGTAATAACCTTGAGTTTAATAAGAAGCTATGGAGAGAGATCTGGCAGCAACACAATTGGGAGGTCGCAAACTCCTCGGATGTTGAACTCCCACGGGCAAAGCAACTAACTCCCTCCGGGTTTGACAACGAACTACCGAGGTTAAATTCTTTCCCAGGGATAGAGCAGCAAACTCACACTAAGGTTTTTACTTGACATACCTCTGTTTCCAAATACATGTTTAGTAACACTCCACGATTGTCTGTGATCTTGCCAAGCAATCTTCCCGTCCTCATTGTTAGCCACTTCTGCCATGCTAAACTTGCAATGCAATCTTTATGTCGTGTCCGGTGTCTGACTACAGTGTAGTTCAATGTCCAAGCGATGTCTCATACTCGTTTCCGTCAGTGATGAATATGTAAAATTAAGCAGTTCAATCCAAGTTCGATCAATAGTAAAATAATAATGGAAGAATACAAATAATCACAACTGTATTTTTGATGGTTAGACATTGAAGTTTTTACTACAAGAGGTGGTTAGTTGTTGCACGCAAAAACCAAATTGATCCTTATTAAGTGACATGTTCTCAAGTTTCAGCTAACATATGCAACATTTTCACAATTGAACCACCCGTTTCTTTCCTCAATTATTTAACTGCGGCTACACTCGGCTCTTGTATGTTCTCCTTCATCAATCTAACATTGTAGAAAAACAATCCTCATCATAACATTTAAATTATGTACATCCCAAAACCAGACTGCAACACTAATTTGTAATCGACAATCAACCATGTCTTGACACAATTACCAAATATGAACTCATACAGTGTAGCAAACCATCATATGAACATCCTTTGTTAGAACAGTGAACCTATTCCAGTCGGTTACATATATCTACTCTTACCAGGATAGTGAATCACAGAATATATGCCCTCACATAACCTTGCTAATCTTCAGTTACAAGTAACAAACACCAACAACCATGAATCCAAAATTGCTTTAGCAATTGCACACATCACAAGATTCTTCTGTTGTCTACATTACATACAATTCAACAAACATAAAATTCTAGCCCGATTTAGCTGCATAGATGTTTCACAAGGACCGCTCCATCATGTCCTAATAAAATATCCTAATACTCTAGTGTTTTTACATTGCTAATGGAAGGCTAAGAATGTACTGGTTTAGTGAAATTACTAAATGACTACTCACTTGACGGACACTCATTGCGACTTGTTGTCGATCTGCAGCACGATGGACTTGCTGTTGAGCTACTGAGTAATAACCTTGAGTTAATAAGAAGCTATGGAGAGAGAGATCTGGCAGCAACACAATTGGGAGGTCGCAAACTCCTCGGATGTCGAACTCCCGCGGGAAAAGCAACTAACTCCCTCCGGGTTTGACAACGAACTACCGAGGTTAAATTCTTTCCCAGGGACACAGCAGCAAACTCACACTAAGGTTTTTACTTGACATACCTCTGTTTCCAAATACATGTTTAGTAACACTCGACGATTGTCTGTGATCTTGCCAAGCAATCTTCCCGTCCTCATTGTTAGCCACTTCTGCCATGCTAAACTTGCAATGCAATCTTTATGTCGTGTCCGGTGTCTGACTGCAGTGTAGTTCATTGTCCAAGCGGTCTCATACTCGTTTCCGTCAGTGATGAATATGTAAAATTAAGCAGTTCAATCCAAGTTCGATCAATAGAAAAATAATAATGGAAGAATACAAATAATCACAACTGTATTTTTGATGGTTAGACATTGAAGTTTTTACTACAAGAGGTGGTTAGTTGTTGCACGCAAAATCCAAATTGATCCTTATTAAGTGACATGTTCTCAAGTTTCAGCTAACATATGCAACATTTTCACAATTGAACCACCCGTTTCTTTCCTCAATTATTTAACTGCGGCTACACTCGGCTCTTGTATATTCTCCTTCATCAATCTAACATTGCAGAAAAACAATCCACATCATAACATTTAATTTATGTACATCCCAAAACAAGACTGCAACACTAATTTGTAATCGACAATCAACCATGTCTTGACACAATTACCAAATATGAACTCATATAGTGTAGCAAACCATCATATGAGCATCCTTTTTTAGAACATTGAACTTATTCCAGTCGGCTACATATATCTACTCTTACCAGGATAATAAATCACAGAATATATGCCCTCACATAACCTTGCTAATCTTCAGTTACAGCTAAAAAACACCATCAACCATGAATTCAAAATTGCTTTAGCAATTGCACACATCACAAGATTCTTCCGTCGTCCACATCACATACAATTCAACAAACATAAAGTTCTAGCCCAATTTAGCAGCATAGATGTTTCACAAGGACCGCTCCATCATGTCCTAATAAAATATCCTAATACTCTAGTGTTGTTTACATTGCTAATGGAAGGATAAGAATGTACTGGTTCACTGAAATTACTAAATGACTGCTCACTTAACAGACACTCATTGCGATTGAGTTAATAAGAAGCTATGGAGAGAGAGATCTGGCAGCAACACAATTGGGAGGTCGCAAACTCCTCGGATGTTGAACTCCCGCGGGCAAAGCAACTAACTCCCTCCGGGTTTGACAACGAACTACCGAGGTTAAATTCTTTCCCAGGGCCAGAGCAACAAACTCACACTAAGGTTTTCACTTGACATACCCCTGTTTCCAAAGACATGTTTAGTAACACTCCACGATTGTCTGTGATCTTGCCAAGCAATCTTCCCGTCCTCATTGTTAGCCACTTCTGCCATGCTAAACTTGCAATGCAATCTTTATGTCGTGTCCGGTGTTTGACTACAGTGTAGTTCAATGTCCAAGCGATGTCTCATACTCGTTTCCGTCAGTGATGAATATGTAAAATTAAGCAGTTCAATCCAAGTTCGATCAATAGTAAAATAATAATGGAAGAATACAAATAATCACAACTGTATTTTTGATGGTTAGACATTGAAGTTTTTACTACAAGAGGTGGTTAGTTGTTGCACGCAAAAACCAAATTGATCCTTATTAAGTGACATGTTCTCAAGTTTCAGCTAACATATGCAACATTTTCACAATTGAACCACCCGTTTCTTTCCTCCATTATTTAACTGCGGCTACACTCGGCTCTTGTATGTTCTCCTTCATCAATCTAACATTGTAGAAAAACAATCCACATCATAACATTTAATTTATGTACATCCCAAAACAAGACTGCAACACTAATTTGTAATCGACAATCAACCATGTCTTGACACAATTACCAAATATGAACTCATATAGTGTAGCAAACCATCATATGAGCATCCTTTTTTAGAACATTGAACTTATTCCAGTCGGCTACATATATCTACTCTTACCAGGATAATAAATCACAGAATATATGCCCTCACATAACCTTGCTAATCTTCAGTTACAGCTAACAAACACCATCAACAACGAATTCAAAATTGCTTTAGCAATTGCACACATCACAAGATTCTTCCGTTGTCCACATCACATACAATTCAACAAACATAAAGTTCTAGCCCAATTTAGCAGCATAGATGTTTCACAAGGACTGCTCCATCATGTCCTAATAAAATATCCTAATACTCTAGTGTTGTTTACATTGCTAATGGAAGGATAAGAATGTACTGGTTCACCGAAATTACTAAATTACTACTCACTTAACAGACACTCATTGCGACTTGATGTCGATCTGCAGCACGATGGACTTGCTGTAACCTTGAGTTAATAAGAGGCTATGGAGAGAGAGATCTGGCAGCAACACAATTGGGAGGTCGCAAACTCCTCGGATGTTGAACTCCCGCGGGCAAAGAAACTAACTCCTTCCGGGTTTGACAACGAACTACCGAGGTTAAATTCTTTCCCAGGGATAGAGCAGCAAACTCACACTAAGGTTTTCACTTGACATACCCCTGTTTCCGAATACATGTTTAGTAACACTCCACGATTGTCTGTGATCTTGCCAAGCAATCTTCCCGTCGTCATTGTTAGCCACTTCTGCCATGCTAAACTTGCAATGCAATCTTTATGTCGTGTCCGGTGTCTGACTGCAGTGTAGTTCAATGTCCAAGCGATGTCTCATACTCGTTTCCATCAGTGAATATGTAAAATTAAGCAGTTCAATCCAAGTTCGATCAATAGTAAAATAATAATGGAAGAATAGAAATAATCACAACTGTATTTTTGATGGTTAGACATTGAATTTTTTACTACAAGAGGTGGTTAGTTGTTGCACGCAAAAATCAAAATTATCCTTATTAAGTGACATGTTCTCATGTTTCAGCTAACATATGCACATCATAACATTTAATTTATGTACATCCCAAAATCAGACCGCAACACTAATTTGTAATCGACAATCAACCATGTCTTGACACAATTACCAAATATGAACTCATACAGTGTAGCAAACCATCATATGAGCATCCTTTGTTAGAACAGTGAACTTATTCCAGTCGGTTACATATATCTACTCTTACCAGGATAATGAATCACAGAATATATGCCCTCACATAACCTTGCTAATCTTCAGTTACAGGTAACAAACACCATCAACCACGAATCCAAAATTGCTTTAGCAATTGCACACATCACAAGATTCTTCTGTTGTCTACATGACATACAATTCAACAAACATAAAATTCTAGCCCGATTTAGCTGCATAGATGTTTCACAAGGACCGCTCCATCATGTCCTAATAAAATATCCCAATACTCTAGTGTTCTTACATTGCTAATGGAAGGATAAGAATGTACTGGTTCAGTGAAATTACTAAATGACTACTCACTTGACGGACACTCATTGCGACTTGTTGTCGATCTGCAGCACGATGGACTTGCTGTTGAGCTACTGAGTAATAACCTTGAGTTAATAAGAAGCTATGGAGAGAGAGATCTGGCAGCAACACAATTGGGAGGTCGCAAACTCCTCGGATGTCGAACTCCCGCGGGAAAAGCAACTAACTCCCTCCGGGTTTGACAACGAACTACCGAGGTTAAATTCTTTCCCAGGGACAGAGCAGCAAACTCACACTAAGGTTTTTACTTAACATACCCCTGTTTCCAAATACATGTTTAGTAACACTCCACGATTGTCTGTGATCTTGCCAAGCAATCTTCCCGTCCTCATTGTTAGCCACTTCTTCCATGCTAAACTTGCAATGCAATCTTTATGTCATGTCCGGTGTCTGACTGCAGTGTAGTTTATTGTCCAAGCGGTCTCATACTCGTTTTCGTCAGTGATGAATATGTAAAATTAAGCAGTTCAATCCAAGTTCGATCAATAGAAAAATAATAATGGAAGAATACAAATAATCACAACTGTATTTTTGATGGTTAGACATTGAAGTTTTTACTACAAGAGGTGGTTAGTTGTTGCACGCAAAAACCAAAATGATCCTTATTAAGTGACATGTTCTCAAGTTTCGGCTAACATATGCAATATTTTCACAATTGAACCACCCGTTTCTTTCCTCAATTATTTAACTACGGCTACACTCGGCTCTTGTATGTTCTCCTTCATCAATCTAACATTGTAGAAAAATAATCCACATCGTAACATTTAATTTATGTACATCCCAAAATCAGACTGCAACACTAATTTGTAATCGACAATCAACCATGTCTTGACACAATTACCAAATATGAACTCATACAGTGTAGCAAACCATCATATGAGCATCCTTTTTTAGAACATTGAACTTATTCCAGTCGGTTACATATATCTACTCTTACCAGGATAATAAATCACAGAATATATGCCCTCACATAACCTTGCTAATCTTTAGTTACAGCTAACAAACACCATCAACCACGAATCCTGTACTACAATTGACCTACCAAATAGAACATTCAACGATGAATTATTGAATTAAAATTGAGCTACCAAATACAACATTCAGCCTTAAAAACAGAGAACATAATCAAGGAGAACATAGCAGAGAAGTCGGCTACAATTGGTAGTAAATGATACATGTGTATGTACAGAATAGTGAGAAATCTGCAGTAGATGGGCATTAGACATATGGCGATCATTGCGGTACATGGGCATTAGACATGGTGAAATTCCATTACAGAAACATGCAAGTGCATCCGGCCGTGCTGCATCACATAGAGAGAGAACAGAGAGATACGTTGAGCCTGGAAGTGAAATGCAACGTCCACTATTTTAGCGTGATTTGTACGGCAGCTAGAGTGACGGTAGATGGCGGAGACAAAGAGCGTGGTCGTAGGTCTGCGGGGATCCTGTCGGTGAGGAACTGGAAGGGTTGGGGAGGAACTGCTAGCGGCACGAGTTGCTCCTGGAGGTCGACAAACCGGTCGGCGGTCGGAGTGCTCCAAGAGTTAGATGAACCGGTCGGCGAGGAATTGCAGCGGCGACACACGGGGTGAACCGTCTGGGAGGAGCACCTTCTTGATCCGGTTGGTGAGGAATTGCAGGGGCCCGAAGTGGAACTCCCTGTCCTGCACCGCTGTAGCCCCACCATGCAACAACGCCCTGCTCGCCTGCCTGCCCACGTTCCTCCCCGGATACCGCTTGCCCCGGTCTCTTCGCACAAGTGACAGACGACAGCCTTATCGTCTGCCCGCCTCCTCCCTCCTCTTCTTGTCGACCACCTACCGGATTCTCACCCTGTGCGCGTCCTCGCCGAGGTCCATCCCTAACGCGGCCGCCTTCCTCTCCTGCGCGCGGCCCCGATGAGGACCATCCCGATGCGGCCGCATTGTCCCCCTGAATCACCCTTACATCGGCAGAGCGAAAGGCCAGAGGTAGGAGAATACGTTGATTCGGTAGTGCAGGACCGGTCGGCGGCAGCGGCGGTGTTGAGGGTTCTCGGCGTCAGCGGAGACAACAATGCCGACCAGGGGATAAGAATCAGTCCTCGCGGTCGTTGATACCTTGGTTTTATCTACTTTATTGTGTTTTTTCCACACTTTGGAGTACTTTTCATATGATTTCTTGGACTAACCTATTAGCAAGAGCCAGAGTGCCAGCTGCCTGTTTTCTGCAGTTTTTGGTTCCAGGAAGTCAGAAAATAAATATTCTCGGAGTTGGACGGGACAAAAGCCAAAGTCACTATTTTACCGGGAGACATCTAGAGCCAGAATACGAGACGGAGAGGAGCCAGGGGGCCACCACACCACCTGGCCGTGCGGGCCAGGCCTGGCTGTGCCAGGGGGTGGTGTGGCCAGCCCAGGCACCCCCTCGGCCTCTCCTTCCGCCTATATATTTCCTTCGATACCAATACCCTAAGTAACCGATCAAAATTCCACGAAAGAGTCTGTAGTCGCTGTCATCTCCATCCCTAGATCGGGAGGGATCTGAAGCTCTTCCCGGCACCCTGCCGAAGAGGGGAATTCACCCTGGAGGCCTTCTTCATCATCATGCAAGCCTCCGGTGTGATGCATGAGTAGTTCATCTCTGGACTACGGGTCCATGTAGTAGCTAGATGGCTGGTTTTCCTCCTTTGTGCTTTCATGTCTAGGTCTTGTGAGCTCCGTTCATGATCAATATCATCTATTTGTAATTCTACATGTTGTGTTTGCGGGGATCCGATGGATATTGAGATGCTATTTCAGATTGATTATTGATTCTATCATGTCTTTGTTATTTGTGATCTTGCATGCTTTCCGTTGTTAGTAGCTATCCTTGCCAAGTAGATGCTAGCAACTCCAAGAGTTACTATTTATGCTCGATAGTGGGTTCATGCCTCTGGTAATCTGGGGAAGTGACAGAAATCTCCAAGGTACTAGACGTGATGTTGCTACTAGGGAGAAAACAACAATCCTTTGTTCATAGAACAATCGTATTGTTTACTTTACACGCAATTCATAATGCAATAATCTATTGCTTGCAACTTAATACCGGAGGGGGTTCGGATGATAACCTGAAGGTGGATTATTAGTCATAGATGCAGTTGGATGGCGGTCTATGTATAATGTTGTAATGCCCAATCAAGTCTCAAAGGAGTCAAGATGATTAGTATATGCTTGTATGCTTTCTCGATGTTTGTCAATTGCCCCGCTGTAATTGTTCACCCAACATGTTATCTATCTTAAGGAGAGCCACCTCTAGTGAACTATGGACCCCGGTCCTTACTTTTACATTCAATCTACAATCAAAATGTTTACTGCTTTGTGTTTACTTTCTGCAAACTATTACTTCCTTCCATTCGATACGTTCAATCCTTTATTTTCAGCAAAACCGGTGAGATTGACAACCTCATCGCAAGTTGGGGACAGAGTTTTGTGGTTGTGTTGTGCAGGTCTCCACGTTGCTACTAGCACCGGTAGTGCGCCCTGCCAAGGCTTAGCTAGCAACACCTTTGGGGTGTTTCCTTGCTCCTACTGGTTCGATAACCTTGGTTTCATAACTGAGGGAAACTTAGTTCTGTGCTCATCATACCTTCCTCTTGGGGTTCCCCAACGAGCTCATCAATCACGAGCCATCAAGGACAACGGGTCTAGGGTGCCTCAGCACGATGGTCTCGTGGGGGATGCACCCAGCTCCGTCGGTGTCTTGGGGGTTGTGGAGGGTCGCCGTGGGTGGCAGGCTGGCTGCTGCGCGGTGTCCCTGATTGTCAGGGGGATGACCTCCGGATATCCCAACCGAACAAGAACTACGGCAGTCGGTTCGCGTCCGGCTGACTGAGCGGAGCCGGACACGAGCAAGTCACACCGACTACTATGCGGTAGCCGGAACCAGGAAGAGCGACAAGGTTCAAGACCGGCTGCACCAGCATAGCTGGACGCAATCAGAAGGACATGGCGACATGCTGCATAGTGTGCGGTACTCCCTGGTACGACGACAATACCCGCAACTACACGACCATACCAAAGACTTTGTTGGGTGACGCGAGCACAATGGCCACATGCTGACGACAGGCTCGCACGGTGTTCACTGTACCCATGATGACCCTACATCATGTACCTCGATGGAATGTAACCGTACCGGATACTGTAGATGACCAGCCGGCTAGGACCCCGCCTATGGGGCCCACCAACCGGACTGGCCAGTGAGACTGTTGCCCCTCTGCCTATATAAGGAGTGGCAAGGCTCTCGTAGCAAGGGTTGGTTGGTGTGCATTTAAGAAGGTAGATAGAAGATACAACTCTAGGAGCGATTGTAGTCCATATACCACAGATAGTCAGATCGGCAGGAGTAGGAGATTTACCTCACCACGAGGGCTTCAAACCTGGGTACTTCTTGTGTCTCGCTACACTTGCTCGTATCCAATCCCGCCTGCGGACGTCGTCGAGAGCTTCCCTGCTAGTCCCCACACCTCTATCTAACCTGTTTAGGTACTGCCGTTCCCAATACAACGACAGTTGGCGCCCACCATGGGGCGAGATGGTGAGCGCGTGGCCTCCGGCCTAGTGCTTACGCTGGGCAAGTTCGACTACATCATCGATTACGCTTCATGTTTTGCCGGATCCATGTTTTCGGCAAATGACTCCATTCTGCTTTTTCGGCGACCTCCCAGTCTATGTCGCCACCGTGTCGGAATGTTTCCCTAGGGAGATCGTCTCCGTTACGGAGCCGCTGCACCTTGATAGCGGTGCCTCTGTCGCTCCTCACGACGTCGAGGTCATGATGGCCGACTCCATCTCCCAGCCTCGCCGTCCTCAGGAGCAGGGCGCGGATGAGGTCGGAACTTCCGCCTCGCCGCGGTCGAAGAACCCGGTGGAAGAGGCCATCAACCGGCTCCTGACGCTGGTTAACCTCGGGGACAACCCAGAGGAGGCGGAGACCAACTTCACCATGGAGAGGCAGCTCCTCCTGCAAGAAGCCATCGAGCTGGCTGCGGCCAAGAAGCAGATCGACATCACCCGGCGCGAGTACGACCGCGCCCATGGCCACACTCCGGCTATCACGGAGCCGAGCCGGCGCGGGAAAGTGCGGCGCCGGGGTGGAGAGCTCGGTGGAAGGATGGATGGGACGGCAAGCCGGATCCGCCACCGGCTCTCATCCGACCCGGCTACAGCACGCCCATTAAGAACCTGCACGCGGCGCGAGCCGCGGCGGACGACCTGACCAACTTGGAGGGCGAGGAGCGAGACCGGCAGCATGCCCGGGTATAGGAGCTCCTCCGGATCACTGACGAGTAGGCTGATGCCATCCGGCAGATGCACGAGGGCCCCAACTGCTCCAGGGGAAGCAAGCCGCCCGGAAATAGCAAGGGCGCACCCCGCGAGACCCAGCGGACGTCCTCCCTCCGGCTAAGGCCCACAGCAAGCGCCACAGCTCTAGCAACAAGGGCCAGACGCGTTAGGAGCAGACGGTGAACAACAACCCACCACCACCTCCTCCACCAACCGGAGCACCGCGACCTGCCGGTTCCCATCTCTCGGGCTGGGTAGGAGCGCCCAACCTGGATCGTCTAGATGCCTGCAACCGCATCGAGCTCCTTGCTCAAGCGCGCGTCACGGAAGAGGAAGACTCCACCAGGCCAGTTTGTTTCGAACCTCGCATCTGGAACAAGCCATTTCTGGATAAGTTTACCCTACCCCGGGATACCCCCAAGTACGACAGCAGCATGAAGCCAGAGGACTGGCTGACCGACTATGCCACGGCAGTCAGCATCGCCCATGGGTACAAGCGCACGGTCATGCGTTATGTCCCCCTCATGCTAACCGGGTCAGCGAGGACATGGTTCAACAGCCTCGCGCCTAACAGCATCAACGCCTGGCCAGATTTTGAGAAGGTGTTTGTTCGCAACTTCAATGGCACGTACAAGCGTCTGGGCCGCTCGTACGACCTGGTCTTGTGCGTCCAGGGTGACCGCGAGTCAGACCGCGAGTACCTCGCCAGGTGGACGGAGCTGCACAACACCTGCGAGGGCATCCTGGAGAGCTAGGCGATCGGGTTCTTCATCGAGGGGTGCCGAGAAGGCACGATGGTTCACCACCGGCTACTGTGTGACGAGCCAGAAACCATGCGGAGCTCATGACGGTTGCGGACCAGTACGCCACGGCTGACGCTGCAATGAAGAAACCTCTCTGGGTGAGTGCTGATGGGCGTCTGACTCCTTCAGAGCCGGCTCGCGACCGGCCAAGCAATCCGCCTGGAGAAGCCGGATCCTCTAGGCGCCATGACAATGACAACCGGCTCCATGGGGACCGCCAAGCCGGACAACATAAGCCTCGCTACCATGCGCGGCAGGTCAATGCCGTGGAGGGTGCGCCCGACGCACCGGCTAGCGACGCAAGAAGGTAGAAGCAGCGGCTCACCTTTGACCAAATGTTCGACGCCCCGTGCAAGTGGCATAGCGGTCCCTTCAAGCCGTCTACGCACACCACCCGGAACTGTAGCTAGACCCGCCAGCTGAAGGACCAAGGCAACCAGCAACGGCTACCCCCGCCCCTCCCAGTGGACCCCCACCGCCGGCTAGGGGAGCCGGCAATGATGGTAACGGTGGCAACGACGACAACAATAACAATGGCTACCCCCAGCCACACGCCTCCTACCACATCTTTGAGACTGAGCTGGACGACAAGCACATCCACAGACGACGCTCCAAGGAGGTCAATGCCATCATCTCCCCGGTCCCCTAGTACTTGAACTGGTCGGCGACCCCCATCACCTAGAGTCAGGAGGATCAGCCGGATCAGCTTCCGAATCCCGGGGGATACACCATGGTGCTTGACCCCCTCATCGTCTCCAACGAACGCACCTGCCACTTTTCGCGCATCCTCATTGATGGGGGCAGCAGCCTCAACCTGCTCTACCGGTCATTGCTGGAGAAGCTTGGCATCCACGAGTGCGACATGCGCTCGACTACCACAACGTTCCATGTCGTACTGCCGGGGGCGGCTTGCGCTCCGCTGGGGAAAATCTAGGTGGACGTCATCTTTGGGACCGAGGAGAACTTCCTGCGTGAGCCGGTATAACCAGAGGTGGTGAACCTGTCGAGTTCCTACCATGCTCTCCTCGGGCGCCCCGCCCTCGCCAAGTTCATCGCCGTCCCCCACTATGCATATCTCAAGACGAAGATACCGGGGCCAAACGGTGTGATCATGATGTCTACGCACTTCTATTCTTGTAGACAGTTGTTGGGCCTCCAAGTGTAGAGGTTTGTAGAACAGCAGCAAGTTTTCTCTTAAGTGGATCACCCAAGGTTTATCGAACTCAGGGAGGAAGTGGTCAAAGGTATCCCCTCTCAAGCAACCCTGCAATCAAGATACAAGAAGTCTCTTGTGTCCCCAACACACCCAATACACTTGTCAGGTGTATAGGTGCACTAGTTCGGCAAAGAGATAGTGAAATACAGGTGGTATGGATATAAGACAACGGTGCCAACAAATAGCTTGATGGCGTGGAAGAGACTTAAGCAAAACTGAAATAAAGATGGAAGAAAGCAACATGTAACATATCTAATTGCAAACGGTGTATCAATGCTTAGAAACAAGGCCTAGGGATCATACTTTCACTAGTGAACATTCTCATATAAATATATTCTTCTTTATGATACTACGCTGAACTACTCTCCGGTTGGACACTCTAATCGTTGGTAGGGCTATAACAACACACCTCAAAGGAAGCCTTTCCCATCTAGAAAACCCCACACTGTCACCGTGAGTACTAGATGAGTCCAACAAACACCACAATTTCATAAAGACATCCAACTCCAAATATAACTCATAACAAGTATTTGTAATCTCTAGCCTAAGTGCCACCATGGTGAGCACGTTGTCACTTTCACACACATGGGGAGAGCAGAGATTCATTAAAGCACTTGAGTAGCAGAATAGATCTATAGATTACAAGCTCATGATCACAATATGATCATGCATAGAGAGAGATATGAACACATAGCTACCGGTAGAACCCTTAGCCTCGAGAGAGAACTACTCCCTCCTCATCATGGTAATCAGCAATGGCGATAGAGATGGTGGTGGAGATCGATGGAGATGGCTCCGGGGCACTTCCCTATCCCGGCAGGGTGCCGGAACAGAGACTTTCTGTCCGCCGAATCTCCCCTTCGGTGGCGGCGGCGCTGCGGAACTTTTTGTGGATTTATGATTGACGATCTAGGGTTTATGCCTCAGGAGGCTTCTTATAGGCCAGAGGGCAAGGTCGGTGGGCGGCCAGGGGGCCCACACCACCTGGTGGCGCGGCCAGGGCTAGCCCGCGCGACCACATGGTGTGGCCGCCCTGTCGCCCCTCTCCGTCTCGTCTTCTGGCTCCGTGAGTCTTCGGGTAAAGTATCGACTTTGGCTTTTTCCGGTCCAATTCCGAGAATATTGATTTTCTGACTTTCCTGGAACCAAAAACAGCAGAAAACAGGCTACTGGCACTGTGGCATCTTATTAATAGGTTAGTTCAAGAAATTCTATGAAAAGTACTCCAAAGTGTGGACAAAACACAAGAAAGTAGATAAAGCCAAGCATGGAACATCAAAAATTATAGATACATTTGCAATGTATCAACATCCTCAAGCTTAACTCATGCTCGTCCTCGAGTAGGTAAGTGATAAAAAAGAAAGAATAATTTTTGAGGTGACATGCACCATCATAAACTTGATCAAAGTATTTGTAAAACATTCAAAGCTAGGATCAAAGTACTTCAATCATAACATGAAAGACAAAGTTCTAGCAATAAGACAAAGAAACTATGATGCAACATGAAAAGGCACAAACAAAAGATTCATGAATAACATGCTTTGCAAGAAGTTTGTTTGTTTCACATAAAGAAAACATAGCATAATAGCATTCAGCTTGTCCCTCAATAGAGTAGCAAATATAAATGCATAGGACACCTTCAAATTTCATAAGAGTGACTAGATACAATAGTTTAAAACAAGCAATATCAAGTTATGCATCAATAAACTAGTCTTGGGACAATGCACGTAGAAATAAGAATGGCCACTATGCTCTCAAAGTAGGTGCATAAAGATAGAAGGTGGAGACTCAATATAATGGTGGAAGAAAGGCCTTTGTAAAAGGAAGTAGGGATTCAAGTCTCATAAAGAGCTTCCAAAAATTATGGTACTTATAGCTTTCAGCTCTCATTGCCCCTATCATAAGAATCTTTAAGGTGATTAATGTTAAAGTGACACAACTAAGAGGATATGCTTGACAAGTTATAAGTCGAAATCTCATGCCCCTTACTTACGAAGACCGAACCTCATGCTACTCAACTTTAGTCACGAGTAAGCTCTTGTCATTGTAAGTACATATGTATCATAAAGAACCGCCAACGGGCTACCCCTTGCACATGATACAGGAGCTATCCCATAATCAAAATGACAAGGCAAGCAGACAATGAGCATCTCGGTAAACTTTTTATTTGCTAGTTGCATAGGTTTTTATTGAGGATGCTTCATAGAGTGATCATTATGGTGATGCTGCAAGTTTCCACCATGATTAGGCATGGCTTAGGCTAGCAGCCCAGGCGTTTCTCTAACACATATACAAACTCCATGATCTTACAAGTTCCACTTTTATTTCACACCGCCGGGATCCATAAGCAAAAGAACATGATATCAACGGGGTACAAAGTACAAGCGCAATGTTGAAAGCGTTCCCCATGATACATGGTTTTGCTAATTTCAACTTATAAAGCGCAAGCATATACGCAACAAAGAAGGACCCAATGGTTCAAGTTTATTAGATGCAAAAAAGTAAAGTGTGCCATCAAGTTCGTGAGAGCTTTAATCACTAGTTTTCTCATAACAAGTTTAATTTGGAAGGTAAACAAAAACATGAATATACTTGGAATAGCATATGCTAGTAGGTAGGTATGGTGGACTCTTTGGAATAACTTGGTTTAAGGAGTTGGATGCATGAGTGGAACACATACTTGGTTGTGGAGGCTAGCAAAAGACTAGGAGCGACAAACTAAGAGAGCAATAATGGCCATAATCACGCAGAGCGACAAAACATCATTGATCAAAGCATAAAGTGACACTACAAGTTGAAAACTAAAGGATCATAAAGGCTTATGGTGACTTGAGATAGTCATAACATGGTGTGAGCATGCGCCAAGTCAACCCAAATAAAGCATCAAAGGAGAATACCACTATACTATGCTTTAATATGCTAAAACAACGCATGATTCATCCAAGGCACATTAAGCAATCTCAATTGTTTATAACAAGTCATGCTACAACAAAGAATACTAAGCATAAAGCAAAAACAATATCAAGCATGACATGACAAAGCATAGGCCACAGTCAAAAACAAGCTCTTTTTACCACATAAGTATGAACTTTCCTACTCTTTTCCAATCCAAACCAAAGTATTTGCAAACCAATGTATGAAAGAGGGGGTCCAACCAATTTATTCAGCAAACTAAGCAAACAAACCAGACCAAAAACCAAAATGAAACCGAAAAAGAAGACGCTCCAAGAACAACACAACTGTGCATGAAATAATAAAAATGAAGCGTTTGGAAGAAACCTGGGATTTTTATTGATGAAGAGGGGGATGCCTTGGGCAAGCAAAGCATATGAAAGTCACAAGGAAAACAAAAGCAAGCAAAGCAATACGATCGGATAAAAAGGGAGGCGAAGCTCCCATAGGTTCACCTGGTGTTAGAGACAGCCGGCACAAGCGACAGAGTTCAACAAGACAAAATAATTACATAGTCACCCAGCACCCCAGGGATCATATTTAAGCTGCGGGGCCCTTGCCATGAGGAGGGACCTGGCCAGAGGTGGTTTCGGGAGGCAGAGGAGGCACGCTGGCAGTTCCGGCTCCGACATCCCCGCCAGTCGGCTGCGACGAGGCTTCGGCTCCCGCATCGTGTGTCCCGGCGGACTCCGAGTCAGTGATGACCTCGTCTACGTCCGCATATTCGGCAATCTTGATGGCGGAGGCGCGGAGCTCCGGATGGGCTTGGCGGATGGCGACGAGGTCGGTGCCAGCGCGGAAGCCCCCCGTCAATTTTCTCGACGCGGGCGTCCTTGTACCAGGAGAGCATCAAGGCCAAGTCCATCTCTGCTCCGGCTCGCACCGCGAGGTCCCGCAGACGATCGACGACAGCCGGTACATCCGTCACCTTGGCCGCCAGCTAGGCGATTGTCTCCGGAGCCGCCGCGTCCAGCCACAGGAACTCGAAGACCGCCTGAGCTGCTAGGCGCAGATTAGCAGCCTCGTCGCCAAGAAGGATGGCCAGCTCCTAGGAAGTGGGTTGCTCTCCTGGCCAGTTCTCCTGCAGCCGGTTGTGTACCCCAGCAAGTCTACACCGGGATAAAACGCTGTCAAAAAAAGAAGGTCAGGTCCGGCTACCGGATCCGGACAAGAAAAGCTAGTCGGAAAACTACTTACCCTTCACGGTGCACCCAATCTGCATTAGCTCCTGGAGCAGAGCCTTCTCCCGAACCGTCAGCCGTTTGACCTCCTTCTCCTAGTCCTTGTTCTGGGTGTTGAGGAGGTCAAAGGACTGGGCCCGGCTGGCGAGGGCGGCGTCGCACTCCTTGATGGTGGCCTCCAGGGCATCCACCTTGGAATGCCAATCCTTGTTCTGCAGTCGGAGCGTGGAGTTGGACTTGCTCAGCCGGTTGTTCACCTTCTTCAGGCGATCGATCTCCCGCTTGGCACACACCAAGATGGCTACGAGAAACCAGCTATTAGCAAAAAAAAAAGAAAACAAAATAGGAAGAAGGAATCCGGCTACTAAAACCGAGTAAAAAGACTTACTCTGTGAGGTCCCGTTGGCGGCAGCCAGTTTCTGCTCCAGGGTCCGGTTGCCGCCAGCCGTGGCCTCGAGCAGCCGAATCTCCTTCACCTCTAGCTCAAGGGTGGTAGCCATATCCACCAGCGAGGCAGCTGAGGATGCGTCATCATCAACGGCGTTGACAGTCAGCGACTCCTTTGCCTCCAGTACGACCGTTTGACACTCCTCCCTTGGCTCGTCATCGGACTTGTCGTCGGCGACGACCACGAGCTCCTTGTCGGTGGAAGCCCTTTGCACCGCCGCGGGGGAACTACCTCCACTTTGTGGGGTCACCGCAGCTGGTTTCAGCTGCACCACCGTGGTCGGTGGAGCGTCCCCTGCTCTAGCTCCGGTGGCCGGATCAGCCCGAGGCGGGGGTGGAGACGAATCCCTAGGCGAAGGAGGAGGAGCAGGAGCAGCAAGAGGTGGCGCGGTGTCCGACGCGTGGGGCGGCAAACCAGTGGGCGCCCGCGCTGGGCTCATGGCACCGAAGGAGACGAGCAAGTTGGAAAACGTAAGAGAAGGGAAATAAGAAAGCAATTAAGGCAAAAGACAAAAAAGTCGTCTAAGAGCAAAAAGAGGAAAAGACGTAAAGTCGGAAGGTAACTTACCCCTGCACTAGGGGGTCACTCCTTCTTTCAGCCAAGGCGGCTGGGGGGAAGGGCACCAGTCTGGGTCCTCTTGGGGGCTGGCTCCTCCATGGCAGGCCGATTGGACCTGCC
Source organism: Avena eriantha (assembly GCA_910589775.1). NCBI lineage: Eukaryota > Viridiplantae > Streptophyta > Magnoliopsida > Poales > Poaceae > Avena > Avena eriantha. Next base: position 531,219,874 of record OU342745.1, on the reverse strand, counting down.
TCCTCCTCCACCGGACCGGCTAGAGCCGCTCCCACCGGCGCCAGAACGGCTAGAGCTGCTCCCACCAGCGCTCGACCGACCAGAGTCGCCGTCCGCCGCGCGGCGCCGAGCTGGCTTGGGAGCCGACACGGCCTCCTCCTCCTCATCGACCTCCGCGTGGGGGTCGTGCACCAGCTCGTCGTTCCGGCTGGGGGAGATGTCACCGTTCCCATCTGACGCCTCACCGGACCGGCGAGCACGCGGCTCGGGAAGGTCAGGCCTGAAGTTCTGGAGGGGGGTCTCGCCCTCCTCCTGAATGATGCAGGGGAAGGTCTACAATAGAAAGAAGGACCAGGAAAAAAAAAACCGGCCGGCGAGAAACTTACCTGGGGCGCGCGGTTGTCGCGGCTGTAGGGGGCTAACCCGAACTTCCAGTGCTCCGGTAGCCGCTCCTTCATAATCGTCCACACCCACTCCTATAAGTTGTGGTAGCGGGGATCATGGCGGGACAGCCAGGTCGGGTCCAGCCGGCCGGAGTAGAAGCACATCTTGTGTACGTGCTACTGCAGCGGCATCATCAGCTGGGACATCCAGCTAAGCGTGATGTCCAGGCCGGTCAAGTCGGCGGTGACGAGGGAGCGCATCCGCTGCAACTTCACGTCTGACTCTGCCTTCTCCCCGTGGATCTTCAGGTCCCAATTTTGCCGGCTAGATTCCACGTCCTGGAAAGCCGGCAGATTGATCCGGTCGACGGTGGTGATGTTGCTGACGTAGAAGTACGACTGGTGCCACAATCGCATTCTGTCCTGCAGCCGGAACTTCAGGAAGCCGGTCTGCGTGCGGGAGTATATGGAGGCGCCGCCACACGTCACCAGTGGTCCTTGGGTAAACTGCACCTGCGGCCGGACGCAGAACAGCCGGCAGAACAACCCGAGATCCGGCTGGATCCCGAGGTAGCTCTCACAGAACACCACGAAGTGCACCAGCGTGCCGATGGCGTTGGCGCCGAGGTGGTGGAGGCGCAAATCGAAGAATGCAAGGAAGGTGAGGAAGAACGGGTGCACCGGCAACGCGAAGCCGCGGGTGAGGTACGAGAGGAAGATGACCCGGTCCTCCTCTGTCGGGTGTGGTGACTCCTCCCCTGGCGGCGCCAGGCACACCTTCACCTCCGATTTCGGCGGCAGAACACGGGTGGCGTGATACTTCTCGATGTGCACCTCCGTGATAGAGGAGCCGCACCAGGGGCCGCGCTCCGAGGCCATTGCCGGTTCGCTGGCCGTCGTGCCGGCTGAGGAGTGGCGGTGGCCCGTCTCTCCGGCGACACTAAACGGGCGGCGCGGCGAGCAACGACGGCAAGAACAAGCGAGGTGTGGCGAGAAGGCAAGGGCACAAGGAGGAGACTGAGGAGGCAAGGGCACAAGCAATATCAAGTTATGCATCAATCAACTAGTCTTGGGACAATGCACATAGAAATAAGAATGGCCACTATGCTCTCAAAGTAGGTGCATAAAGATAGAAGGTGGAGACTCAATATAATGGTGGAAGAAAGGCCTTTGTAAAAGGAAGTAGGGATTCAAGTCTCATAAAGAGCTTCCAGAAATTATGGTACTTATATCTTTCAGCTCTCATTGCCCCTATCATAAGAATCTTTAAGGCGATTAAGGTTAAAGTGACACAACTAAGAGGATATGCTTGACAAGTTATAAGTCGAAATCTCATGCCCCTTACTTACGAAGACCGAACCTCATGCTACTCAACTTTAGTCACGAGTAAGCTCTTGTCATTGTAAGTACATATATATCATAAAGAACCGCCAACGGGGTACCCCTTGCACATGATACAGGAGCTATCCCATAATCAAAATGACAAGGCAAGCAGACAATGAGCATCTCGGTAAACTTTTTATTTGCTAGTTGCATAGGTTTTTATTGAGGATGCTTCATAGAGTGATCATTATGGTGATGCTGCAAGTTTCCACCATGATTAGGCATGGCTTAGGCTAGATGCCCAGGCGTTTCTCTAACACATATACAAACTCCATGATCTTACAAGTTCCACTTTTATTTCACACCACCGGGATCCATAAGCAAAAGAACATGATATCAAAGGGGTACAAAGTACAAGCGCAATGTTGAAAGCGTTCCCCATGATACATGGTTTTGCTAATTTCAACTTATAAAGCGCAAGCATATACGCAACAAAGAAGGACCCGATGGTTCAAGTTTATTAGATGCAAAAAAGTAAAGTGTGCCATCAAGTTCGTGAGAGCTTTAATCACTAGTTTTCTCATAACAAGTTTAATTTGGAAGGTAAACAAAAACATGAATATACTTGGAATAGCATATGCTAGTAGGTAGGTATGATGGACTCTTTGGAATAACTTGGTTTAAGGAGTTGGATGCATGAGTGGAACTCATACTTGGTTGTGGAGGCTAGCAAAAGACTAGGAGCGACAAACTAAGAGAGCAATAATGGCCATAATCATGCAGAGCGACAAAACATCATTGATCAAAGCATAAAGTGACACTACAAGTTGAAGACCAAAGGATCATAAAGGCTTATGGTGACTTGAGATAGTCATAACATGGTGTGAGCATGCGCCAAGTCAACCCAAATAAAGCATCAAAGGAGAATACCACTATACTATGCTTTAATATGCTAAAACAATGCATGATTCATCCAAGGCACATTAAGCAATCTCAATTGTTTATAACAAGTCATGCTACAACAAAGAATACTAAGCATAAAGCCAAAACAATATCAAGCATGACATGACAAAGCATAGGCCACAGTCAAAAACAAGCTCTTTTTACCACATAAGTATGAACTTTCCTACTCTTTTCCAATCCAAACCAAACTATTTGCAAACCAATGTATGAAAGAGGGGGTCCAACCAATTTATTCAGCAAACAAAGCATACAAACCAGACCAAAAACCAAAATGAAAACGAAAAAGAAGACGCTCCAAGAACAACAGAACTGTGCATGAAATAATAAAAATGAAGCGTTTGGAAGAAACCTGGGATTTTTATTGATGAAGAGGGGGATGCCTTGGGCAAGCAAAGCATATGAAAGTCACAAGGAAAACAAAAGCAAGCAAAGCAGTACGATCGGATAAAAAGGGAGGCGAAGCTCCCATAGGTTCACCTGGTGTTAGAGACAGCCGGCACAAGCGACAGAGTTAGACAAGACAAAATAATTACATAGTCACCCAGCACCCCAGGGATCATATTTAAGCTGCGGGGCCCTTGCCATGAGGAGGGACCTGGCCAGAGGCGGTTTCGGGAGGCAGAGGAAGCGCGCTGGCAGTTCCGGCTCCGACATCCCCGCCAGTCGGCTGCGACGAGGCTTCGGCTCCCGCATCGTGCGTCCCGGCGGACTCCGAGTCAGTGATGACCTCGTCGACGTCCGCATATTCGGCAATCTTGATGGCGGAGGCGCGGAGCTCCGGATGGGCTTGGCGGATGGCGACGAGGTCGGTGCCGGCGCGGAAGCCCCCCGTCAATCTTCTCGACGCGGGCGTCCTTGTACCAGGAGAGCATCAAGGCCAAGTCCATCTCTGCTCCGGCTCGCACCGCGAGGTCCCGCAGATGATCGACGACAGCCGGTACATCCGTCACCTTGGCCGCCAGCTAGGCGATTGTCTCCGGAGCCGCCGCGTCCAGCCACAGGAACTCGAAGACCGCCTGATCCGCTAGGCGCAGCTTAGCAGCCTCGTCGCCAAGAAGGACGACCAGCTCCTAGGAAGTGGGTTGCTCTCCTGGCCAGTTCTCCTACAGCCGGTTGTGTACGCCAGCAAGTCTACACCGGGATAAAACGCTGTCAAAAAAAGAAGGTCAGGTCTGGCTACCGGATCCGGACAAGAAAAGCTAGTCGGAAAACTACTTACCCTTCACGGTGCACCCAATCTGGATTAGCTCCTCGAGCAGAGCCTTCTCCCGAACCGTCAGCCGTTTGACCTCCTTCTCCTAGTCCTTGTTCTGGGTGTTGAGGAGGTCAAAGGACTGGGCCCGGCTGGCGAGGGCGGCGTCGCACTCCTTGATGGTGGCCTCCAGGGCATCCACCTTGGAATGCCAGTCCTTGTTCTGCAGTCGGAGCGTGGAGTTGGACTTGCTCAGCCGGTTGTTCACCTTCTTCAGGCGATCAATCTCCCGCTTGGCACACACCAAGATGGCTACGAGAAACCAGCTATTAGCAAAAAAACAGAAAATAAAATAGGAAGAAGGAATCCGGCTACTAAAACCGAGTAAAAAGACTTTGTGAGGTCCCGTTGGCGGCAGCCAGTTTTTGCTCCAGGGTCGGGTTGCCGCCAGCCGTGGCCTCGAGAAGCCGGATCTCCTTCACCGCTAGCTCAAGGGTGGTAGCCATATCCACCAGCGATGCAGCTGAGGAAGCGTCATCATCAACGGCGTTGACAGTCAGCGACTCCTTTGCCTCCAGCACGACCGTTTGACGCTCCTCCCTTGGCTCGTCGTCAGACTTGTCGTCGGCGACGACCACGAGCTCCTTGCCGGTGGAAGCCCTCTACGCCGCCGCGGGGGAACTACCTCCACTTTGTGGGGTCGCCGCAGCCGGTTTCAGCTGCACCACCGTGGTTGGTGGAGCATCCCCTACTCTAGCTCCGGTAGCCGGATCAGCCCGAGGCGGGGGTGGAGACGAATCCCTAGGCGAAGGAGGAGGAGCAGGAGCAGCAAGAGGTAGCGCGGTGTCCGACGCGTGGGGCGGCAAACCAGTGGGCGCCCGCGCTGGGCTCATGGCACCGAAGGAGACGAGCAAGTTGGAAAACGTAAGAGAAGGGAAATAAGAAAGCAATTAAGGCAAAAGACAAAAAAGTCGTCTAAGAGCAAAAAGAGGAAAAGACGTAAAGACGGAAGGTAACTTACCCCTGCACTAGGGGGGTCACCCCTTCTTTCAGCCAAGGCGGCTGGGGGGAAGGGCACCAGTCTGGGTCCTCTTGGGGGCTGGCTCCTCCATGGCAGGCCGATTGGACCCGCCTCCTCCTCCACCGGACCGGCTAGAGCCGCTCCCACCGGCGCCAGAGCGGCTAGAGCTGCTCCCACCAGCGCTCGACCGACCGGAGTCACCGTCCGCCGCACGGCGCCGAGCTGGCTTGGGAGCCGACACGGCCTCCTCCTCCTCGTCGATCTCCGCGTGGGGGTCGTGCACCAGCTCGTCGTTCCGGCTGGGGAAGATGTCACCGTTCCCATCCGACGCCCCACCGGACCGGCGAGCACGCGGCTCGGGAAGGTCAGGCGTGAAGTTCTGGAGGGGGGTCTCGCCCTCCTCCCGAATGATGCAGGGGAAGGTCAACAATAGAAAGAAGGACCAGGAAACAAAGAAAACCGGCTAGCGAGAAACTTACCCGGGGCACGCGGTTGTCGCGGCTGTAGGGGGCTAACCCGAACTTCCAGTGCTCCGGTAGCCGCTCCTTCATAATCGTCCACACCCACTCCTATAAGTTGTGGTAGCGGGGATCATGGCGGGACAGCCAGGTCGGGTCCAGCCGGCCGGAGTAGAAGCACATCTTGTGTACGTGATGCTGCAGCGACATCATCAGCTGGGACATCCAGCTAAGCGTGATGTCCAGGCCGGTCAAGTCGGCGGTGACGAGGGAGCGCATCCGCTGCAACTTCACGTCTGACTCTGCCTTCTCCCCGTGGATCTTCAGGTCCCAATTCTGCCGGCTAGATTCCACGTCCTGGAAAGCCGGCAGATTGATCCGGTCGACGGTGGTGATGTTGCTGACGTAGAAGTACGACTGGTGCCACAATCGCATTGTGTCCTGCAGCCGGAACATCAGGTAGCCGGTCTGCGTGCGGGAGTATATGGAGGCGCCGCCACACGTCACCAGTGGTCCTTGGGTAAACTGCACCTGCGGCAGGACGCAGAACAGCCGGCAGAACAACCCGAGATCCGGCTGGATCCCGAGGTAGCTCTCATAGAACACCACGAAGTGCACCAGCGTGCCGATGGCGTTGGCGCCGAGGTGGTGGAGGCGCAAATCGAAGAATGCAAGGAAGGTGAGGAAGAACGGGTGCACCGGCAACGCGAAGCCGCGGGCGAGGTACGAGAGGAAGATGACCCGCTCCTCCTCTGTCGCGTGCGGTGACTCCTCCCCTGGCGGCGCCAGGCACACCTTCACCTCCGATTTCGGCGGCAGAACACGGGTGGTGCGATACTTCTCGATGTGCTCCTCTGTGATAGAGGAGCCGCACCAGGGGCCGCGCTCCAAGGCCATTGCCGGTTCGCTGGCCGTCGTGCTGGCTGAGGACTGGCGGTGGCCCGTCTCTCCGGCGACACTAAACGGGCGGCGCGGCGAGCAACGACGGCAAGAACAAGCGAGGTGTGGCGAGAAGGCAAGGGCACAAGGAGGAGACTAAGGAGGCAAGGGCACAAGCAATATCAAGTTATGCATCAATCAACTAGTCTTGGGACAATGCACATAGAAATAAGAATGGCCACTATGCTCTCAAAGTAGGTGCATAAAGATAGAAGGTGGAGACTCAATATAATGGTGGAAGAAAAGCCTTTGTAAAAGGAAGTAGGGATTCAAGTCTCATAAAGAGCTTCCAAAAATTATGGTACTTATATCATTCAGCTCTCATTGCCCCTATCATAAGAATCTTTAAGGTGATTAAGGTTAAAGTGACACAACTAAGAGGATATGCTTGACAAGTTATAAGCCGAAATCTCATGCCCCTTACTTACGAAGACCGAACCTCATGCTACTCAACTTTAGTCACGAGTAAGCTCTTGTCATTGTAAGTACATATGTATCATAAAGAACCGCCAACGGGGTACCCCTTGCACATGATACAGGAGCTATCCCATAATCAAAATGATAAGGCAAGCATACAATGAGCATCTCGGTAAACTTTTTATTTGCTAGTTGCATAGGTTTTTATTGAGGATGCTTCATAGAGTGCTCATTATGGTGATGCTGCAAGTTTCCACCATGATTAGGCATGGCTTAGGCTAGCGGCCCAGGCGTTTCTCTAAAACATATACAAACTCCATGATCTTACAAGTTCCACTTTTATTTCACACCGCCGGGATCCATAAGCAAAAGAACATGATATCAACGGGGTACAAAGTACAATTGCAATGTTGAAAGCGTTCCCCATGATACATGGTTTTGCTAATTTCAACTTATAAAGCACAAGCATATACGCAACAAAGAAGGACCCAATGGTTCAAGTTTATTAGATGCAAAAAAGTAAAGTGTGCCATCAAGTTCGTGAGAGCTTTAATCACTAGTTTTCTCATAACAAGTTTAATTTGGAAGGTAAACAAAAACATGAATATACTTGGAATAGCATATGCTAGTAGGTAGGTATGGTGGAATCTTTGGAATAACTTGGTTTAAGGAGTTGGATGCATGAGTGGAACTCATACTTGGTTGTGGAGGCTAGCAAAAGACTAGGAGCGACAAACTAAGAGAGCAATAATGGCCATAATCATGCAGAGCGACAAAACATCATTGATCAAAGCATAAAGTGATACTACAAGTTGAAAACTAAAGGATCATAAAGGCTTATGGTGACCTGAGATAGTCATAACATGGTGTGAGCATGCGCCAAGTCAACCCAAATAAAGCATCAAAGGAGAATACCACTATACTATGCTTTAATATGCTAAAACAACACATGATTCATCCAAGGCACATTAAGCAATCTCAATTGTTTATAACAAGTCATGCTACAACAAAGAATACTAAGCATAAAGCCAAAACAATATCAAGCATGACATGACAAAGCATAGGCCACAGTCAAAAACAAGCTCTTTTTACCACATAAGTATGAACTTTCCTACTATTTTCCAATCCAACCCAAACTATTTGCAAACCAATGTATGAAAGAGGGGGTCCAACCAGTTTATTCAGCAAACTAAGCAAACAAACCAGACGAAAAACCAAAATGAAAACGAAAAAGAAGACGCTCCAAGAACAACACAACTGTGCATGAAATAATAAAAATGAAGTGTTTGGAAGAAACCTGGGATTTTTATTGATGAAGAGGGGGATGCCTTGGGCAAGCAAAGCATATGAAAGTCACAAGGAAAACAAAAGCAAGCAAAGCAGTATGATCGGATAAAAAGGGAGGCGAAGCTCCCATAGGTTCACCTAGTGTTAGAGACAGCCGGCACAAGCGACATAGTTAGACAAGACAAAATAATTACATAGTCACCCAGCACCCCAGGGATCATATTTAAGCTGCGGGGCCCTTGCCATGAGGAGGGACCTGGCCAGAGGCGGTTTCGGGAGGCAGAGGAAGCGAGCTGGCAGTTCCGGCTCCGACATCCCCGCCAGTCGGCTGCGACGAGGCTTCGGCTCCCGCATCGTGCGTCCCGGCGGACTACGAGTCAGTGATGACCTCGTTGACGTCCGCATATTTGGCAATCTTGATGGCGGAGGCGCGGAGCTCCGGATGGGCTTGGCGGATGGCGAAAAGGTCAGTGCCGGCGCGGAAGCCCCCCGTCAATCTTCTCGACGCGGGCGTCCTTGTACCAGGAGAGCATCAAGGCCAAGTCCATCTCTGCTCCGGCTCGCACCGCGAGGTCCCGCAGACGATCGACGACAGCCGGTACATCCGTCACCTTGGCCGCCAGCTAGGCGATTGTCTCCGGAGCCGCCGCGTCCAGCCACAGGAACTCGAAGACCGCCTGAGCCGCTAGGCGCAGCTTAGCAGCCTCGTCGCCAAGAAGGACGACCAGCTCCTAGGAAGTGGGTTGCTCTCCTGGCCAGTTCTCCTACAGCCGGTTGTATACGCCAGCAAGTCTACACCGGGATAAAACGCTGTCAAAAAAAGAAGGTCAGGTCCGGCTACCGGATCCGGACAAGAAAAGCTAGTCGGAAAACTACTTACCCTTCACGGTGCACCCAATCTGCATTAGCTCCTCGAGCAGAGCCTTCTCCCGAACCGTCAGCCGTTTGACCTCCTTCTCCTAGTCCTTGTTCTGGGTGTTGAGGAGGTCAAAGGACTGGGCCCGGCTGGCGAGGGCGGCGTCACCCTCCTTGATGGTGGCCTCCAGGGCATCCACCTTGGAATGCCAGTCCTTGTTCTGCAGTCGGAGCGTGGAGTTGGACTTGCTCAGCCGGTTGTTCACCTTCTTCAGGCGATCGATCTCCCGCTTGGCACACACCAAGATGGCTACGAGAAACCAGCTATTAGCAAAAAAAAGAAAATAAAATAGGAAGAACGAATCCGGCTACTAAAACCGAGTAAAAAGACTTACTCTGTGAGGTCCCGTTGGCGGCAGCCAGTTTCTGCTCCAGGGTCCGTTTGCCGCCAGCCGTGGCCTCGAGCAGCCGGATCTCCTTCACCGCTAGCTCAATGGTGGTAGCCATATCCACCAGCGAGGCAGCTGAGGAAGCGTCATCATCAACGGCGTTGACAGTCAACGACTCCTTTGCCTCCAGCACGACCATTTGACACTCCTCCCTTGGCTCGTCGTCGGACTTGTCGTCGGCGACGACCACGAGCTCCTTGCCGGTGGAAGCCCTCTGCGCCGCCGCGGGGGAACTACCTCCACTTTGTGGGGTCGCCGCAGCCAGTTTCAGCTGCACCACCGTGGTTGGTGGAGCGTCTCCTGCTCTAGCTCCGGTAGCCGGATCATCCCGAGGCGGGGGTGGAGACGAATCCCTAGGCGAAGGAGGAGGAGCAGGAGCAGCAAGAGATGGCGCGGTGTCTGACGCGTGGGGCGGCAAACCAGTGGGCGCCCGCGCTGGGCTCATGGCACGGAAGGAGACAAGCAAGTTGGAAAACGTAAGAGAAGGGAAATAAGAAAGCAATTAAGGCAAAAGACAAAAAAGTCGTCTAAGAGCAAAAAGAGGAAAAGACGTAAAGTCGGAAGGTAACTTACCCCTGCACCAGGGAGGTCACCCCTTCTTTCAGCCAAGGCGGCTGGGAGGAAGGGCACCAGTCTGGGTCCTTTTGGGGGCTGGATCCTCCATGGCAGGCCAATTGGACCCGCCTCCTCCTCCACCGGACCAGCTAGAGCCGCTCCCACCGGCGCTAGAACGGCTAGAGCTGCTCCGACCAGCGCTCGACCGACCGGAGTTGCCGTCCGCCGCGCGGCGCCGATCCGGCTTGGGAGCCGACACGGCCTCCTCCTCCTCGTCGACCTCCGCGTGGGGGTCGTGCACCAGCTCGTCGTTCCGGCTGGGGAAGACTTCACCGTTCCCATCCGACGCCTCACCGGACCGGCGAGCACGCGGCTCGGGAAGGTCAGGCGTGAAGTTCTGGAGGGGGGTCTCGCCGTCCTCCCGAATGATGCAGGGGAAGGTCTACAATAGAAAGAAGGACCAGGAAACAAAGAAAACCGGCTGGCGAGAAACTTACCCAGGGCGCGCGGTTGTCGCGGCTGTAGGGGGCTAACCCGAACTTCTAGTGCTCCGGTAGCCGCTCCTTCATAATCGTCCACACCCACTCCTATAAGTTGTGGTAGCGGGGATCATGGCGGGACAGCTGGGTCGGGTCTAGCCGGCCGGAGTAGAAGCACATCTTGTGTACGTGCTGCTGCTGCGGCATCATCAGCTGGGACATCCCGCTAAGCGTGATGTCCAGGCCGGTCAAGTCGGCGGTGACGAGGGAGCGCATCCGTTGTAACTTCACGTCTGACTCTGCCTTCTCCCCGTGGATCTTCAGGTCCGAATTCTGCCGGCTAGATTCCACGTCCTGGAAAGCCGGCAGATTGATCCGGTCGACGGTGGTGATGTTGCTGACGTAGAAGTACGACTGGTGCCACAATCGCATTGTGTCCTGCAGCCGGAACTTCAGGTAGCCGGTCTGCGTGCGGGAGTATATGGAGGCGCCGCCACACGTCACCAGTGGTCCTTGGGTAAACTGCACCTGCGGCCGGACGCAGAACAGCCGGCAGAACAACCCGAGATCCGGCTGGATCCCGAGGTAGCTCTCACAGAACACCACGAAGTGCACCAGCGTGCCGATGGCGTTGGCGCCGAGGTGGTGGAGGCGCAAATCGAAGAATGCAAGGAAGGTGAGGAAGAACGGGTGCACCGGCAACGCGAAGCCGCGGGTGAGGTACGAGAGGAAGATGACCCTGTCCTCCTCTGTCGGGTGTGGTGACTCCTCCCCTGGCGGCGCCAGGCACACCTTCACCTCCGATTTCGGCGGCAGAACACGGGTGGCGTGATACTTCTCGATGTGCTCCTCCGTGATAGAGGAGCCGCACCAGGGGCCGCGCTCCGAGGCCATTGCCGGTTCGCTGGCCGTCGTGCCGGCTGAGGAGTGGCGGTGGCCCGTCTCTCCGGCGACACTAAACGGGCGGCGCGGCGAGCAACGACGGCAAGAACAAGCGAGGTGTGGCGAGAAGGCAAGGGCACAAGGAGGAGACTGAGGAGGCAAGGGCACAAGCAATATCAAGTTATGCATCAATCAACTAGTCTTGGGACAATGCACATAGAAATAAGAATGGCCACTATGCTCTCAAAGTAGGTGCATAAAGATAGAAGGTGGAGACTCAATATAATGGTGGAAGAAAGGCCTTTGTAAAAGGAAGTAGGGATTCAAGTCTCATAAAGAGCTTCCAGAAATTATGGTACTTATATCTTTCAGCTCTCATTGCCCCTATCATAAGAATCTTTAAGGCGATTAAGGTTAAAGTGACACAACTAAGAGGATATGCTTGACAAGTTATAAGTCGAAATCTCATGCCCCTTACTTACGAAGACCGAACCTCATGCTACTCAACTTTAGTCACGAGTAAGCTCTTGTCATTGTAAGTACATATATATCATAAAGAACCGCCAACGGGGTACCCCTTGCACATGATACAGGAGCTATCCCATAATCAAAATGACAAGGCAAGCAGACAATGAGCATCTCGGTAAACTTTTTATTTGCTAGTTGCATAGGTTTTTATTGAGGATGCTTCATAGAGTGATCATTATGGTGATGCTGCAAGTTTCCACCATGATTAGGCATGGCTTAGGCTAGAGGCCCAGGCGTTTCTCTAACACATATACAAACTCCATGATCTTACAAGTTCCACTTTTATTTCACACCACCGGGATCCATAAGCAAAAGAACATGATATCAAAGGGGTACAAAGTACAAGCGCAATGTTGAAAGCGTTCCCCATGATACATGGTTTTGCTAATTTCAACTTATAAAGCGCAAGCATATACGCAACAAAGAAGGACCCGATGGTTCAAGTTTATTAGATGCAAAAAAGTAAAGTGTGCCATCAAGTTCGTGAGAGCTTTAATCACTAGTTTTCTCATAACAAGTTTAATTTGGAAGGTAAACAAAAACATGAATATACTTGGAATAGCATATGCTAGTAGGTAGGTATGGTGGACTCTTTGGAATAACTTGGTTTAAGGAGTTGGATGCATGAGTGGAACTCATACTTGGTTGTGGAGGCTAGCAAAAGACTAGGAGCGACAAACTAAGAGAGCAATAATGGCCATAATCATGCAGAGCGACAAAACATCATTGATCAAAGCATAAAGTGATACTACAAGTTGAAAACTAAAGGATCATAAAGGCTTATGGTGACTTGAGATAGTCATAACATGGTGTGAGCATGCGCCAAGTCAACCCAAATAAAGCATCAAAGGAGAATACCACTATACTATGCTTTAATATGCTAACACAACGCATGATTCATCCAAGGCACATTAAGCAATCTCAATTGTTTATAACAAGTCATGCTACAACAAAGAATACTAAGCATAAAGCCAAAACAATATCAAGCACGACATGACAAAGCATAGGCCACAGTCAAAAACAAGCTCTTTTTAACACATAAGTATGAACTTTCCTACTCTTTTCCAATCCAAACCAAACTATTTGCAAACCAATGTATGAAAGAGGGGGTCCAACCAATTTATTCAGCAAACTAAGCAAACAAACCAGACGAAAAACCAAAATGAAAACGAAAAAGAAGACGCTCCAAGAACAGCACAACTGTGCATGAAATAATAAAAATGAAGCGTTTGGAAGAAACCTGGGATTTTTATTGATGAAGAGGGGGATGCCTTGGGCAAGCAAAGCATATGAAATTCACAAGGAAAACAAAAGAAAGAAAATAAATACGATTGGATAAAAAGGGAGGCGAAGCTCCCATAGGTTCACCTGGTGTTAGAGACAGCCGACACAAGCGACAGAGTTCAACAAGACAAAATAATTACATAGTCACCCAGCACCCCAGGGATCATATTTAAGCTGTGGGGCCCTTGCCATGAGGAGGGACCTGGCCAGAGGCGGTTTCGGGAGGCAGAGGAGGCGCGCTGGCAGTTCCGGCTCCGACATCCCCGCCAGTCGGCTGCGACGAGGCTTGGGCTCCCGCATCGTGCGTCCCGGCGGACTCCGAGTCAGTGATGACCTTGTCGATGTCCGCATATTCGGCAATCTTGATGGCGGAGGCGCGGAGCTCCGGATGGGCTTGGCGGATGGCGACGAGGTCGGTGCCGGCGCGGAAGCCTCCCGTCAATCTTCTCGACGCGGGCGTCCTTGTACCAGGAGAGCATCAAGGCCAAGTCCATCTCTGCTCTGGCTCGCACCGTGAGGTCCCGCAGACGATCGACGACAGCCGGTACATCCGTCACCTTGGCCGCCAGCTAGGCGATTGTCTCCGGAGCCGCCGTGTCCAGCCATAGGAACTCGAAGACCGCCTGATCCGCTAGGCGCAGCTTAGCAGCCTCGTCGCCAAGAAGGACGACCAGCTCCTAGGAAGTGGGTTGCTCTCCTGGCCAGTTCTCCTGCAACCGGTTGTGTACGCCAGCAAGTCTACACCGGGATAAAACGCTGTCAAAAAAAGAAGGTCAGGTCCGGCTACCGGATCCGGACAAGAAAAGCTAGTTGGAAAACTACTTACCCTTCACGGTGCACCCAATCTGCATTAGCTCCTCGAGCAGAGCCTTCTCCCGAACCGTCAGCCGTTTGACCTCCTGCTAGTCCTTGTTCTGGGTGTTGAGGAGGTCAAAGGACTGGGCCCGGCTGGCGAGGGCGGCGTCACCGTCCTTGATGGTGGCCTCCAGGGCATCCACCTTGGAATGCCAGTCCTTGTTCTGCAGTCGGAGCGTGGAGTTGGACTTGCTCAGCCGGTTGTTCACCTTCTTCAGGCGATCGATCTCCCGCTTGGCACACACCAAGATGGCTACGAGAAACCAGCTATTAGCAAAAAAAAAGAAAATAAAATAGGAAGAACGAATCCGGCTACTAAAACCGAGTAAAAAGACTTACTCTGTGAGGTCCCGTTGGTGGCAGCCAGTTTCTGCTCCAGGGTCCGGTTGCCGCCAGCCGTGGCCTCGAGCAGCCGGATCTCCTTCACCGCTAGCTCAATGGTGGTAGACATATCCACCAGCGAGGCAGCTGAGGAAGCGTCATCATCAACGGCGTTGACAGTCAACGACTCCTTTGCCTCCAGCACGACCGTTTGACACTCCTCCCTTGGCTCGTCGTCGGACTTGTCGTCGGCGACGACCACGAGCTCCTTGCCAGTGGAAGCCCTCTGCGCCGCCGCGGGGGAACTACCTCCACTTTGTGGGGTCGCCGCAGCCAGTTTCAGCTGCACCACCGTGGTCGGTGGAGCGTCCCCTGCTCTAGCTCCGGTAGCCGGATCAGCCCGAGGCGGGGGTGGAGACGAATCCCTAGGCGAAGGAGGAGGAGGAGGAGCAGCAAGAGATGGCGTGGTGTCCGACGCGTGGGGCGGCAAACCAGTGGGCGCCCGCGCTGGGCTCATGGCACCGAAGGAGACAAGCAAGTTGGAAAACGTAAGAGAAGGGAAATAAGAAAGCAATTAAGGCAAAAGACAAAAAAGTCGTCTAAGAGCAAAAAGAGGAAAAGACGTAAAGTCGGAAGGTAACTTACCCCTGCACCAGGGAGGTCACCCCTTCTTTCAGCCAAGGCGGCTGGGAGGAAGGGCACCAGTCTGGGTCCTCTTGGGGGCTGGATCCTCCATGGCAGGCCGATTGGACCCGCCTCCTCCTCCACCGGACCAGCTAGAGACGCTCCCACCGGCGCTAGAACGGCTAGAGCTGCTCCGACCAGCGCTCGACCGACCGGAGTCGCCGTCCGCCGCGCGGCACCGATCCGGCTTGGGAGACGACACGGCCTCCTCCTCCTCGTCGACCTCCGCGTGGGGGTCGTGCACCAGCTCGTCGTTCCGGCTGGGGAAGACGTCACCGTTCCCATCCGACGCCTCACCGGACCGGCGAGCACGCAGCTCGGGAAGGTCAGGCGTGAAGTTCTGGATGGGGGTCTCGCCCTCCTCCCGAATGATGCAGGGGAAGGTCTACAATAGAAAGAAGGACCAGGAAACAAAGAAAACCGGCTGGCGAGAAACTTACCCGGGGCGCGCGGTTGTCGCGGCTGTAGGGGGCTAACCCGAACTTCTAGTGCTCCGGTAGCCGCTCCTTCATAATCGTCCACACCCACTCCTATAAGTTGTGGTAGCGGGGATCATGGCGGGACAGCCGGGTCGGGTCTAGCCGGCCGGAGTAGAAGCACATCTTGTGTACGTGCTGCTGCTGCAGCATCATCAGCTGGGACATCCCGCTAAGCGTGATGTCCAGGCCGGTCAAGTCGGCGGTGACGAGGGAGCGCATCCGCTGCAACTTCACGTCTGACTCTGCCTTCTCCCCGTGGATCTTCAAGTCCGAATTCTGCCGGCTAGATTCCACGTCCTAAAAAGCCGGCAGATTGATCCGGTCGACGGTGGTGATGTTGCTGACGTAGAAGTACGACTGCTGCCACAATCGCATTGTGTCCTGCAGCCGGAACTTCAGGTAGCCGGTCTGCGTGCGGGAGTATATGGAGGCGCCGCCACACGTCACCAGTGGTCCTTGGGTAAACGGCACCTGCGGCCGGACGCAGAACAGCCAGCAGAACAACCCGAGATCCGGCTGGATCCCGAGGTAGCTCTCACAGAACACCACGAAGTGCACCAGCGTGCCGATGGCGTTGGCGCCGAGGTGGTGGAGGCGCAAATCGAAGAACGCAAGGAAGGTGAGGAAGAACGGGTGCACCGGCAACGCGAAGCCGCGGGCGAGGTACGAGAGGAAGATGACCCGCTCCCCCTCTGCCGGGTGCGGTGACTCCTCCCCTGGCGGCGCCAGGCACACCTTCACCTCCGATTTCGGCGGCAGAACACGGGTGGCGCGATACTTCTCGATGTGCTCCTCCGTGATAGAGGAGCCGCACCAGGCGCCGCGCTCCGAGGCCATTGCCGGTTCGCTGGCTGTCGTGCTGGCTGAGGAGTGGCGGTGGCCCGTCTCTCCGACGACACTAAACGGGCGGCGCGGCGAGCAACGACGGGAAGAACAAGCGAGGTGAGGCGAGAAGGCAAGGCCACAAGGAGGAGACTGAGGAGGTAGTGAGCGGAAGGAGGAACCACCCTCCCTCGAGTGACCCTTTAAAGGCCCGGGAGGGCAACTGTCCGCAATGCCACGTGGCACCCATCGAGCTGCGCCCCACTCCCTCCACCGCGCCAGATCATGTGTGCAGGCGCCGGGTGCACAGAAGATCCTGGAGCGGAAACCGAAGAGCCAAACGGCAGTCTCCCGAGGCGACGCGCGACAGGACGTTACACTGCGCGCCGCAGTGCAATGATGGCGTGTGCACGCGTGGCCAGGATCACCACTGACGTCACGGGTAGCGCAACCGCCAGGCGTAGCCGGTCACAAATTTCAAATTCGGGCGGGAGCGCTCGCACATTTCACCTAAGGGCGAGATCTACACGTGCTCGAGGGATAGTGTCGGGGGGATGACCTCCGGATACCCCAACCGAACAAGAACTACGGTAGTCGATTCACGTCCAGCTGACTGAGCGCAACTGGACACGAGCAAGTCACACCTACTACTATGCGGTAGCCGGAACCAGGAAGAGTGACAAGGTTCAGGACCGGCTGTACCAGCGTAGCCGGATGTAATCAAAAGGACAGGGCGATGTGCTACATAGTGCACGGTACTCCCTGGTACGACGACAAGACCCGCAACTACACGGCCATACCGAAGACTTTGTTGGGTGACGCGAGCATAGTGGCCAGATGCCGACGACAGGCTCGCACGTCATTCACTGTACCCATGACGACCCTACCGCATGTACCTCGATGGGATGTAACCGTACCGGATACTGTAGATGACCAGCCGACTGGGACCCGCCTGTGGGGACCGCCAGCCATATTGGCCAGTGAGACCGTTGCCCCTCTGCCTATATAAGGAGAGGCAAGGCTCTCGTAGCAAGGGTTGATCGGTGTGCATTTAAGAAGGTAGATAGAAGATACAACTCTAGGAGCGACTGTAGTCCGTATACCACAGATAGTCAGATCGATAGGAGTAGGAGCTTTACCTCACCACGAGGGCTCCGAACCTGGGTACTTCTTGTGTCTCGCTACACTTGATCGTATCCAATCCCGCCTGCGGACGCCGTCGATAGCTTCCCTGCTAGTCCCCACACCTCTATCTAACCTGTTTAGGTACTGCCGTTCCCAATACAACGACACTGACTGTCCGTGCAAGTCTGTGGTGGAGGTGCGCTACGGATTGAGGACAGTGGTGCGGCGGTGCCACTTTGGTGGGGCGAGGCGCTTGTTCACGGCGTCTCGCGGCCGGTGGCAGTTTGGCTTGAGGTGCTCCCTTGATATGTGAGGAGGCCGAAGCGATGGCTTCAGAGTTAGGTGGTTTGTTTGCTTGCCCTGGCCGTGTGGATGGTGGGGCAGGCCACTATTGGCGTGGGCGTCATCTCTCGCTGGTGGTCGTGCTTGTCGAGAGGCATGGGTTGTCCTTGTGACTGTCCATTGGAGGTTGTGGTCGCGGGTCTCCGTACGAAAGTCTTGCCCGACTTGGTCGGTGCCGACATCGACAACGCCTATGGGCGCCGTTTTCCCTCTTGGGAGCGTTGTCGTGGAGACCCGACCCCCCTTCGTCCCTCACTCCGGGGTGAAAACCCAAATCTGGCTTGCCAGATTGTGCCAGATTGGATGATGGCGGCGTTCCCCGGACGTCGTCACCTCTTTGGAGGCGTCATTTTTTGGAATGTAGGAAGCTTTTGTCGGTGTTGCTTTTGCTACCGGCTGTGTCGGCGTCTTCGGATCCTGTCGGCGTGCGAGTGCCGCTGGCATGTTTGCTGCAGCCTGCCTCTCGCCATGAAGTATGTGAGCCCTAGCCATACCTTCGGCTATAAGTTCCTCTCCGGGGACGTGGACCAGGCTTTTCGTAGTGGCCGCTGTTGCCATTGTGCTAATGTTTGTCGGCGGTGCTCCAGACCTAGTTGAGCTAGGTAGTGTGATCTCGTCTTGGTTTTGCCGGTTTTTCCTGAAAACGGTGGCGCTTGGGGTTTTTTCTTGGTCCGGTTCCTCTTTTAACAGGATCTATATGTATATACGTCTATATCGGGTTTTAGCCAATTTCTCTTTCAAATCAGTCAATTCTCTTCTTTAATAGAAATGGCAGTGCTTGGTGCTCCAGATAAACCGTTGTTTGTACTCCTGGTGGCTAAGTTGTATTTGCTCCTGACCGTGATGCTAATTCTATCCCGGCCCACCAAGACTCCTGTTTTCAAGTGTATAGACGTCTTGTGAGTGCTGTATGCGTGTATATCTACATTGTACTTGAATTATTGGAGCCACTACGGACGTATAACAACTCGAAGCAGTGAAGCACTGTCCGGATTAGGGATGTGTACAGGTGACAACATGAGAGCTACCTGACAGGAATACAGGATGGTTAAAACGTACAGTACGTTGTACTACATGCGACGACTCCCGGTTGACTTCATCATCATGTTATAACGGGTAGTACAACTAACTATATCCTCCGTTCTGAAATATAAGACATTCTAGATTTATGAGATGGTTATACCCTCCGTTCTAAAATATAAGACATTCTAGATTTATGAGATGGTTAAAACGTACAGTACGCTGTACTACATGTGACGACTCCCGGTTGACTTCATCATCATGTTATAATGGGTAGTACGAGTACTACTCCTTCCATTCGGAAATATAAGAATTATAACTTTATAAAACGAATGTACTAATATCTAGACACCTTTTAGTATATAGATTCACTCCGAATTTTTACAAATTTATACACTAAAAGACGTCTGGATACATTTAATTCATGAAGCTAATATTTTCGAACGGAGGAAGTACCTGACAGGATGATTTTATTTTACTCAACACGACTCGAGACTTGGGGAGGGAGGGTCCTGATCTTTATGTCTCTGGTCAAGTCAAGCAATACTAGTAGCTAGTACTAGCTGGGAGTTACTAGATAGCCAGGCCATTGATGGCACAACAAATGTTTTTTTCTATCCAAGACACTGTTAGCACGATAGTATGATTGAGTTGAAGATTGGCCTGCCGGCTCGCTCCTTGTCCGCTCCGTCGGCTCCGCGTGTTTGCCGGGTGAATAGCTTGTGCGACACGTTTACATCGAATTGGACAGAGTACAACAGCGTTGGCAACAATAACTCGGCGACGTTTTCGTTAGGTCCAAGTTCCGATCCGCCGGTTCAGTTTTTTTAGTGCTCATAAAGGTAGGTATACATGCGTGGGTCTATATGAGTGAGTGCATGTACGTGTTATACGCGTCTATGATTATACTGCACTTCTCGTTAACCTCACGAAACAACTTAAGAATTAAAATTACCTGAGCCAAGTGGGACCCGCAGCTTATCCACCTCAGCGTGGTGGTACCCAAAGGGTGTCTTGATATCGTGGGACCCACCTCATGTCCACCTCGCAGCGTGGGACCCACATCATCTCTACTACTTATAAAGGCTTCAACGAGAACTTCGCTACAGACACTTCAACATACATACACGGAGGTCTTATAGCCCTACGATCAGCCAGCCTAAACACAATCCAACAGCTTTTATTAGGCTAACTTTTTTCTTTGGTGCACATGGCATTTAGCTTTGACGGACTGTTCTGCCGCACCGAAATCCCCACCGCATACCCTGCCTTGCTTCCGAAAATAAAGGAAGCGATCACACGATCCCACGATTGGTAGGCATTAATTCTAGGATTACACGTTACGAAGACTAAAAAAGAACGGAAAACAATTGCCTTTTCACGAAGAAATATCCGGCACCCCTCTTGATCGCTCCATCACATGCGGAATAGCGCATGAATGGCCCGCATTTGACTCTAGCGTCGTCCCCTCCCCTTGGCCGCCTTTCTGGACAACGCCATCGCCACCGCCACCGCCACAACGCCATTGTTGTCATTCTAGACGACGTCCTCGCCACCGTCATCACCGCCCTTGATGACGCCATTGCCGCCTTCCTCGCCACCGCCATCGTCGCCTTCGTGGACATCAACGTCGCCTCCTCCAGCTCCGACATCCTGTAAATGGTGACAAACCATTATTTCCCTAATTGCATGCATGCTACACCAGTATAAGTACGTAATGAAGATGATACACCAACATAAGTACCACAAATGCCTTGAAATAATTTTATGGCACAGATAATTTGATACTATATAAAAAACCTATTATGTGTTCTTAAATAGTGAGATATGTTCTATACCTCTGGCATGTAATCCAAACTAACGACTAGAGTAAGCACAATACTTCAATACAAAGAATGAAACACTTATTTCCTCCTCATCATATTATAACAATTATAACAACAAAGTTCTCTAAAAACATTATAACAACAAAAATATTGAAGGCCATGAACAACACACTGACTTCTAGAACTTATGTTTCATTCTTTCCTCCAGAACATTTTACAAGCTGCATTTGTATGGCCGCCTCTAGAGTAGGAATCACATAGCCAAACACAATTAAGACTAGAAATCTTGTAAACTCCCTATGAAACCACCATGGGTATTACAGAGAGTCAAAACTTATTTGGTACATGACATGGTTAGTCTCAGTATGTACATATTACTATAAAATCAATCGAGGACGAATGTTTGTCTAGATGGGACCTTAACTAACAAAAATCTTTTTTTAGATATTCATTCCAATAAACATTGATTACTATCATTGGTACCTAGCAGTTATAAATGCCAGAAAATGACATATCCAAGTGCTCCACTCTCTAGGCAGAGAAATGCACCGCAAAGACATTGCTGCTATGGCTAGCAATTAGTCTCACTCCCCTATCTTTTCATAAGATAATTTTCTTTTATTCTTTGCTTATGATGCTAATACTTTGTCATTTTTTCGTGCAATAGCTTGAAGGATTGGAATATGTATTCAAATTTGCATAGCTTCACATGGAACTAAAATCTGATAAGTGGCAGGATCTAAACGTCAGAACATGGCCAAGGGAAGAGTGTATTAAGAGCAGCCTGCAGGCATATGGGTACACTCCGAACTAACGCTATTGATATTATGGGATTTTTTGTATGCCCCCCTTAATCACATTGAAAAGGGAGTATCTCCAGAATCTGAACTTGAGAATAACTCCACTGGCTAAAACTTGCATATTATTTACCTAAAGACCTAAAATTTGGAAGAAGCTGCATGTAAAAGCAAAGTAAAGCAATAACCTGATTGAATGCTTTTTAATAATGCCTCAAACTAATATTCAGTAGGTTTATCATCACTCTCTTTATCACAATGGGAGAGTCCATATCTATTTACTGAGAGCAATCATATAACATTATCCGTAGAAAATGGACTGAAAATTAATTTTGGTAGCACGGGATCATAAGCTGCGGAAGCACTCTTTTGATTTCGTATGTGGAGTGTCAATCCTATAACCTCAATACCCCATTACCCCAGACATACATGTTCATTTTCCTTTCATTTAACTTGAGAAGGAAGAAGTTCAAGGGAAATGTGCAAAGAAAGGTGACAGAGTCAGCTATGGACATATGGACCTACGTTTTGAAGCAAAACATCATGATGTCTTGCCCGTCTGCATAGTCTAAGCGTGCTTATGCAGTAACTTCACATAGTAGGCCCTGGTGTTATTCATTGCTTGAGTACCCAACTTCATATCCGTCAGAATATATGTGTAGAAGCGACTGTTGAATCAATCATCATAATCTGCAGATTTAAACCAATCCCTGAACTACAATACCCTAAAAGGTCTACCACTTAACCGTGTTTGTATGTATAACATGAGAGTTGATACGAGACATCCAAGTAAACTATAACAATGCCTAAATGCAGCTTTGTATCTTCCATCATCAGATTTAATAATGCCATGCTACTTGTTCCGAAATAATAAACACAGACATACTACTTCACAAACTCAATTTGAGACTAAATCCATCGCCAACATCTATGTCCTTACTGGACGAATAAAAGACCTACCTAATTCCACACACTGGTATTACCAGATCAACATTGATGGTATGCTACCGCCTGCTGGTATCTTGCACATATATGCGTTCTCAAACTTTTACATTTTAATTCATCAAGCATATCACAGAGTTTGTTTCCCCTTTCATAGTTTCACCTATAAAAATTCTAAATTGCGCATCTATAGACTCATCTGGACAAGTATGTTTGCTTTACATAGATGTGTATTTCTATAGGGTAAAGTAGTTTTGATTGTAGTGTACAAAAGGGGGCTCGCGTATAGACAGACCTGCGCTAGCCGATGAGGCGGATCGTGAGCCATCGAACACCGGTGGCGGTGGCCGCGGACCAGATGGAGACGAGGTTCGCCCCTTGACCTCTGTTGGTGCCTCCCACTAGGTCACCTGGCGTCCTGGCCGGGGACAAGGTGACGTGATCAGGCGGCCAGAGGCAACAGTGGGAGGAGGCAGATGCAGAGCATCTAGAAAGCGAGTGGGCCTCAGGCCCGAGCAGGGGTGTGCACGCGCAGGTGGAGGTGGGATTGTGCTGGAACTGCAAGGACACGTGGTGACGGTCCATGCTGCTGGAAGGTCGACGCCAACTGCGGGGAGCCCGGTCGCCGGCAGTCAGCGAGCGGGGACGCGCAAGTGCAAGTGGAGGGTCGCGCTGGAACTGTAGGGACACACGGTGACGGGAAGTGCTGCTGGAACGTCGACGCTAGCGGCAAGGAGGCCTCTCGTTGTCGGTGGGACGCGGGGGTCCGGTCGCCATCGGTAGGGGAGATGCAGGGAGACAGTGAGGTGGGGATGAGTGTTTTTTTTTCTTTTTGACATGGATGGATGAGATGAGAGGCTGTGATGCTGATGAGTGTATATTTGCATCATGTTTTATATTATTATTTTGTATTGTAGATGTAGGATCTTGGTATTTTACGGCGTTCGCGCGCACATTTTATGTCTGTTTTCACCAGGATCAGGACAGATGATGGATCCAATGAATACAATTCTTGGAGCAGTTAT
Source organism: Avena eriantha (assembly GCA_910589775.1). Taxonomy (NCBI): domain Eukaryota; kingdom Viridiplantae; phylum Streptophyta; class Magnoliopsida; order Poales; family Poaceae; genus Avena; species Avena eriantha. The sequence continues at coordinate 531,196,642 of OU342745.1, read as the reverse complement.
ACTATGGAGAAAATGAGTCAAAAACAACGTAAATCGCTTATTTAAGAAATATTAATAATACCAGAAGAAAACCAGAAGCGAATAAAGGAGACAGAGGGTTCAACGACCAAGTATACGACCGGAATAAAATTTCCGGCCGTATAGTTATGGTTGTATAGTTGGCGCCGCCTCTGCCTTCTCAAATAGTTTCACCCCGTACAACTGATTCGGGGAGACGACATATAGAACATCCGGAAATCGCTGAAACCTCACATCCGGAAGGCATCTGGAGGGGGAACTCATCCACAAGGGATCCATCTTCGCCCTACACAGATCTAGGAGGCTAAGGCATCAATCTTCATCATCGACCGCTGCATCACCACCATCTCCATCCATCACATCTATATCTCGTCTAGATCTTGTTGTAATTCTCATACTCGTTGTGAATTTATACAAGTACTATTCATCTATGATTGTTCCCATTATCATTGCTATGATGTTGATTGCCTCCATGTCTGAGTAGATCTCTAGTTTTTGGGGAGATGGAGAAATCTTAGCATATGATTGAGATGAGATAGAAATTATTATGTTATACATCATTATGTGTATGTGTTAATTGTCTTCATCCTGATGTTGGGAGTTGTGCGCCTACTTAATATTTGCCTCATATGGAGACTCGATGAAGAGGATTACTTGTTGGTAGACGAAGGGATGATAGCACTTACTGTGACTATAAAGCTGTTGTCATTGCTTACGTGCTAACTTGGGGAATCAAGGAGAACTCATTAATCCATGTCCATGCCGCGAGAGAAATCCCTTAATAGCGGGATAATACGATTGATGTCGTTTATTCATCAGTTGTGGTTATGAAGGATGATGTGAGCAGCGATTGCTGCCTATTTGTCCATATATGGAGGTCCTCCCACATACATATATGTTATGAGAATATTCGTTATAATAATCTCGATTGCTTAGTCTAAATTTCTAGCGGTGTATCCACCACTCCTCGAGAACACTTTTTCCTATTATAGTTCCAAAGTTCTATTACATACGCGATTCTCACTTTCTGCATTAAGTTTTGCTTTACTTTAAATTACCTCGTTCAACCAAAACACCAAAAACAACTTTAGTTTTCTTGCATCTTAAGGACATTTCTTAAGTACTTCGTTTAGTTATAGTTAAAAGCATTTTAGTCTTTCGCCTACTACTCCCTGTGGGATCGATATCTTTATTTCGAAACTAGCTACAAATGATTTGTGCACTTGTAGTCATCAAGCTATTTTCTGGCGCTGTTGCTGGGGAGCTTAGCGCTATAAGTCACTTTACTTTTAGTTATTTACTTTCGTTGTACTAATTTTTACTTGAGTTGCAGGACCGTAACTATGGACAACACTCATCATTTAAACCAGCTTGAGGCAGTAAGGAAAATGGGTTCACCCATGGACACTTTTATAGTTATCAATAAAAGCATAAATCTGGATGGAATCGATATCCACCCTTTATTATTTGAACTATTGCACCCTAAGAAATTTGCAGGAACCAATGAAGAAAGTCCATATGGACACTTACAATTCTTTGAAGACGTTCTCAGTTCCTTTATTTTTGATGACTGTAACCTTGACATGGTTAAAACCCAGTTGTTTAGACAAATTCTCTCTAATAATGTTTGCGATTGGTACTGATCTTTTTGTGCAGAAGCACCGAGGACTTGTGAGGAATTGACAACCAAATTCCTATCAAAATATTATTCGGAAAGCAAAGCTCACAGGATGAGAGGTATTATTATCAGTTTCAAAAATAATCCTAGTGAGGGCTTATATGAAGGATATCTAAGGTACAAAAGCTAACTAGATAATTGCCCCATCATCGTTTGCCTGATTGGTTAATCACCCATACTTTTTATGGAAGGCTAAATATTGAAAATAGGATGAATCTAGACACTGCTTCTAATGGCAGTTTTCTGCCTTATACCTATGATGAAGCTTGGAATCTAATAATAAAAATGAGAGAAGCAACGGAAAATCTGAAAGATAAGGAAAACATTACAAATAGTTTTTCTGAATATGGTTGCATTAATGATTTCCTTGCAGGTGAAAGGACATATACAATGATTAAAACCCTCAATATTGATTCTTACTCAGTAAACAAAATTATTAAGAATTATGTAGGGCATTTGCAGGTACCTACAAAATGGGAACCCCGTAAACCCCTCGAAGAAAAGAAGCATGCAAAAGCACTGATGGAAGAGTTCTCCTCGATACCTATTCAGGGGATCGTCGAAAAAAGGCAAAAGGAGGAAGAAAAAATAAATAAGAGATCAAAGAAACTAGAAAGGAACCCTGAAGCTACCAATATAAATAATGTTATATTAAGGAGTCTTATGGAAGCACGAATAGTGGACGATGAAGTGGTTATGCTAGATCTTGAAACCTCAGAATTCATCAAAGGTAAGGTTCGAGGTAACGAAACTTTTAAACCAATGACCCCTATATATTGTGGAGAAACTTTCTTATATGGAATTTGTGAGCCAATTTCCACTATAAATATTATGCCTTCATCACTTTATGAGGAACTACGCTACAATTTAAATAATCCAGATGTGGAACCGGTAAACACTACTATTAAATTGTCTAATAGGATCAATATAAAACCGGAAGGAGTAATCAGAAATATCTATGTCTTTATTGGGTCACTTATGTACCCCCTTGATTTTCATATTTTTGATATGCCTCGAGATTCTTTTTGTCCTATTCTTTTAGGCAGGCCTTTTTTCTCCATCACCAAAGCTCGAGTTGATAATAAGAAGGAGACTATTTCACTAATGTTTGGAGAAGAGGAAATGGCATTCCACTTCGCCAAATTAAAGAAGAGGCCATATGAAGTGGAGGATATCAAGGAAGAGAAAACGATTGCCGAGCTGGCAGCAATTCACTTCAGTACTCCACAAGATGAATTAGAGAGGAGCCTGATTAATTGGGAGGAAGCACCAGATGATAAGGAGAAAGAAGACATGGGTGATTACCTTGATTCAATTCCGGAAGCACAAAATCCACATGACTATGAAGAACTGGTAAGAAAAAGAGATGAAGATCCTCCACCAATTGAATTGAAACAACTTCCAGACGATATGAGGTATGAGTTTTTAGATAATAAAAATAAATGTCCTGTTATTATTAGCAAGAATCTATCAGAAAATGAAACAAATAAACTCATTTCAGTTTTGGTTAAGCATCGTGAAGCCTTTGGATATACACTGAGTGATATTAAAGGAATGGATCCATGTATCGTAACACATAAGATTAACATGCTTGATGATGTTGAACCAGTAGTAGATACACAAAGAAGGCTTAATCCTAAAATGAAGGAAGTAGTAAGAAAAGAGGTAATACGCTTACTAGATGTTGGCAAAATATATCCTATTTCTGACAGTAAGTGGGTTAGACTAGCTCATTGCATACCAAGAAAAGGATTGTTGTTTTCTCCCTAGTAGCAACAACACATCTAGTACCTTGGATATTTCTGTCACTTCCCCAGATTACCAGAGGCATGAACCCACTATCGAGCATAAATACTAACTCTTGGAGTTGCTAGCATCTACTTGGCAAGGATAGCTACTAACAACGGAAAGCATGCAAGATCACAAATAACAAAGACATGATAGAATCAATAATCAATCTGAAATAGCATCTCAATATCCATCGGATCCCCGCAAACACAACATGCAGAATTACAAATAGATGATCTTGATCATGAACGGAGCTCACAAGATCTAGACATGAAAGCACAAAGGAGGAGAACCAGCCATCTATCTACTACATGGACCCGTAGTCCAAGGATGAACTACTCACGCATCACATCGGAGGCTTGCATGGTGATGAAGAAGGCCTCCAGGGTGAATTCCCCTCTCCGGTAGGGTGCCGAGAAGAGCTTCAGATCCCTCCCGATCTAGTGATGGAGTTGATGGCGGCTACAGACTCTTTCGTGGATTTTTGATCGGGTACTTAGGGTTTTCGTCCCGAGGGCATCTTATAGGCGGAAGGAGAGGCCGAGGGGGTGCCTGGGCTGGCCACACCACCCCTGGCACGGCCAGGCCTGGCCCGCGCGGCCAGGTGGTGTGGTGGCACCTGGCTCCTCTCTGTCTCGTATTCTGGCATCTGATGACTTCCGAAAAATAGGTACTTTGGCTTTTGTCCCGTCCAATTCCGAGAATATTCATTTTCTAACTTTTCTAGAACCAAAAACAGCAGAAAACAGGCAGCTGGCACTATGGCTCTTGTTAATAGGTTAGTCCAAGAAATCATATGAAAAGTACTCCAAAGTGTGGACAAAACACAAGAAAGTGGACAAAACCAAGCATGGAATATCAAAAATTATAGATACATTTGCAATGTATCAACATCCCCAAGCTTAACTCCTGCTCGTCCTCGAGTAGGTAAGTGATAAAAAGAAAGAATAATTTTTGAGGTGACATGCACCATCAAAGACTTGATCAAAGTATTTGTAAAACATTCAAAGCTAGGATCATAGTACTTCAATCATAACATGAAAGACAAAGTTATAGCAATAAGACAAAGAAACTATGATGCAACATGAAAAGGCACAAACAAAAGATTCATGAACAATAATGATTTGCAAGACGTTTGTTTGTTTCACATAAAGAAAACATAGCATAATAGTATTCCGCTTGTCCCTCATAGAGTAGCAAATATAAATGCATAGGACACCTTCAAAGTTCATAAGAGTGACTAGATACAAATAGTTTAAAGCAAGCAATATCAAGTTATGCATCAATCAACTAGTCTTGGGACAATGCACATAGAACTAAGAATGGCCACTATGCTCTCAAAGTAGGTGCATAAAGATAGAAGGTGGAGACTCAATATAATGGTGGAAGAAAGGCTTTCATAAAAGGAAGTAGAGATTCAAGTTTCATAAAGATCTTCCAAAAATTATGATACTTAATGGCTTTCAGATCTCATTGCCCCTATCATAAGCATCTTGAAGTGATTAAGGTTAAAGTGAACAAACTATGGTGTACATGCTTAACGAAGTATAAGTTAGGAATCTCATGTCCCCTGTATACGAGGGCCGCTCCTCATGCTACTCAAGTTTAGTCACTGGTAAGTTCTTGTCATCGTAAGTACATGTGTATCATAGAGAACCGCCAACGGGGTACCCCTTGCCCGATGATACGGAAGGATCCCCATATCAAAATGACAAGGCAAGCTGATAACGAGCATCTCAGCAATCTTCTTATTTACCATAGGAATATGGTGCTTTTTCTATCTTTCCTCTTTTCATAATATCTTTTTTTCTTTTTCTCTTTTTTTTCTGAATATAGGACTCTTTTTTTATAAGAAGAATGCTTCATAGACAGCTCATTATGGTTACGCTGCAGGTTTCCACCATGTCAGCATGGATTAGACCAGCGGCCCAGGCGTTTCTCTAACACATATACATAACTCCATGGACTTACAAGCTCCGCTTTCATTTCACACCAACGACATCCGTAAACAAAAGAGCATGATATCAACTAGGTACAAGTACCAAGTGCAATGTTGAAAGTGTTCCCCATGACAGCATGGTTCTGCTAATCCCCAACAAATAAGTGCAAGCATATACAACATAGACGACACTATGGTTCAAGTTTATTAAGGGCGAGAAAAGTAAAGTATGCCATCAAGTTCGTGAGAGCTTTAATCACTAGTTTTCTCATAACAAGTTTAATTTGGAAGGTAAACAAAAGCATGAATATACTTGGAATAGCATAACCTAGTAGGTAGGTATGGTGGACTCTTTGGAATAACTTGGTTTAGGGAGTTGGATACATGAGTGGGACTCATACTTGGTTGTGGAGGCTAGCAAAAAACTGGGAGCAACAAACTAAGAGAGCAATAATGGCCATAATCATGCAGAGCGACAAAACATCATTGATCAAAGCATAAAGTGATACTACAATTTGAAAACTAAAGGATCATAAAGTCTATGGTTACTTGATATAGTCATAACATGGTGTGAGCACGCGCCAAGTCAACCCAAATAAAGCATCAAAGGAGAATACCACTATACTATGCTTTAATATGCTAAAACAACGCATGATTCATCCCAGGCACATTAAGCAATCTCAATTGTTTATAACAAGTCATGCTACAGCAAAGAATACTAAGCATAAAGCCAAAACAATATCAAGCATGGCATGACAGAGCATAGGCCACAGTCAAAAACGAGCTCTTTTTATCACATAAGTATGAACTTTCCTACTCTTTTCCAAACCAAACCAAACTATTTGAAAACCAATGTATGAAAGAGGGGGTCCAACCAATTTATTCAGAAAACTAATCAAATAAAAGCAAACGAAAAACCAAAACAAAAACGAAGAAGAAGACGCTCCAAGAACAACACAACTTTGCATGAAACAATAAAAATGAAGCGTTTGGAAGAAACCTGAGATTTTTATTGATAAAGAAGGGGATGCCTTGGGCATCCCCAAGCTTTGACGCTTGTACTTCTTGGATATTTCTTGGGGTGACACGCGTGGCATCCCCAAGCCTGACCTTTAGTCCATCCTTCATCTCATTACTCATTCCTTCCATACACCTAAAATTTTTTCTTCATACAAAACTTCACACAATCTTTATTAGCAACATTAGTGCACTCAAGATAATAGGTCTTAAGGTTCAGTTATAACACCAAATAAACTTCCATTAGAACACTATCTACTGTAGCACTTCCCTCAAAAATCTCAATTCCCCAAAGAACTCAAAAAGGAACCAACAAGAAGCAAATGCAGAAAATGGCAGAAATCTGTCAAAACAGACCTGCAGGTAAAGACGAATTTTTTCGAAGACGTTCTGTTGCTCAAATCAAAAAGTGTTGAACTAACGAAAGTTAGATAACAACCTGGGGCAGAAGCACAAAAATTCACGCCTCAAAATACGTTCAGAGATTTTACACGAATTTTTACGGTGAAGCACAGAAATCTGTTTCGGGACAGCAATTTCCCAATCATTACTTCTCTCTAATTAGAGGTTAATCTTGGCACAAAAAGCAAATAAAAAGGATAAGAAGCGGTTATTACAGAAGTAATAACTTCCAAGACTCATCTAAAACTTTTGGGTTATCTCCCAATTAGTACTTTTCTTTAACGCCTTTAAGTTAGGCATAAGAAGCAAGAAAAATGATCAAGTATTCGCAAATGAAGAAGCATTAAAACCAAATTTCTTGCCCTTACCTCTCTTACTTTTATTCTTAACCTTGGGGAAAATATGATTGTTTGGTGGAGAAGGAAGGTGCATGGTCCCCTTTCCCACATCTATTATTGCTCCAAGGAGTTCTAATAGGGACCTTCCAAGTGCAATTTGTCCTTTTCCTGCACATTCAATAACAAGATAATCAATATAAATCATTTTCCCAAGGATCTTTGTAAACATTCCTTCAGCTATTCCAATAGATAATATGGTAGCATTATTAGCAAGAGATATTCATTTTCCTCCTTCAGTAAGCCCCCAAAGATTCAAAGATTCATAAATATCTTTGGGCATAAGACAAAATTCAGACATGATATCACAGCGGGCTTGAAAAGTTTCAGTATTTATCTCAATCTTTACTGTAGGGAGCCACTTTGATGGTTCAGCATTTATTGGGACATAATTGTGATACTCCCTAAGCGTATTATAGCAATCTTTTAAGCTAGTAGTGCTAGTCTCAAAAGTGTTCAATCTAGCAAATATTCTTGCGAAAGAAATATCAGTTTGGCTAGGCAAGTTGTAAGTGAGGATCAATTTCTTTATAGCATTTATAGCATCATCCTCATTACATTGGAGGAAATCTCCTCCCACAACGGCATCTAAAGCATATCTATAGCAAAGAGCAATTCCAAGGTAAAAACTGCTAAGGAACAAGCTTTGAGTCATTTTAAGCTCAGTTTTTTCATGTAGATCAGAGATTCTAGACCAAGCTTCCTTAAAACTTTCCTCAATTCCTTGTTTAAAAGTGAAAATCATTTCCTCGAGTGACATAGTGATTGGAGCAAGGCTAGACATAGTGGCAACTTGAGAAAGGAACTAATTTTTTTTGTGTTTTCGATAACGGAAGCAAACTTGTAGAACTAATTTTTTTGTGTTTTTTATAACAAAACAAGCAATCAAAGCAAAAAGAAACTAAGCAAAACAAAAATAACAAAGTAAAGAGATTGGTTATGAGGGACTCCCCTTGTGAAGATGTCCTTGACTCCCCGGCAATGGCGCCAGAAAAATGCTTTGATGGCGCGTGGTTGACGTGGGAGTTTCTTCTTCTTCTTCGTTCCTCGGCAATGGCGCCAGAAAAATGCTTGATGGCTCAGTATTGATGTAGAGCTCGTTGGGAACCCCAAGAGGAAGGTATGATGAGCACAACAGCAAGTTTCCCTCAGTTATGAAACCAAGGTTTAATCGAACTAGTAGGAGCAAGGAAACACCCCAAAGGTGTTGCTAGCTGAGCCTTGGCAGGGCACACTACCGGTGCTAGTAGCAACGTGGAGACCTGGACAACACAACCACAGAACTCTGTCCCCAACTTGCGATGAGGTTGTCAATCTCACCATGTTTCGCTGAAAACAAAGGATTAAACGTATCAAATGGAAAGAAGTAATAGTTTGCAGAAAGTAAACACAAAGCAGTAAACAGTTTATAGATTGTATGCAAAAGAAAATGACCGGGATCCATAGTTCACTAGAGGTGGCTCTCCTTAAGATAGATAACATGCTGGGTGAACAAATTACAGCGGGGCAATTGACAAACATCGAGAAAGCATACAAGCATATACTAATCATCTTGACTCCTTTGAGACTTGATTGGGCATTACAACATTATACATAGACCGCCATCCAACTGCATCTATGACTAATAATCCACCTTCAGGTTATCATCCGAACCTCCTCCAGTATTAAGTTGCAAGCAACAGATTATTGCTTTACAAATTTCGTGTAATGTAAACAATACGATTGTTCTATGAGCAAAGGATTATTGTTTTCTCCCTAGTAGCAACAACACATCTAGTACCTTGGAGATTTCTGTCACTTCCCCAGATTACCAGAGGCATGAACCCACTATCGAGCATAAATACTAACTCTTGGAGTTGCTAGCATCTACTTGGTAAGGATAGCTACTAACAACGGAAAGCATGCAAGATCACAAATAACAAAGACATGATAGAATCAATAATCAATCTGAAATAGCATCTCAATATCCATCGGATCCCCGCAAACACAACATGCAGAATTACAAATAGATGATCTTGATCATGAACGGAGCTCACAAGATCTAGACATGAAAGCACAAAGGAGGAGAACCAGCCATCTAGCTACTACATGGAGCCGTAGTCCAAGGATGAACTACTCACGCATCACACCGGAGGCTTGCATGGTGATGAAGAAGGCCTCCAGGGTGAATTCCCCTCTCCGGCAGGGTGCCGGGAAGAGCTTCAGATCCCTCCCAATCTAGGGATGGAGATGACAGCGGCTACAGACTATTTCGTGGATTTTTGATCGGTTACTTAGGGTTTTCATCCCGAGGGCATCTTATAGGTGGAATGAGAGGCCGAGGGGGTGCCTGGGCTGGCCACACCACCCCTGGCGCGGCCAGGCCTGGCCCGCGCGGCCAGGTGGTGTGGTGGCCCCCTGGCTCCTCTCCGTCTCGTATTCTGGCATCTGATGACTTCCGGAAAAATAGGCACTTTGGCTTTTGTACCGTCCAATTCTGAGAATATTCATTTTCTGACTTTCCTGGAACCAAAAACAGCAGAAAACAGGCAGCTGGCACTGTGGCTCTTGTTAATAGGTTAGTCCAAGAAATCATATGAAAAGTACTCCAAAGTGTGGATAAAACACAAGAAAGTGGATAAAACCAAGCATGGAACATCAAAAATTATAGATACATTTGCAATGTATCAGTAGACCTCTTAATAAGATTCAGAAACATTACGCTACTACAGAAAAAAGTTCCTAGCTATAATTTTTGCTTGCGACATATTTAGATCTTACATCATTAATTCTAAAGTAATAATTCATACAGATCACCAAGCTTTGCATCACCTCCTTGTGAAAAAGGATGCTAATCCCATGTTGATTATCTGGGTTTATTACTACAAGAATATGATTTGCAAATAGTGGATAGGAGGGGTAAGATAATCCTGTAACATATCATCTCTTTAGGATGGAGGGAATAATTAATAACCCTGTACCTATTAATGAATCATTTCCTGGAGAATATTTAGAAAACATTGAAATTGCCGACCTATGGTATGCGGATTACACTAATTATCTAGCAACAAAATTTATACCTCCTGGTATGTCAAGAAATCAAAGGATGAAATTCTTTAATGATCTTAAATATTACTTTTGAGACAATCTGTATCTATATCGTCATGGACCTGACGGAATGATTCAGAAGTGTGTTCCTAATCATGAAATGAATGCAATATTGGAAGCTTGTCAGGACAGTCCGTGTGGAGGGCATCATGCAGGTAAGAGAACTGCTGCGAAGGTAATTCAATCTGGATTCTATTGGCCTACCTTGCTCAAGGATGCACAAAGGTATGTGGAATACTGCGATGCTTGGCAAACATGCCCGTCTGCAGGATTTGGGGGCCCCGGTGCGGCTTACAAAATGGGGCCCTAAATTTTGTTCAAACTCAATAACTAATAAAACGAAATCATATGTTTGCATAACTACATGATGTGTTGTTCCTTACAATGTTCAAAAGTATATAAAGTATTCATTCTAAAAGAGTAAATATACTAGAAAATTAATAAACAAACCTCATGTTCTACCAAAAAGCATCATCCGTTTGGAGTTCTTTGAAATAAAATCTTCAATCATATCTTCATAATTAATCTTCTCCAAGATTTCACTCTCAAGTGATATTGTCGCTAATCCACTTAGTCTTTCTTGTGTCATTGTAGAACGCATGTAGGATTTCAAAAAATTGAGTTTTGAAAAGCTCCTTTCAGCAGATGCAACAGTAACAGGAATGGTTAACAAAATTTTGTATGCAATATTAGCAAAAGGATAAAAGGGGCACTTCTCCAAAAACTTCAGAGTATCTAGAGGACCCATATATTTCTCAAGTAAATCCTGGATAAAAATCAACTCCTTCCACAACTCTTCTCCATCAATATCCTTATGTTTTTCATCATCTGTTTCTTCATCATGTTTTATTTCATCATATTCTTTTTTATGTGTAAGAGCAACCTCAAGTTTGACACAAGCATCCATCAAACTCTTATCATCCAAGGATCGCAACCTATCTAAAGTAAACAAGAAACCAAAAGTTTTTTCATACTCCTGGTATTGTTCAAATCTTGTTGTAAGTGAAGCAATAGCTTGATCAACAATTTGCAAAAAATAATTGATCCTAAATGACTCTTCTACAGAATGTGATTCAATAGGTTCATCAGCTGGGCTCTCATCAAACTGTCTCTTTCCTGTAATTTTACGCTTGCTGCGAAACCCTGGATTAATATCCATCTCCATTGCAATTTCTTTAGCAGCTTCCAATGCTTTCGCAAAGCCAGTTTCTCTATACTTAGTGAAAAAGGAAATCAACCCCTCTATAGACTCAATTGCAATATCAATAAGCATATCCTTTGATTGTAGTTGCTTGCTTACCAAATTAATATAAGATAATATCTCACACCAGATGACAATAGAAACTAGAAACTGAAAGTCACCAAGTTCATTTTCTACCAATGATTTAGCTACACTGCTTGTCAATGGATCCTTGTCACTTTCAGCCACTTGTAGCAAAGCCTCCCTTATATTTGACATTTGGAACCTTATAGCTTTAACACTATCAACACGGCTCTCCCAACGAGTAGCTGACAATGAGTCAATCCCATTATGTTTTCTTTAAGAATTTGCCATCGCTTAGTAGAATTAGCAAATGTTGTATATATGCGCTGGATAATTCCAAAAAAATCATTTGCATTATGACAAGAATTTGCCATATCACATAGTGTCAAATTTAGACTATGAAAGCCACAAGCTAAATAAAAAGCTCTTGGATTTATATTCCAAAGTTTCCTTTGTACTCCTTGATTTTTTCCTTTCATATTCGACCCATTATCATATCCCTGCCCTCTCACATTGTTTATATCAAGTTCAAGCCTCTTTACTACCTCTTCTAAAACATCAAACAATCCTTGCCCAGTGGTATCATTCACATACAAAAAAACTATGAAGGATTCCTCGATGCAAACAGAACCAGAAGATGCATCAACATACCTTATTATCAAAGACATATGTTCTTGGTGGCTTACATCTGGAGTACAGTCAAGTATAACTGAAAAGTACTTTGCCTTCTTTACCTTCTCAATGATTTTAGACCTGATTGCAGTAGCTAGCAAAGTTATCAACTCATTCTGGATAGAAGGACCAAGATAATGATCACGAGTTCTGTCATTGGTAATTCGGTCAACATGCTCTTGCATAACCGGGTCAAATTTAGCCAACATTTGAACCAATCCCAAGAAATTGCCATTGTTGTCTTGGTACAACTTGCAATTAATACCATGGAATGCTATGTTATGTTCTCCAAGAAATTGTACAATCAAAAGAATCATGTACAAAACTTTTCTCCAATGCTCCCTTTCTTTTTCAAGTTCTCGCTGAGCAACTTTATCAATTGTTTGATTATTCTGCAACCTCATACGCAAGTCATACCATGCAGTCATGTTTGTGACATGTTCTCTACTAGTTTCATGCTCTTTAAGTCTATTGCTAAGATGCATCCAGTCATTGAAACCATCATTAGCTAGTGACCCTCTGACAAGACCTTTCCTCAATAATTTATAGCAAAAACAAAATACTTTGTCAAGGTGTTTGCTATAAACAAGCCATTCTCTATCACACTTCTCTCCATTTGGGAGGTTTCTACTATATGACAATGCAGAAAACCTTCTAGATATATTATCATATGGACCATGCTCAATAGGTAAATCTCTTCTAGGACCCTTTGCAACAAGAATATCAAACATTTTACTATCAAGATCATCCCAATTTCTTGGATCAAATATATCAGGATGAATAGAACTATTGGTATCATCGCCACTAGTAGCATTATTACCTCCATCACCAATAGTAACATCATTACCTTCATCACCAACATTACCATCATTGTCTTCATTGCCAATACTAGCATCATCGCCTTCATCAAATTCCGTAGTGTGAGCCTCAACCTCTACTGGATCATCACCACAACCACCATCCACATTAACAGTCGCAGATTGATTTTCAGAATTAATTTGAGTCTCTTTCACAAAAAATTTATCCATAGCACCCTTTTGTGACCGGGCTACTGCTTCTTTTCTTTCTTTATTCTTACGCTTTGTAGCACGAGACTGACACTTTGTTTTTCTAATAGAATTCATGATCCTTCCTGTTCCAAAATAATAATTTAGATGAGTCCAAACCAAATAATTAAATTGCTAGTGGAATCTATACGATACAAAGAGTAATTCAGTATTACTGTACCTTGATCGTCCGAAAACATAATAAAAAGTTATAGATCAAACTGTCCTCTCTGTATCCAGCTACTCTCGATCAGGAAAATTCAATTGATCCTGTGTCGCTTGCGGCAGAAACTAGTGCTCGGAGGAATCAACAATCGTGCCCTAATCGCTCCCGGCTTGCCACCAATCAGTCAGATATGCGGTCGTAGGGGTTTTCCTTCTGCTCTCGCCGGTGGGCAAGGAGCCGAAACGAAGGCACACGATACGTCATGATCGGCAGGGCCTTGTAATCGAGATGCTTTTTCCTAGCGATCAGTTAGTCATTGTGGTGTCGTGGCCTAGTGGAGGTTGCCGAACCATTGGGAATAGATTAAATTGGGCCTTAGTTGTAGCAGAGTTATTGGACCACACGGTGAAATTAGAAAATTGACTAAACTATCTATACTAGGCCTAATTATTTGGGGGCCCTGAGCGGTCGTGCACCCCTCTCATGTCCATCAACGGGCCTGTTGCCAAAGAAGAGGTAACATAGGTAGGATACAAGAAATGGCAATGAATTATAGTATCATAATTGAACCCTTTGATGTATGGGGAATGGATTACATGGAACCATTTATAGAGTCGAATGGTTATACTCATATTGTTGTTGATGTTGACTATGTTACCAAATGGGTTGAAGCCATTCCAACAAATCATGCAGATGCAGCTACCTTAGTGAAGATGATCAAGGATGTCATATTCCCTAGGTTTGGAGTTCCTAGATTTTTAATTACTGACGGTGGTTCTCATTTTATGAAAGGAACTTTCAGGAAAATCCTCAGCAAATATGGAGTAATTCACCACGTTTCTTCACCATATCATCCCCAAACAAGTGGTCAAGTGGAACTCTCTAATAGAGAATTGAAGACCATACTCAAGAAGACGGTGGACAAATCAAGAAAAGACTGGTCATACAAGTTAAATGACACTCTATGGGCATACCGTACTGCGTTTAAAAATCCAATGGGTATGACACCTTATAAGATGGTGTACGGTAAGGCATACCATTTATCTTTAGAATTGGAACACAAAGCTTTTTGGGCAATCAAGGACCTAAATTATGATCTTAAAGCAGCAAGGGAGAAGCGTTTACTAGATATTCATGCTTTAGACGAGTTTAGAAGTGAAGCCTATGAGAATATTAGGTTGTTTAAGGAAAAAGTGAAAAGATGGCATGATAGAAAAATAGAGAATAAGACTTTTAAAAGTGGGGATAAAGTGTTGCTCTATAATTCTTGTCTTAAGTTGTTTACAGGAAAGATCAGATCAAAGTGGGAAGGCCCATATATAGTTGAAGAAGCTTATTCATCGGGAGTAGTGAAGCTCCAAGGAAAATCACCCTCTCTTGAATGGGTGGTAAATGGACAATGCTTGAAGCATTATCGAGTAAAATAAGATATAAGTGCAGTCACCATAGAAGTAATTACCCCAGAAGAAGTGATTAAGCAAAGGTATACAAGGAATGACAACTTCAAAAAGAACGGACTCGAGATAGAATGAGAATTACTACGGTCAAGATATTGACCATAAAAGAGCGCTTCATGGCAACCCATGTGAAATGAAGGTTTGAGTTAGTTTTTAAATTTCTAGTTAAAGTTTTATTTGAATATTGTGTTAAAATAAGAAATATTTGATGCTCTAGCAAAGAAGAATAAAGATTGATAAGGCCAAAATTGGTCGAAAATCTAAGCTAACATTTTTCTGTCAAAACTTGATATTTCGTTAAGTTTCATATTAACAAAGAATCTTGGAGAAGCAGAAATTTTTTGGTGGACACAGAAGGTTTAACGACCAACTATACGGCGGGAATAAAAATTCTGGCCGTATAGTTGCGGTCGTATAGTTGTTGCGACATCTCCCCTTCCATCCACAAAAGGTACTGAGAGTTTAACGACCAACTATACGGCCGGAATTAAAAATTCCGCCCGTATAGCTGGGTCATATAGATATCAACGCCTTTGACAAAATAATTTCCTGAGTACTAAGAGTTTAACGACCAACTATACGGCCGGAATTAAAAATTCCGCCCGTATAGTTGTGGTCGTATAGTTATCGACCCATCTCAAAAAAAAATATTTAGAGTCCAGAGAGTTTAACGACCAACTATATGGTGGGAATAAAAATTCCCGCCCGTATAGTTGGATCCACCATAGATATAATCTATAGTCGGTTAATAACTATACAGCGGGAACTATACGGGCTATGCCTGAATAGTTGCTTGTTACGACAGGCGGCTAGGGTTTTTGACCTCTCCTTTTAAAGCTGATCGCATCTAACCTTTTTTCATTAATTTTTCGCAGAGCCACAGCCACCAGCCTCAAAAAAATCCTCGCCATCCCTATACAAGCCCCTCTAACAACATCCGTGCAGTGAAGCCATGTAGCCCTTCCATGTCAACAAGATCTGGAAGAAGAAAGAAGAGAAGCCCATGAAGAGGATCGAAGAAGTAGAACCTAAAGGATCATCATCATCATCCAACCCGGAGATCAAGCCTCTCCCAAACTGGGAGGACATGTTCCCGCAAAGGATGGAGATGATGAGGCAAGCTGAGCAGGGAAGGAACAATGATGAGTATCTCCATAATCCTTATCGTTACAACATAGGATCCTATTATATACCTCCTCTTGGTCCATCACCTCTTAAACCTAATAAGGTGCGGCAAGATGAGATTCATGATAAGATCTATGAGTTAGAAAAGGCTTCGAAGACATGTGTTGAAACAATTGGAGAAGGGATTGACTCCTATTGGATGATGAGCAAAGATCTTGAGAAAAAGGTCGATGACATCGATGGTAGAGTTGGTTTCTTAATTAAAGCTGACTTTGAGTTGACATATGAGAAGAAATTCCTCAAGAAGAAAATGTTGAAGCTCCAATACGACATGGCCGAGCTCAGCATCCGCTTTGCAAGCATAGTTAAAGATGGCAACGTAAAAGAAGAGGGCGATGCTCTTTCTACCAGGAGGAGGATTAGGTACCAACAAGGAGTTATTTGATCCCACCTGGCTTGATTCCAAGCTTGGGGAGATCTCTAAAGACCTTGTAATCTATCTTATAAGTTTTAGATCGCTATTTTGTTTTGTATTAGCTCAAACAAGAAATAAAGTTTGCATCATTAGAATTCCCTTTAGGAATACTCGATCCCTTTTCTGAAATTCCGAGTTTATTATATATGGAGCAATATTGAGTTTGTGTTTGCTTTATTGGATATATGAATGTCTTGAGTATAATTTTACTCGCACTTGATGATAGCAATAGGAGTCTTCCACACCATTAGTATTAATAGAACACATAAAGATAATTTGGTCAATATGTTGTAAGTCTACGGTTTGATTTACAAAGGAAAACTATCTATACAATTGAAGAAGAAGAAACCTTTAACAAAATAAAATAAAGTGCTGTCAAAATAGAGTGAGAACAAGTCGAGGTAGAATCTTCAAGTCATAATAATGCTTCATATACAATTGGAATTTGATAATTGAGATCATTAAAACTTTGGATTCCTACATGAAGTGGAATGTATGTCTAGCTCCTTTGCATAGCACTTAAACAAAAGTGTGAGCATATATATAAAGAGAAGAAAAGAAAGAACAAAAAGAGCGAGTGTGCAAGGAGCAAATATGCATATACCACTATATTGTAGTATGACAAAGAGACACTTTTGAGATTTTGAATCCCAAGTGAATATGTTAATCCTAAAACACTTGGGACTACCTCGCTAACTCATTCGGTTGAACCGAATACTTTTACATTATGTTGAGATTCGTCTTTTATGAACTATTGATCACTAAGGTGTGGAAGCCTGCTAATACTATTCGGATGGTTCGAGTAAGGTACTATTCATGAACTTATTCTTATGTATCGTATATGATAAACACATGCTGCAACTGCCTCATTTATTTAAATTGACTCAGCTTCATGAATATCAGGATCACATCCATTAAGCTAAACTTGCTCGGGACGACCAAGAGTCTAAGCTTGGGGAAGTTGATGAGTGCATATTTGCATCATGTTTTACATTATTATTTTGCATTGTAGATGTAGGATCTTGGTATTTTACGGCGTTCACACGCACATTTTATGTCTGTTTTCACCAGGATTAGGACAGATGATGGATCCAATGAATACAATTCTTGGAGCAGTTGTACTATGGCGAAAAGGAGTCAAAAACAACATAAATCACTTATTTGGGAAATATTAATAATACCAGAAGAAAACCAGAAGCGAATAAAGAAGACAGAGGGTTCAACGACCAACTATATGACCGGAATAAAATTTCTGGCCGTATAGTTGGCGCCGCCTCCGCCTCCTCAAATAGTTTCACCCCATGCAACTGGTTCAGGGAGATGACATACAGAACACCCAGAAAGAGCCGAAACCTCACCTCCGGAAGGCATATGGAGGGGGAACTCATCCACAAGGGATCCATCTTTGCCCTGCGCAGATCCAAAAGGCTAAGGCATTGATCTTCATCATCCACCGCTGCATAACCACCATCTCCATCCATCCCATCTTCATCTTGTCTAGATCTTGTTGTAATTCCCGTACTCGTTGTGGAGTTATACAAGTACTATTCATCTATGATTGTTCCCATTACCATTGCTATGATGTTGATTGCCTCCACGTCTGAGTAGATCTCTAGTTCTTGGGAAGATGGAGAAACCCTAGCATATGACTGAGATGAGATAGAGATTATTATGTTATACATCATTATGTGTATGTGTTAATTGTCTTCATCCTAATGTTGGGAGTTGTGCACCTCCTTAATATTTGCCTCATATGGGGACTCGATGAAGGGGATTACTTGTTGGTAGACGAAGGGATGATAGTACTTACTGTGACTATAAAGCGGTTGTCATTCCTTACGTGCTAACTTAGGGAATTAAGGAGAACTCATTAAGCCATGTCCAAGCCACAGGAGAAATCCCTTAATAGCGAGATAATACGATTAATGTCGTTTATTCGCCAGTTGTGGTTATGAAGGATGATGTGAGCAGCAGTTGTTGCCTATTTGTCCATATATGGAGCTCCTCCCACATACATACATGTTATGAGAATATTCGTTATAATAATTCGGATTGCTTAGTCTAAATTGCTAGCGGTGTATCCACCACTCCCCGAGAATGTTTTTTCCCTATTGTAGTTTCAAAGTTCTTTTACATACACGATTCTCACTTTCTGCATTAAGTTTTGCTTTTCTTTAAATTACCTCGTTCAACCAAAACACCAAAAACAACTTTACTTTTCTTGCATCTTAAGGACATTTCTTAAGTACTTCGTTTAGTTATAGTAAAAGCATTTTAGTCTTTCGCCTACTGCTTCCTGTGGGATCGATATCTTTATTTTGAAACTAGCTACAAACAATCTGTGCACTTGCAGTCATCAGACACTGTGTCCTCTAGGGGGAGAGTGATGGATCATGTGCGGCTTGTTAGTCCTGCATGGACTTTTTTTGGTGAACTTTTCTTTTCCCGGGCATAGAAGCTTTAAAAAATTTAATTTATTCCCTCGGATCCAAATTAATTGACTCAAGTTTTTCTAGATTCGGATGTATCTAGTACTAAAACATGTCTAGATATATCCGAATATAGACAAATCTGAGTCAATTAATTTGGATCGGAGGGAGTATATTTTGTTGACAGAAAAAATTACTCTTTTTGTGTCAAAATGGACGTCGGAAGTTTGTCTAAATATAGATACAAGGGGCTATTTGATTACTCTAAAGGTCTTTTTATCAAAACATGATTTTCCTTGCAAGTATCAAAGGTGTTTTACAGGAGGGAATGGGTGAAAAGTTATAATCTATACACATTAGTTTAAATTTGAGACAAATAAGAAACATATTAAAGAATGATGAATACATGGATATTGCATCAATATGGCTGTATGGATACTAACATGCACGACATCCAGCCTATTAGAGATATTTCAGTTCACTACATGGAACTGACCTTTTGTGTAAGTTACTATAGTCACATATTAAATTTTACTTCATAGTATTAATGTTTTATTATTATTATTTTAGCCGATGTCCCACTATACACGAAACTCAAGTCGTCGTAAAAATCTGGATGTCGCTAGGTTGTCACGGTTGTTTAATAGTTTGGCCTGATAGCAATGAATACCATATCGCAGAATGCAATATTTCTAAATGTATTTGTAAATGATCTTAATGATTGATGTATTTCTAAATGTATGCATCATTGCAGATTTTTTGCCTTGGGATATTTTAGGGATATTCCTATTGTTTGTCTTGGATAAAAAATAGTTGTCTCTATTTAGACCGGCTTCCAATACCCACTTGGGAAAGAATATACTTAAAACTATGGTCAAGAATCTAAACGTTGAGTTCCAAGTTGCCATCCCTGCATTGAAGCGCGACTATCTAAATGGGGATCCAAAATTCCTATTGTTCCGACAAACTCATAGGGTATGAACATTTTCGATGCATTACAATCTTAAGTGATTCATTTGGCACACAATGTAACATTTCATATATGCAGACATATGTCGTTTATATGGTTTTTAATCTCATGCCCTCATGGGAGGATGGAGCACTACATTTTCCAATACCCAAGGTGAGTATTTTCACCATGTTTATTTTTATATATGATGCACATGTTTTTTTAAATAATGTTGTGGAATGCATATGTAGGATGATATCGAACCGAGAATGCGGTTTTTGATTCATATTTTGAAGTACCATGGGAACGAGGCTCTAAAAATTATCCTAAACATGAAGCGGGCCATTGTAGAGTGCATAAATACATGGACCTTCAAGAAGAAAACATCAGCAGAGAGTGTCAAGAAAGAGTGGATAATGTTATTTAGTTATTATTTTTAAGTATCTTTGTAACTAATTGTTATACATTTATGTGGTCTTGAAGACATGTGTGTGGGTCGCGTTAGATGTTTTCTTGTGCCATTGGACAAGAGAAACATTTAAGTGACTCGATAATAAACTAGGTTAAATAGAAATAAGATTCAGGGCGGATGTATTAAATAAAATAATGAAACGTGCGTTGCACGTGCACGCTTTCTAGTAGTTTCTAAGGACAAGATGAAGAGTTGCATGAAGAGTGAAGTAAAGTATAAGGAGTATCAACACTACTTTGAAGGATGGATCAACTCAAAATCATTATTAGTCGGCAACAAGAAAGAAGATTAGTGCAAAAAAGGTATGAAACAACATGAAGTGATGAGCTTTGGTTTAATCGAAGTAGATCTTAATACCATAGAGTTGATGAAGTAGTAATACCGAAGGTCATGGAAGTAACATGAATTGGTGCAAAGAAGAATTATTGAGGCAATAATGGGTACTCAAGCTATGAAATCTCAAAGGTAATACTAGTACTAAGTTGGAAAACTATGGGGAATGCATAGTACATACACATTAGGATGATCTACGGCTAGCATCCTATCAGTTTAGCTAACCAGGTCATCTTTGTATGACATAAAGAGCATAAAACTTGGCCTATGGTAGGATAGATAGTGAAGGTGAGGCCATAGTAACAACCATTTTAGGACCTATTAAGTAAGATGTTTCCTCTTAAAAGAGGTAAGTGACCCTTATGTATGTAAATAGCTATTCAGAATATTCATTTCGGAGATCCACAACTGTGTGGGTATACCACAAGTTCTTTCGTGAGACCTTAAATATGTATGATGTGAGCTGGACACAGACCAACGTCCTAACTATAGAGTCAATAGTTATTATACATGAAGTATAGAAGCCATTAGAAAGTCCCAAGGGGAGAGTAAATAGTAAAATGGAAGTATGGAGATTTTATATTCCAAGTAAAGGTTGGAGAAGAAGTACCGAACTATGATGAAAATAGGCCTTATCTTCATAAGGTTATAGGAAGTCATCATTATAGAAGTACTCTTGGAAGTATGACTGAATGGGAGATCGAGGTCTATACTCAGAGATAGTAGAGTTAGACCTTAATATGATCAAGGAAAGGAAGTGATAACGGAATGAAAGATATGTCAAGTGATCTACTAAATCTTGATAAGGTTATGTATCGAAGTAGATAAATAGTTTAAACCTAGACATACTAATTGTAAAAAGAACTAATCCTCAAGTTATCTTTAATACCGAAGCTAGAATACCAAAATAGACTGGTGTCGAGGAATAGGAAACCCCGATCTGAATGGACTAAATATGTTCAAAACCAATCTTCAGAAGGACTACCAGTACAAACCATATTATGACAAACCCAAGTATAGTCTTATGGCCACAACTATTTTCTAATGGAATTTAAAACCCTATTTTAGTAAGATTTCCTATACCTTACCAAGTATAGATGGAGGAAGTCAATGGCTAAGTAAATAAGTTTGTTTAGGATAGCTAGTCAAGGAAAAGAACCAAAGAAGATGTTCTAGTTTAAGGATCGTTCAGAAAAGACATATTCATGGGGAGATGGTATCCAATGGAGTGATGAAATGAATCGATATGACAATTGGATACTGTCAAGAATGAAGAGGATTCAAGGAAAAGGACTGGATAAAGGATATCATAATGATTTCATTTGAGATTACCATGGAATTGAGAAATGTCGTGATCAACATAAATCACTTCCTCGTTCCTAAACGTAAGAGGGTTTGAACTTCGGGAACGAAGTTTATTTTAAGGGGGAGACACTGTAACATCCCAACATTAGAGCTTAGCAATAAGCTCAGATCAGGTGTGTGCATTGCATTCATGCATAGAATATCTGAATAATTTTCGCGCTTTTGATCAAAACTTATTAAAGTGATTGAAGCTTCTCTTAACTTCATGGAACTGAAGTAGATCATCAAGTTGAGTGCGATAAGTTTCAATATGACCTTTGTTAAAACCTTGTTTTTGGGTAAAGGTAATGTGATCTATGGGTCGATAAAATGGAATAAAACAAAGCTACAAGACATTACTTAAGGATTAATACTTAATATTCTAGAGACTATATGAAGGTATTCTTTACAACCACCCATGTATACCAAATCAAGGATGAAACCCGAGTAAAGAAACTCAATAACTACACCTTGATATTTACTTACCATGAGCATCATGGTAGTTCCTAAACACAAACTAGTTATCCCAAATAAACTAGGAAGGAAGTCAAGCCAAGACCATTCACCACATATCCTTATTACCATACTAATGAATGTCATTCATATTTAACCATGATCTAGTGTCTATTAAACATCAATGTTGAGTGATCAAATCTTGATCTAGTAATTCTTGAACCTTTAGCCTTTGTTTCACTATAAAGTCCTTCCGAAGTCTTGAAGTGAACTAATAAGAATAAGGAACAAGTTATGATAGAATGTGCCATCATCATTAGAATGACATCCTTAGTGAAGATCGGACCATTTGATGTTGGAGGAGTTAACTCACTTATGGGTTAACTAGAAGAAGCATCTAGACCAAAGAGATAAGCTGATAATTAAGGAGTTATGAGAAAGTAGTGAGGATAGAGTACCAAGGAGTAGTCTTTTTATGTCAAGTATGTACTGTAGGGGTTCACGTATGAAAATAATAAATTTTACCCTACGCCCCTGAACCCCTTTGTTGCCAGGACGTATCTATTATTAATGCGGTAACGAGAGGGGCTTTTCGCAAACTTACCCTTAAAGACCGAAAAGCGTTGTCAACGCTCGGGAGAGCGTGGTTAATGTAGACGAGCCGAAGCTGACCTCAAGGTCGTGATGAAGTCCTCGTCCTCCCGTGGCTATAACGATTTCTAGTGACTCAAATGTTGCACCTCGCAGGGAGTTATACGCATCCGGTGCCTGGCGATGACTCCTGCTTCCCCGATCCAGCAGAATTAGAGCTCCTGGATCCGAATCCCGCAGCGCGACGACACTCCGGGGTGAAGATATCTCTCGTTCGCGCAGTCCGAGCTTAGGACCACAGTCACGAGAGAGAGAGAGAGAATATCAATTGGAGGTCTCCCCAAAAGTGAGGAAACCTTTATTGAATATTGTGTGTATTTATTTGGTCAAAATACCCCACTATATATAGGGGGAAGGGGAGGTACTCCCTCCCTCAAAGTCCTGGGGTGGGACTAAACAAGGAGGGATGAGAGGGGGGAGGGGGCAACCGCCGTACAAGGCCCTAGTGGACCCCACACGGGGTGCCTAGGGCCCAGCCGGCCACCCCCTCTCTCTCCTCCCTTTGCTCCTTTCCCTTATTGGCCCTTCTCCCTCCGGATTTGGCCCATTAAGGCTTTTTGACCCTTTAATTTATTTTCTCTTTATTAATTAATTATGAATAAATGATTAAATCAATATTTAACATTCATTCACATATTATTCAACTCTACTGGCAACTATATCCCTTTTTTTTAAGTAGTGACCTTGCCCAACGCCAAATAAGAATGTTTACGGATCAAGAGGAGAGAGTTTTTACTTTTTAGACCCCGTTTTTGAGCGTTTTCCTTTTCAAGGTGCAGCCGAGGAAAGCCAACCCTCACTATGAACTTACGGCACGCCATGGCTGGATATATGCAATGAACAATCTGTTTAGCTGACTATGTTAGTTTCGGGAAAATGGCACCAGAAGATGTTTCAAAAGACGTTTCGCTTGCTGGTGTTTTTAATAACAGTGAATGCGGCTTTGAGGCGCTAAGGCCTAATATAGGATGTGGCTACCTTCCAATCAAACTACCCTCACCCTCCTCCTCATAGTATGCTTAATTTAATGGCAGGTCTCCGTGGTTATGGGGCATCTTCCACCTCCACTCCGAACATCCTCCGGACTTACCGAAACCCTTCCGGTTTTCTATCTTCTCTTTCTTTGGTGATTATACCGATCCTATAAACACTATCTAAGAATCGCCAAGCCCGTAAGCGTGATACCCCATGGTTCGGGAACACTCTAGACATGGTCAGGACCCTCCCGAACCAATGATCAATAGATGGACTTGGATGGCCATGTGGCCCCTGTGCATTCCATGAAATCTTTTGTCGTTTGAACCATGAACGTCGTGTGTTATTCCTTTTGTCTCTCGATACTTGCATTGTCCGAGATCTGATCAATCACATCACCATGTCGGGTTAAATCTCATTACCGACAAATACTACTTGACTCGTTCCGACAAGTGATATCTCCGTGATCAAATGACATGTTGTGTAGCTATTGGATATAACTTCTCCGAGTGGGCCCTCGAGTATCTTCCGTCACGTGGATGGACAAATCCCGCTCTTGACATATAATGCCTATACTGTTCCTCCGAATACCTGAACACACCTTTATGATCACCGTTTAACCGTGTGACATTTGATGCTATCAAAGTACCCTCAGGTAACAGTGATTGATATAGCCTCACGGTCTAAGAAATAGTACACTAGGTCTATTCTAATCATCGTTACTTGAACTTCGTGGCATGATCGGGTCATGATGTTTATGTTGGGTATTAGTTCATCATATCATTCTCACAATGAGGTGACTCCATTTCCAACTGGCATAAATGCCACATGATCAGGAAACCTTGATCATCTGTTGAACAATGAACCAGTGACTAGAGTATCACCGGGAACTCCTAGTTGTTTATATATCACACGTGTATTGACATTTCCTTTCAATATAGTTATAGCATGATATAAAACTTAACTATAAACTTTATGAAATATGATAATAATCCTTATTATTATTTGTCTCTAGGGAATATTTCCAACATGTAAAACCCTAGAGTAAGCTTCATTAATAACATAGAACATCTAAGAGACTTGGTGTAGTGCAAATTTACTACTTAGTTGAGTATAGATCTTGACCAAACAATTAGAAGTCTAAGCTTAGTGTGATCAAAGGATAGTGGTCATTATTCTCAAGTCACTTAGGGGTATTTAACCAGGTGTTGCAGAATTGTCATTAGTATACCAAGCTAGGCTAAACCTTAGTTAGTTAATCATCCAAGCTTGATCAAGAGAAGTCAAGCTATTGTATGATGCAGTATGGAGCATGAGTTACCTGGAGTGGTTGAAGACATGGTATTCTGACCAAGCTTATACAAGAACAATCTTGTATTCTGGGAGCATTATAATACCTCTTCTAGAGGATTGACATCACTTGTGGTGTAGAGAGGATTGTAGTCTTCCAAGCCTTGGAAGTAGATGCAAGAAGAATATAAATGAGTTCATGAATGGAGTTATAGAGAACTACATGGATGAATTCATCAAGGGAAGCTAAGAAGTGGAGACTATGTATTATAGAAAGAATGGAGAATTATTATTGAAGAAGTGACATGACCATGTCATCATATGATGATGGATATGGTGGAGTCAGATGATTGGATTATTCAGGAAAATGTGTTTCTTATGAATAAGTTGAGTGGTTAGAAATAGTAGATTTAGGAAAGGAATTCCTTAGTTAGGAGCCAAGACTTATGAAGTATGGAATATAAGGAATTCTTGAGAAACCATTAACCAAAGACTATATCAAGCCATGCTAAGTCCCATGTCTATTTCATTCTTCTAGACCCTAAAACTAAGTTACTAGGGAATCATTAAGAGCACATTTTATTGAATAACATATTAGAAAGCTTTTTTGCTATGTTACTCTAGATTTGGATATCATCCATAATCATAAGTCAAGATTTTTTAATCTAGTTTTGTAGAAAGATAAAGAAAGGATTGTGAGTGTAGAAAAACCTCTAGTGTTCATAGTAAATACTTGTATTCTAAAACCTTAAATATTTATTACATGATGTATAAGTCACTATTGTCATTTAAGGAATGTTTACTATCAACCATTACAACTCTCTATTAAGAATCAACCATACTTAATTAATATGGTAGTGAGACCCTTTCTCATTTCTAAATAGCCACAAGGGCATTTCTAAAGAATAAACTCTAAACCCTAAGGGGTTTAAATAGATGGATCGTAAAATCACAATATAGAAAATCACCATGAAAGAATGCCATGTATAAAAAGATTCTATGCCTAATACTAATCTTACAAACACTTTCAAATTTCATGAGTCCAAATAAAAATGAAAACCATTCTATGGAGAATTCTTAAGGAACCTATTTTTACTTATTATATTTAATAATAGAACCTATCATATAATTATGAAGTTAGAAAATACAAAAATAAATGAAGAGAAAATTGGTTAATATGAATCTCTAAACTATTCTAAATATTCCACAAAAGTTCTTGGTATTTTATACTTTGTGGAGATCAAATTTGAAATGAATTTGAAAAATAGAAAACAAACCAGAAAAAGAAAAGGAAATAAAGAAGAAAATACCGGAGCCTAAGCAGTTGTTTGACCCAAACTTTTCCCTCTCTTAACTACCGCTTAATGGAATAGCAGCAGCTCGCTCCGCTTGCTTTGCCATAGCCCTCCTGGCCCAACTTCGGCCCAACCAGAGCCCGCGATTAGCCCATACCGTTTCGTCATCTTCCTCATCGAGCGAAGCAGCTCAGTGGACGCTCCACCGCTCGCCGGTGCTGTGATGCTCGCCGCACACCAAGATCCGTGTCTCTGTCCTCTGACGCCTACAAGTACACTCCCGCGCCGTAGTGACGAACCCTAGCTTCTTCGTCTCGTAGAATGTCCTCTCCGGACCAAACCCTAGCTTTGAGATGCTGGCGAGCTCTGCCGTTCTTGACCTCCTTGTGAAGCCCTGGAGAATCTCCGTGGTGCCCTAGTTCTCCTCATAGAAGGAATCGTTCGTGTGCACCCATAATCGAGCTCCATGACCTCGTCTCTCTGAGCTACATCCGTCACCATCGTCATCGACTCCGGCCACCTCCGCCCTCCCTTTCACCCTCAACTTACTCTAGATGAGCTCCCCGTGCAAGTGGCCCTCTTCATTCCCCCCTGCATGCTATGTTGTTGTTGCCATGACCACCTGCCGCCGCCATTGGCCGTCGTCATGTCGCCGTCTTCGGTGACCATCTTCGGGCGGCGCAGCCACCATCTGGCTTAGCGTGGTGTGTCAGTCCAACGCAACCATCCCCACTTGCCCTTGCGCTCTTGATCAACATATCAACCCACGATCTGAAGGATCATCCTCATGTGATGTCATATTGTTTTTATTTTTCTTTTATAATTTCTGTTAAAATTTTCTGTAATAGATAAATCCCTGACATGCAGACCCCTTTGTAATTTAAATAAACATTTTGAGAAATGTATTTTGTTTAATAGAATTATATTGTATTTACAAAATGTAATTCTTTTTATAATATTCCAAAATGATTGAAAATGGATTTAAGTTGGGAATATTTATGAATAATTCAATTTAAATCATAAAAATACAAATAGTATTTCAATTTTTCTAGAAAAATAAAATATATTAGGTAAAATCATATTTATACATTGTTATATCACATAATTAAATATTTTATAAAGTAATAAAACTTAGAAAAATCATATTTTATATATTTAGAAATATGGAAAATATTTGTAATATACCAAACTGATCACAAAAATAATAATTACAAGTTAAAACTATAACTATAGTCTAATAGCTTGAATTTTTTTTAAAAACTCTTTTGTTGTTAATTCATAAATTGACTTCAACATCAACTGAATTTCCATGCCCACCAATCACTTTTTGTGGAAAGGGTATATAAAATTGATAATATTACTAATATTATCCAATTGAGGTCTAATAATAGTATTAGTCTTAATTGTTGTTGGTATGAAGTAGAAATAGTACAGAACATCTTAAATACATTTTAAAATCATCATTCAAGAATAAGAGATTTTCCAAAAGAGTTTTATCAATTGTAAAATCATCAAAAATAATATTTTTGACTTATTAATTTTTTTACTATCATTTGACTTACAAGTTTATGAATGTATTCAAAATCTAGAAGTAATTCTTAAGTATCTCAAGGTAATACCATTTTCGTACTCATAAAATATAATCGCTCATTTCTAAATGGATAAAAAAATTCACTCAATTACAAGGATAACAAAACATTACTCAAACAAAAGTGAACAACACGTAGTGTCATCTCATATTCAAGACCTATAAGTCCTCAAAGGTTAATCCTCTTTCACCTTTATGAAGTATTATGAAGTGAACAACATGTAGTGTCATCTCATATTCAGGACCTATAAGTCCCAACTGCGAGTTTTGTGTCTAAATATATTATAGCAATTGTCTCCTTCCATGATAATAAGAATTAGGAAGAAACCCTACAAGTAGTTAACTTCAAGTTTAAATGCTTTTACTTAGATTAAGTAAAATTTTCTTCAAAAGTTATTCTTAAAAAATACATTAACTTCAAGTTTCTATAAAGGCTCTAATTGAATAACAATCTTTGTATAAGAAGTCCTTGGATACCATTCCACATTAGGGTGTTTTATTATTGTATGCTACTTTATTGTACTTGTAAGTTATTTCATACACTCTCACAAGCCTAATAAGAAGCATAAGTGTGAAACTGATCTAAAAGGGCAATACATTCTAAAGAAACTATTCTCAGTTTCCAAAACCCTAGATCATCGACATTATTCCAAGGATTTTGAGTTTACAAAGTTGCATTACATTACTTATGCATAATAGCATCTTTCTTCTTTAAACATTAGTCCTTACCGGACCAATGATGTTGTTTTCAGATATTAGATCTTCTATTGTCTCGAAGACAGTGAGTGCATAATCTTGCAATCACAAAAGGAAAGTTCACGCTTGCTCATGTCCTTTGGTTATTTTCTACCAAGTATTTGCAATCTATTATTGTTATCACTTGCATTTCAAAAAGGATGATAGAAAATAATATTTTCATAATTGATTTGAACTATTGGCTACTGATTAGGGGTGATCAGTTAATCTATTATGACTGGCAATGGAACCACCATTTTTCGGGAATGTATCATCTAAGATTTATCAACAAATGTCGCAAGTGATTATTGCACAGTATAATACGTGTTAACCATGAGATCTACAATATCTCAGGGGAAGTCAGCTGGATCTGCTTCCTTTTGTCTTTTATCGGATGACCTTATCATGAAGCTGCAGATTCCTTACGAGGATCCAGCACATGGTTGGGACCCCTCAGTTGTTCCCCATGATATTAGTGTCTAGATCATCTATGAGGGGTTGTCGTAGGTGGAGGTCCACCATATATGATGGTGGCTGCCAGTGATAGATCTTCTTGCGGAGTCTACAAGGCACTAGTAGAAAGAGGGCCTTTGGTCCAGCGCCCAAATTCCATTGGTCCCGGTTCGTTTACGTAATCGGGAACAATGCCAGGCACCGGTCCCGGTTCATGCCGCCAGGGCATTGGTCCCGGTTCATATGTAAGCATTGGTCCCGGTTTATGGCACGAACCGGGACCAATGACCCCGCGATGCACACATGGCTCTCTGCGAGGCATTGGTCCCGGTTCATGCCAACAACTGGGACCAAAAACCCCGCGACGGTCAGCAGTCCAGGAATTAATGTAAATAATTCGGCGCAGAAATTAATTCGAGGCAGAAATTAATTCGAGGTAGAAATTGAATTGATCACTATTTTTGAACAAATCTTTCACGAATTAATCAAGACAAAGGTCTAAATTAAGACAGTTTATTATTCGACCACAAATTTTTCCATAGATGCGACTTTATAAATTTCTAGTCGACAACACTTCCGCTGCCGCTGTCCTCCGAGCCGTTGTCCTCCGTGCCGCCGGCTTCCTCGTCGTCGTCGGACGAAATCTCCACGATTTCGGCGTTGTTCGGGAGACGGAGCTCGTCTGCGCGCATAGCGGTGTCGATGGCGGTGTAGATGGTCCGTCTAGGGACGGACCAGAACAACTCCCGCCCTTCTTGGTTGCGGTGATCCGGGTGCACCAATCGCCCGTCCACGAAACGGTTGCCAAGCTTGGCCTTCTGCTCCTTCTTGAACCGCCGGGGCCAATACTCACTGCTCGCCGCGTACTAGCCCTAATGCACGCGGGCAGTTGGCGGCGACGCTCTGCGATGACGTACTCCATCTCGTATCCGCGGGGGTTGAGGAGCAGAGCCACCAGCACACCCCCCTCGCTGATGCGAAATCCGGCGGGAAGGGTCGCGCGCGGCGGCGCGAGGATGCCGTAGATCGCAAACTGCGCCGCCTCGTAGTGGTTGAGCATGGGCACCTCCATGATGGCATGGTGGAGATTGGAGACGGAGGGGAGGCGAAACGACGGCGCGGTGGAGAGGCAAAGTGGTAGGGTGGAGAGGGACTGCAGAGAGGCAGAGGCGATGGCGAAAGCGAGCATTGTGGCCTCATATTTATGCACGGGGACTACGAAGCGACAGAGGCATTGGTCCCGATTATTGCCAAGAACCGGGACCAAAGCCCCTCCCGCGCGACACGTGGCGGACCAGCAGCGCGCCCCCCACCGAAGTCATTGGTCCCAGGTCGTGCCATTAACCGGGACCAATGACATGGGTGGGGTGCGAGCTGCTGGGCGGCCACGTGTCACGCGGGAGGGGCTTTGGTCCCGGTTCGTGGCAATAACCAGGAACAAAAACCCTCCCTGGCTATATATAAGCCCAGCCCTTTGCCCACCAAATTATGCTGGATTGTGTGTGAGGAGTGGGTGCTAGCTTTTTTTTCTTTGATTGCACACAAGGTGTTCGATGAAATGTCCGAGCCACACTTTAGTTCGCATAACACGGTATCCTCGGCTAAGGTTAGAAACCTTATCTTCGTTACCTGTAACTGATACAAAAATATTGCATCTGTCCATGTAGGGTGGTCATTTTACTATTCATGATGTTATTGTAATGGTTAATTATTATAACGCAGATCGATGCACGGATGCGATAGATGTATGGCGACCGACGCCATTCCGATTTTATTGCAGGCCTCCATAAATTTATCGATTTGGCTAAGGCAAACAAAGTGGATAATTTTATGCCTTGTCCCTGCGTCGACTGTCGGAACTTGGCGGAGCACTCTGCCCCGAGAATCCTTCAAAGCCATATGCTTCGGAGAGGTTTCATGCCCGGATATTATTGTTGGGCCATGCACCGAGAAAGAGGGGTTAGGCTGGAAGAAAATGAAGAAGAGGAGGATGATGACAGCTATCCTATGTCCCCTGAAGAATACGGTGATACTGCAATGGAAGACAATGAAGAAGAGGGAGGCAGCAATGAAAAAGAACAACGGGCATCAGATGAGCCCGCTGATGGTCTTGGTTGGGTCATTTCTGATGCAAAGCAACAATGTGATACAGAAAGGGAGAAGCTTAAGTTGGAGGCCATGCAAAAGGATCACAAAAAGTTGTTGTACCCAAATTGCAAAGATGGCAGCACAAAGCTCGGTACCACACTTGAACTGCTGAAATGGAAGGCACAGAGTGGCTTATCTGACAAGGGATTTGAGAAGTTACTGAAAATAATGAAGCCGAAGCTTCCAAAGGATAACGAGCTTCCCGAGACAACGTACGAAGCAAAGAAGACTATCTGCCCTCTAGGATTAGATGTGGAAAAGATACATGCATGCATTAATGATTGCATCCTGTACCGCGGTGAGAAGTACGAGAATATGGATAAATGCCCGGTATGCAATGCATGTCGATACAAGATCAGACAAGATGACCCTGGTGATGTTGAGGGCGATGACAATCCCTCCAGGAAGAGGGTTCCTGCTAAGGTTATGTGGTATGCTCCTATAATACCACGGTTGAAACGTCTGTTCAGAAATAAAGAGCATGCTAGGTTGTTGCGATGGCACAAAGAAGAGCGTAAGAAAGACGGGAAACTGAGACACCCTGCCGATGGGTCACAATGGAGAAACATCAAGAGAAAGTACTCGAACTTTGTAGGTGACGCGAGAAACTTATGGTTTGGTCTAAGTACAGACGGCATGAATCCTTTTGGGGAGCAGAGCTGTAGTCACAGCACCTGGCTAGTGACTCTATGTATCTACAACCTTCCTCCTTGGTTGTGCATGAAGCGGAAGTTCATTATGATGCCAGTGCTCATCCAAGGACCGAAGCAACCCGGCAACGACATTGATGTGTACCTAAGGCCATTAGTCGATGAACTTTTGCAGTTGTGGGCAGAACTAGGTGTAAAGGTGTGGGATGAACACAAACAGGAGACATTTGACCTACGAGCGTTGTTGTTCGTAACCATCCATGATTAGCCTGCTCTTAGTAACATTTCAGGACAGTCAAACAAGGGATACAATGCATGCACATATTGTTTAGATAATACTAAAGGTACATATTTGGATAAATGTAAGAAGGTTGTGTACCTGGGGTGTCCTAAATTTCTTCCGACCAATCATCAAGTAAGAAAGAAAGGCAAGAATTTCAACGGTGAGGCAGATTACCGGAAGAAGCCTAAGCTCCCTAAAGGTGCTAATGTATTTGGTATGGTGAAGGACCTAGAAGTAATCTTTGGAAAGGGTCCTGGCGGTCAATCTGTTCCGAAAGACCCCATTACCGGACACACGGCCATGTGGAAAAAGAAATCTATATTTTGGGAGCTTTAATTTGGTGGTTGCTTCACAGAACACCCCGATTTTGGCACCTCAAAAATGGAAATTGGCTTTTTCGTGTGTCAAAAGGGAAAACTTCCTCCTGCAACATCGTAAGCCATCCCAAGATGCACATGTGTGCACAATATGGGCACATTATCACAAACTATGCCTTGATTCTAGCCATAACATTGGTGGTTTGACCTAAATGCCATGAAACCTCGAACATGATAGGTCATTTTGTGAAGGATTTTTTATGATGTTTGCAATTTTTCAAGTTCAATATTTTTCCTTGCAACTGTGACACATAATATGACACCACGTGAAGGTTTCACATTGTTTGGATCATTTTTGAATTTCTTATGCCCGTTTCAAACTATATTCAAAACGACGGGCATGAAGCTTTTTAGCCCGGGGCTGAGCCTCGCTAAACTTGAAGTGGATCTCTGATGAAATAGCATGTTGTGAACCTATAAATGATTTTTTTAATAATTCACAAGCATTATATCATGTACTTGTAGTTCAAATCTTGGCAACCTCCTCCCGATTCGGCAGGAATTTGTCTTTTTCATGAGGGATGGACAGAAAGGTTCCAGATACACCGGTTGGGAAATTGTCCATATAAGGTGGTATAGTATTTTTGAAAAATGGTTTGGTAGCAATGCCAAACTTTAATTTGGTGGTTGCTTCACAGAACACTCCGATGCACATGTGTGCACAATATGGGCACAATATCACAAACTAATGAAATAGCATGTTGTAAACCTATAAATGATTTTTTTTAAATTCACAAGCATTATATCATGTACTTGTAGTTCAAATCTTGAAATTTTTTTAAAATTCCAAATTATGCAATAAATATTTTGTTAATGCAATTTTATTTGTAAATAGTACAATTGTATAGTTCAAATAGAAATATTTGAAAACAGAAAATGGTTTTGATTAGTTATTTAAATTGAAGCACTTTTCCTGTTAAAAGTTTTTTAAAATTCCAAATTATGCAATAAATATTTTGTTAATGCAATTTTAATTGTAAATAGTACAATTGTATAGTTCAAATAAAAATATTTGAAAACAGAAAATGGTTTTTGATTAGTTATTTAAATTGAAGCACTTTTCTTGTTAAAAGTTTTTTAAAATTCCAAATAAATAATCATCTTAAATTGAAACATCTTATTAATTAAAGAAGAAACAAATTTGAAAATGGCGGGAAGACCAAAAGGTTTGCCAAAATCTGAAAAAAACGGGTCAACGATCCCGGTTCGTCCCACGAACCGGGACCGATGATCCTGGATGCGCGCGCTGCCATTAACACGCCTTTGGTCCTGGTTATTGGCACGAACCGGGACCGTTGATCCTTTGGTCCCGGGTGGTAGGACTAACCGGGACCAGCGGCCGTGCACGTGGCAGCACAGCAACGCTCGTGCCTCAGACCTTTGGTCCCGGTTGGTGGCACGAACCGGGACCGTTGGTCCTTTGGTCCCGGTTATTGGAATGACCCGGGACCAATGGTCTGTACAGTTAACAGCCCCGGCCTTCCTCCTCCCCAACTCCCCAAATTCACAGAGCACATCGACGCGCGGCTAAGGGAAATTTGCGGCGGAGCAAAATCACGCCGGCAGGCTGCCCAAATCCAGAGCGGCCGCTTCACGCCGTCGACGCCCGCCGCCGCCGCCGCGCCACCACCGTCTGAGGAATCGACCGCGCACGCTGGAAATCGACGCCACGGTCACCGTCTGCTCCGACTCCGGCTGTCGCGGTTGCCGCTGCTTCCGAGCTCCTCCGGCCTCGTCGACTCGTCCATCGTCTTCGTGGTGAGCCGCTGGTCCTCCAGGACCTCTCCTTTCTCTCTCTCTCGCTCCGTTTCCTTCTGTCACCGAGCGCCACTGTCCGCTGCCGTCGGCCGCCGTCGCAGACGACGCTCCGATGACCAATAAGGGGCAGCACGACCACCGTTAGCTTCCTCGCGACGTGCTCGTTCGAACCTGACCTTCTGCGCGTTCCAGCAAGCACTCTAGTGCCGCTAAGCACCGCGGGCCGACGTGCCCTCCGGCGAGCCCATGTGGCGCTCATGTGGCGCCCTGACGTGGGCGTCGAGTAAGCTCTGCTAGCGTGGCAGCCCGACGTGGCCCTGGCCCCACTAGTCAGTCACTGTGGGTAGGCAATGCATCTGTGGGAAAAGGTTCCCGTCCTTAGGTGACGTCAGCCTTTACCTATGCTGACGCAATAAAAGTTTAATAAATGTTTAAATAATTTCACAAAAGAGTTTAATCTTATAAATTCAATAACTAATTATTTCTAAGTCAGAAAAATATGTATAATATATCAAAATGTTCAGAAAAATGAGATCTACACAATAGACTCATAATCATGCATTGTTCAACAACTTTAATTACAAGTTTAATAAGAGAATGAAATCAACCCCTCGTAGGTGATTTCGGGTCTCTCCTGTACTAGGGTTTGGACCCTTCGGATCTCACTTAAACTGCCAAGCATGCCTTAGGGTTTAATTTCAACTATGTTTAAATTGTCATATCATTATCGATGCCATGTGTTGATTGTTTAACTTGTAGTTACTATGGATTCAACACACCAGGAAAACATCCTCCAAGGGATGATCTGCGAAAATGAAGATATCGATATCGATGTCACGAGTGAGTTTATGAACGATTACGGTCAGGGAGATGAGTCTCTCAACCGAGGAGACGGCTCCGGTGAGGTAGAAGCCGAAGCCTGGGACATGGGAGAAGCCGATAAGGAAGAAGGCGACGGCTCCGGCGGAACCTTAAATCTCGCAAACACCGGCGAGGTGTATATATGTATTTTTGTAATTAAAATGCTGCTGTCTATATATACATGCATATATTAACACTCTTTCTTCTTTTAGCCCTCCGGATCGAGAACTTCTTTCGTAAGAATGAAACGAGGCCCAACAAAAAAGTTGGATGACACTGTGAGGTATAGGATCGACGTGATCGGTGTAGATGGCGAACTACAAGCTCCCGTCGATGTCGCAAGAAAAATTGTCAAGCAATGTGGAGTTCTTGTGAGGGACTACATCCCGATCACCGTTCAAGAATGGAATCGTCCAATCGGCGGTGGAGTCCCGTATGTTGGCGACAACGCCAAAGATAAGCTTTTTGACAAGCTCATGACTAATTTCCTCCTGCCGGAACCAGATGTGACTCCAGATGAGGAGGAGAGAGCAAGAAGGGAGCTTGTGCAAAGAGTCAAGAAGTTTGCTCTCAGCAAGATGGCCGATGCATTCAAGAACTGGAAGAAGAAACTGTACCATAACTTTGTCAAGGTAGAGAAGACTCCAAATTTCGATGAAGCCGGCTATGCTAAGTTAAGACACCAGTGGGAGGATTTTGTGAAGTACAAGACATCAGAGAAAGCTAAGGAAAGGTCTAGGATAAATACGGAGAACGCTGCTAAGAAACTGTACCATCATAACATGGGGCCTGCTGGCTACGCCGGTTGCATGCCTAAGGTGGATGCACTTGAGGTCAATTAGAGCCCGCAACATGGACACCACGGGCGAGAAACTGGTTTTACGGCCATGGGGGCACGTTGGACAAAGAAGGGAGGGCAATATATAATCAGAAACACAAAGATGATCCCCTACTACCCATCAACGATATTAAAAATGCAGTAGATGATGTTGTAGCAGGACGGTTCGTTCCCGATAGAGAGAACGGCGAGGTCACACGGGACCTTAAAAATCCTGAACACGACGGACGAGCACGAGGCACACCAGGCTCCAAGCCATGGAAGTTTGCCTTCCCCCCGGAAATGAAGAGATATCCCGATAAAAGCCATCAGAGGAGAAAGGAAAGGGAGGCAGCTGAGAAAGTGGCCGCTGCAGACCGGCTGCGTAATGTAGAAGAAGCATTAAAGCGGCACCAGGATCAACTCGACATACTTAGCCAGCAAGGTACTAGTAGCCAATCTCAGCGGCACGTGGTAGAAGCTACATTCGAGGGTACCGGTGCCCCATCGAATAAGAAAAGCAGTGTCGCTTCCACGCAGCTCCATGATGTTGATGATGATGCACCGACGACATCTCCTCCTAAACGCTACCCAGTGGATGATATCACGGAGACAACATCTTGTGAGCTAAAGGTGCAGGTTATGAACTTAAGGGTGACGGCGGCGGTCGGCATGGCGGTACCAATTGGGCCTAACCCAACTTGGCATTGCAGACCGGTTCCAAAAGGGTACGTTGTCATCACGGTGGATGAGGTGAAGGAAGATTTTGAGGAGCTGAAGCTAGACCACCCTGCAGGGGAAGATATGGAGCTGACTCAACTAGGAGAAGCCAAAGGGGGACTATTATATGGCTAAAGGAGCGCATCATGCTTCCAAATTATGTGCCGCGAAGGCCACCCACTCCTCAGAGCAGCAATCCACCTTCGGCGCCACCTCACCATTCTCCAGCGCAACCGTCGCCTTCACTGCCTCACCGCTTAGCGCAACCGTCTCCATCGCCGCCTCAGCCGTCTCCACCGCCGCCTCAGCCGTCTCCGTCCCCTGAGCCTCAGAGACAAAAGCGGAAGTATACTAAGGGGGGCAGCACCACCAATAGCAGCAAGAGCACGTTCCGATCACCGAAACGTAAGAAATCGCCCCTCCCAAGAGTACCTCATCAGAATATGAAGAGGTACCTTGCGAGAAGACATATGAGGAAACTGATGCGGCCGTAGCTGCCCATTATGAAAAGCGGAAGATTGACATGGCTAACAAGAAAATGCCGATAGAGGCATTTTTCCCGGTCACCGCAGAAGATAAAACCAAAGCAGTCGCGCTTAAGATTCAGCTTCACCAACCCATAGCGCTCACATCAGACTATAATCGCTCTATTACCAAGTCGGCTGAGGCAAAAGAGCGGAGAGTCGGGAAAGAAGCTGCCCAGCTCGGACAACAGAAAAATCAATCGATCGAACCGTTCAAAGTGTACGATACCAATGAGTGGATGATCCAGGAGTGGCATGATCCGAACATTGATACGAAGTTTGTTCGACTATACAGAGAAAATGCCCAATTATATGGACTGTCTATTACTGAGTACATGAGCCGTATGCATGAGTTCGAGGGGTACCAAGAAACAGCATACGTGTACCAGTACAGGGCTCCTCTCGTCAAACCCGAGTTAGTCAAAGATCTACCAACAAAAATGTGAAGATTGCATAAATGGTACATCCAAGCCTGTGCTGATTCCAAAAACTGGATCTATGTTGCATATAAACACCACCATTACGGTCATGGAGATGGCTTCATACTGATTGAATTTCCAGAATTATTTCAGTTTTACCAACAAGACGCCCTCGACAAAGCTATCGTCAGTGCCTATTGTTTGTAAGTATTGTTAATTTCTGTAATTAAGTCTTTCTAGCTCATCTCATTCGTTGCTTGTATAATCTTACTAATCACTATACTAATTATATATGCAGAATGAAGATTCAAGAATGCAACAAAGGACAAATCTATGACCTTGGGTTTGTTGACTGTAATTTCTTTCATGAAGTTACTCTAAAAACAAATCCCAAAGAGACAGAGGATAACTTGTTCCAAGCGTTGAAGTATTTCAGCAACAGAAGGGAAATACTATTTCCTTACAACGCTGCGTGAGTGTTACTATCTTGTACACATTCTATTTTCGATTACTCGATGTTAAGCGTATAATTGACTCGTGTTATATTCTCGGTGTTAAGCGTATAATTGACTCGTGTTATATTTTTTTAGTGTGTCAAGCTTCCACTATATTCTCTTAATCATTTCTGTTGACA
The DNA here is from genome assembly GCA_910589775.1 of Avena eriantha. Taxonomy (NCBI): domain Eukaryota; kingdom Viridiplantae; phylum Streptophyta; class Magnoliopsida; order Poales; family Poaceae; genus Avena; species Avena eriantha. The sequence continues at coordinate 531,157,955 of OU342745.1, read as the reverse complement.
CCGGAGTAGTAAAAGTCCTGGACTCAAAACACACACCATTAGAAAAGTGGGCGGACATGCAGGAATGCCTCCAGAGGGCTTGGAAACGGTTCACCGCCAAAACTAGGGGTGTTTGGAAGCCAGAGCTTACATTTCAACCATTGACTGTAAGTACTACTTGCTAGATCCATGCATCTCTTTGATTCTAGTTTCAATACCACCATTATCATGCTTGATTATTATTTTGATTGAACTCCGTTCTCGTAAAGTGCTTGAGGCAGGAAGCCGGGAATAACTTATGTGGATACTATGTCTGCGAGTTCATTCGCCAAACGACCAAAGAGAAGGGGGCAGACCGGAACATCAAAAAAATTGAAGTACGATAAACAATAACACAACTTTATTTTATTACCACCAATTGTGTTTAGTTTCATTCATATGTATTGATCCCCTTCTTTATATTAGATCGAACGGATGCGGGACGGTCTTCTATAACAAGAACGCGTGCAAGCAATTCAAGAGGAAATTGCCGGATTCTTGTTAGAACAAGTCATAGATCCGAAAGGAGAATACTATTACCCACTTCATTTGGAAGGGTGAAGTGTATAAAAGAAGTGTAAATTAGATCAAATTCGGGTGAGAGTATCGTTTGTAATTATAATATGTTTCGACCAAGAAGACGGATGAGACGGTGTATATATTTGTGATCATGCATGATGTGTAATATATATATCGTGGTTTCATTATTGCTGTATATATGTAGAACCATTAAATTTATAAAAAAAATCCTGCCGTGGCAGAAAAATAGCCTGAAATCCTGCCGCGGCACAAAACCCTGCCGCGGTAGAAAAATAGCCCGAAAATCCTGTCGCGGCACAAAACCCTGCCGCGGCACAGAGACCAACGATCCCGGTTCGTGCCAAGAACCGGGACCAATGATCCACCCCCACCCGTCTCTGGCGCTGCCACGTGGGGACCCATTGGTCCCCGTTTTTCCCACGAACCGGGACCAATGATCCACCCCCCTCCCCCTCGTAGCTCGCCCGCCCACGTGGAGACCCATTGGTCCCGGTTCATGCGCGAACCGAGACTAGCATTAGTCCCGAGTGATTGGTCCCGGTTCTGGAACCGGGACCAATGGCCCTTATGAACCGGGACTAGAGGCCATTTTTCCACCAGTGAGGGGTTATGATAGCTATATCTACCCGCAACGGGGGTATGGCAGGGATATTCCTACTTGTAGAGTCGTGTTGGCATATGGGGTCATGGAGAAGGGAAGTGATTGGCCTGGGTCCTTATACTGGGTCTCATACCAAGGAAGTGTGAATAGGAATGCACGTCCGACTGTGCAACATGGATAATGATCTCTCATGGGTAAAGCAATGCACCTCTACAGAGTGTAAAAAGGTGCGACATGTTACTCTCTGTTCCTGGAAGGAGTTGCGAACGCTTCAGGAAAGAAACTCCACAAAGTTCTAATCAACCTATGAAGGCTAGCGGACATAGCTTTTTAAAATAAAAGCAACCTTTGAAGAAATTTTTACGAACACCTGCATAGCCTACTATTATGTGGTTGTAGATAGTGCATCAAGCAGTCCCTTTTAGTGAACCTGCTAAGTACGCTTGTACTCAATCGTAACTTCTTAACCCTTGCTAGATTCTGAAAGTCGATGATGACTACGTCAACACCGAATGATGCTCGAAAGGATCGTTACAAGAAGCTAAAGACCTTTAGTGAAGTTTATGAAGTCTACATACACCAACTGAAGTGAAGACGAAGTTCCTGATTAGATAGGATTATAATCTCTAGGCATAGAACCTACTTCTGTAGAGCATTGCAATAGAAACAATTACAAGCCAGATAGTTTAGATACCAGTCTTGTTAGTAAGATAGTTATGTGTTGTTAATCCTGGTTCTTCTTTGTAATAAGTTGCTTTATTTCATTATAACCTCGAGTGTTCTCTGAAACTTTTGTAAAGAGTCAAGTTGTAATCTATAGTCATGTCTTGGACTCGCGATGTTTTTTTTGTACCGCTCTTAGGAATATAATACTAGTGAAATGGTGTTTTATTGGTGTTATGTTAACGACTATAGTAGACTACATCATAAACGGTACGCTGGATCACCGCATACGCCATGCCTCTAATGCTCCAAGACCACTAGCCGGTGTGAGACGTGTACCGATGCGGCAATGCCGGGTACAGTGTTCCAATGCATAGCTTTTTCACTTTACACCACTTGTTGGGATTTTTTTTTTCACAAAACGACAACCCAAATTTTTTTTCACAAAGCACCAACCTTTGACGTAATTGTTTGCACAAAACACAAAAGGCGTTGTGAAATCATTTCGACAACTGATTTGCTACGTGGGTTCACTATTGACACCACGTCGCACCCAAAGTAGATCTGGTTCAATCCAATTGAAGAGAGAGACAAAGGTAAGCTCACACATGGGCTGCTAATATTATTTGGAATTTCTCCATTGGGAGTTCTAGACGGAAAGAACCTAGAATTTTTTTTTGGTTCCGCAGTGCTATTGCGGGTTTGTTGGCCAGCCCAATCTTTTCTGCTTGTTAGTGTTGGGTTGGACCTTGGTAATGGAGAGCATGCCGGTATATAGCATAGAATTATCGCAGCCGGTGCGTCGCACGCTTTAGCCGTCGGGTCACGGGGGCCACCATTTTGCAAGGCTCTGACTCTGCTCGAATTGGTAAGATCAGACTGGTTCATTGGGGAAGAAGCTCCATCAACCACGGTTGCATCCTGATAGTGGGCCGGGATAGCTTTTTTTGAAACGAGTGATGACCCACAAGTATAGGGGTGTATCATAGTATTTTCGATAAGTAAGAGTGTCGAACCCAACGAAGAGCGGAAGGTGCTGGCTAGTGGTATGGATCAGAAATTCTCTGCAAATACTTAGCAAACGGATTTTTAGGGATTTTTGATAAAGCAAGTAAATAAAGTACGAGTAAATAAAAGATAGTAGGAATAAATGCAGCAAGTGGCCCAATCCTTTATGCAGCAAAGGACAAGCCGGTTGTATTACTTAAGATGACCAAACGTTCTCGAGGACACATGGGAAGACTGTCAAGTGCTTTCGCTTCACATAGTTGATTAATCTTCTTTTGCTTGCTAAGTGTTGTGTGGGTGAACTTGTGCTAATGTACCGATCTTTCTATGACTAATACATACTTGTGATTATACCCCTTGCAAACATCCGTAAGTACAAGAAAGTAATTAAGGTAGAAACCTAACCACAACTTTAAAATCTAAGACCCCTTACATCTCTTGTGCAATAGTTACTAACGAGGGTTCAGGTTTCTGTCACTCCGGCAACCCCTATGATTAGTAGCCAAATACAAAATGCATTCCCCTAGGCCCTGTGGCGCCCCGCAAAATCACTACTAGAAAATCGCGTCGTTTTCGTGCATTACATCATCATGACCGCATGTTCATGTCATCATGCCACCTTGAATTTGAGCATCATCATCTTCATGCATGGTTTGTTTAAAAACTATTTTCGAAAAGTCTGGTTTTGTTTTCTAAATGCCCGTCTTTATTTCAAATTAAAACCCGGATCTCCGGAATATTTTGGTTTGTCTAAATACGGTTTGCAAAAACCCCGTTTTAAATAATAAAATATTTATTTTATTTTTAGCGGGCAGCCGTACCGGGCAGATCCGACCCAGTCGGCCACCCCCAGTACAAAAACCAGAGCTACCCAAACCTTTTTCTACCCAATCCTAGTCTACCCAGCCTCTTCCTCCACCCCTCCACCTCACCCCGGCCAACCCCGTCTCGCCGCCTCACCAACCCACTCCCCTGGGCGACCACCCCACCAGTCCAATCCCTCCACCTCGCCACCTGCCCTCACCCCACAGCCAACCCGCGCGGGCCCCACCCTCTTGGGATGGACAAGCACGCCCCGTCCACTCCCTCCTTTTCCGCGCCCGCATGCGCCTTCACCCGCCGCCCCTCCTTTTCCCGCTCGCCTCCACCTAACCGGGCCCCATCCCACCACCTGCGGACAACCGCCTGGCCCACCTCCTCGCTCGCCCCGCCCCTCTCTCCCCGATGCCCCCGATCCCGCCAGCAACCGCGCCTCCGCCTCCGCGCTGGTCGCCGCCGCCTGCCGGGTCCTCCTCGCCAGCGCGCGCAGGCCCGCCCCTGCTATCCTCCGCCAGGCTTCCTCTACAACCTCCCCGAGCCGCCGGCGCCTCTGACCGCTCGCCAAGACCTCCGCCACCGCGGGCTCCCTCTGCTCGTCGTCGTCTGTGTCGCCTCCCTCGACCAGCACGTGGGCCCCGCCCCCATCACCGTCTGCGTCGCCTTCAACCCGCCGGCGCGTCCCCGCCGCCGTTTTTCCCCTCCTCCGTTCTGTCCGCGCCCGCCTCGCGCGACCTCGTCGTCCGCCCACGTGACGCCGAGCCCGCGGCCGCATCTCCGCCCGTGCCGAGCTCCTCCGCCGCCCTCGCCTTTCCTCTGCCGCCGTCTCCCGGAACCGCCATTGCGGCCTCTGTTGCCAGGCCCGCCTGCGGGCACCTCGGGCCCCGGTCCGCCGCTCCTCGCCTCAACGGTTGCCGCCCCGAGCTCGTCTCTCCTCGAGCTCCCCGCCGCCGGCCGCACTCCCCTCTGCCTCCGCTCACCCACCTTCTTCCTCCGGCCGCCCCCGCTTTCTGTGAGTTCGCTTACGCCTTGTTGGTGGTCGTCGATGATGTGTGATAAGATGGTGGTTGTGGTTGTGGTTCTGGATGTCTACCGTCTCTCGATGCCTGTACCAAGACAAGTTTCTAACGCCGAGTGACTGGATCCACGTGTCTTGTTCGTCCCCATGGAGATCTCGAGAGAACCATTCAAGTTCACCATCAATCCTCGGTGCCACTCGAAGACCATGGAAGCCCAGATCCGAACCCGCGGAAAACGCCAAGCTCTTCTCGTCGACAAGGTTAATCCAAGGCCGGACCCCTCGAGACGCCAAGTTGCCGATACCCTGGACTCCAAGATCTTCACGGAACCCGAACCCCTCAGTACGACATGATCTTCTTCATCGCCGCCAAGACCCGGATCCGAAGACCGCCAAGAACGCCATGCGGAACGACAAGCGCTTCATCTCGGAGCACCAAGTCCTCCTTCCCGGATGCGACGAGACCTTCTTCTCGGATACGCCAAGTACTTCCTCGAGGACGCCAAGTTCTTCACCCCGGACGCCAAGGTCGCCGACGCAGAACGCCACACGCCAAGACCAACTCGATGGCGCGGACCCGACAAGAGCTTCGCGATGACAAGATCGACACCGACCGGGACGAATCCGATGCGCCCTGACGCCAAACCAAGGCCTGCTTCCCGGAACGCCAAGCTCTCCTTCCGTTGTCCGAGAACGATCTCGTCGACCCCTAGACCCTCGGAGCCAAGTTCGCCGAACCCTAATGTGATCCCCTAACTAAGACCCCTATTTTTATAAATGCCATCTATATAAATTGTTGCATATTAAATTGTTCATGTCGCATACATATTGTGTGGTTTGGGGGCATTATATTGTTTCACCTAAATTAAATATGGAGTGTTTATGCGGGATATATTTTTCTTATTCCAGACTCCATTTAAATTTGCGTAGCGAACCGATGCCATGATTCACCCTGTTAACACAACATTTAAATTGCGGGGGTTCTAAATAACTTGAACCATATAATTAATTGTCGGGACCCCGGTTCCGATTAATACTGCCTAATTGCACCGTATCTGCATCATATCATAATCATGCCGGATCTTCTGTCGTAGTATTAAATATTGCATCCGGTGTTTCTTCTAGTGTTTGCTTCTTCTCGGATTAGGCCGATGAGTTGATACGAGTATCGACAAGTTCTCCGGCTATGATCCTTCGGCAGTGTTTTCCCAGGCGAGCATCTCTCTCCCTTCTACCTATTTTGCATTTATAGTCTTTATTTCCTCCTGATGATCTATTGCTATCCGTGTCACGATGCTTTAGTTTCCGTACCCCAGTTATATCCCGTGCAGCCTCTATATTGCCTTGGACACCTCCTATTACCCCTGTTTGGTAGACAGCTGGCCTTGCGAGTCGTAGTTGCTTGCTCAGGTGCGATCTCGTGTTGTCAAGTACCATAGTTGCTGGAATGCTGACAGATGTTTATTGGTGGAGATGCTTAATGGTGGAGTTGACCATGACTTTAAATACAACTATTAAAATGCTAGATATAACTAATGCAGAGGCATCGGTGGGCAATAGATGTTATTACGTTCTTCCACGCTCACTTGTGTCCCGTAGGGCCCCGAGTACTTGATACCTGTTCCTTGATTTTTCGCACTATCCACATCCGAGAGGCCTTATGGACCCCCCTGAGCCAAAGCTTGATTCATTTCTATTTCTTGGGGCCACAAAGTAGTTTGGGGCTTTATTACTATCCTGTACCTATGCCATGCTTTACTGTTTTATTTAAGATTGTACGTGGAGCACCTGTACTATTTAGGATTGCGGAGTGTTTTCGCGGTATCGACAAGCCCAGTCACACTTTCGGGTTCCCAGTCGTTTACAGCCATTGGCGCAAACCTTGGGTCCGTCTCGGAGTCGGCCAACTTCGTTGCGGGTAGCTTAATGGGGTGGCCCCCTGAAATATTTATGAATCCTGTGATCGCTTTGTCGTGAATGCCTCGTTGGGTTTTGAGTTGGTTTTTCGGAGGTTGATCGAGTGTGTGTTGCTATTTGTGCACCCCTGCAGGGTAAAACTTTCTGAAAGCCGTGTCCGCGGTTATGGATGACTTGGAGCATAGTATCTCGATCATAGACAAGCATAACTAAAGTAGTGCTATAAACTTGACTTAATTTATGACTAGTAATCAGATCCAACTATCACGGAATGGATATTAAAATGCCAACAACTGGTGGATCTGGGGTTGTTTTGCGACATGATGTACCTGCTTAGTAAGTATTGCAACTCCAATGGAATGTGATAAAAGTGTCAACAACTGCTGGGTTTTGGGATTCCTCGGGACTATTACATCTGACTAGTAAATGTTCCAACTACAACGGAATGGTGATTAAAACTGCCCACTACTTATGTTGTCAGGATGACACCTAATATCTATATCTGATTAGTAATTGCTACAACTATAACGAAATGAGTAAAATTGCCAACTGTGTGAGTTCCTTGGTCCGACTTCCTCGTCTGGTATCGAGGGGGAAACTACCAGGATGGGTTTGTTTGGTGTTAGTATCAGGTTGGACCCGAATAGGTCTTTCTTATCCCTCTCTAATAGCCGACAGTTAATCGAGTCTCTATAGGTTGTTTAGTGCACGCTGCGCTGCCGCTTCAGTCCACCATACCTATGTAGGCGAGAGCTCCCGAATTCTAGCCACGCCGTGTACTGGCCTTAGTACTGATGCTCCTCTTTTTCCTTTGTCCTTTGTCGACACCCCTTTTGTTTAGCAGGTACGAGTTCGACGTCGTTAGCAGGGTTGCCCTTCCGGCTTGGCCTGGGCAGGGTTATGGACGCCATTGGTTATTCTTCAGGGCTCTTAGCCCCATTTGCATCTTGTCCGTAGTCGGACGCCCTATCGATTTCAAGGTGATTTGGATCTTTGTATTGTATATATGTATTCTTGACTCGTGGGGTCGTGTTGTATATATATCTGTTCTGTGGGTCCCATCGAGGACTGTTGAGTAATGGTATTACTTTGCTTTCCACCCGCACGAAAGTGCCTGGTGGGCGTCCTTGAATCGTTTCTATGCAGGTTTGGCGGAAAGGGCTAAAACTTGCATAGGGCCGATTTGAGGGTGTTACAGGCCCATATAGGTAAATTGTCATGTAGTCGACGTTCACATGACACCACTAGAAGAAGTACACCACAACTTAAATATCAAACTATTGAATATTTCTCAACGCAACTCCACTACTAACAACATGACTTCTCCCATGTCCTCAAGAACAAAACGAACTACTCACAAGACATCATAGGGATCATGATCAGAGATGGAATAATGATGTATAACAATCTGAACATAAACAATAATTCAATGGTTCACTCAATAGCATCAACTACAAAGAGTAATCAACACCAGGAAAGTTTCCCCTAAGAACTAATGCAAGATTCAACCCAATTGTTACAACAATATGGAGATGGTGATGAGGGTGCTGATGGTGATGATGGTGGTGGTGATGATGATGATGATCCCGACGAAGTCCATCTTGATGGTGGTGTTGAAGGCGACGATCTCCCCTCTCCGGGAAGGAATTCCCCCGGCCGAAATCTGTCTGCCAGAGAGATCTTTCTCTCTCGGTGTTTTCCGTCTCGCAGAGGCAGTGGAATATTTCTGTGGTCGCTCCCCGAGTCTTAGCGTTTCGGGAGGAATATATACGCCAGAGGGGAGAGCCAGAGGTGGGCTAGGGCGGCCACACCACCTGGTGGCGCGGCCTAGGCTGGCCCGCACCAGGGGGTGGTGTGGGCCCCCTGTGGCCCATCTCCACTACCTCTTCTGGCAGCCTTCGTCTTCTGAAAAAAATAGGATTTTTCGTATATTTTCCCGGATTTTTTGATCTTCGCGAATTTTGCCTCCAAACAGCACCTTTTCCATCAGAATCCTGACTGCAGCGGTCCATGCTCAAAAAGTCATCAACCATGCAAAAACAGATGAAATAACATAAGCATCACCTCTTAATATGAAATATATCAATGAATAACAGTGAATTATGACATAGAATAGTGATGCAAAATGGACGTATCAACTCCCCCCAAGCTTAGACTTCGCTTGTCCCCAAGCGAAACTGAGCTCAATAAACATGACCTCGGGTTTATGGAGTGAAGAGTCGATAAAATAATACGGACAAGAAGCATCACATTCATCAATACATAGATCATAATAGAAGACAACTCACTATTACATAACTTAACTTGCAATAAGTAAAGGAAACACAATAGAGATACATGAAGTAAATCATAATTGGTAATGGCAAACTTAGCTCTTGGTCGAGGAATAGATGATAATTGGCTGGAGTTCACAAATAACTAGTTTTCAATGACAGCTTTCAAAGTAGTAATCACCAAGATAAGAGCAATGTGCAAAACAAGGAACATAAGAAACATGATTGAATAAATCATCATATGAATGAATGAAACACAACAACTCAAAATACTTGCTGTGATAGAAGGGAATAGATTTACTGACTCAACTAAAAAGTAAAAGAAGGGCCCTTCACAGAGGGAAGCAGGGATTTCAAGTTTCATAAAGAGCTCCCAAAAATTATGGTACTTCTTAGCTTTCAGCTCTCATTGCCCCTATCATAGGCATCTTTAGGTGATTAAGGTTAAAGTGACACAATTAAGAGGATATGCTTGACAAGTTATAAGTTAAAATCTCATGCCCCTTACTTACGAGTATCAAACCTCATGCTACTCAACTTCAGTCACAAGTAAGCTCTTGTCATTGTAAATACATGTGTATCATTGAGAACCGCCAACGGGGTACCCCTTGCACATGATACAGGAGCTATCCCATAATCAAAATGACAAGGCAAGCAGACAATGAGCATCTCAGGGATCTTTTTATTTGCTATTTGCATAGGTTTTTATTGAGGATGTTTCATAGAATGCTCACTATATTTATGCTGCAAGTTTCCACCATGATTAGGCATGGCTTAGGCTAGCGGCCCAGGCGTTTCTCTAACACACATACTCCATGATCTTACAAGTTCCCCTTTTATTTCACACCGCCGGGATCCATAGGCAAAAGAATCATGATATCAACTAGGTAGAAAGTACCATGGTAGTGTTGAAAGCGTTCCCCATGATACATGGTTCTGCTAACTTCAACTCATAAAGCGCAAGCATATACGCAACAAAGAAGGACCCAATGGTTCAAGTTTATTAGATGCAAGAAAGTAAAGTGTGCCATCAAGTTCGTGAGATCTTTAATCACTAATTTTCACATAACAAGTTTAATTTGGAAGGTAGACAAAACAAGAATTTACTTGGAATAGCAATAGTGCTAATAGGTAGGTATGGTGGACACGAATGGCATAGGTTTTGGTTTAAGGATTGGATGCACGAGAAGTATTTCCTCTCAGTACAGGTTTCTGGCTAGCAAGGCTGGGTAGCAAGCATAAGAGTTGAAGGAAACAAACAATCATACAAGTGATAAAAACAAACATGTAATCTTCCTCGGAAGCACAAAAAATCTTAACTAGAGAATACTAAATTTAAGAGCAAATCAAGAAAGAAAGACGATGAAGTTATATTTCTTTAGAGTGCTTTTATCTTTTTCATTCAACTCTCAAAAATAGTGTTGCTACTGACCAAGCTAGGTTTGCCAAATCCAACTAAATTAACTCAATGATCCCAAAGTGATACCAATACTAACAACAAGATCAATCATATAACCACGAATTGAAAACTAATATAAGATATGTAAAAGAGTAAATGATAGAACTTCTCATTAATATTCCATAACGGCAACTCACACCAAGGGATACATATCTAACGAGAGAGGGGACACTTCCATAATGCAAACCATCCTACATGATAACTTCTCTATCCATGATATGACTCTACTAAAAGGTAAAAAGATAGAAGATAGTGATGTGATACCGCGGCACTCCTCCAAGCTTGGAACAAACCAAGGGGTGCCAAACCTGATGACGAATTACTCCTTTGGTGGTGGTGGTATCCTCTCGATGAGCTTCTTGACCAATTTCCCCAAGTCCTCAATCTCGAAGGTGAGGGTACGAATCAACTCCGAGTTGTGCTCGATGCGGTGCATGATCATGTCAGATTGTGGATCCCAGCTCTTGTGATTCTTTTTCCGTTCTTCCCTCTTGGAGTCTTCTTTTCCTGCATGGTTATGGATAAAGGTATGGAAGGGACTCTTGGTGCTTGGAGAAGGTGTCCTTGGTGCCAAACAGTGACGCGGAGGTTTCCCTCCAGTTGACATCCGTGCAGTCCTTCTGATCCTGGCAGGGTTCGCCACCACTCCAATGCTTGCAATGGTAGTGCCGGTGTGCTTTGCCTCCTCTTCACCTTCACTCTTGATCTCCTTCTCCTGCTCGGGGTCTTGGAGGTCTTCCTCCATAGGCTCCTTTCCTTTATCCTTGGCGGACACCATTGTGCTTCTAAACCTTCAAAGAGTATGTCATGGCAGAAACAGATCGAAACGAAAACATGACGAAAACACGATATACGAACCTCGGGAGATCTGGGGGGGTTATATATTACGAAGTTTCATAACAAAAGGAAGGTACTGGGAGAAAACGAGTCGGAGACGGAGTCCGGAGTGGCCACACCACCTGGTGGCGCGGCCAGGGGTAGCCCCGCGCCACAGGGTGGTGTGAGCCACCCTGGCTCCGTTTCCGTCCCTCTTTCGCTTCGTAGCTTCCCTTATTGACTAAAAACTGCAAAAATATAGTTGGATAGTATTTTCGTGGAACTTTTCTTACCAGAACTGTTACCTATTTGAAAACAGACTCTACAGGTCTCTGAATTTGGTATCTAGTAGATTCTTACAGAGTCACCACTTGAATAACATCGATATCTTTATCTTCATACACTTATTACTTGAGTCATAAAACCTTTCACTTCTTTATTACACCATTATCCCCACTACCTGGAAATTTCTTTCACACAAAACTTCACACAGTTCTCATTAGCAACATTAGTATAAATGAAGTGATAAAACCTTTTAAGTCCAACTTCAACTGAAAACCATCAAAACATAAGCTACTGTAGCAACTACTTCCGAAGACCCAAAAAGAATTCAAAAAGGAAATTGAAAAAAGAAGCAAATGCAAGAGTGGCAAAATCTGTCAAAACAGACCAGCAGGTAAAGATCAATTTTTTCGAAAATCTTCTGTTGCTCAAATAAAAAAGTGAAAAACTAACGAAAGTTAAATAACAATTTGGGGCAGAAGCACAAAACATTACAGCTCAATCCGACATACAGAGATCTCTCACGAATTTTTACGGTGAAGCACAAAAATCTGTTTCGGGACAGCAACTTCCCCAAATCTTACTTCTCTCTCATTAGAGGTTGATCTTGACACAAAAACCAAACAAAAAGGATAAGGAGAGGTTATTACCAAAGTAATAACTTCCAAGACTCAAAGAAACAAAAACAAACTGAAAGCAAAAATAAATTGGGTTGTCTCCCAAAAAGCTCTTTCTTTATAGCCATTAAGATGGGCATGAAAATTTTGGAGATGCTCACATAGGAATATGAATTGAAGTGAAAGAGAGTATTAAGAAGCAAAAATACACATGTTTAAGTCTAACCCACTTCCTATGCAAGGGAATTTTGTAAACAAACAAGTTGTTGAAACCAGAGGCTACTTGCATAAGAAAGCAAAAGAAGTGCAACATAAAAACTTTCAACATAAAACGAGGAAACTTGATATTATGGAGATGCATAAGAACACTTTTCCCTCTCTCATAGTAACTTGCAGTATCATGCATAAACTTAACAATATAACTATCACCAGAACCATCATAGCAATGATCACTTATTCTAACAGAAAACACATGAATACTAGCTCTCATAACACTACTTTGTGAAACAATATTAGAGGTATCCTTACAAAGGATAGTGTGTCCCTCTTCTTCATATTTAGTAACAAAGTCTTTCACATTTGCTATTATAGGTTCATCAACCATTTGCTTATCAGGTTCAACAGCTCTACTTGTACTTTCATTAACCATACTAGATATCATATAATGTTCCTTTATCTTAACTGGGAAAGGCATTTTCTCAATATAAGGTTCAGGTAAAACATGATTGGCAGTATAAACTTTAGTATTTCTTGCAGGAACACTCTTAGAAACATCTTTATAAGGTTCATGATACTTATTCCACTTCTTTTTAGGCACTTCAATATAGGAAGCAAAAGCCTTAAAATAAGTAGCAATAGCTTGAGAGTCTAGACCATAAGCATTTTTAATATTTTGAAAATCATCAGTTCCCATAAAGGATTCAATGCATTCATAATCATAATTTATACCTGACTTTCTACCTTTGTCATTCTCCCAAGCTTCAGCATTGTCTTGAATACGGTCTAGAAGATCCCATTTAGCTTCTTCTTCCATGCGAGTGAATGATCCAGCACAAGAAGCATCCAATAAATCCTTATCATGAAGAGAAAGCCTTGCATAAAAGTTATTGATAATAATATTGTTGGGGAGCTCATGAATGGGACATTTGAGCATAAGTAACTTCAATCTCCCCCAAGCTTGAGATGTACTCTCTCCATCAAGAGGCCAAAAGTTGTATATTTGATTCTGATCTTTATGAATCTCACTAGGAGGATAAAATTTTGAATAAAAGAGAGGTACTATTTCCTCCCATTCAAGAGCTTGACCATTCTTAAGCAGCTTATACCATTCCTCGGCTCTTCCTTTTAGTGATAATGAGAATAACTTCTTCTTAACTTGATCTGTAGTAATACCTGCACACTTGAACAACCCGCATAATTCGTGTATAAAGAGTAAATGATCACCAGGATGGACAGTTCCATCCCCAACATAGTAATTATCCATATCACGATCAATAATTCTTGTAGGTATTTTAAAAGTATCATTCTCAACAGGTGGTGGTTCATCTACTACCTTAGCAGTGGTAGTAGCATTACCAAATAAGAAACTCAGCGAATTATCCATAACAAAAATAAAGCAACTAACATAAGTAAACAATACTCACAGTAGAAGTTTCCTTTACCAGTTCCACTCTCCAATAGCGCTTCACTCCCTGGCAACAGCGCCAGAAAATAGTCTTGATGACCCACAAGTATAGGAGGTGTAAGTATTTTCGATAAGTAAGAGTGTCGAACCCAACGAGGAGCAGAAGGTGCTGGCTAGTGGTATGGATCAGGAATTCTCTGCAAATACTTAGCAAACAGATTTTTAGGGGTTTTTGATAAAGCAAGTAAACAAAGTACGAGTAAACAAAAGACAGTAGAAATAAATGCAGCAAGTGGCCCAATCCTCTATGCAGCAAAGGACAAGCCGGTTGTAATACTTAAGATGACCAAACGTTCTCGAGGACACATGGGAAGACTGTCAAGTGCTTTCGCTTCACATAGTTGATTAATCTTCTTTAGCTTGCTAAGTGTTGTGTGGGTGAACCTGTGCTAATGTACCGGCCTTCCTAGGACTAATACATACTTGTGATTATACCCCTTGCAAACATCCGTAAGTACAAGAAATTAATTAAGGTAGAAACCTAACCACAGCTTTAAACTCTAAGACCCTTACATCCCTTGTGCAATGGTTTCCTAACGGGGATTCAGGTTTCTATCACTCCGGCAACCCCTACGATTAGTATCCAAATACACAATGCATTCCCCTAGGCCCATATAGGTGAAGTTTCATATAGTTGACGTTCACATGACACCACTAGAAGAAGTACACCACAACTTAAATATCAAACTATTGAATATTTCTCAACGCAAGTCCACTACTAACAACATGACTTCTCCCATGTCCTCAAGAACAAAACGAACTACTCACGAGACATCATAGGGATAATGATCAGAGATGGAATAATGATGTATAACAATCTGAACATAAACAATAATTCAATGGTTCACTCAATAGCATCAACTACAAAGAATAATCAACACCGGAAAAGTTTCCCCTAAGAACTAATGCAAGATTCAACCCAATTGTTACAGCAATATGGAGATGGTGATGAGGGTGCTGATGGTGATGATGGTGGTGATGATGATTCCGATGAAGTCCAGCTTGATGGTGGTGTTGATGGCGATGATCTCCCCTCTCCGGGAAGGAATTCCCCCGACAAAAATCTGTCTGCCAGAGAGATCTTTCTCTCTTGGTTTTTTCCGCCCCACAGAGGCGGCAGAATCTTTCTGTGGTCTCCTCCCGAGTCTTAGGGTTTCAGGAGGAATATATACGCCAGAGGGGAGAGCCAGAGGTGGGCTAGGGCGGCCACACCACCTGGTGGCGTGGCCTAGGCTGGCCTGTGCCAGGGGGTGGTGTGGGCCCCCTATGGCCCATCTCCACTCCCTCTTCTGGCAGCCTTCGTCTTCTGGAAAAATAGGATTTTCCGTATATTTTCCCGGATTTTCTGATCTTCGCGAATTTTGCCTCCAAACAACACCTTTTCCATCAGAATCCTGACTGCAGCGGTCCATGCTCCAAAAGTCATCAACCATGCAAAAACAGATGAAATAACATAAGCATCACCTCTTAATATGAAATATATCAATGAATAACAGTGAATTATGACATAGAATAGTGATGCAAAATAGACGTATCAAGGAGCATTTATTAACATCACAAGATACTAATTACACCTAGCCTCTACAACAACGCATTGCCCTAGCAGCCATACAGATACACACAACCAAAGAAAAAAAAGAATTACAAAAAAGAAAAGTCCCGCTATAGTGACCCATTCGTTGAAACAGCGGTACTACCACCACCAAGACAACACCAGAAGTCCAGCTTCTCCAAAAGTGACGCCTCCAAGAAGAGAATAATGTACAAACACCATCATTGCCAGATCATAGAACTTAAGTTTTCACCCTAAAGAAATTCCACGCTCTCAAAACAATACCTTCCACAAGGCCATTGCCAGGCACAACCAATTAATGCCATACCCTGGGTTTTCACCCTGAAGGTAGGACCGTGAACCTCTCATGTGCAGTCGCCCCCACTTGCATGCCATTGCTCCAAGTCACGAGTCACCAAGCCAATTCATCATCATCATCCAGACTCGAACCACCATTGTCAGTCCTCAGATCTCGGTCTCCATGACATTCTCCCTCAGCACCATGGAACAAGAACATGCCCCATGATATTAATAGCAAAGAGAGATTCAAAGCGCTTCCTATGAACCCAAACGTTCAGAGTAAAATATGGGTGCGCACGACCGAATTCCTCCAATTCGGCAATCTCCAGGCATTATTCACCCATGGGAGTTCGCCGGCGAAGCCTTCCGGAACTCGCCACTCTGAACAGATCAAAGAGGGCAAGCAACAAGTAGATCCTCGTCTTGGCGCAAGAGGAATCCTAGGACCGCCGCCATTATTTTCAGCAGACGAGCAGGCCTCCGTGCCACCCATCATCTCCGTGCAGCACCAATAGAGGAGGAGAGGACAACAACCGCAGGAGATCGGCATGGCTAGGTCACAGCCTCACCCCCGGCGGTGTATGGCCATCGGCCCAAATGTGTGCCTCCATCCCCTTGTTGGCCGTCGGAGATCCTTAGGCCCCGGCCAAAACGGTTGCGCCGCACCAAGCCCACAGCCAGCGCCACACCTCCTCCATGTGAACGCCACCGCAGACCCCTCTCCTACCTCCCCATCTTTGATGGACGAGGCGCCGCCACCGCCGCCGGAGTCAGCAGTAGCGGCAGCCGACACGGTGAGGGTTGGGGGGTTCTTAGGGGAGGACGGAGAAGACGCCCTCCGGAGCCGCCGGAGTCTCCTAGGGACGGCTCGGGAGAGGGTTCAAGATGATACAGTTAACGTACTTCCAAAAACTGGGCCTGGATAGCTAATTAGTAGTAAAACGAGATAACAACAGTTTTTGTGTTTTGTGCAAATAATTATCCCCAACATTGGTGTCTTGTGAAATAAATTGCTAGAGTTGTGTTTCTGTGGAAAAAAAAACCCCAACAAATCGTGTTTAGTGCAAAAATCTCCACAATGCATGTGTTGAATACGCGATCCATCTAAAATGACGGTTGGGCGGTTGTCGTCTGGTTTGTCTTCGATTTTTCCTGGTCGAAAGTTCCATTTTTCCGCCGCCGCAATGTAGGAAGCAGACACAAAACCTGGCTTATGGGCATAGCTCGTGGGCCGAATCAAAGCTATTGACAAGAAGAGGGAAAGGATGGCACCGTTTCAATCGGGTAAAAAAAGCATTATAGTAGTAACCATTTTCTCGCTCTGTGTCCAGAAAAAGTCCTTGCTGTTTAATTTTGCGTTGAGATATGGTAAACTTTGCAGTAGAAACCTTCCACGCCGCCGCAAAGTAGGAAGCAGACGCTAAACATGGCTTAGGGGATGCCTTGTGGGTGGAACCAGAAGCTATTGACAAGAGCCAGAAATGCACGCAGCACGCGGTCAAAAACAAAGAATTAGTTGTACCTAGTTCTGTTTTTCCTTTTCCCTAAATAAAAAGTCCTTGTGGTTTGTTTTCAGTCATGAAAGGTGAGCTAGGACTTAGTAGTTTATGTTCTGCCCGTTTTTATGGGTGTTCTATTAGAGTCAGTACTCCTCGGTGAAGTTTCGTCGGTAGCTCAAGGGGTTATATTTTTCAATTGGGAAAAAAAGCTCCCCTCCGACCCGATTTAATTGTCGCAGAATGTCGCATACACGTGAACCTCCAACTCAGTGGCGGAGCCAGAAATTGAGACGAGCCAGGACGAACTTACATGGTTTAAATTTTTTGAGACACAAAAGCAAGTGTATTGAACAAAAAAATGGTCCACAAACATCCAGGTTTCACAATTCATGAACTAGAACTACTAACAATAAGAAAAACCATAAAATAGCTTAAACATACTAGCATGGACTCCTGTGACTTGCTCCATTATGCATCACCATATGATCTAACAATTCTAGGAGATATGTACCTACAAATATGACAAATTTATGTGACTAAATTTTAGAAAGCGTAATAATAGTCCTAGATCTTGATAAGATAATAACATAGCATTAAGTTGTATTTGTGCTAGGAAGAGAAAACTCTCGAGGTAGATGACCTCGATGATTCTTGAAGGAATGAAAACGTTGCATAATCCGCTTGTCATTAATTTTTGCGAATATCTTTTTCTCAACATAAAAAATCATTAAATCATTGAGACAATCATCACCTATCTTGTTTCGAAGATTAGTCTTTATAATGTACATAGCCGAGAAAACTCTCCCAGCTGATGTTGTTGCCATCGGTAATGTCAATGCAAGTGTAATAAGGCGATAGACCAATGGAAAGATTAAATGTCGTCTAGTTTGAACCAACTTGAGAGCAAGATCAGTCAGACTATCACAATCTAGGAAAACAAGACTCCTCTTCATCACATCAATATATATGGTGAGTTCGTCAATCAAGAGGTAGCAATCATGTGAAGAGAAATCGATAGTGTACATTTTTTCAAGCTCAACTAGCTTCTCATGATCAAATATGTTGAATGAATCTCTAGAATCAAGGAATGCAACATATCTTAATAGATGTGTAGAAGTTTCACAAAATCTATTATTCATCTCAACTATGTTTCTATCAAGCACCTCATTAAAGATTTGCACCTTGTAATGATGGAGGCAAGTAACCATTTTGCTTGAGCTTCTTGGATAACCTGGAGCTCAAATATTATCATCCATATTCGGCACTATAATATTTCTTCCAACACAAAATTTAGTGGAAGCTAGCAAGATAGGCTCCCATCCATCATCTCTCAATTTCTGCAATTGACTTTTCACTGACATAACCATATTCATGGCGCTAACTATGTTCTGATCCTTTTGTTGAAATGCTTGTGACAAACCATTTGTTAAACCAAGAACTCGAAACATCAAATGCAAGATAATAACAAATTCAAAGGTTTTCCATGTGTACCATATAACATGCAGTCAAACATCTATCCTCTGAATTTGTACCATCATGAAAAATACTATGCAACACATCAACCACTGAATCCCACATTTGATGAATCCGGATTAGTGTTCTATGATGTGACCCCAGCGTGTATCACCAGATCTTACTAAACTTGTATCTTGATGTTGGGCTCCTCCTGACGAGATCTCCCCATTCTCTAGCAATGTCACCAAACAGTCATGATGCTTCTGCAACGATGCACCTTTCTTCTTACAGGAGGCACTCACCTATAAAATAATGTCCATTAAGAATGCATATGAGTACATACATATTTTGAGTGTATATCTATTTGCAAAGAAAACTACAAGGACTCTCCATATTGACAATCTTATTCAAATGACCAAATAAATTACCAATAGCTAGGCCTCCTTTCACAACAACCAATTGAAGTTGGTGGGAAAAACAATGCACATAAAAATCATGAGGGTTCTCGACCAACACCAATATTTTTAAACCATGTAGCTCCCTAGCATATAGAGGCACCATCATATCCTTGGCCTCTTAATCTAGACATCGACAAATTATGGCTAACAAACATTGCATCCAAAGATATCTTCAAATTTGTAGTATCAACAACCTGCTGGACACTAAGCAATTTTTCCAAAACCTCGCCTTTTTGGTTCACAAACCTACAAACAAAGACATGTATGATTAGAATAATTTCTAACCTACAAATATTGAATGTAGAATTCTGTAATCACAAATAACTAACCTCATCATCATGTCCATTTTCTCTTTAACCGATACGTCACGAGACTCGTCACCAAGTAGAGAGAAACTGGCATTTCCAAGCTCACTCATAATAACTTGTGTAGTTTCTTTCGCACATGCATGTGCTATATATTGTTGGATTTTATGAGATGTCAATTGACAATTGCCAGGAGAATTTTCATTGATCACATCAGCTACATCCTTGCATCTTGCGGTATACCAATCTAATATCTCAAAAAAGTTACCCATATGTAAGGAAGTGCTAGATTCGTCGTGCCCATGAAAAGCTAGACCTTGTTTAAGAAGAAACCTTAACACACCCACAATAGCCCTCAAACGAACTCCATAATTAATATGAGATTTCTCGTCATAACAAGTGATAGCATATGGCACACAGTGCTTTTGATTTCTAAAATCTTCACAAAAATTTCTTCCATTGTTATGAATGCCGCTTGGTCCATCTACATGAGCCTTGAAATATTGCGGTCCTTTCTTCCAATTTTTAAATCATATATTTGTGAAAGCATCATATCCATGGTGTGAAGAAATACTTTGAGGTTTGAAAAGAAAACACTAGAAACAATATGCAATATCTTTCTCCATACTATACTCTGACCAATCAAATTTGTCATACCAAGCATCTAGGAATGACCTCGAATCTGACCCAAATTTTGTCTTGGGAAAGACCGTCCAAACGACTCCGACCTCTCGACAAATATGCCCTTCTTATTTTGTCTCTTATTTCTGGGGTAGCATATTAATCAATTTATCTATGAATTCCAGGATCAGAAAAAATATTTTCTATATTAAATACTTCATGAAAACTTGACCGTGGAGATACAATGTCCTACAATATTGAATTTGAGATCATATTTAGTATTCGGCAGCTACACAATTCACAAATTTAGTGTTCTCAACTACACGATTCAAGAAGGGGAATAAACCTGCTCCTGACTACTGCGTGCTCGCTTGCTACTTTCCTCTCCTTGCTCTATCGTCCTGGTCTGTACTACTGCCTCTCATTCTTCCTCCTCCTCATGTGCTGCTATCCAATCCAGCTCCTCCTGCTCATCCATCAGTTGTCGGCGGGCGGCGGCAGCATGCACGCGTGAGGAGAAGGAGTAGGCCACACTGCCACGTGTGCGTGATGGAAGGGGCAGGGTTGTGGGGGCGAGACTAGGCAGCAAAGAGGCAAGAGAGGGGAGGAACGGAGCCACGGCGCCGACAAAATCCGACAGCCGGTGGCGCGTGTGCGTAGGGGTAGGGGAAGGGGCAGCGTGTGAATGAGAGTTGGATGAGGTAGTCGCTACTCGATCTTGATCGGTTGGTTGGTTGTAATTTGCCAAAAAAATGAAGGAATCATACTTTATCCGAACAATAAGCCCAATTAGAAAAAGGCACGAGAGGGGGTGCCTGGGCCTGCGCGCGGGAGCCGGGGCGGCCGCCCATGCTTGCCCCCATAGTGGCACCTCATGTGCTCCAACTGTTTGTGTCTGGTACCCTCTAGGTGTTGCGGTTTCAAGAGGTGTGCTGCAGGACGGCTTGGTATTTATGGGTACTTGACCGATACTTCCGAGGGAGGGGGTGTTTTTTCAGTTTCAGTAGTTTATTTTTTTAGCTAATTCGATATCTTCGGCAAATGTTTTCTAGAATCTCTGGACACATTAATTGGCGTAAACCTCGCCTCTAGTTAGGCACATGCTAGTTTTTCTTCGTCTTTTCTTGATGAAAACTCTTTTTCTAGCGGCCACAAAGGAGGAACAAATGAACATACAACTTCCAAGCATAGCTTATGAGGTGGGATGAAAGGTATTGACAACAAGAGGGTAGTGATCATCCAGGACAGGCAGAAAGCATTACACCTCTTTCTTTTTCTCTCTCCCTAGAAAAAAAAGACATGCCCATAGATATACACCCTCGGTTTCAAATTATAAGTTGTTTCTTCAATTTTCTAGAACGCATGTATCTTAGACACCTTTTAATATGTAGATTCACGCATTTTGGTCCGTATGTAGACCATAATAAAATATCTAAAACATCTAATAATTTGAGTACCTGTTTTTTCTTTATCTACAAAAAACTCTCACATGCTGCCAGGCTAGAGCTTATCAAATCAGTTTTTGCCTCCATCCCGGTCTATTACATGTTCAACATCCTCTTTTCCAAAAAAAATCATAGGAAAGCACTTCCATCATCAGAAAATTCTGGAGGACTGGAGTCCGTGAGGAAACAAGCTCACGATCTCTTTGTCTAATAGCTTGGAAGGTCATATCCACACCTAAAAATGAGGGTGTCCTCGACATCAGAGATCTTCAGGCTATGAATCAAGCTCTTATACTCATGGCAGCCTGGAGAATCTCAGACCAACCAAACAACTTCCTTCACCTAGTTCTAAAATCTAAATACTTCCCTGACTCCTCAATTTGCTACCAGAATGTCGAGGAAACATGGTCTGAACAAGATGAACGAAAAACGCATATGGTGCAGAAGATGGTCTGCTAGCGTTGACACCGGGATAAGCCATGTGGTCAAAGAGGTGGTCGATGTCGGGGAGGAAGTCGTCATCAGTGTCCATGATGAAGCTAGTAGTCGCACGAAGCGCTCCAAAACCTTATCGCCCTTCTCCTGTATAGAACTCGAATAACTTGGTGGTTGCTCAAAGCTCTGAAACTGGAGGTGGTAGATGAGTGTTGGTGTGTCTGAAAGCCCGGCTCGTGCGGCGAGACGCGCGAGGAGAAGGAGCGAGCATGTATATGTCTTCTCTTCCAAGTTTGTACAAGTGGTTGAAGAGCTCATCTTATAAACTGGTCCAACTTTCACTCAACTAACAACGTAAGATTAAACTTTTGGTCCATCTTGTCTTGCATGAATGGACCTAGCTGGTCTCTAGTATTTTAAAAATTATTGGCATATTATAAATGGTCTGGACCTAATTTTAGGTAGAATTCCAGCACGTCATTCATGGTGCTGCAATTTCCATGTTGTTTCAGACGTGTGCTTCCTAGGTCGACTGGATCAAAGTCGAAGCCGCGCCAATCAACAGCTTCAGGTCTCGAATTTGTCGTTATGGAGGCGCGAGTGACCTGTGCTGATTTCTCTTAGGTCTTGGTACTAGAGTTTTAGTAGGGCTTAGATGGGATAATTTCAAAGGGAATTGAGTGAAACCTCCACCTTCACGCAAACCTCTCTAATCCCTTAAAACCCTAATCCCCACCAATCCACTGGGTAGAGATAGAGTATACACTAGAACTTAGGGAAAAGTGAGGATTATGAGGGATTGAATTACTCCAATACTCTAAAATCAAACATACTACTCCCTCCGGTTCAAATTAGTTGATTTAGATTTGTGTAGATTCGACATGATTTAGTATTAGATACACCCGTATCTTGACAAATTTGAGTCAACTAATTTGAGTCGGAGGGAGTATTTGAAATAAGTGGGAATTTAGGGTTTGGTGGAATTTTTTCATATTATTCAAAGACACGAGCTAGAGTACACAGGAGCTGAATCTATAGGTGTGCTATGCACACCTGTATCGGAGCGGAGCAATGTCAAAGGAGAGGTTTGGACTAAACCAGCGCCTGATCAGGTTGAGGTGAATATAGATGCTGCTTTCAGGAAGGAATCAAGAACTGGGGCTTAGGGTTTTGTTGCTCGCTCTGACACGGGAGAGTTCATCACGGCAGCAGCAGGTAAACTGAACAATGTTCGCGATGTGCTTCAGGCAGAAGCGGAAGCCTGTGTTGCGGCATCAGAAGGTGCAGCTGCACTCGGACTGAACCAGGTGGTGTTTGAGTCTGATTCTCAGGCTTTGGTTACAAACCTGAAGAGGTGCTTCTGAAGGAGATCCGCAGTAACTGTATTGCTTCATTATTCCAGTATTTTGATTTTCGTTTCGCTCCTCATGCTTGTAATAAGGTGGCTCACTCCCTGTCACATTATGACCCGTGTGCCGATGATCATTGTACTGGCTGGGAGGGTTCGCTCTAGACTTTATCCGTGTGTTGGTTGCCAGCGATTTAGCTGAGCACCAGGGTTGATGGAAGTCCATTTCCACGTAAAAAAAAGTTAAACTTTTGCAATACTTGAGGGACCAAAAGTGCACTTAACCCTAAATTATTTCGTTTTCTTTTGAACAAGGAGAGGTGCCGAAGGCGCAAAAATATTCATTCAACTCATAGGCAGTTTACAGCAGGGGCGGAGCCACCTCCCGGCGACCCCGGGCGGCTGCCCGGGCTCGTCCGGCGAGTGCCCGCTGTTAATTAGCCTAAGTATGGTGATTAGCAACGATGTATGCTGGGGCAAATAGCTGGCCAGTGTGGTTTGTGATAGCTTTGCCCCGGCTCTCTAAGCTGGCTAGCTCCGCCACTGGTTTACAGCATGTATTACAAAACCTGGTAACTGTATCCGTTGAACTGCAGAAAGAATAGGACAGATAGAGTTTCTATGAGTCGAACAAGTGCAGCCTATAGATAGGCTGAGACAAATTTTGTCCGAGAGCCTGATGAGCACAGTTATGAGCTACCCCCATTGATTTATCCGCTGACATGGTAAATCGATGCGGATGCAGGTTTGGCTATTTGATTGTATTCAACAATATGTCTTCTATTCTTCCACGGGACCTGCTGAAGAGTATCCGACTCGGATGAATGTTGTTATCAATGTTTAAATTTTGAAAGTGTCTACATTTGAACAATGTTCGGATTTTTTTTAAAAACCAGATTAAAAAAAACCGGAGTTGAAAAATATTTAACTTTTTTAAATAATTCAGTTTTCCTTTTTGAAAATAATTCAGTGTCCAAAATTAAAATAATTTCGAAATTTAAATAACTTTCAAATCCGAACATTCTTTTGTATAAATAAAATAACTAAAAGTGAAATAAAAGAAAAACAGGAAAAAAGATTACAGAAACATTAAAAAAAGAAAAACAGGAAAAAAGATTACAGAAACATTAAAAAAAGAAAAACAGAAACAGGAAAAAAGAGAGAGGAGAAATCCGTATTTGTAAATGGGCCGCTATAAGCGGAGAATAGGTATCGCGTAGGAGCACCCGCTCCTGCCACTTGTGCGCGTGCACCAGCACAGGCCCGGCCGGCCGGCCGGCCCGTCGTGTACATTCATTCCTACGAAGTTCCGCCCATTGCAATATAGCGTATGGCGTTGTGCAAAACGACATGATAGCGAGCTACCGATCGACGACCCGATAATCTCTAAACGAGAGAAGACAGCGAAGGTAATGGAGAGATGGTGATTATGCAGATACAAAAAAGGCGTCCGACGTACCGTATAAGTCGGGGTGCTGAAAGCTGAATCTAGTTGCGAGTACTAGTAAGTATTTTATTTTGCCTTGTGTGAGCTAGGTTGCCACACTAGGGGAGTCTGCTAGTGCAAGGGCCGGCCGGCAGACTGTCGCAAACACCCATATATACATGTTCTGGCGTCTTGTGGCGGTGTAATTTGCAGCTGGTCAGAGGTAGAAGAGAGATCGAAGGTGGTAGATTCGATCAATGGCAGGGAAGTGGAGGCAAGAAAACCCGTTCGAGGAGGTCGAGATCGAGGTCAACCCTTTCTCGGTACGTTACCAGCTTTTGATATAGCTGCAATAATAACCTATGCTCATGCAAAGTTTATCTAGTATTCACGGTTGAAACAATTATGTACTATCTCAAGATCTTCCTGCGAATTTGCAGTACATGTCCAGTCTTCTGCTTCCAATTCTTCCTTTATGTTCTTATTTTCTTTCCTTGCAATGATCATCCTTTTCAATAGCCTACGCGGATTAGTGTCGTACGGCCTCGTGAGGAGCTAGCCTCTAATACAGAAACATAAAAGTAAAATGTTGCGGGTTTCTTTGGGATTGACTCTTAGTGTGGCTCGATTTTCACGGATTTGGAGGCGGGAAGTGAGGAGAAA
Organism: Avena eriantha; assembly: GCA_910589775.1. Taxonomy (NCBI): domain Eukaryota; kingdom Viridiplantae; phylum Streptophyta; class Magnoliopsida; order Poales; family Poaceae; genus Avena; species Avena eriantha. Next base: position 531,132,736 of record OU342745.1, on the reverse strand, counting down.
CACGTGGAGTGCGATGAACTCAACACAAAAGGCAAAGTTTATCTATTCACGGTTGTTGAAACAATTATGTATCTCAGGATCTTCATGCGAATTCGCAGTACATGTCCAGTCTCTTCTGCTTCCAATTCTTCCTTTCTTTTCTTATTTTGTTTTCTTGCATGGGTCAGCGATTCTCAAAAAGCATGATCATCCTTTTCAATACCATACATACTAATATAGATTAGCGCCGCCGTGACTAGCGCTTACTGCCTCATCGGGAGCTAGCCTCCAATACAAAAACATAAAAGTAAAAGCATAATATTTTCGACGTACATGGCAAATCTATACAAGAACGTACAAATCATAACTATCACTTGTTAAGTACTATTAAGATTCTCAAATTATTTCTGTGCATTTCGTATTCCTTGTTGTAGCAAACTCTACTCAATTGTACCATCATCTGACACATATATCTTTCTATTTATGTAGCACCCACGCCCAACGCCACTCCCTCCGGAACCGGTTAACTTCTACAATGACATTGGCGCCCCTGTAAATATGCCTCTTGATACAAAAAAGGTATTTCCATTTACACACACAAATATATATAGTTTGTCTTTTGTTGGAGTTCATCGAAATAGTTCAAGCTTAGGTATGTTTATTTTGTACACAAATTAAATGAAAAGTTATACATCAAGTGCTCCCGGCCTATTCCCGATCAAATCCTTTTCACTAATAATATCTCTAGGTAAATAATGATTAAGGTTATAATTCCCTCGACCTAAAAAGTGATCAGGGCATAGTTGTGGCATTTTAACCATAGGGAGTGACTTTTCAATTAACCCACAAATTACTAGGGATGATACTGGAAATATGGAATTTCCTTAGTCTCCTTGTAGTTCCACTTCTTTACTTCTTCTTAGTTTTCTTTTGTTTCTATATCATTCCCACATTATTCTGATGGTGTCGCCTAAAAACACAGGACCTGAAGAAAAAAGAGAAAGAACTTTTGGCTAAAGAGGCTGAGCTCAACAAGAGAGAGCAGGTATGCACTTTCTAAAATAGAGTTTGGCTTGTCACTTCTTTAAGTATACATCTAAATTTCACGCATTTGTGTAGTTACTATTTTGTTACATCTATTATAAAGTTCTATGCTTTCTTCTAATTTCATTTTCTCTAGGAAATAAAACGAAGGGAAGAAGCTCTTGAAAGAGGTAAACTTTAACTTGATCATGCTCAAATGTAGAATCAATCGTTGTGACACTCAGCATAATTTCTTAATTTTTTTCTCTCTTTTTCTCACGCAGCCGGAGTTCGCATAGAGCCTAAAAATTGGCCTCCCTTCTTCCCCGTCATTCATGTGGACATTTCAAACGACATACCAGTGCACTTACAGCGAGTGCAATATGTTGCTTTTGCATCGCTCCTAGGTGAAAAAAAAACAGATAATGCTAAGCATATTTAAAAATTCTTATCCAAATGAGTATAAGTCCAACACAATCATATGTAAATTATTCATGCAGGTTTAATCATATGCCTCTTCTGGAACTTTATATGTGTTACTGCGGTCTGGATTATAGGGGACAGTATGTTGAGACTAACTTTGTTATTTATATTTATATATATTAATGAAGATCCTTCGTAATAGTATGATATTAGTTTGTCTGTTATTTCTTCCTACTTGCAGCTGCAGGCCCTAAGATCTGGTTCCTGGCCATCATATATTTCGTTACTGGAGTTCCAGGTGCCTACTTCGGTTGGTACCGACCTCTATATCGTGCAATGAGGTATGCTATTTCTCTCTTTCTGATAATTTACTATAAAGCCTTAAAATAGTTGTAGTACATGTTTAGAATCCTTTGCTCACCGGTTGGTATGATCATAATTTCACTAGGAAAGACAGTGCTTTCAGATATGGATGGTTCTTCATGTTCTATTTCGTAAGTTTTCTGTAAAATATTGAGAATTTTGAATGCATGTTAGATCCTAATACAAGGTACTTGTTTTAGTGGGATAACTGATGTTTGTGTTGGATTTGCAGTTTCACATTTGTTTCTGCGTATTCGCAGCTGTTGCGCCGTCGTTTCTGTTCGTGGGACGTTCACTGGCGTAAGTTGTATTTCCATCGTATATAATGTCTTTTAGGAACAGAGTTGAACTCCTGTTTAAAAAAAAGGAACACAATTGAACTCATCTACTATCAGCCCATTAAAAGAATCATAATTTGCTCTTTCTGAAGTATGTGTTGTAAATCTTTCTATTTTCGTGTGCATATGGGAGTAATGGTAATTCAATTGCTTGGAAATATAAGGCACTTTATCTGTCTTCTCCTATCATTTGCAGAGGATTTTTTCAAGCACTCAGCGTAATAGGGGCAAGTGCTACGGTTGGGGTGAGTCGATGTTGCATTTCTACCATCAGTCTGGAACCTCCTTTTTCAACACAAATTATTTTTCGAAAAGGAGGGAGAAAATACTGCGAATTGAACATACATTTGTTTTATTTTCAGATATTGTACTTCATTGGTTTCATCTTGTTTGTCCTGGAAGCCTTACTGAGCATATGGGTCATGCAGGTAGGCAGTGCATGAATTTCCTAGTGCACAAATCAAAACTGAAGTCTGCATCTCACTGGAAATTAACTTGCGTTGCTACTTGCAGAAAGTATATTGGTACTTCCGTGGAAGCGGGAAGGAGGCGGAGATGAGGCCTGATGCGGCGTCGCGCCGCTCGGCCTTTTGACGTTCCTTCTCATGGCTCCGATCCGGTCGGTGAAGACTAAAGCTTGGGATTATTAAATTCGCGTGTCACCATTCTGAGTGAACTAGTTATAATTAAGTGTAGTGCCACAATTCGTGTATATCCGAATCACAGCTCACAGCCGAAGGGTGACATATTTTATTTTATTTGAGCTCTTTTGGGGCGGTACATTTGGTAGTTCGCTCTAATTTTTGTTAACCGTTGATTAAAACAGTTGATTACCTGCTATCATGCTTTGAAATAGGAGTAATTGACCTCTAGTTCCGATTTCTCAATACACGATACAAGTAAAAACAAAGCACCACCATATAAAAAAAAAGCACCACCACAGCCGCAATCATGCGAGCCCGTCCTACATCCCGCGATCATACGCAACCACCAGCCCTAAGTAACGGTTGCCACCACCGGAGCACCGGCACCGCGCGGCTCTCCCCTTCGAAGCCACGCCTCCAAGGATCCGTACTGCAGTGATCAGTCACCGCTATGTCCTAACGCCGTCAGTTTGTCACCGCCCACTCCACCGGTCATGCCAGTCCACCACCTACACCTCCAGCGGTCTTCCTCCGATTTGTCGTGCTAGTCTATGTGCTTCTTTCCCTCGTCTTGATCGAGCCCCTCGTCCATGAGCTTGCGGTACGTAGACTTGACGTTCACTCGATACACTTCAGCACATCGGTGTTCGTGTTCTTCGGCCCGATGCAGTAGTTCCAGACCAACATGGAACTTGTCGTCGTAGCCGCCGCAACCACAGCTTGCAAGATGCCTTGATTAATTTCGAAGGCGATGCTTCGACGACAATGATATCTAGCTGTTGGGGCTATCGACGATGGTGTAATATAGCAGTCATGTAGTCGATCTAGTTTGGTTCGAATTGGGATCATGATCATGCACGCATAAATGACACTATGTTGGTCTTTCCAATCCTACATAGTACTTCCTCCGTCCTAAATTAATTGACTCCACTTTGTCTAGATATACATGTATCTAAGTACTAAAATGCGTAGTGTAGTCAGTTATTTTAGGACGAAGAGAGTAGTTTGGTTGTAGTTGTGAGAAGTGTTGCAGGCCGATTTAGGAGAAAAGAAAAAGAAAGGGAATACTCCCATTCCATGCAGATGGAAGATGTACTCCCTCCGTTTCGGAAATATAAGACATTTTAGCTTTGTAAATCGAATGTATATAGATTCGTAGAGGTTCAGAGTAAACCTATACACTAAAAGATGTCTAGATAATTATTCCATCTAACGTACTCCTTTATGGATGTGGGAATAGCAACATGCACTAAATCCCTGTCCAAGCCAAAGAACTTACCCCGAAAAGTCCTGACAAATGATGCTTCTATTTATAAAAAGTATAGACATCTAATTCCAGTTCCTGAAGGAAATAGTAATTTATGAAATGAATAGATCGGATGGACAAATTCCAAATAGATTTGCAAAGCATCTGTCGATGCCAGTCACAAACATATTTGGATGCTGATGCTATATACGAGCGGGATTCTATCTCTTAGATTCGAACCCATAGCTGATGATAGAACTAGAATAGATATCTTTTGTTTTCTACTCACGCGAGCCCATATCCTTTCTTTTTTATCAATTGCTAATTCCGATTCTAGCCTTTTTTTTTCTCAGCAGTCGTTTCATAAAGCTAGAATGTCTTATATTTCTAAACGGAGGGAGTACTGATCTAGACGCCATCGCAATCAAATTGGCGTGGATGAGACGGTAAAGAAAGTAAGCTCCGAAATGTAAGTTGCGTAAGAGTTTTGGGCCAGGCTAGTACATGTTGGGCCGGGCTGCTCACTAGCTGAGCAGTGAGCAAACAGCAACAAGCGCCGTTTGTACCACCAGAAGCCCAGCCCACAGGGCTTAGTGAGAAGTAGGAGTAGACGACCACTCGTGGTTCTCCCCTCGCCGCCCCCACCTCCCTACCTACGCACGCCCCACGCAGCCCGGAATCCGGCGACGAGGGTTTCCGCGCTCGAGCTCCGGAGGCGACCAAGAGAAATCGGCGAGGCGCGGCTGGCAGAGATGGGGGTGATGGACATGGCGTTCAAGGCGCTGACGGCGGGGCTGGGCGTCACCACGCTCTACCTGGCCGGCACCTTCTCCGTCAACGTCTACCGCGGCCTCGCCTGGCACTCCGAGCAGTCCGTAAGCATCTCCGCCGCCCGAACCCCCTACCCCCTTTCCCGTTTCCCCGACCCGTTCCCTCGACGCTTAGTGTGAGCCCTTGGTGTGGGGATTTCCTCCCCAATTTTATGCTGCTTGTTCCTGTCGAATCCGCCCCCGCGAAATCGGAGATGATTGTTACCCCTAGTATATTGATTAAATGCTTGCTGCGCTTTGACGAGATGCGTGGTTGGATTGGCGAATCGGTGCGAGCGTGCGATTGTTTGCTTCGTTGCTGCGTAGTTTGGCAAGGCATGACCCATGCTGCGTTTAGTAGTTGGCAGGACATGATCTGCGCTTCTTCCATGTCTAGAATGGGGAAAACTGAGCTCTGCTAGCCATGTACGTCACACCGTAGCTGTCACCTGTCGGCGTCTTGCTTAGTTGTTTTGGAACTAAGTTAGTGTCCCCTTTTGAACATCGAGTGGTGTTTATGTTAATTTCAGTAGTTCTTGCTATGAATCACAGTGTTTGTTAAAAACTCCATATTTTGCTCTGGGAAGTGAAAGCTGTATTTCTTAGAAAAACTGTAATACAACCCTGATTTCACTGAAGCAACAAGTGGGAACTGTGTCTGATTTTGGTTATTCTTCATCATATATAACTTTAGTATAGTGGGTTTTCTTTTGGATACTCCCGTAATCTCTACTGCTGCGACCATCCTAGTTGTACCTAGAATAGCAGGCCTGATTTGCGGGTAGACTCAGAATTTGATGCATTTTTGTTGAACTGTTAGTCTCTTCATGGGGGTGACATGCTCGCATTAAAGTGGGCTTATAGTCGTGCAGGAACTCTTCATCAAACTGTGAGCTTTAATATACTCCCTCCGTCTCAAAATAGATGTCGGAAATTTGTCTAAATTTGGATGTATCTAGACACTATTTAGTACTAGAGCTGATCAGTATTATCATGCATTCATACTATTCGTAGACTTTGTGTGACTAAATGATCCGGTATATAATGAAGGTTGAGTTACTTTTGCCATCCTAACAGGAGATCTATTAGTTCTTCTTGATTATCTGACTTAAATTAAAAAAAGTAACATATATTTGTCACACTATGTTGGTTATACATAAATCTGTTGGTTTAATATACTGTTTGATCCAACTATGGCCTGAAAGGAACTGTTGTGCCAGCAACTTGTGGTTCTCAGAATTTCTGAAGTGGCTTCACTCTCTAAGTCTCTGTTCTGTAGTATTTTATTGTATTTCACTGTGTAACTTCTGCTGATATGCATTGTAATTTCTTTTGTGTGCTTTACAGAAGTTAGAGAAGGCGAAATTTGAAGATTGAAGATGGATCAGCACAGCAAGTTAGGATGTCAGACATGATAAAGCGAAAGGACCTACATGACATCTCACATTTTGATGATGACTGATCAAATGTGGTTGTTTTCTAGGACAGTGTTTGTGAAAACTTTTCCAGAGAGTTTGATGTGAGGTAGATTCAAGGATTTGGATGATCAATCACCTTTATGTACGCGCTATTTTAACATTTCTAGCTTGTACTGACATAATGGCGTTCAGGGCATTAGTCCCTTTTGCATTTTTCTCTTTGTTTTGGCTGTCCTGAGCGTTATACACTATGCCAGGATTGGTTAAATATATGAAATGCCCTTATGTTTCATGTACTCTTCTTTACCAGGTAGTCCATTTTTTTTACTTAACTGATAAGTGCAAAAGGAATGCTTACTGGCAACTAGTTTTTCCAAAAACTCCCTGCTTCTCTTCAATAGACAGTAATATAGTTCACCTCGAGACTCCCTGCTTTTCATCAATAGACAGTAATATAGTTCACCTTGAAACAGTAACTGAAGAAGAAATTCCATTAACATGATCAACTCATGCAACAACAAATCATTCTAAGCAACAATACATGTTTGTTTAGAAAACACAAACAGCCACTCGGTTCGTTAATATTACGATAATAAACTAAAACACATACGTACTACAATTCAACTGTAAATCTAGAAATGTTTACATATTTATGCAACTCAACTTGAAACAACATAAGTAAAGTCACTTCAACAAGAGTTTGTCCTATAACAGTCATGTATCTACGAGTCTTTTCCCCTATGTTGTGAGCAACAGATACATGAGGCCTTTCAAATATCCAACAATTTCGGATCCACCGAGCTTTGAAATTCCAAATATACACGAGGCCTTTCAAATAACGAAAGTTATTGGGAAATGTATAGGAAAACCAAGCACATATTTGGATATACTATGTTCATAGTCGGTGTACCAGTTTCATCTATCGCAAGCCCAATATTTTCATGTCTTTCCTTGATATTACTCTGGAGACAGCAACATAAAATTGCCCATGAGAAAGTGCAAGCTTACCTTGTAAGGCGTCTGCCTTAATACAACTTGTAAAGATAGGTCGGTTGATGTACTTATTAGGACCGACAGGTGATATTTAATTTGTCTTTTCCAATTAAGTTAAAATGGCAACGCATTTTACAGTTCACAGCTGATCCTGATCCGTAGTTAGTCCGATATGTTGAATCTATAAATGGAATCTATAAATGGAACAGAGTTTACGTAATGTGAAGGTCCCATGGTCTAGTGGTTAGGACACAAGACTCTGAATCTTGTAACCCGAGTTCAAGTCTCGGTGGGACCTATTTTTCCTCTCTTGTTTTTTGCTCTTCTTCTTTGTTCTGAACATATGGCGCTTGAATTAAAACTTCATTCGATCGAGAGTTGCTTTTCATCAATAGACAGCACCCTGAGACACTAACTGAAGCAGGAATTCCATTAGGTATTGTTTATTCTCTCGTGTTCACTAGTGTATTTGTGGGGAATAGAGGGAATTATTCCAATTCCCGTAGTCCGTTTACTACTCCAGGTTTGGTCAGGATAATCCTCGCAAATCTTTCTTACTTTTGTCTAGATTAAAAACTCTCTTACACGGTAGAGTATTTTTGGGGAAGAGCATTTGTGGGGATTGGAGAGTATTGGGTGAACACCAAATCCCCTCATATCCCCAAAACTCTAGTGGATAAAAATACGAGAAAAGTAAACAAGCCCTTAGCGTGATTTTTTTTTGCTCTTCTTCTTTCTTTTGAACACATGGTACTTTAATTAAAACTTCATTCGACGAGAGTTGCTTTTCATCAATAGACAGCACCCGGAGACAGTAACTAAAGCAGGAATTCCATCAACATGATCAACTCATGCAACAACACATCATTCTAAGCAATAATACATGTTGCAATGGTCAGAAAACACAAGCACAAGCAGCCACTCGATTCATTACTATATTACGATAAAACTCCCTTACAAAATTCAACTGTTAATCCAGAAATGTTTGCATATTTATGCAACTCAAGGTGAAACAACACAAGTAAAGTCACTCTAACAAGATTTTGTCCTATAACAGTCATGTATCCCCTATGTTGTGAGCAACAGATACACGAGGCCTTTCAAATATCCAACAATTTCGGATCCACCGAGCTTTGAAATTCCAAAGACCCTGTCAACAAAAGTTATTGGGACCTGTATAGGACAACCAGAGTTTAATTTTCAAAGCCGAGATATTAATCCATCCTTGCTCAAATGAGAATGGCTCAATGTGAGATGGCTTACCTCTTCAATGTGATAACCTTTCCTGGTAGCCCTCACAATCATCTCCATTTGGAATACATAGCCCTTGCTGACACACGAGGATATTACATCTTCCAAAACACTCCGCTTATAAAGCCTACAAAATCAGCAGCATTAAAGGACAATAATTATAAGGATCTTACTCCATTCATGTAAAACAAGACGCACCTAAATGATCCTGTCAAATCAGAAGCTCCGGGACGCAGCAATGTCTGTGCTAGAACATTTGCTCCCCTGCTAGTCAATTTGCGCATAAGATTCCAGCCATGGACACCACCGTTGTTAACATAACGGGTACCGGTTACAATATCAGCACCGGTTTCCTTTTGCTTCCTGGTCAAGAAAAGAACACGGTTAAAAAGATACAGGTTCTTCCAAGTACTTATTTTCAGTGAAGTAGTTTTAGTCACTGCATCCACCAACTAACACAAAACAACTTTCAATCATCACAAAAGTGTGCTTAAGGCCTCAATGAACCTCGTCAGGAGCAATTCTATCAAGTGGAAGTGGGAAAGCTCACAAATCTAATCTGCGTGGTTGGTCGGTCTACGAAATTCTATTCTAGGGCTGCTACCCCCTGAGCTGACAAAGATCTGGAAGGCCCTGCCAGAGCCAAAGTGCAAGATTTTGTCCTGGTTTGTGTTCAATATGCGGATTCTCAGGGTGGATGCGCAAGGGATAAGGCATTATCTTTTCTATAGAGTCCCTTCCACCAGCTTTGTCTCGGAGCTCCAGAAGCAGCACTCCGCAAGTGAATGGAATGCTCCTTCACCATGCAGGTTCAGCACCTGATGGATGGCTAGCTTCTGGCTTTCACTCAGGTCAATAAGCAGTAGGAGGGAATTCTAGCCACGACCATGAAAAAGTCACCGGAAGAAAATCGACTAGATTCTTTATGTGATTTGCAATGTGAGGAACGGGCATAACAGGCAACACCCACGTATACTACACTTCACTGAAGTAGTTTCAATCTATGCCCTGGATAGCAAAGGTTGAGCTAACAAGAGCAAAGCGATTAATCAAAGGAGGTAGCACAAAACGATTTTGCCATTAAAGTGACAAGTCAGATAGAAAAGTAGACAAACAATTTGTAAATCTGCACTCAGTATTTACAAAGCATAAAGTGGGGCGCAGTTTACGCCTGCACCAGCCTCAGAAAAATGTCTGCAGAAAATGGCTCAGAGAAAAACCTTTCGCCGAATCATATCACATCACACTACTACCATCCCGGAACGAAGCCAAGAGGATCTCGATCATTCGTGTCCGGAAGGCAGCCGTAAGATCGGCCTTCCAATTTCTCCTCACTGCCATACAATTACAATCTAGATTTAGAAACAAAGCACACAAGAACACATGTCGATAAAGGATCCAATAAAGAAAGAGTTGTAGCAAGATCGAGCAATTGACTGGAGGTGCCCATCCATTGCATCTCATATCAGGCAATTAAATTGGATGGACCCTTTGTGCGACCACATCCTCGGCAAGTACAAACTGGCATCCAGGAAGACGAGGGTGATGAGAAAAAAGGAATTATAAGGTGAGAAGTGGATTCACTCGGTGTACATGCTAAGCACTTCCGTCCACCTTGCCGATATTCTTGATCAACCCCTGCGGGACTGACTATAGAGGAAGTGGGCAAGCTCACATATCTAATATGTGTTGTTGGTCAGCCTGGCAAATATGTGGAAGGCCTAGGCAGAACCAATGTGCATCTTTTCTATCGGTTGGTGTTACATAAGCGGATTCTCACGGCAGATGCCCTAGGGATAAGGCGTTGGCCACAGTCCATCTACCAGCTTTGCCTCAGAGCTCCAGAAGCAGCACTCACATGTGCGTAGAACACTCTCTCACCACACAGGTTCTGCACCTGCTGGGCAGCTGGCTTTTATTCTGTCAATGAGTGGTAGGAGGGGATTCTGGTCATGACTGTGAAAGAGAGTCACCGGAAGAAAAGAGGCCACATTCTTAATGTGCATTAGAATGTGTGGAGGGAGCACAACAAGTGCATTCAACGCTACTAGATTAACTTGCAAAGTGGTAGTCTCCCTGGCTATGGAAGACGTCAACCATCAGGTTTTTAGTTTAGTTCAGTGTGGGAAGTAGTTCGACTGCGGACTCTCGAGCAATTTTGTCTTGTTCATGTTTCAAAACAAGCACCCGGTGTGATTATGTTTTTCCTTTTCTGCTAATATGATAGGCAGTGCTCCTGCCAGGTTTCACAAAAGTAAAATAAAAACGAAGCATAAAAATCCAATCATTCTTGCTGGATAAATTTAAGTGCATCTTTGGATATAAAATTCTCACCTAATGAAGCTTGGCAAATACTTTGGCTGTTCAGAATAGAAAAAAGGATTCAGTAACTAAGAGGAAAATAAATATTCTGAATAGCTTAACGATGACAAATAATAGAGAGAAGAAAGTATGTAGAGTCATACATGATGAGATAAATCTGCATCCATTATGACAACAAAGTTCCCTGAGGCATGCTTTAATCCATGTATATATGCAGTACCTGAATTTTTTCAGTTGTTCATTAACACAAACAGCAAATACAAAATTCACTATACATACAAATCACCAGCTAAGCTCACCAAGTCCAAGCTTCCTTGGTCTAGCTCTCAATAGCTGACATTATATCAGGTAAAAGACATCACAGTAAGTCATAAATAATTGTGTAAATAAACTCGTACAACAGCATGGTTGTGCAATTACTTACAACACGGTCTTCACCATATACTTGCTGCAACTGCTTTACAATGTCTTGAGTTCCATCTGGGCTTCCATCATCCACAATAATGATTTCAAACTTGGCATCCCTACGTCAGGAAGTTATAGTATCAGTTAAATTTTAGCAGAACAAATGCAACAACATTGCCATTTAATACAACAATACTATGCTAACAAGATGATAAGAGTATACAGCAGCAACAAAAAACAGGTTGTAATGCCGACCAAATACTATGAGTAAACAGTAGCAACTTGAAGCATGTTGGAAATTACAAAGAAGTGCTGCACGATGACTTCCTAGAATAACCATTACATACAATGTATCAATACATAAACTGCCAACACTTGCAAGCCCTAGAGAAAATTAGGTCCTCTGGTCTCAAAATAAGATGGTCTACTCCTATCAACCAGTTGACAAAGATAATAGAAAACCGTTGGCAACTTTATGTTGATGCAATCGGCAATCGAGCACACACCAGCACTATGATTAAGATATGTGAGCACCACGTATAGTTTAGCTACCACCATCTAAATCTATAACTGTGCATAACTTCAACAAATAACATGAAACGCTAGTTTTAAAAATGTGTCACTGTTACCTTGATCCTATGGTGATATGATGATAACTTCTCACAAGATCAAGTGGACACCAGAAACTCGATGCAACTGAACAGGGCACCACTAGCAATTACGGACTACATACTGAAAGGTGTGGCCGTGACCATATCTCATGGTCTGAATCGAACGCAATTAGGTAACTTCAAAGGAGCTCTACAGCTGCACTACATGGGTGGGGAATTGCAGAATCTCAAGCAACTAAGCAGTAAAGTGCTCACACGGAAAAATTCAACTGCTATCGATGCATCCCTATCTAACTGGATCATGAACGCCTTCCGCCCAGGACAAGGATCTAAACTCTGGAGGGAACTAAAAGAGAATGAACAGATCGGCTGGCAGACAGATGGGTGTGTGGATGGGGAAGGAGTGGCAGGGGGGGTTACGGGAGGTGCTTGAAGATGAGGTAGACGATGATGGCGACGTTGAGGCGCTCGTTGTAGGTGGGCACGATGATGCTGTACTCCGGCTTGCCGCCACCCGCCTCCCCTCCGGTCTCCATCGCCGCCGCCGCAGTCGCGGATCGACCGAGCAAGAGCAGGAACAGCGCGGCAGATCTCCTCTTCTCGGTGCGTGCCTCTCGCGAGGGCGGATGCAGCTTCCGCCGTTGGGCAGGACGAAGAGGGGAGCCGGCGAGATGGGCGAGGCCGATCTCTTGCCTCCGCCGGTGTCAAACTGGAGGGTGCTCCGAGAAGTTGGACTCGGATGGGCTGCGTGTTTTGGCAGAAAGAGTACAGGCCCGTTTTCGTGTGGGCTTCTGTGGGAGAAACTTTTCTTTGCATGAACCTGAGCTTCGCTGCTCTACTCTAGGCAGACACTCTTTTATGTGATTTCCCTTCAACCTCAAAAAACAAAAAAGTGATTTCCCTTCCCTACAAATTCATGTCGTGTGGATAAATAGTACTCCCTCAGTTCTCAAAGGAATACTGTAGATTGCATAATCATAATGTATCTAAACACTATTTAGTATCTTTCCGACCTATATTAGTTGACTCAACTTTGTCTAGATACAGATGCATCTAGGCTAAATACTTAACTAGATACGTATGAATCTAGACAGAGTAGAATCAACTAATATGGATCGAAGAGTATATAAATTTATCTAAATTTAGACAAATTTACGATATCTTTTTTAGTGCTGAGGCAGTATATAATAAGAGAAACATATGGCTTTTTTTATACTCCCTTCGTCCAGAAATAATTGATTTAAATTTGTCTAGATTCGAATGCATTTAGACGCATTTTAGTATAAAGATATATTTAAATCTAGTCGAACCCAAATTAGTTATTTCTGGACAGAAGGAGTAGAAAACATGCGTTTCCATGGACAGTTAAGATTGCTAAGACCGGGGGAAGTCGCTTACTCTTCATCATTATTATTCACTTCATTTTGAATTATAGAACGGAGAAAGTATATAAGTAACGGTTTGAGGGGTATCGACGTAGTATTATAAAATCACATCTTGCTAGTATACACCTGTTCTCCGATTAGAAAAAAGAACTTGTTTTCCCAAGCTTCTGGGTTCTCCTACGCAATCACCATGCTTTTCTAGAAGAGTAAATTTCAAGTTGTACCCTTTAGTTATACTTTTGTGACTCAAATTATCTTATTTAGTAAAAATTCTCTGTATTACCATTTAATGAAACTTGTGTCAGATTTTACCCCCCTTTTTAAATATTTAGCCCATCTTAGTAGGTTGGATCTACTCATCCGGTTGATGTGACGCAATAACTAGATGTACAACTCGGAAGCATAATTAGCCAGGTCCTTCTCTACCTAGCATTGTTGATGAAACACGAACAAGTTGCTCACCCTACTGTGAACGCAACGGTGGCGTTGAGCTCGCCTGAACATGTTAGATTGTTTTGTTCTTAGGGTCTTCATGGCGTCCTCGTTGCTACTTGCACTCCGGCTCTGACACCCGTTCTTTGACCAAGCAAGCTCTGTACGACAGCTGCCTTTGGCCGGGCTTGGAAGAACACATCAGCAAACTCTTTGTGATGCAGCTCTTGATTTTTTCATTGTACACGGCTCGAGGCCAACATCATGGCCATTGGGTTTCTTTCTCATTGTGTTGAGTTCAAGCTGCTAGCTAGCTGCTTTAGCACTTAGATCATGTGAGGTGAGTTCAAACTGAGACCTATCACTATCACGTCCTCACGGTCAAGAAGCATGCAATTATGCATTCATACGGTCGTGTTCAGCGTGTGATGGGCAAACCCCAGCTAAGAAAAATTGACTTAGTGAGTGTGTTGAACCTACTAGAAAAGACTATTTATTTAAAAGGGGTAAAATGTGGGAAAAGTTTTACTAAATGGGATAATCTGGAGGAATTTTTGCTAGATGGGGTAATTGTTGTCACAAACGTACAATTAGGGGGTAAAAGTGGAATTTACTCTTTCTAGAAATAACTACTCTCCCATCCCGAAATAGATAGCAGGGATTTGTCTAAATTCGCATGTTGGAAATATGTCGAAGGTTTGTTAGGAAGAACTATCAGGTTATGTGATACAACAGTTAGGTTGTTTAGAGACCGATATAAAACTTCTGAGATATTTACCCCACTTCTACAAGCACTTACCAAGTTGTATCTTATATGTTGCAGTAGTCGGTAGATGGTCTAAAGATATGTTTGTATTTATTAATATTTTTTAGACTCTTTGCATTCTTGTAGAAGGTCAAATGGTTACCATTATTAACCCCATCATATTGAAACAACCTCCTTTAGCAAAACAAACTTAACATTAATATAGGGAACACCTACCCAAATAGCTCAAACTATATCACAAAGTATACTATCATGTGTGAGTACCCAAATAGCTTTCAAACACTATTATTATGGGTATGGGTGACATGGAGAAGTTAGTCGTGGGACCACAAACTCATTGGAAATAGACCAAAAAGCAATAAGTTGATGCATATACTAAAAGATGAGGGTAAAAGCCCTTCTTTGAAAGGATACCACCGCCAAGATGAGGGCAAAAACCCTCCAAATATTTATGTGATATCAAAAGGTAAGAAGAGTGAGTATGTAGAGGCTAGGCCTTCCCAAAAATCAAAACAAAAAAAAGTGACATAAAAAATGCAAAGAGAGGAAAGAAGCAAAAAATGTCAAAACAAGAATACCAAAAAGAATCCCTTAATGAGGGGCAATGGAACCAAACACCAATGGTGAACTATGCTTCAACCATAAACTTAATGGATATGTTTGGAAGATAGTTTGTGTCTCAAATATGATATTCTCTACTTTCCAGCCATACACTCTCTCCAACCTCCTTTGCCAAATATTATGACCATAGGACCACCACTATACATTTATATACTTTTTCTCTATGAGAAGAATGCACTATTGCCTCATGGTACTATATGCATTTGTGTTAGTCAATATAAACATTGCGTTGTCAAGTATGATATTATAAGAAGTATCACTTTACGCTATGCTTGGTTGTTGTTATTCTCTAAACAAATGAATCGTTTAACTTTTTGTGATACTTGCTAGTGAAAAGAAGCACCAAACTCCAAATCCCACGTTAGTTTTATCATCTCCATGCTCGAGGACGAGCATAGGTTAAGCTTGGGGATGTTGATGCATGTAAATGCAGACATGAACTTTGCATTTTGTTGATATAAATTACCACATATTTGCTACATATATGATGTTATATACATGTTTTACATTGATTTATGGGGATTTACCAATGACCTCCTTTATTTTGGTTATAACTCTATAGGACAGGAAAACCCTGTTTTGTGTATTTTTACCTTTTAGGGACCTAAACGAAGTCAAATGGAGATGGGATTTTGGGAGCGTTAATATTTCATCAAGAGAAGCACCTGCAGCACTTGGACCTCACCAGATGGACCAGGAGGCCCAAAATAGACCAGGTGGCATGCCTACTAAGGATGGGAATGCCACCTAGGATATTTTCCTCCTCAACCGTCGATTTGGTTCAATCTTTTTCCCACCGCCTCTGTATGACCTAAAAACTACTCTATAAAGCCTCCCTCGGGAGTTCCTCAAGGGGAGGCATGGTAGAAACACCGAAACAACCAAACGGAGCCAGAAGAAGCGAAGATTGGAGGGGAAACTCCATCGTAGCCACTGTTGGAGGGATCTCTACCTTCCCCAATGTCTCCACCATCATCACCATGATGAAGAGGGAGTAGTCCACCTCTGGACTATGGGTTTGTGGCAGTAGCTTGATCTATTTCTCTCTTGTTCTTAATGGATCTAGTACTATATGAGCTTCCCAACATGATTATGGGCATATATGTAATTCCTATGTGGTGGATCTTTATTCTATGATTTGATATATGAGATTGGAACCTATTATTTGTAAGATGTATTGATAGATGCATATCATATCCTATTCTTAAGTACTTGTTCTGATCCAACTTGGATGCAAGATCATGTGTGGGGAGAAGTGTGTATTAGATGGAGTAGCATGGTGGTAGTGATTGAATAGTGACAACAAATTCAAGATATATACTATGGTATTTACCTTTCTTTTGATGCCTCACTAGGGATAAAGTGAATTCATGTGCTATAATTATCTTGTGACAGCTAGATAATCTTGCTTGGTCAAGGTAGCAAATTTGTGATTCAAACATCATGTCAAATTATTTAAGGCTATACTCTACTGATTCTTAATTCAAGATTGCTTGGAGTTTTCCCTTTCTTGAGGAGTATAAGAGAGATGTGTTGCATCATCTCTATGTTATGGCGTGATATCCCACAAGTATAGGGGGTCACGTGTAGCCTTTTCGATAAGTAAGAGTGTCGAACCCAACGAGGAGCTAAAGGTAGAATAAATGTTCTCTCAAGTTCTATCAACCAATGATACAACTCTACGCACACTAAACGTTTGCATTATCTAGGAAATAAAACTAGAGCAACAATACGAGTACTAGAGATAGCTTTGCATGATAATAAATAATAAGAAAGTAAAGTTAGTTGCTGCGGCAATAAAATACACTAAACTAACAGAACCATGAGTGTGGAATAACGGTGGTAATTGTGGTGGCTTTGTCCAAGTTTAATTAGCGAATAAATTGGGTCATTGTCTTCGATGTAGTTTTCTATGTGGGAGAGGCTAAATATACATGTGCTTCACTACTTGGAATTACATGTACTATATTATTGGACTGTTAGCAAACATCCGTAACTACTAACAATGCATTAAGATTTCCCCAACCATAGCCTTAAGTTTAGTGACCCTCTTACTCCCATACGTGCAACGTTCCGGTTCGCGTCCTTAGGTTTCTGTCACTCTGGCAGAACTTTCCCTTCCTCTTACACATACTACAAACCCTATGATGTTTAATCCATGTGGGCACAAATATAATGGACACCAAAGGACTGTACCATATCAACATACAACTCTAATGAACCAAAGATGTTCAACCATTTAATCTAAGAACAAAGAAACTACACAAACATGACATAGATCATAGGATTATAACTTATAGCATCAAACACCATGTTTACATAGGATGGTATAGAGGTGTGTGGGTGGATGAACCACCACATACTAGGAGGATTAGGTGATGGAGATGGCGGTGAAGATGGTGAAGAGGGCGGCGGCGGCGACGCGGGGGACTCCTTCCCGCCGTCGGTATCATGGGGGAGCACCGCCCCTTAGCCCCCTTCCTTCATGGCTTCTTGGGAGCCCTCCCCCATGGAGATGGGATCCATGGGGGAGGTAAAAACATGGCTTTGGTGGCTACAAATTCGTGGGAGGAGATGTCTTCCTCGAATTAGGTTTCCTCCCTTTATATAGCTTCTCGGATTCCCGTCACCCCATCTTGGGCTACAGTAAATCGGGCCTAGCGGGCCCGTCCGGACTCGGAATCAGCTAAATTTTATGTCCAGAACGTTTGTCGCGAAATTTCTAACAACTTTGTAGTTGAAGAGTTCTGTTTGACGCCGTCTTTGACCCGAAACGTGACCGTCTTCAAAAAGAGTTCTGAGACAGATTTCTGGAAAATCCTAATTTGACTACAACAAGGTTTCCACTTGTATTCTTGGTAGTTCCTACACATCATAGTGTAAAACAAGAACATTATGCACTTTTGCAACTATTAGTAGGTTAGTCCAAATAAATCATAAACTTTATATAAAAAGGAGTGTCAAAAGCATATTATTAGCATAAAACCATCAAAAATTATAGATACGTTATGGACGTATCAACATCCCCAAGCTTAGTTCCTACTCGTCCTCGAGTAGGTAAACGATAAAGACAATATAATTTTTGAGGTGACATGCAGTCAATACAATCTTGATCAAGGTATTTGTAAAACATTGATAGCTGGGATCGAAGTACTCTAAACATAAGCATGAAATATAGAGTTCTAACAATAAGACATATCAACTATGTTGTAACATGAAAAGGTACAAACAAAATATCATGAATAACAATGCATTGAAACACGTTTGTTTGTTTCGCATATAGAAAACATAATAAAAGTGGTATTCAGCTTGTCCCTCATGGTATAGCAAAACATAAATGCATAGGACACCTTCAAAGTTCATAAGGGTGACTAGATACAAATAATTTAAGAGCAAGAAATATCAAAGTTATGAATAAATCAACAAGTTTTGGAACAATGCACATTAAACTAAGAATGACCACTATGCTCTCTCAATAGGTGCATAAAGATAGAAGATGGAGACTCAACATAAAAGTAAAATGAAAGGCCCTTCACAAAGGGAAGCAGAGATTCAAGTTTCATAAAGAGCTTCCAGAAATTATGGTACTTATTAGCTTTCAGCTCTCATTGCCCCTATCATAAGCATCTTGAGGTGATTAAGGTTAAAGTGACAGAAATATGAGGATATGCTTGACAAGTTATAAGATGGAAATATCATGCCCCGTGCTTACGAGTACCAAACCTCATGCTACTCAACTTTAGTCACAAGTAAGTTCTTGTCATTGTAAGTACATGTGTATAATAGAGAACCGCCAACGGGGTACCCCTTGCCCCATGATACATGAGCTATTCCATACCAAAATGACAAGGCAGCAGACAATGAGCATCTCAGCGATCTTTTTATTTGCTATTTGCATAGGTTTTTATTGAGGATGCTTCACAGAATGCTCACTATGGTTATGCTACAAGTTTTCACCATGATTAGGAATGGCTTAGGCTAGCCACCCTGGCGTTTCTCTAACACACATACAAACTCCATGATCTTACAAGCTCCCCTTTTATTTCACACCGCCGGGATCCATAAGCAAAAAACATGATATCAACTGAATAATAAATGCAATGTTGAAAGCGTTCCCCATGACATCATGGTTCTGCTAATTCACAAATTATAAAGTGCAAGCATATAAGCAACATAGATGGACACAATGGTTCAAGTTTATTAAGTGCAAGAAAGTAAAGTGTGCCATCAAGTTTGTGAGAGCTTTAATAACTAATTTTCATATAACAAGTTTAATTTGGAAGGTAGATAAAAACATGAATATACTTGGAATGGTGTAACACACCATGCATAGGAATTTATAGTGGACTCTTTGGAATAACTTGGTTTTCTTGGAAGTTGGATGCATGAGTGGAACTCATACTTGGTACATGTGGAGGCTAGCAAAATACTGGGAGCGACCAACTAAGAGAGCAATAATGGCCATAATCATGCAAAGCGACAAAACATTATTAATTAAAGCATAAAGTGATATTACAAGTCAAAAACTAAATGATCATATAGGCTAAGGTGACTAGTTAATAGTCTTAACATGGTGTAAGAATGTGCCAAGTCAACCCAAATAAAGTATCAAAAGAGAATACCATAATATTATGCTTTTGTATGCTAAAACAATGCATGATTCTTTCAATACATATTAAGCAATCTCAATTGTTTGGAACAAGTCATGCTACAACAATAATAACTAAGCATAAAGTCAAAGCAATATCAGACATGACATGATAAAGTCTAGGCCACAATCAAAACAAGCTCCTTTTGTACCACTTATAAGCATGAGACTTCCTACTTTTTTCCAATACCAACCAACTTATTTGAAACCACATATGAATGCGGGGGTCCAACCAATTTATTTAAGCAAACCAAACAAAATAAAACTAAAAACAAACACAAAGACACTCCAAGAACAACACAATTGTGCATGAAACAATAAACATGAAGTGTTTAGAATAAAACCTGAGATTTTTATTGATGAAGAAGGGGATGCCTTGGGCATCCCCAAGCTTTGACGCTTGTACTTCTTGAATATTTCTTGGGGTGACACGGATGGCATCCCCAAGCTTGAGCTTTTGTCCATACTTCATCTCATCACATTGTTCTTCCCTACACTTGAAAATTTCACACAATCTTCATTAACAACATTAGTGTATTCAAGATAATAAGTCTTTGGGTTTAGTTTCAACACAAGTAAAGCTTCCATTAAAACACAAGCTACTGTAGAAATTCCTTCTAAAAGCTCAAGTTATCAAAGAGAACTCAAAGAGAAAGAGATAAAGAGGCAAATGCAAATAACGGCAGAAATCTATCAAAACAGACCAGCAGGTAAAAACCGATTTTTTCTAAGACCTTCTGTTGCTCAAATCGAAAAGTGATAAACTAACGAAAGTTATATAATAACCTGGGGCATAAGCACAAAACATTATAGCTCAATCCAACGTACAGGGATTTTTCACGATTTTTTAAAGTGAAGCACAAAAATCTGTTTTGGGACAGCAACTTTCCCAAGTCTTACTTCTCTCTCATTAGAGGTTATTCTTGGCACAAAAACCACACAAAAAGGATAAGGAGAGGTTATTACTGAAGCAATAACTTCCAAGACTCAACAAAAGAAAACTTACTAAATAAAAATTTGGGTTAACTCCCAATAGTGCTTTTCTTTAACGCCTTTCAGCTAGGCATAGGAGCAAGATTCAATTATTTTCGAATGAATAAGCATTAAGATCAAACTAGAAATATCTTTCTTTTTCAAGACTTCATGCATTCCTATAAATTTTTAACTGAAAATCTTCCATGGAAAGATTTGTTTTGGTTTCATAGGCATGAATACAAGTGTTCAAGGTCGACCCCCACTTAACCATTACTCATCTTTCCAATAACTTTCCTTTTTGAAAACGTTTTTAGGTAACAAGTAAAACTATTTTTTTGTAATTCGCATTCCCTATCCATACTAAGATAGAGAACAACTTAAAACTGAAAGTAAAAGCTACTTAGAGATAAAGCAAACAAGTGCACACAAGAATATTCACCCACACGCTATTGCTCCCTGGCAACGGTGCCAGAAAAAGGTCTTGATATCCTATAAGTATAGGGGATCGTGTGTAGCCCTTTCGATAAGTAAGAGTGTCGAACCCAACGAGGAGCTAAAGGTAGGATAAATGTTCTCTCAATTTCTATCAACCATTGATACAACTCTACGCACACTAAACGTTTGCATTATCTAGGAAATAAAACTAGAGGAACAATACGAGTACTAGAGATAGCTTTGCATGATAATAAATAACAAGAAAAGTAAAGTTAGTTGCTGCAGCAACAAAATACGCTAAACTAACAAAACTATGAGTGTGGAATAATGGTGGTAATTGTGGTGGCTTTGTCCAAGTTTAATTAGCGAATAAATCAGGTTCATTGCCTTCGATGCAGTTTTCTATGTGGGAGAGGCTAAATATACATGCGCTTCACTACTTGGAATTACATGTACTATATGATTGGATTATTAGCAAACATCCGTAACTACTAACAATGCATTAAGGTTTCTCCAATCATAGCCTTAAGTTTAATGGTCCTCTTACTCCCATACGTGCAACGTTCTGGTTCGCGTCCTCAGGTTTCTGTCACTCCGGCAGAACTTCCCCTTCCTCTTACACATACTACAAACCCTATGATGTTTAATCCATGTGCGCAAAAATATAATGAACACCAAAGGACTGTACCATATCAACATACAACTCTAATGAACCAAAGACGTTCAACCATTCAATCGAAGCACAAAGAAACTACTCAAACATGACATAGATCATACGATTATAACTTATAGCATCAAACACCATGTTTACATAGGATGGTATAGAGGTGTGTGTGTGGGGGGGGGTGAACCACTGCATACTAGGAGGATTAGGTGATGGAGATGGCGGCGAAGATGGTGAAGAGGGCGGCGGCGCGGGGGACTCCTTCCCCGCCGCCGGTATCATGGAGGAGCACCGCCCCTTAGCCCCCTTCCTTCATGGCTTCTTGGGATCCCTCCCCCATGGAGATGGGATCCATGGAGAGGCAAAAACGTGGCTTTGGTGGTTGCAAATTCGTGGGTGGAGATGTCTTCCTCGAATTAGGTTTCCTCCTTTATATAGCTTCTCGGATTCCCGTCACCCTATCTTGAGCTGCGGTAAATCAGGCCTAGCAGGCCCGTCCGGCCTCGGAATCAGCCAAGTTTTATGTCCAGAACGTTTGACGCGAAATTTCCAACAACTTTGTAGTTTAAGAGTTTTCTATTTAACACCGTCTTCGACCTAAAACGTGACCATCTTCAAAAATAGTTCTGAGACAGATTTCTGGAAAATCCCAATTTGACTCCAACAAGGTTTCCACTTATATTCTTGGTAATTCCTACACATCAAAGTGTAAAACAAGAACATTATGCACTTTTGCAACTATTAGTAGGTTAATCCAAATAAATCATAAACTTTATATAAAAAGGAGTGTCAAAAGCATATTATTAGCATAAAACCATCAATAATTATAGATACGTTATAGACGTATCAGGACGTGATGCCCATATGAGTTCTTATCAAACATATGTTAAAGTTCTATCAATATTATATCTTTGATGAGTTGTTTGTGTCTATTACAACCCAAAAATAGAGTAGAAAAGTGAAACCATAAACCATGGTCCATTTTAAACCATTCGAAACACCTTTTTAACACCATTATCACACTTTATATTTTCTGCAATTTATTATTTCAAAAATACAAAAATACTTTCTTCACTTGAAAACACACATAAAACCCCAAACCAACTATCTTTTATTGCTTTTATCTTGCTTGCCTAGTTTTAATTTTTTTACTTTACTTTATTTATATTTATATTTATATTTATATTTCATATTACTAATATAAAACCTTGTGCTTAACAATCACACGGTGGAGTTGGGGACACAAGACAAAAACTTTGCTTTGTAGGTTGCTTGAAGAGGAGAAGAAGAATAACCTCTGGGCCAATTCCCCGAGAGTTTGATATTGTAACATCCCAAAACTTTAATCAAGGTTAATCAAGTACAAACCACCCAATTTAGGGTTAACAAAAACTTTTTACCATTAAAAATATTTATGAATGCATATGTGTGTTGCATTAATATAGAATTGTTTGGAAATGCCATGTTTGATTGTTCTAATGGTTGTAAAATGATACAAAGGTGAATGACACATCATCTAGATCATTTAAAAACAAATTCCAAAGAAAAAATCAAATAAGAATAAAAAGACCAAATGGTCATTTTGACCATTTTAATCCACTAGGCCACTTTAGGTGTTCCTAGAAGTCAAATCTTAATAGAAATAATTCTGGATCTTTGCACCCCCTTGCTAGTACAAGTTAAGATCTACCAAGGCCCACTTTGAGATCTTACAAAAACATTTAAACCCTAATTTTAAATGTCATTTGAAAATGGAATCAAGTGTATGTGCATAGATCCCACTTTTTCAAAAACCACTCAAATGAGTTCACCTTGACAATCCCAAGCGACCATAGATGACTAAGCATAAGATCAACACACTCACCAAAAATCTTCTCAAAATTCAAATAAAACATTCTTGCGGCCATTGTGTCGAACACTTGGTGATCACAGATAAAACCTGCCTAACTAATACTGTTTTGATCAATGTTTTGTCGACCCATTTGACCCCAATCCACTCCCCTGGTCTCCCCTAGTTCCAACCATGCCATAAAAAGGCTACCTCTTAGCCTTTAGCAGTAGTGCCACGCCACCCCGAGGCCATGCCTACCGGACGAGCACGGGCAGCTCGCAGGAGACCACCCCGCCCTCTTCCGCCGCACCTGGGAGATAGGCGTGATCACACCGCCGCCCACTGTCCCTTTCCCGAGCAATGCCAAGCCCTAGACCACCACAGACAACCCGCGCTCTCTACCTCTGCACCATGCACAGCCCATGCTAGAGCGCCGCCCCCGACAGCCTCGCACATGCCACGCCTTGCCCTCAGCTCGCACGCGCTGCTCCGCCTTGACCCCATCACACTCCCGGACATGCCCATTTCCCGCTGCACGACCAACACCCACCGTGAGCCGCGTCGAACACCGCCTCTGCCGCTCAGAGCACGAGCCACACCTGACCAAACACCACCGTCTGTAGCCACGTCATTACGCCGTAGATGACCGCCAGGAGGCAGAGCACCGTCCGCCTACCTTGCCCATGCCATTAGCCCCTTGTACATCATCACCGATGAGCTCACCGTCGCACCTCACGCTCCCCTCGTCGAGCTATAAAAGGAGACCTCCCCAACCCCATTTCTCCACACTCCAACACTCACCACCCTCCACTGATACCCTCACAGCATCCCCAGAGTCGCTCGATCCCTTAGTCACCGGAATTGTGCCGGAGCTCGCCGCAGTAGAGGAAAAAGGGAGCCGTCGATTGCGACCACCCCAGGAGCCTCCGCGACCATGCCTGAGACCGTCGTCGACCACCGGTTTGATCGCCCCATCGCCACGTTAGCTGGAGCCCTGGTAAGCCCCCAATCGACCCCCACCGAGCCGCTAGGGTTCATTCTCGCCGGTGACCTGTTCGTCATCGACGATGAACCACGACCGTTGATCTCGGTTCTAATCGCACGGCCCACATCGCCCCGTACCGCTTCGCATTAGAGTCAGTCGTTGACATGCGGGACCCCCTTGTCAGTTGCCCTCTGCATTGCGGAGCGCCACTGGGCCGGCCCATTTAGTTTCCCACCTTAGCCCGCAGGTTCAAATAAAGATTTTCTAATTAAGTTTAAACTAGGTTCTATCCACTGTTTTGAAAATCAATTCAAAAAGATGTACTTAACCGAAATGATGATTCAATTTTTTCTAGAAAGATAATTAAAATCTCTATCCAAACCCGTTGGATTTAAATCAATTGGAGTTAGAGATCACATATAGGAGAAATAATAAGACAGAGACTGTTCTACATTCAAACATTTTTCAAAAATCAACCATAATAGCTTTTGAGTTGATTCCAACTCTCAAAAATCACATTTGATAATATCTATCTGAATATGTAATAATATTTAGGTTTGCAAGCAGTGACTTTGGACTAGTACCAAAATAATGCTATATAGGCATTTCTAGTCACTTTAAATCATTTAAATAATAAACTTAAACTTTATAAAATATGACCAACACTTTAAATCACATTCCCATGTATTAGAATATGTGGTGATGATATGTGTCCACATGTTCCCATATTTTAATTGGAGAATATTAAATCTTAGTTAATTTCAAGGAGTAGAAATTACTTTTCTCAAATAAAATAAATGAAACTAGTTCATAAAATCTTGTTATGATGCTAGATCATCAAGTGTGTGCCTTAGTGTACTAAATAGACTAGTTAAGTATTGTTTGGTGATTGTGTATCCCGTATGTATTTACAGACGATAGTACCGACCAAGTCTACGAAGAGGAGGAGTTCTACCCCAAAGAAGACGAGGAGAATTTCAACCACTACACCAACCAAGGCAAGCTATTATTGGCAAGCTAATACTTGCAAGCCATCACTAGATGCAAGTTAACCTAAGCAAGATTCCTTAAGCATGCTTGGTTATACCTCTTTGATTTATACACATCCCAAGTTTTACTTGCAAGCTTTACTTTCTTTTTTCCTTACTTTATTTATAGATAGCATAAAGAGTATAAAACTTGGCCTATCTAGTTATACTTAGATGTCATTCTATGGCATGAAATTGAGACTAGCATCCCACCTTAGTGAACACTCTTAACTTAGTGGTTAGAGCTAAACCAAAAACTTGATACTTTAGATGGGAATACTTGGTGAAAATGATTATGAAAACCTTGGAATGATGAGTCATTCTATTGAGATGTTTTGACATGTGTTGAGAAACACAAATGGTTTATGATGATGAAAATGTTGAGGTATGAGCCTTAGCCCTTTTATTAAAACTGATGGTTGGGTTCGGATGCGATACCATTCCAATTTTACCGTATAGCCACAATACCTGAATTGGGTAAGGCTTAGCCAGAAGTTTATATGCATTACTATGGGTTCCCTCGCGAGAGAGGTTTGAGCTGAGGCTACCTCTCAATGTTGTTCACCTATGTAGTGCCTAGGATGGCAGATGGCCATGGCTGGGAGGCCAAGCTCATATGAGAGTAGCTTATACTAGAGTGTGTAAAGGAAAGGTTATGATTGATTATCCGCATACTCAGTATGATGATTCAGGGTTATCCCTGACGGATGTATCGAATTTTGTGGTGAAAGTGTACCACCTCTGCTGAGTGTCAAACTATTCGAATAGCCGCGTCCGCGGTCATGGACAGTTGGAGTGGCCATACTGTTCCGTCGTCAGATGTTTTTTTCCAAAAGACTTGTGAAATGAATTGTGACCTGTCTTGACCACAACAGGGTTGTGACTATGAAAACTAAGTTCCCACTTAGGTGATTTAGAACTTTATTTTATCTTTCTTTGTTTCTGAACTCAGCTTAGGTTTCAAACTTAACTTTCTAAATAAACTTAGAGTTTAGCATTCGTACTAGAACTACCTTACTTGTTAGTGATAGTTTGTGAGTACTTAAAGAGTACTCATGGCTTTGTCCCTGGCTATGCCCATGGACAGACTATGAAGAGGACTATCTGGAAGAAGGACAGCAGGACGGCTACGACAACTAGGACTATCTCCCATCATTAGCATTGCCTGTGACACTGAAGATGGAGCCCACCGCTACGCTTATTATTCTGCTACTTGTTTGTACTAAGACTGGATCATGAGATCCTTTATTTGTGTAAGACCTTATTATGGTTTGTAATGGATGATGTACTGTGATATCATATCTGTTATGTCTCACAAAAATGGTAATCCTGGGATTGCGATGTATGGCATAACAGGCATCTGGGATTAAAAATCTGGGTGTTGACAAGTTGGTATCAGAGCCATCCTGACCGTAGGAGACCCTAGTTAGAATGGACGTTTGAACAAAAACTTAATTTCAAAACGAAAGAAGTGAGTATTTATGAAAACATATTCCCACTCTTATCCTTGATATTCTTTCAAAAAAAATCATGTTCCTCAAAAAAAATCTTACATTATTACATAAAATTTGACACACTTGATCACTTCACTAACTTACTCATCCAAAATTCTTATAGATGGAAGTTCAGTACTGCAAGTTCTACCAGTTGGGCAACGGAGGCCAACTGATCTTCGAGAGGGATCTTGATGCACTGTCTGAGTACTTGGAGCGCCCGCATCCAGCATTCTTCGGAGCTCAACTAAATGACCACCCAGGAGGAGATCTACAATGGTTGATAGTTGCTGATCTTCGAGGAAAGATGGAAGCACCTCTGTCCGAGAAGATTCAATTCATCGAGATAGAACAACTGGCTAGATGGATTAGCCAGGGCAATGCATGAAGCTCTAGCCCGTCTTTGCGGACAGAACATCAACTTGATCCAGGGAACCCGCTTTGCGCACTATGCAAGGCGTGATTCCATGGGAATGCCGTTGGAGATGCCAAGTCACCCGAAGATGAGACGCCAAGTGGAGAACATTGACTTCCTACTATATGATAGGCAGAAGGAATTGGACAATGCTTGAGAGTACGCCAACCACAACCTTGCCATTGCCGCCTAGAAGGCCTAGACTTTCGCCTTGCTCGTCAAGGATCGTCAATCACTTCGCCGGCAACGCGCAAAGAAGGATCGCACCATCGCCCTTTTTCACAAGAAGGTGGCCGACCTCGAGAAGACCATCAAGGAGCAAGAAGCTCAGCTTGCAGCAAAAGAGGAGGAGGAAGAAGAAGGTGAAGACATCCAGGGGATATTCACTCATACCTCAGCAATGATGATGACTACCTAGAGGATGATGCCATGGACTTCTACACCGATGATGACGACTCTGACTTCATCGATGATGAGTAGAGGCACTAGAACACTATCGTAGGAGTGAGAAGTATCATTCCCATTGTATCTTCGCTCACAGAATGGTTCTTAAAACCATCTATTTTCCTTTCATGTTGTTGTGTGTGTGTGTGTGTTTGTATCGTGTGCTTTGCTTGAATGAATGAATGAGGAGTTGTTAGTTTGCAAAACCTGAGTCAAACTCAAAGTTTTAGCTTTGAAACCAAAACCATAAACCTTAGAACTTTCCCACTTACCCCTTTATCTATCTCAATCTTCAGATGACTCGTGGAAACTAAGAAGGGAGCAGCTCATCGCAGGACTCGATGCTGCAGATTATGCAGATGCTAGTTTCAGACCGTGAAGCTAGTAGAGCAGAGCGCCAAGCCAACCTAGCCACCCTGCAACAGATAGCTTAGATGGCCCACAATAATCAAGGCCATGGAAATCAGGATCATCATGGATCCAAGCTCAAAAACGTCCAGAATACCAATCCCCCTATCTTTAGCAAGTCTGAAGACCCGCTAGATGCCGATGATTGGTTATAGACCATGGAGAATAACCTAGAAGTAGCAGGAGTTGACGCAAATGAGCAAGTTCTGTTTGCCACCCACTATCTGGCAGGAGATGCAAGAGCATGGTGGAACATCACCCGCACAATGAACCACGGTCAAGTGATGACGTGGGAAGCTTTCAAGACACCCATGTGCCGCAAGGTTTAGTCACCAGAATGAGAGACGAATTTAGAGAACTGAAGCAGGGCAGAATGACTGTAGTAGAGTACCGTGACAGATTTCGGTCTCTTACTAGGTATGCACCAGATGAGATCAATACTGAAGCTAAGAAGAAGGAGAGATTCCTAAATGGATTGCATGATGAGATACAAACGGCGTTAATCAACATCCATTTTGATGATCTCGAAGAGCTAGTCAACTCTTCCATCCAGATGGAAGGAAAGATCAACCAAGCCAATGGTAATCGCAAGCGCAGGATGATGCACCAGAGTGGATCCAACAGTCACCAGAAGTATCGCCCCAACCCGTCCGCGGGATATTACCGCAAGTTCGTAGAAGGATTTTCTAGCATCACAAGACCCATGAACCAATTGTTGAAGAAGGACAAGAAGTTTGAATGGACCAAAAAATGTGAAGCAAGTTTCCAAGAGCTCAAAGACATTTATTTGAGCCCCAATATTGATTATGCCGGATATCAAGAAGCCGTTTGATGTGTATTGTGATGCATCCAAGATTGGTCTCGGATGTGGGTTGATGCAAGAAGGCGAAGTCATAACATATTTGTCAAGACAACTGAAGCAGCATGAGCAAAACTATCCTACCCATGATCTTGAACTAGCAGTTGTAGTGTTAGCCTTGAAGACATGGCGTCATTACCTTATGGGTAATCGCTGTGAGATTTATTCATATGACAAGAGCTTGAAGTATATTTTCACTCAGAAGGAGCTGGATATGAGGCAAAGGAGATGGATAGAGTTAATCAAGGATTATGACCTTGACATTCACTATCACCCCGGCAAAGCCAATGTGGTGGCGGATGCTCTTAGTAGATTGCCGTGTAGATTAAACACCATGATCAAAGAGAACCAGCTAAGTTTGCATGAAGAATTGGAGCACTTTAGAACGGAGCTAGTTAGCAAAGGATTTTTAGCTAGCATTGAACTTCAACCCACTTTGATCAGTCAGATCAAGGAAGCCCAGAAGGGAAATGCAAGTATCGACGAAATCAAACGTCATATTGGTACAGGAAAGGTACCTGGATTCACTGAAGACGAAGGAGTTCTGTAGTACAAAGGACGTACCCGTGTGCTAGCAGATTCAGAGTTGAAGCAAGTTATCATGCAAGAAGTGTTGGGTCCGCAGCATAGAAAACAAAAAAATTCCTACGGTGTGAACTACACGCCAAGATCTATCTACTAGGTACAAAGCAACGGGTGGACATACATCCAACGAGAACTTACCCTCGAAGACAACGAGTTTTGTTAATGAGTAGGAACTCGTGCTCCAAAATGGTGTCCAGTAACTCTTAAGTGTGCCACCCTACGGTTCGCGAATAATTGCAGAACCACTTTCTGCAATTTCACCCGAAACAATTTCCGGTTTCTATTGAAACAATTCCTGCGCTTTGCAATTCTTTCTTCTGAAACATATGTGCTCCAAAATGGTGTCCAGTAACTCTTAAGTGTGCCACCCTACGGTTCGCGAATAATGCAGACATGATCGAGACCCTTCTCCGATCAATAATCAGCAACGGGACCTAGAGATCCGTACTGACTCCTACACATTCAACGATGACTTCTGTGATCGTGAGAACCTTTAACGCTTGTAACTAAATCCCTTTGTCTCTCGATATATTACATGTCTGAGATTCGATCATCGATATCTCCATACCTAGTTTGATCTCGTTACCGACATGCACTATTTTCTCGTTCCCGTGATATAACATTCTAGTGATCACATCACTTGCTTGCAAGCTATCTTAATGTGATATCACCAAGAGGGCCCAGAGTATATCTATCCGTCATCTGGATTGACAAATTCCACTCTTGATCCATGAGCCTCAACATAACACCTTCGTAGTACTGAACCCATCTTTATAGTCACCCTGTTACGGTGTGACGTTTGATGTTATCAAGATACTCTTCCGGTGTTAGCAATTAACATGATATCATGGTCTAAGGATAAAGATTACTTCATATGATGTTATAGCAATATAAACATAATGACTTGATCGTAATGCTATACTTCGGATGAATGTTCATCACATCATTCCACCAATGGTGTGACCTTGTTATTAACAACATCCAATGTCCATGATCAGGAAACCTTGATCATCTTGTTAATCAACAAGCTAGTCTATAAGAGAGGCATAACTAGGAACCCTTTTTGTTTATTAAACACACATGTATTGATGTTTCCTATCAATACAATTCTAGCATGTAAAATAAACATCTATCATATATAAGGAATATATAATAACAACTTTATTATTGCCTCTCAGGGCATATTTCCTTCAAGAAGCTCATGATACCCTTTATTCTATCCACCCCGAAGGAACGACGATGTATCAAGATTTGAAGGAGCAATTTTCGTGGCACAAGATGAAGAGAGAAATCGGAAGCTACATCGCCAAGTGTGATATCTGTCAGAGAGTCAAAGCGGAACATCAGAGACCCGCAAGACTATTGCAACCATTGCATATTCTGGAATGGAAATGGGATTCTGTCGGAATGGACTTCATCACCGGATTGCCTACTTCTAGTAGGGGAAATGACTCTATCTGGGTCATTGTTGATAGACTGTCCAAGCTAGCCCATTTTATACCTGTCAAGAAAACCTACTA
Source organism: Avena eriantha (assembly GCA_910589775.1). Lineage (NCBI taxonomy): Eukaryota > Viridiplantae > Streptophyta > Magnoliopsida > Poales > Poaceae > Avena > Avena eriantha. The sequence continues at coordinate 531,101,417 of OU342745.1, read as the reverse complement.
GAGTTCGAAGCTAGCAAAGTTGTACATTGCTAGAATTGTCAGTTTGCATGGAACCCACAAGACCATAGTGTCGGATCGAGGAACCCAATTTACCTCGAGATCTTGGCAGAAAGTTCAAGAAGGATTAGGAACCAAGTTAAATTTCAGCACAGCTTATCACCCGCAGACTGATGGACAGACTGAAAGAGTCATTCAGATCTTAGAAGATATGTTGAGAGCTTGTGTGTTAGAGTATGGATCAAAATCGGAAGACTATCTGCCATTCGTAGAGTTCTCATACAACAACAATTATCAAGCGAGTTTGCAAATGGCCCCATTTGAGTTCTTATATGGAAGAAAGTGTTGTACACCTTTGAATTGGTCACAAGTAGGAGAGAGTCAGATTTTTGGACTCGACATCCTACGAGAAGCCGAAGAGAAGGTTCACAAAGTCCGTGAGCACCTCAAGACCGCCCAATCCAGACAAAAGAGTTATGCTGACAAGAGACGTAGAAACCTGACTTTCAATGTTGGAGATTTTGTGTATCTCAAGGTTTTGCCGTTGAAGGGAACACAACATTTTAGTCTGAAAGGAAAGTTATCCCCTAGATATATTGGACCCTTCAAGATTCTGAATCGCCGAGGAGAAGTATCGTATCAACTGGAACTGCCGGAGGAGATGGCAGCCATCCATGATGTGTTCCATATCTCGTTACTTCGCAAATGTTTAGAAGTTCCAGAGAAGACCGAAGTTTTCAAGAACATCAATCACTGACCCGTTGATATCAACAAGGATCTAACATATCGTGAAGTGCCCATCCGTATCTTGGAAGAAGCTTACATAACCACCAGGACTCAGAGTATCAAGTTTCTCAAGATCCAATGGAGAAACCATACTAAAGAAGAAGCCACTTGGGAGAGAGAAGCTTACATTAGGACTGAGTTTCTAGATCTCTTTAGTTCTTAGTTTTCTTTCTTAAATCTCAGGACAAGATTTTGTTTAAGGGGGGAAGGTTTGTAACATCTGAGAACTTTAATCAAGGTTAATCAAGTACAAACCACCCAATTTAGGGTTAACAAAACTTTTTACCATTAAAAATATTTATGAATGCATATGTGTGTTGCATTAATATATAATTGTTTGGAAATGCCATGTTTGATTGTTCTAATGGTTGTAAAATGATTCAAAGGTGAATGCCACATCATCTAGATCATTTAAAAACAAATTCCAAAGAAAAAGAAATCAAATAAGAATAAAAATACCAAATGGTCATTTTGACCATTTTAATCCACTAGGCCACTTTAGGTGTTCCTAGAAGTCAATTCTTAACAGAAATAATTCTGGATCTTTGCACCCCTTGCTAGTACAAGTAAAGATCTACCAAGGCCCACTTTGAGATCTTACAAAAACATTTAAACCCTAATTTTAAATGGCATTTGAAAATGGAATCAAGTGCATGTGCATAGATCCCACTTTTTCAAAAACCACTCAAATGAGTTCACCTTGACAATCCCAAGCAACCATAGATGACCAAGCATAAGATCAATACACTCACCAAAAATCTTCTCAAAATTCAAATAAAACATTCTTGCGGCCATTGTGTCGAACACTTGGTGATCACAGATAAAACCTGCCTAACTAATACTATTTTGATCAATGTTTTGTTGACCCATTTGACCCCAATCCACTCCCCTGGTCTCCCCTAGTTCCAACCATGCCATAAAAAGGCTACCTCTTAGCCTTTAGCAGTAGTGCCGCGCCACCCCGAGGCCATGCCGGCCGGTCGAGCACGGGCAACTCGTAGGAGACCGCTCCACCCTCTTCCGCCGCACCTCGGAGATAGGCGTGATCACACCGCCACCCACTATCCCTTCCCCGAGAAATGCCAAGCCTTGGACCATCATAGACAGCTCGCGCTCTCCACCTCTGCACCATGCACAGCCCATGCTAGAGTGCCGCCCCTGACAGCCTCGCACAGGCCACGCCTTGCCCTCAGCTCGCACGCGCCGCTCCGCCTTGATCCCAGCACACTCCTGGACATGCCCATTTCCCGCCACGCGACCAGCACCCGCCGTGAGCCGCGTCGAACACCGCCTCTGCCGCTCAGAGCACGAGTCGCGCCCGACCAAATGCAACCGGCTCTAGCCGCGTCATTACGCCGTAGATGACCGCCAGGAGGCAGAGCACCGTCCGCATACCTCGCCCATGCCACTAGCCCCTGTACCATCATCACCGACGTGCTCACCATCACACCTCACTGTCCCCTCGTCGAGTTATAAAAGGAGACCTCCCCAACCCCATTTCTCCACACTCCAACACTCACCACCCTCCACAGATCCCCTCACACTATCCCCGGAGCCACTCGAGCCCTCAGTCGCCGGAATTGTGCCGGAGCTCGCCGCAACAGAGGAGAATGGGAGCCGTCGATTGAGACCACCCCAGGAGCCACCGCGACCACGCCTGAGACCGCCGTCGACCACCGGTTTGATCGCCCCCATTGCCACGTTAGCTGGAGCCCTGGTAAGCCCCCAATCGACCCCCACCGAGCCGCTAGGGTTCACTCTCACCGGCGACCTGTTCGTCATCGATGATGAACCACGACCGTTGATCTCGGTTCTATTCGCACGACCCACATCGCCCCATACCGCTTCGCGTTAGAGTTAGTCGCTGACATGCGGGACCCCCTTGTCAATTTTCCTCTACACCGCGGAGCGCCACTAGGCTGGCCCATTTAGATTCCCGCCTTAACCCGCAGATTCAAATAAAGATTTTTCTAATTAAGTTTAAACTAGGTTCTGTCCACTGTTTTGAAAATCAATTTATAAAGATGTACTTAACCAAAACGAATGATTCAAATTTTTCTAGAAAGATAATTAAAATCTCTATCCAAACCTGTTGGATTTAAATCAATTGGAGTTAGAGATCACATATAGCAAAAATAATAAAACAGAGACTTTTCTACATTCAAACATTTTTCAAAAATCAAACATAATAGCTTTTGAGTTGATTCCAACTCTCAAAAATCACATTTGATAATATATATCTGAATATGTAATAATATTTAGGTTTTCATGCATTGACTTTGGACTAGTACCAAAATAATGCTATATAGGCATTTCTAGTCACTTTAAATCATTTAAATAATAAACTTAAACTTTATAAAATATGACCAACACTTTAAATCACATTCCCATGTATTAGAATATGTGGTGATGACATGTGTCCACATGATCCCATATTTTAATTGGAGAATATTAAATCTTAGTTAATTTCAATGTGTAGAAATTACTTTTCTCAAATAAAATAAATGAAACTAGTTCATAAAATCTTGTGATGTTGCTAGATCATAAAGTGTGTGCCTTAGTGTACTAAATAGACTAGTTAAGTATTGTTTGGTGATTGTGTATCCCGTATGTATTTATAGACGATAGTACCGACCAAGTCTACGAAGAGGAGGAGTTCTACCCCGAAGAAGACGAGGAAAATTTCAACCACAGCACCAACCAAGGCAAGGTATTATTAACAAGATAGTACTTGTAAGCCATCACTAGATGCAAGTTAACCTAAGCGATATGCCTTAAGCATGCTTGGTTATACCTCTTTGATTTATACACATCCCAAGTTTTACTTGCAAGCTTTACTTTCTTTTTTCCTTACTTTATTTATAGATAGCATAAAGAGTATAAAACTTGGCATATCTAGTTATACTTAGATGTCATTCTATGGCATCATATTGAGACTAGCATCCCACCTTAGTGAACACTCTTAACTTAGTGGTTAGAGCTAAACCAAAAACTTGATCACTTTATATGGGAATACTTGGTGAAAATGATTATGAAAACCTTGGAATGATGAGTCATTCTATTGAGATGTTTTGACATGTGTTGAGAAACACAAATGGTTTATGATGATGAAAATATTGAGGCATGAGCCTTAGCCCTTTTATAAAAACTGATGGTTGGGTTCGGATGTGATACCATTCCAATTTTACCGTACAACCACAATACCTGAATTGGGTAAGGCTTAGCCGGAAGTTTATATGCATTAGTATGGGTTCCCTCGCGAGAGAGGTTTAAGCTGAAGCTACCTCTCAATGTTGTCCACCTATGCAGTGCCTAGGATGGCAGATGGCCATGGCTGGGAGGCCAAGCTCATAGGAGAGGTGCTTATACTAGAGTGTGTAAAGGAAAGGTTATAATTGATTATCCGCATACTCATTATGATGATTCATGGTTATCCCTGACGGATGTATCGAATTTTGTGGTGAAAGTGTACCACCTCTGTAGAGTGTTAAACTATTCGAATAGCCGCGTCCGTGGTCATGGACAGTTGGAGTGGCCATACTGTTCCGCCGTCAGATGTTTTTTTCCAAAAGACTTGTGAAATGAATTGTGACCTGTCTTGACCACAACAGGATTATGACTATGAAAACTAAGTTCCCACTTAGGTGATTTAGAACTTTATTTTATCTTTCTTTGTTTCTGAACTCAGCTTAGGTTTCAAACTTAACTTTGCAAATAAACTTAGAGTTTAGCATTCCTACTAGAACTACCTTACTTGTTAGTGATAGTTTGCGAGTACTTAAAGAGTACTCATGGCTTTGTCCCTGGCTATTCCCGTGGGCATACTATGAAGAGGACTATCTGGAAGAAGGACATCAACACGACTACGACAACTAGGACTATCTCCCATCGTCAGCATTGCCTGTGACATTGAAGATGGAGCCCACCGCTACGCTTATTATTCCGCTACTTGTTTGTATTAAGACTGGGTCATGAGATCCTTTATTTGTGTAAGACCTTATTATGGTTTGTAATGGATGATGTACTGTGATATCCAGACTGTTATGTCTCGCAAAAATGGTAATCATGGGATTGCGATGTATGGCATAACAGGCATCTAGGATTAAAAATCTGGGTGTTGACAGATAACATCAAATGTCACACTATAACAGGGTGACTATAAATGTGAGTTTAGGTATTCCTAAAATTTTATGTAGAGGATTATGGATTAAGATGTCCATCCTTATGATGGAGAGATATACTTCGGGCCCTCTTGGTGATATGACATCAACACCTCTTGCAAGCATGTGAGGATGTTGTATCACATAACGAGTAAAGAGTACTTGTATGGAACGAGATCGAACTAGGGTATAAGTGATACCTATGATCGAATCTCGGACAAGTAAAATATCACGAGACAAAATGAATTGGTTACGACATTAATAGTTCACATTATCACTAGAGTCATCGTTGAATATATGGGAGTTAGTATGGATCTCTGGGTCCCTCTTCTCATTATTGATAAGAGAGGTGCCTCTATCATGTCTGCATCATTCGCGAACCATAGGGTGACACACTTAAGGTACACCGACACAAAGTGGCGGATAAAACATATCCGAGAATAGTTTTGTTAGAGCTAAGATTATTTTGATCATCACCAGAATTGTTTGGGGTCAAATTGCTAAAATTGGTTTTAGATGTGATGTCGAGATAATGCAAGGGGTTTTATGCAATTTTTTTGATTAAAGTAATTAACAAAATTCTGAATAAAATAAATAAAATAGTTTTATTTAAATAGAAAATTCCATTTGAATTAGTAGATAATTAATGCATGTGAGTGGAAGAGGAATTCATGTGAGTGGAGAGTCCACCTACATGAATGTGGGAAGAGGTGGGGGCACCCCCATAGCCGGAGTCCTTGCCCCTTGGGGAAGCCCCTATGCCATAAAAGGAGGCCTCCTCATTCTCTACATTTGCACCACCTCCTCTTGAAGGTTCTCTTCCCCCTCTAGCATTTCCCCATGGCTTCGAATTAGCGAAGTACATGTTCTTGATGGTTTCTTCGGAAGGATCTACTACTTCCACTGCTCTGCTAGAGCGGTCATGGAGGTTGATGGCCCAAAATATATCGAGCTCATTGGGGAACCCCAAGAGGAAGGTATGATGAGCACAATAGCAAGTTTTCCCTCAGTTATGAAACCAAGGTTATCAATCCAGTAGGATCAAGGAAACACCTCCAAGGTGTTGCTAGCTGGACTTTGGCAGGGCACACTACCAGCGCTAGCAGCAACGTGGAAACCTGCACAACACAACCACAGAACTTTGCCCCCAACTTACAGTGAGGTTGTCAATCTCACCGGTTTTGCTGAAAACAAAGGATTAAACATATTGTGTGGAAGAAAGTAAAAGCTTGCAGAAAGTAAACAGAAAACAGTAAACAGTTGTAGATTGATGATAAAAGAAAGGGCCAGGGTCCATAGTTCACTAGTGGTGGCTCTCCTTAAGATAGATAACATGTTGGGTGAATAAATTACAGCAGGGCAATTGACAAACATCGAGAAAGCAATATGCATATACTAAACATCTTGACTCCTTTGAGATTTGATTGGGCATTACAACATTATACGTAGACCGTAATCCAACTGCATCTATGACTAATAATCCACCTTCAGGTTATCATCCGAACCCCCTCCAGTATTAAGTTACAAGCAACAAATAATTGCATTACGCATTGCGTGTAATGTAAACAATACGATTGTTCTATGAACAAAGGATTGTTGTTTTCTCCCTAGTAGCAACAACACATCTAGTACCTTGGAGATTTCTGTCACTTCCCAGATTACCAGAGGCATGAACCCACTATCGAGCATAAATACTAACTCTTGGAGTTGCTACCATCTACTTGGCCAAGATAGCTACTAACAACAGAAAGCATGCAAGATCACAAATAACAAAGACATGATAGAATCAATAATCAATCTGAAAGAACATCTCAATATCCATCGGATCCCCGCAAACACAACATGCAGAATTACAAATAGATGATCTTGATCATGAACGGAGCTCACAAGATCTAGACATGAAAGCACAAAGGAGGAGAACCAGCCATCTAGCTACTACATCTCGTATTCTGGCTCCGTGTTCCCCTCAGTGAAAACCTGACTTTGTCTTTTGTCCCATCCAATTCTGAGAATATTCATTTTCTGACTTCCTGGAACCAAAAATAGCAGAAAATAGGCAATTGGCACTGTGGCTCTTATTAATAGGTTAGTCCAAGAAAGTCTATGAAAAGTACTCCAAAGTTGGAACAAAACATAAGAAAGTAGATAAAACCAAGCATGGAACATCAAAAATTATGGATACGTTATCAACATATCAGTTGTCGGGAGTTGGATATGTGCCTGAGCACGGATGCGCTGCTGGTTTGTGGCACTTTTCAACTCGATCTTGAGATCGGTAAGTGATAGACTACATCAATAATGATATCAGTTTTTGTAGAGGGCTTTCAATCTTCGAGGGTAAGTTATTCTGGTTACCCCCTTACTCGTTAGTAGCATCTAATAGATTAGACCTTGGCGTTATTAGGCATTCATATCGTATGATTTTTTGTTTTCTATGCTGCGAACCCTTCATAGAGGTGATTGAGTTGCATGTTAAAGCTCAACTGGTTAATCCAATTATGATATTTCTTCAAGCATATCTACAAATCATACAACTTTTGGGCCGCTAATAACTCTGCTGGCAATAACGATCCAAACGAGGAATACCTCTAGAATCGGCTATGAGTTTATTAGACATGTGTAGCTTCGAGGCTACCGTGGACAAGAGTATTAGCACCCATCATAAATTATGCAAAGTGAAAATTAGAAATGGTTGTCAAATACATGTTTTGTTCATAGTTTTGGCATCACCTCATCATCAAAGGGTGAAGTTCTTGAAAGGCAATGGAAATGATTTAGTGTTGGAGAGTCATGATTTTTGAAGTGGTTGTCAACGAGCTACTCTAATTTTATTTCTCTTTCGACATTACTTGAGCACCCTTAATTTGACAAAAACATTCATTTCTTAAAATACTTTTATTCTCATAAAAAGAGAGGCACTAAAAGATTTGATTTGCAAGCCTAACTAAATTCTTGACACTCTCTTTTGGGTTTAAGATTCATTTGCTAGCAAGTTACATATGGTTAGGAAGCGAGCTTAGGTGCAAACATTCAAATATTTTTTGATCATGTTTAAGGTTGCAAGATTTTTTAGGATAAAAATAGGCACTACTAGGAAACAGCCTATAGATAGACAAGATATTCAGTGGCGCATATGCCAAACCATGCGCCACAGGAAAACATCAGTGGCGCACCAGAAAACATGCGCCACAGAAGATTGGAAGTTCTGTGGCGCATTCTCCAGACTATGCGCCACAGAAGATTGGTGGGACCCGCCAGTCGGGGTGGGTTGATCCAAGTTCTGTGGCACATTCTGCGATATGCGCCATAGAAGAAGCAACTTCTGTGGCGCATATTTTCTTATGTGCCACAGAACATGGAGGGGGCCCCACCACGGAATCTAATTCACCCAAGTTCTGTGGCGCATGTTCTCATATGCGCCACAGATGTGTTTCACTTCTGTGGCGCATACCCCAACATGCGCCACAGAACTTTGAGGTGGGCCCCACAGAGGGAATCTAATTCACCAACTTCTATGGCGCATATGGACTTATGCGCCACTGAAGATTCAGCATCTGTGGCGCATTCCCTCCATATGCGCCACAGATGAGGGCGTCCATATCCATGTTAAAAAGGTGACAAAAGCTAGCTCTTATCTATCCACCACCACCATTTCACATCTCTACCTCCTCCCAACTCGTCTTCCTCCTCCCTCACACCCTATCTTGCCCATAGTTTCTCCATTTTATTGTAACTAAAGATACTTTAATCCATAGATTGGTAAGTGGAAGCTTCGCTCCAACTTCTAGATCTAAAAGTTCCTTACTTTTCTCTCTCACATCTCTATTTGTTTACTAATTTCCTCTCCACGAACTTGTAGATCTATTTGTCCACACTCTCTCATCGCGCGGTCTCGTCTCGCTATTATTGTGTCTACTAGGTGAGTACTTGGCCATGAACATGTAGGTGAAGCTTGTCGCGCGGGCGGTGTGTGTGTGCGATCCATGGCAAGACGATGCTTGTGTGGTGCATGAATGTTTGCAATGGGAGGAAGTTTTTTGTTGCTTGCTTGCTTGTTGTTGTCGGGCCCGGCCGGTGTGGTTGCATGGATGTTTGCCGAAATGTTGATTCATTTCCATTTCGGAATTTTTTTGCACTACCCATATGTCCTAATTTTAGAAAAGGTCATGCCGAATTTTTTCCGGCTAGCATTCATGCATGTGTGTGTTCATATGGTATGGTTCTCACCTATACTCTCTGTTTTGACTGCTCAGGCAACCATGGTCCTCACGATGAGCGAAGATCGAATTGCTAGGTACAAGAAAGGCGCGAAGGAGGACATGATTCTAAACAACAAGACCATGATAAGATGTCCATGTCGAACATGCAAACCGCAAGCGCTGGATCGACCCTGAATCTGGACAATTGGAGGGTCACCTGCTCAGGCGCGGTTTCATGCACGACCTCAATGAGGCGCCGGTAGGACATGGTGGTGGTCATGAAGACGTGGGCGGGCAAGAAGACGAAGAGTCTACCGGGCATGATCATCATGACAAAGGAGATGCCAGCGGGGATGATCATCATGACGAAGGAGATGCCGGCGGGCATGATCAGCATGGAGAAGGAGATGGCGACGGGCATGATCATGATCATGAAGAAGGAGAAGACGCAAACACACAGACGCTGCTAACTTCAGTCTTGCAGGACCCTCATGTTCAAGAACTGCTCCTCAAGGAGACGAGCAACGACAAAGCTACAACCAGAGAGAAAGCCAAGCTGGCCCAAATGGAGGTAGACGGGATGACTCCATTGTATCTTGGGTGTCGCCCCAAGGATACACGTTTGAGTGTAACGCTCAAGGCTCTGGAGATGAAGGCTGAACACAAATGGACCGATGTGAGCTTCAACGCAAACATGGAATACTGGCACGACCGACTTCCTAAGCAGAACACATTGCCAACAAGTATCAAGGAGGCCGAGAAAATCGTGTGCCCTCTCGACCTACCACACATTAAATACCACGCATGCATCAATGATTGCGCACTTTATCGGAATGAGTACGCGGATAGAACCACATGCCCGGTGTGTGGCCAAGGACGGTACAAGAGAGGGAACAAGAAAGTTCCTCGAAAAGGGGTATGGTACTTTCCTATCACCCCCTGTCTGCAGCGATATTTTGTAGATCCCAAGGAAGCAAATCTCATGCAATGTCACGCGGAAAGAGAGAAACCCGAAGATGATCCAGAGAAGGGCAAGATCCTGATACACCCTTCAGACGCTAGCCAGTGGAATGCATTAGACATCAAGTTCGAAGAGTTTGGGGGCGATGCAAGGAATGTTAGGCTGGGTATGAGCACTGATGGACTCAATCCTTTTGGAAACCAGAGTAGCACGCATAGCACCTGGCCCATGTTTGTATGGCCGTACAACCTGCCCCCGTGGCTATGCACGAAGCAAAGGTATGTACACATGAGCATTCTTATTCAGGGGCCGAAACAGCCAGGTATCGATATGCATCTGTATCTCAAGCTATTGAGAGAGGAGTTAGCCAGCTTGTGGGAGACACCGGCCCGTACGTGCGACGCCTACACTAAAGAATATTTCCATCTGAGAGCCGCGTTGCTCACGACCGTGCAGGACTATCCTGGTTACGCATATGTATCGGCCCAGGTGAACCACGGACACAATGCATGCGTCAAGTGCATGGATGGGACACCGCATCTCCAGCTACCAAGGGATCCCGGGTCTTTGAAAACCGTGTTCCAAGGTACTCGAAAGTGGCTCCGCATGGATCACCGTGGAGAAAATGTGGTGACCTGTTCAATGGTAAGGACGAGCTCGAAAGAGCCCTGCGTCCGAGGAGCGGCGAAGAAATCGAGGAGCTTTTGAATAATTGGGTAGATTGCCCCGCGCCTAAAAAAACGACCGAGGACAAAGCCGCTGCTGGGTGTATGGAAAGCAAGGTCTGTTTTCTGGGACTTGCCGTATTGGAAGGTCCTTCACACTCCCCATAGCCTCGATGTAATGCACATCACAAAGAACGTTACCGAGAGTCTTCTTGGAACTCTACTGAACATGCCGGAGAGGACCAAGGATGGGCCGAAAGCAAGAAAGGACCTTAAATTGCTTGGCATAAAGAAAGATCTTTAGTACCCGGATAGTGATGATGATGATGATGATGATCAGACGGAAGGGACTCAAGGTCACCGCAAAAGAGTTAAGAAGAATGAGGTGGTGCTTCGCGCTACCTACTTCACTCTGAGTTTGGAGGAGCTTGAGCAGTTTTTCAGGTGCCTCTTAGGAGTGAAAGTTCCTCACGGTTACTCGGAGAAGATAAGCAGATATCTGGATGTGGCGAAGAAGAGGTTCAGCAGTATGAATTCTCATGACTGTCACGTGCTAATGACGCGGATACTCCCCGTTGCGATCCGTGGGATAATGGACGAGCATGTCCGTGAGACGTTGTTTGGCCTCTATAACTTTTTTGACGTCATATCTACGAAGTCGATCGGTGTGAAGCAGCTTGACATGCTACAGGAAGAGATCGTGATGACACTATGCGAGCTTGAGATTTACTTCCTGCCCGCATTCTTCGACATCATGGTGCATCTGCTTGTACATGTTGTGGACGACATCATCCAGCTCGGGCCGACATTCCTGCACAACATGATGCCGTTTGAAAGGCTAAACGGTGTCATCAAAGGTTTCGTTCGCAATAGGTCTTGTCCAGATGGAAGCATAGCCAAGGGCTTTCTGATCTACGAGTGCATCTCCTTCTGCCAGAATTATCTAACCACCGAGAACGAGGATGTTGGAATACCCACAAAGAAGCACCTCGGTAGGCTCGGTGGATATGGTCACCGCGAGGGCTGCCCGCTCACTGCATGTCAGCATTGATGGTCAACACACTGATTTTGAAAGGGCACACCGAGTCGCGCTACAACACATTGAAGTGGTCGGCCCTTGGTTCGAAGAGCACAGAAGCTTAATCGAGCAGGAGTACGTCGACCAGGGCCGGCCGAGGAAGAAGGGAGACGTAACCAGAGAGCACAACTCCAGCTTCACGGGTTGGTCAAGAAAAGACAACTGGACAATCCCCCACAGACGCCTTCTACGGAAGATCAAAAACTCATATTCTCCTTGTCACAGGGCTCAGGGCACAACCTAAGGACCTATCAGTCATACGACATAAACGGTTACAGATTCTACACCGAGGAAAAGGACAAGAATAGTGAATATCAAAACTCAGGAGTAACTATGTTAACCTTTGATGATGACGAGACTACTGTGATGGAAAGATTCTACGGAAGGATCGAGGAGATATGGGAGCTCGACTACTATGGAGAGATCATACCGATGTTCCGTGTTAGATGGGCCAAGAACGTGGAAAAAGAAGGCCGCTATTTCACCACAATGGTTATACCAGATGCCAAATCAACGAAGAACGCCTCCGCAAAAAATGAGCCTTGGGTACTCGCTAGCCAAGTTGATCAATGCTTTTTTTATTACCGACCCGTCAAAGCCCAACCGTGTTGTAGTTAGGAGGGGCAAGAGGATCATCATCAGAATGGAAGGAGCCGCCAACGAGAAAAACTTCGAAAAAAACGGCAACTCGAAGATCGAAGAGGAATTCGACAAGTACTTCGACATGTCTACTACTACTAAAGTAAGAAGGAAGACCACACTGCCTACTAAAGGTTGTCCATTCACAAGAAGAAATCTCAAAGTGCACGGGCTAAAGTATTCAGCCACGACGAAAAAGGGCAAGAAGATTGTGAAGAGACACTAGCAATTGTGTGACTTTTTGGTGTATTAATTCGTGTGGGTATAATGTGATATTAGTGTGGGTATTAGTTAGAGACTAAAACATATAATGTGATATTCGTGTGGGTATACAAATTCACATTTGTGTGTGACAAGCAAACACACACATATATATATATGTTTGAATAAATATGCATATGTGTTCTTGCTTTTTTTTAATAAATATGCATATATGTATATGTTCTTGCTTTTCTTAAATAAATATGCATATGTGAATAAATATGCATATATGTATATGTTCTTGCTTTTTTTGAATAAATATGCATATGTATGTAATTAAAAATATTTTTAAAAAAAGAAAAAAATGTGTGAGACAGCTAGGATTCGAACCTGGCTGCCCCAGGCGAGAGCAAGCGAGCAAGACCACTAGGACAAGTATCAGATCTTGTCATACAACGACGCCACGCTTTTTTGTACTATGTCTAAAAGTTCTGTGGCGCATTCCCATAGAATGCGCCACAAAAGTTCCAACTTCTGTGGCGCATTCTGTGGGAATGCGCCACAGAACTTTCACACTTAGCCAAATAGATGGTTCGGCCTCTCCCTCAATCCCCCTTTCTCCTCTCGATTCACAACACTTAGCCAACATTGTCTGTCGCCCACGCGCAAACCCTCGTCGCCGGAGCCCTAGCCACTGGCGCGCTGGAGGAGGAGCCACGCTAGCCCTTGCTACAGGAGCCACCACCGCCGCGCTGAAGCCCGTGGAGGAGGAGGCTCGACCGCCACCACCGCGCTAGATCCCATGGAGGAGGAGGCCCGCCGCCACCCCGCCCGCAGCAGGAGCACCGCCTCCACCCTCGTCGTCGATGACCACCGCAGTGCACAGGTACGGTTCGTCCCCCTCACTCCCCCACCCTCCCTCTGAACCCGTTAGTATTATCTGTTCTGCTAGCTGGTACTTCTACACTGATGTTTTGGTGGGGATTAGAACCTGGATCATCGTGTCATTTCGATGGTGAATGAATGGGTGATGGTGAATAAATGACCCTGCACTGATGTCTGCACTGATGTTTTCTAATCCTACTAGGGGTTCTCACAGTTAGTAGCATCATCATAGTACTCAGTGTATGAAGCTAAGTACTGCTAAATCAAACTCGAAACATCCATACTCAGAGAATGACAAATTTTATATGTCACAGTACAATAGAAGTCCAGAACTACAATAGAAGTCCAGACTTATATTGTGGAACAGAGGGAGTATGTATTATGGATAAAGGGAGATTGTATTAGTATTAATTGGTCAGTTTCACAAACATTCTACACTGAGTGCAAATTATGTTTCTTTTTCACTGAACATTGTATTAGGGTTTTTCTTTGAGATTTAGGGTTTTGTGGGGTTGTTTGGGTAGTTGCTGCCAAGTGTTGAAGGTTCGTTGCAGTTCCCCTTGTAAGAAATTGGGAATTAACTGGGTAGTCGAATAAACTTGTTATTACAACATCTATAAAAGGCTTTAGAGGGAAAATTGTCTGAAGAAGGTAGGTAAATAACAGTACCTTGGAAACAATTTTGGAGGAATATTGGCTACCTGAAGAAAAGTGTCTTGTTTTTTGTTACCAATTTTGGAGGAATTTGGTAGGGAAATAACATTATTTGAGGAATTCTGTTCTGCTGTATTGTTACCACTGCTTGACTATGTATGGTGTAGAGATGGCAGTGTCTTGTTTTTCTTTTCACATTTGAGAAGTAAAGGATATGTTGGGATGTTGTTGCATTGTCAGAGCAAGTTGCTCCGTGTTGTAGTATGGTCATGAATCATGATCTCTCTGCTGCATTCCTGCAAAAGATAGGTAAATAGGTAAAGTAGCGTTCATGCTATGCGGGTATTGAAAGATAGGCTGAATTGCTTTCGTGCAGGTATTTTTGACAAAAAAAATGTGCATGTATTCAACAACTAGTACCAGTCTTTGTACTGGTGCAAGGTCTTGCTTTCAGAATTGACATAGATCATAGACAAATGAAAGGATTAACAGTCAGAGAAAATTAAGAGGTTAAGATAAAAGTTGGAGCAAAAGTAGTATGCCTCTTTCTTAAGAGGATTTTTTTATTGTCTGGTGCTAATATGAAACCGGGGGAGTTCCCACATGAAGAGCACCTTGCACCTTGCCACCTTTTCTATCTCCATACCTTCGCCTCAAATAAGCCCCGATCTTATCCACCTTGGTTCCATATGGTGTTATATTATACTGTTTTTGGTTCCATATGGCGTTATTTTCTGATGTATTTGTTTATTATTATACTGTTTTTGGTTCCATATGGTGTTATATGGTGCTGCTGTTATATGGTGCTGCTGTTACATGCATGATGCTGCTGTTGTATGCTATATGGTGTTGTCATATGGTGCTCCTGTTACATGGTGCTGTTATATGCTATATGGTGCTGCTGTTATATGGGGATGGGGCTGTCAATATGGGGATGGGGTGTTTTGTCTTGTAGGGATTTCATTTGAGTTGCCCATTTCTCCCGAAGTGTCGATTCACTTCCGTTTTGGTTGAGAAATGGGCACTCCTAGGTCAAAAAATTAGCAAAGGTCATGCCGAATTTTTCGGCCGAGATTTGTGCTAATTTTTTGCCTCTTTTAAATAGAGTAGTGCAAACATGTCGGGAAACAAGGAGTCTGGCCCTTCTAAGCACATGATCAGCATTGAAGAACAAGCTAGACAGGCCAACCAGTCATTCTGGCGGGGGTACCAACAGGAGGAGGAGGATGAGGCGATGAGGATGACACCACCACCGGAGGAGGAGGCGACCATCGCCAGAGCTGCTGGGGCCAATGAGGGCGGAGATCCTGATTACGAGGGGGACGAAGACGACTATGATGGAACTAGTGAAGGCGGCGGCGAAGAGGATGACACCATCGATGGTGGCGCCCGCACGGATGGCGGCGAGCATACGGATGGCGGTAGCGGCAACCCGACCGCTTCTCAGAAGAAGAAGAAGGAACAGAAGGAGCGGAAGGTGCCAGTGCTCGCCACCGTCTGTGATGAGTTCACTGAGGTCACAGAAAGTGGCCTACCCATTGCGCCAGAGGCGATTGCTAAAGAGTACGGCCTGCAACTCGGGTGCATCGTCCGGGAAAGCATGTCGATCAACACGAAGTACATCAGACATGCTGACAATGCAGCTTTGGTCGATAACCTCCTTAAGAAGCTTCACAAGCGATACAGATTCCTAGAGCGGTTTAGAAACCTCGAGAGAAAGAACCCGGTGAACAAACTAGCCCTCACGAAGATGAGCAACGCCTTGAGCAGCTGGAAAACCCGAGTGAAGAATAGCATTGACAAAGGTGAAAGTTGGGAGGTTATTAGTAAGAAAAATCCGATGCTCGACGAAGAGGAGTTTAGGATATTCAAGGCGGATATAGCTACCGCTGACGCTATAAAATGGACTCAATGGGGAAAGAGTATGCGGGAACAGAACATAGGTAACCACCACCTTGGAAGCGGCGGTTACAGGGGGAAACATGCCATTTGGGACAAGGAGGACGCCGAGCTTGAACGCCTTGGTAAAGACAACCCTTGGCTTAAAATCACGGACTTGCAGCTTAGGCAATTTGTTCGGGCCTGCTACTACCTGGACAAGGAAATAGGGGAGTTCATCATCGACGATCCGGAGGTGAAGGAATTTGAGAAGAAGCTGGTAAGGAATTTATCGCTGATCTCAAGTCTATTGCGTTCTAATTAAGATAATGAAGTCAAGAATCTAAATGGGTTCACCTTTCCTTTTCTCTGTAGGAGGATGAACTGAACGCTACTGCCACAGAGTCGTCCCAGAATTCGACGGAGCCGTGGGACACAGTTTTCAACAGGGCGACCAATGCTTACAAGAAGAGGGACAAGGGGTTGCCACCGTCCTCAGCTGGCCATGTGTCCGGCTTCGGTACGAGCATGAATTTCAAGGAGTACTACAAAGAGGACGCCAAGAAAGATGGGAGAGGAAGAACCAGGATAAAGCCGCTGTTGCAGAGCTGAAGATGAAGGTGCAGACACTGGAGGAGAAGGCGGTGGACGAGAAAACAGTGGACAAGCTAGTGGAAGAGAAGCTCCGCTCGATGATTCCCCTTGAGTTTTTCGAGGGGCTTACTGCTTGGAATGCGGGAGGTCGACAGGGGCCGATACATCTGCCTAGCTTAAGCGGCAGCAACTCGGGCATCAATGTTACCGTGTCGCTGGACCTGGTGACCCCGCCGGCCGTCAACATCGGGACGCAGCCGCTCGTTTTGGTCACACCGATGCCCCCTCCCACCAAAGATACCAATAAGGCGCAGCCGACGGCGGTGGTGCTTCATGAGGCACCCGAGCGGGAGATTGCAGATGATGATAGGCCGGCCGCCGGCATCGGCCGTGTCTCTACATTAGCTGAGATCCACGCCATCACCAAGGTAACTAATTAGTTAGTGCACGTCATCTCCTTTATGCCTTTGATGCATGACTGCTGCCATCTCATGACGCCCAACAACATGTTTTTGCCTCAGGACACTTCTTGCGTACTCCTGCTTAAAGATGTCAGCGGTGAGTTGAAGGATGTTGCCAAGGGCACTCTTATACAACCCGCGAGCCGCACGATGCACAATAATCCAACGGATGATGACGTGATGAGGGTCAGGTTGGCTCGGGTGTTGCCAGGGTGCGACGACAAGGACCCCCCTTTCAACCTCAGCGAGCCGACGAACACAAGACCCTTGGGGAATGCTACAACTGGCCCTTGACATGGCCGAAGACCCAGATTCGTCTTGCGGGGGGGGGGGGGGGGGGGGGGGGGGGGGGAGGGGGAGCACCGGTGCCACCTCTCGACCGATGGCCCGGCCACCACCTCGGAAGCTAGTAGCCGCCGTCGTCGCCACCACCAACCGTCACCATCAACTCTTGGCAGTGTGTGCACCGCCACATGGCAAAGACGTTGTGCCGCAACCGCCGTCGCCCCTGCTACCACCACAACATGATGGCACCCATGAAGATGATGATGAATTGGTCAACGTTGACGACTTCATCAACACCGGCACCGCCAAAGGATTGTATATGCCTTCTGTGGATGAAGAACCCTTCGCAGCTCGCGACGACCATCAAGCTGGTCGGCCCAATACATGCGTGCAGTGCTTGGTCTTTCATGGTCTTTCTCAAGAGACGCCTCCGGCCGCCGATCCACCACAAGAGAAACCGGGATTGGTTTTCAGCCCCAACACACTCCGAAAGGCGACTGATGAGCAGATGGCAGTGGCTGACACTATTGTGAAGAAGAAGCACTACAGGAAGAGAGGTAATAGTAATAATAAGAAGGGTGCAAGCCAGCCTCTTCCGAAGAGGATCCGGGGTCAGGACGCCGTCGTCGTACCATCCACACAATTTGGCTTGCCCCGAGTGCATGTAGCTGGTGATCCGATATTGACTCCGGATATGATCCACATTGCGGTTGGAGCCATGTTAACTTTGCACGAGGGTGTCAAGACACTAGAGGGCCTCCTTCTTAAAGACGAAGATCCAAATTACCCGGTTTTCACAGCCAAGGTGCCATTGGATGTGGGCTTCGTCGATGAACCCCCCCGCGGATATATTCTTCATAGTGTTCGAGGACATATTCAAGTTGTTTCTCATGAAACGGCTAGACTATAACTTGGTCCGCCTATACGCGCTCAATCTGGCGATCACGATCAAGAGAGAAAGTACCCCGGAAATCGCGATAGTGGATCCCTACTACATGCGGGACAACCAGTTGGTCGAAGGATCAGAGACATGGACCAAGGCAACGGCGTACCTCGAGAAGTTCATGGTGGACAACAAGAGGAAGGGCACACTTCTTTTGCCTTTCTTTCCCGAGTAAGTACACACACTCGCTCATCGCCACCATAACTTATGCATTTCTTATAGATTTCTTCCTTTGCTGTTTTTCCAACATTCCGTTCCAATTGTGTTGCGCAGAGACAAATACTGCACACTCATCGTCCTTGCCCCGAGGTATTCGCTAGCCACATATTTCGACTCGGGGAGTTTGACGAAGAAGAAAGACTACACCAGAATAAGGGGTGTTCTCAATGAGGCTCTCGAGGGCTACACCAAGAAGGGATGCACCTTCGTAGATAGGGGGGAATGTATCAAGGATGGCAAACACGTGTTCAAGCACGTGCTCGAGTTCCCCTGCGTCAAGCAGTCGACTACTGGTGCCAAGGAGGCCTTCTACGTCCTCCATCACCTTAAAGGCTATGTTCGGGATTGCTAGAACCTAACGCTGCCATCTAGTCTCCGAGGATGGGCCGAAACTTTGGCGAAAATCGACGATGCTAATCTTAGAGAAGACTTCCATCGCATTCAGATGAAGTTGTCGCAAATCATCATTGAAGATGTCAACACAAGGGGCGGTGCCCTACAACAAGCTAGAGGGTTGAGTAAGAGGGAGATCGAAGACAGCCTCCATAAGCAGGGTGACACAAGGACGTGGATGACGAAAGAGGGCTATCTACCGTTCCCGAAGCCGAGCGAGAAGAGGAAGTCTTCATCATGATCGATGTGTGCCGCCTCTAGCATGATCCAGTGTGTGTATATTCTTGATGGATGCCTGCTGTATTAGTGTGTGTGTCATAAACTTTACTATCTCGTGGTCGAAATGGTCATTGTTGTTAGACTTAAACTACCTTGTGGTCGTGTTGTCGTTGAACTTATTGCTTCTATGATGATCTATCTTTTAGGTTTATGGATCCTTTGTTTTATATTCTGTGAACATATATATATGGATGTGAATCCTTTATTCATTCTTTTCATTGTATTTTTACTAATATGCCTTGTCGTCTATAGAGATGGCGACGAGGTGGTATGTGGTGTACACGGGTAGGGTTCCAGGAGTCCACGAGGAGTGGGAGGATTGTCACAAACAAGTGAACAAGTTCAGCGGCAACATCTACAAAGGATATGTGACTAGAGAGGAGGCGATAGCCAAGTGGAGGAACCACTTGTGGAAGAAGAACCGGATGAATATATTGGTCGGGCTAATGCTCTTTCTCACCATTATCACAGCTGTATTCTATTTGATCCTAGTGTAGGCCGCGGTGGCCACTTCATATTTGTAATGTGAGATGATACGAACTTTGTATTCGGCGCTTGTGTAAAATTTGGCACTTGACACTATATATGTATCTCGATCGGGCTCTAAGTGTTTGTATTATATATATGTCGGTTTTCATGCATCTACTACTTGTGCAATGTATTTTATACTCATCTGGATAAATACTGTATAAATCCTATATAAATACCTAATTATACACCAGGAAAGTATTTTACTTCGAATACGTGTTACGCAATGAGTGACGCATATAATTATATAGTCAGTGGCGCATGGGATTTCTCTGGTGCATACATGTAAATGCGCCACCGAAGTTCTTCCTGTGGCGCATATGAAGAAATGCGCCACAGAAGTCTTGACTTGAGAAGGGCCAAGCCTTCAAGACCGGTACCGGTATCTGTTCAAGAAGTCAGTACTTATGCGGCACTGAACAAAGGGTGAGATCGATGAAATGCAATACATGTTTGAAAACTACTTCTGTGGCGCATTTCTTCATATGCGCCACAGGAAGTAGTTATCAGTGGCAAGGTAACAGTGGCGACTAGGATATGCGCTACATAAGTCCCATTTCAGTGCGCCACAGATGGGCTGTTTCCTAGTAGTGAGGATATCATCTCAGACTTGTGAGTTCTTCTATCCAAGTGTATTTCTGATGGCTCCCAAGTGCAGGAGATCGATTGTAGTACTTTTCAATAAGAAAGGTTGTCGAATGCACGAGGATCTAAATGTATTGGTTAGTAAATTTGACAAGTAAAACAATAAATGGGTGTGGTAGTTTTGGTGTTTTGGGTTTGTAGTTTGAAGTAAAATAAAGTACTAAAATTAAATAGCAACAAGTAAATGCTATCAATGAGAGAAAGACCAATCCTCTATGAAACAAGAGGACAAGCTCAAGTGTGTGTGTGAACTTATATGTGGCCATCGTTCTCGAGGGTGGTAGGGATTTACTTAGCTTTTGGATTTCTACACAACATGGTGAATATCTTATCAATCTTCATTCCTTTAGGGAGGAGCCTAAATTAGGTGCAGCCATAGATATGAGAAAATACACCCCTTATGATGGGTCCTAGAGCCATTTTCATGAGCAAGTATAGGAATCATTAAGACATAAATGTCCCATCGTTGCAGTTAGTTCCCGGCAGAAATACCTCTAATGCAACTCAAAGTATTGGAATACGTTTTCTGTCATTCCGTACCTTCCAACCCTCATCATTGAATTAAAGTGTAGCCCTTTTACCCCATATAGGTGAAGTAATATGTAGGCAACATTCGCATAAAACCATCATAGAACCACATAAAAGATAAAAACTTGACCAAATACTCATTGCATATTATATGTAAATCATAACCAATTCATCCTATGCCCTCAGGAACATGGGGATCTACTCACAAGTGACAAACATGATATGGATGAGTGGCATATGGATTACAACACAATCTGAAAATATAATATCTCCACCAAATAAAGACAAGTTGCCAATCACAGACATGCAAATAACACTTAAACAATATTCGGGGTTCAATCAATCACAAACTATGAGGAGAACGAGGTGGATCTTGGAGATGGAGATGGTGATGATGATGGTGCTGATGGATATTTTGATGGAGAGGCCTCCCCCTATGCCAAGGAGGAGTGGTGATGATAATGGCATCTATTCCCCCTCACCGGAAGCTCCAGTGCTGCAGGATCTTCCCTCTTTCGGAGTAGGAGAGGACTTTCGCCTCCACCACTGCCTCTATAAATCATGGGAAAAAATATGGCTTAGGTCTTTTGGCGAGACGAATGCATCTATAAAAAGAGTAGCTGAGGAGACACTCATGGGCCAAAAGGTTCCGGGTGGCGTGCCTAGAAAGGTAGAGTGCACCACCTGGTCTATTTTAAGCCCAACAACACCTCTCGCTTGATTCTTTCGCTCACGGTCCTTCTCCAGGTGAAAAACTTATCAGGTATTTTTATTTGATTTTTAGGTGTCTAGAAGGTCCTTGAAACAGCAAAATACCAAAAAGGAGTTTTTTTGCCTCCTAGAAATTAAATACCAATGAAAGGGACTTTGTAGTAAAGTCCCATAAATCAACTAAAAAGGCATCAATAATGATAGAACATGAAAAATATC
Organism: Avena eriantha; assembly: GCA_910589775.1. Classification (NCBI taxonomy): domain Eukaryota; kingdom Viridiplantae; phylum Streptophyta; class Magnoliopsida; order Poales; family Poaceae; genus Avena; species Avena eriantha. Next base: position 531,079,509 of record OU342745.1, on the reverse strand, counting down.
ATTCAAAACAGATCATATAAGTCACTATATTGATGATGTAAAATGCACGTATCAACTCCCCCAAGCTTAAACCTTTGATCGTCCTCGAGCAAATAAGCGGATAAATCATATCATGTAGCAATGAGCTTATGGTTGATAATAAAATACGAGCATGGAATCATCAAATTATGCATATTCACATGTCTTAAAATATCTGTAGACTAACAATCATACAAATGTGGGCTACATAGATAGGAGTTCTAGCAAGTACCCCTTGCGTTTGAACAAAACTAACCATTGTATGTTGGACAATTGAACAAGTCTCACATTTTCTTCTCTCTTTGCTAATATTAGCTTGCATGGTTTTTTACCTTGCTATCTTTGATTTCACTCTTGCCTTTGCAATGAAGATAAACTCTCATAGAGCAACTAGTTAAAAGAAGAGATTTATTAAACAATAAGATATACATGAAGTTTGCCTTCCTCAAAGACCACTTTTTAAATGCTATCAGTTAACGGTCTTGCCTCTTAGTAACCAATATAAACCTTATTCATGGATCTTTCAATCATGTCATATGCTCTACTCAACCTTTTCCTTTCACTTTCCATGGCTAACCGAATCCTCAGGTGCCTACCTTTCATACACTTTTCCATATAGCATATGTATTGAAATATCCATGACCCTCAGTTTACTCGTTGATTACTAAATAGAACAAGAGTATCTCATATCCCCTTCTCATCATCTCTTCCTAACTATTTGTTCTACAAAACCATATCTCTACTCCAAATTCAAGGTATTCCTTATATATTTGTAAACATCACTTGCATGGATATTTCCTTTGTTGCAAGTTTTTGTTTGTTTGAGAAGTTCTATACTTTTCCAAAACACTCAAGTTAATCTAATTCAAGACAAGATGTAAATGAAACTTGTAGATATGAGGTGCACATCTGCATGAGTGTTACAATAAATCTCTAAATAAGAGATCATGGATGACACCATGCTTTATATTTTATTCAAAAACCACTCGTCTAAGGATACATGATAATTCTCTAAGAGCTTTTCAAGCCATGATAAAATCGATACTTAATAGATGGAAGCAAAAACCAACCTAAAGATGATGACTAGAAGCAATACGATAAACTAAAAAGAAAAAAAGACTAGATAAAACTCCCCCAAGCTTAGAGTGTTGTCGCTGTGTCTTCTTCCTTGGCATCATTCTGCTCATAATAGCCATCCCACTCCTTGATCTTCCAAGGATAGGGCCTCCCATTGTAGAAGGATAGTGGTGGATAACTTGGTGGGCACCTTTGGCGATCTTCTTGAAGCAATCTTCATACTCATAGTTCTAGTTCTCCAAATCCCACATGCATGAGGGCTTGGAACCTATCCAGCTGTGTGAGGGCATGCAAATACTTCTCATCCAGATCTTTGATCCTTGCCTCATAGGATTCAACCTTCTTTTCTAGCTCGATATTCATGAAGTGATGAGAATCAAGGCTATGCTTAACCATGGTGCCATACCTGAAAGTGGTGTCCTCTAAGACCCACAGGCTTTCTTCCATGGTGCCCTCTGTCTTGGGAGCACCTCCTCCACGAGCATCACTCCTTCCATGAAGGTCAAGGTTTTCAAGAGAGCCACCACGGAGTTGAGGTAGTGATTCACCAAACTCTTCTTCTCGGACTCATCTCCTCCTAGATTGGATCTAGAGTTTGCCATGGCTAAAATAGAGAGGAGACAGGGCAGGAAAACAAAGTTCATCCGAAAAGACTCGATGCGATATTAGATCGGCAGAGAGGGGTATATATTGACATGTTTTAGGGTAAGGCGAAGCGTTTGAGACGAAACCGGGGTGAAATGGACGTCAGAGGAGAGAAAGAGTCTGGGTGGCACGCCCGGCTAGTATAGGCGCGCCACATGTCCTCTTTCCCTCTTTGGGGATCCTTTTTGTCCAATTCTTTCGCTACATGCTTTAATTTTTCAAAAATAATGACTTACCTAAAAATGGAGATATTTCGAGACAGTTACGCACCCAAAAACCTATGTTTATTGATTTGTGATATCCGACAGGGGGTATTTATTTGCAATTATGGCCTTGGGGCTCTGGAGATTTAACTCTTCCACCTTTCCAATGAATTTTTAGCCTGTAATATAATGTTTAAACATTTCCATTAACAACACGAGGTTTACCTTTGTAGTCTCCATGAAGACGGATGGATCCAGAGCGATAAACCTCATGCACAACTAATGGACCTTGCCAATTTAATGCTAACTTCCCTGTAGAGAACTTGAAGCGAGAGTTGAAAAATATACTTGATCTCGTACTTTAAATTCCTTTCTCTTTATTTTTCTATCATACCAAATCTTCTCGTTTTCTTTAAATAACCTAGCACTTTCATAAGCTTCATTCCTCCATTCATCTAACAAGTTTAGGTCTAGAAATTATTTTCTCTCCAGCAGTTTTGAGTCAAAGTTGAGTTGTTTAACAACCCATCTAGCTTTATGTTATAATTCTAACGGGAGATGGCATGCTTTACCATAAACCATTTTATAAGGATACATACCCATAGCATTTTTAAAAGCAGTTCTATAAGACAACAAAGCATCATTGATTTGGTTGGCTAATCAGATCTAGCTCTATTGATTGTCTTTTCTAAAATGAGTTTGATTTCCCTATTACTGAGTTCAACCTGACCACTATTTTGAGGGTGTTATGGGTATGCTAACCTATGATTGACACCATACTTAGCTAAAGTTTTTCTAAAGACTCCATGTATAAAGTGAGAACCACCATCAGTAATTAAAAGTCTTGGTACTCCAAACCCGGGAAAGATGATATCCTTAAGCATCTTCATTGATGTAGCATAATCTGCACTTTTTGTTGGAATTGCTTCCACCCACTTTGTAACATAGCCCACTGCAACCAAGATGTGAGTGTGTTTTGTTTTTGATGATGGGAGCGGTCCGATAAAGTCAAATCCCCATATATCAAATGGTTCAAGAGGAAGTGAATAGTTCATAGGAATTTCATTTCTCTTACCAATGATTCCAACGCGTTGAAATTTGGCACAAGCTTTAACATAATTAGCACAATCTTTAAATAAAGTAGGCCAATAAAAACCAGACTGCAATACCTTTGCAGTTGTGTGGTCTCCTGTGTGATGTCCTCCATAAGGATTGTCATGGCAATCTCTTATGATCTCATAATGCTCAAATTCAGGCACACAACATCTAATAATAACATCTACACTTTTCTTGTAAATGATTGGATCATCCTAAAAGTAATGTATAAGATCATAAAAGAATTTCTTTATTTGTGGGGAAGTGAAGTGTGGTGGCATAACTTTCCCAACAATAAAGTTGGCATAATCAGCAAACCATGGGGAGACTACTCTAGAACTAGATACATTAATGTTTGCTAGTTGTTCATTAGTAAAGATGTCATTAATAGGAATAGGATCTGTTGGAATGTTTTCCATTTTTAGATAAGTGATAAGCTACCGGATTGTCTGCACCTTTCCTATCAACAATGTGTAAGTCAAATTCTTGTAGCAACAGAACCCATATATATGTCTAGGCTTAGCATCTTTCTTGTTCATAAGATATTTAAAGCAGAGTGATCAGAGTGTACTATGACTTTAGAGTCTACAATATAGGGTCTACACTTATCACATGCAAATATCACAGCTAGAAATTATTTTTTAGTGGTAGCATAGTGTGCCATCAAGAGTTTTGCTAGCATAGTATATGACATTCAGTTTCTTATCAACTCTTTAGCCAAAAACAACACCTACAACATAGTCACTAGCATCACACCTGATTTCAAATGGCAAATTGCAATTAGGAGGTTGAATTACAGGAGCACTTATTAAAGCATTCTTTAAGACACTAAAAGACTCTACACAATCATCATTAAAAGAGAATGGAACATATTTTAGCAAAAGGTTAGTTAGAGGCTTTGATATTTTGGAGAAGTCTTCGATAAATCTTCTATAAAAACATGCATGTCCAAGAAAACTTCTTATACCTTTGATATCCTTCGGATATGGTATCTTCTCTATGGCTTCTATCTTGGCATGGTCCACTTCAATGCCTCTTCTTGAAACTCGGTGTCCAAGAACAATATCTTCTGTCACCATGAAATGGCACTTTTCCTAGTTTGGGACAAAATGTTGGTCCTCACAACACTGCAAAACTTTGTTAAGATTGATAAAGCAATTATCAAAATAGGTACCATACACAAAAAAGTCATCCATGAATACTTACATAATTTTCTCAGTATAATCAGGAAATACAGCATTCATGCATCTTTGAAAAGTAGTAGGAGCATTACACAAACCGAATGGCATTCTCCTATAAGCAAAAGTACCGAAGGGACATGTGAAGGTCATATTTTCCTGATCATCTTTGTGCACCAAAATCTGGTAGAAACCTGAATAACCATCTAGATAACAAAAGTGTGAGTGTTGAGATAATCTTTCTAGTATTTGATCAATGAATGGCAAAGGATAATGATCTTTACGAGTAGCTTTGTTTAGCTTCCTGAAATCAATGCACATTCTGTAACCAGTAACAGTACATTGGGCTACAAGTTCATTTTCATCATTTGGAACCACGGTGATTCCACCCTTTTTGGGAACACAATGAACATGAATTGCCCATTTACTATCAGCTATTGGATAGATAATACCTGCCTCATTGAGTTTGATTACCTCTTTCCTTACCACGTCTTTCATTTTTGGATGAAGAAAACATTGATAGTCAACAGCAAGCTTTGCATCTTCTTCCAAGTTAATTTTATGCATGCATAAACCAGGGCTTATACCTTTCAAGTCATCAAGTGAATAGCCAATAGTTGGCCTATAATCTCACAGTACTTCAAGCAACTTTGTTTCTTCTTCACCTAAAAGGTTAGCACTAATAATAACATGATGTATTTTCTTCTCATCAAGAAATGCATATTTCATATCTTCATGCAAAGGTTTAAGTTCAAAACTAGGATCCTCTTTTGGTGGGGGTAGTTCTCCTAGATCATCAGGTGGAATATGTAACTGTAGTTGTGGTGGTTGCTGATGATCCACAAGTATAGGGGGTGTATCGCAGTATTTTCGATAAGTAAGAGTGTCGAACCCAACGAGGAGCAGAAGGTGCTGGCGAGTGGCTAGGAACAAGGATTCTCTGTAAATACTTAGGAAAGGGATTTTTAGGGGTTTTGATAATGCAGGTAAATAAAGTACGAGTAAATAAAAGACAATAAGAATAAATGCAGCAAGTGGCCCAATCCTTTCTTTAGCAAAGGACAAGCCGGTTGTATTACTTAAGATGACAAAATGTTCTCGAGGACACATGGGAATATCGTCAAGTGCTTGCGCTTCATATAGTTGATTAATCTTCTTTAGTTTGCTAAGTGTTGTGTGGGTGAACCTGTGCTAATGTACCGACCTTCCTAGGACTAATACATACTTGTGATTATACCCCTTGCAAGCATCTGCAAGTACAAGAAAGTAATTAAGGTAGAAACCTAACCACAAATTTAAACTCTAAGACCCTGACGTCTCTTGTGCAAAGGTTTCCTAACGGGGGTTCAGGTTTCTGTCACTCTGGCAACCCCTACGATTAGTAGCCAAATACACAATGCATTCCCCTAGGCCCATATAGGTGAAGTGTCATGTAGTCGATGTTCACATGACACCACTAGAAGAAATACACCACAACTTAAATATCAAACCATTGAATCTTTCTCAACACAATTCCACTACTAACAACATGACTTCTCCCATGTCCTCAAGAACAAAACGAACTACTCACAAGACATCATATGGATCATGATCAGAGATGAAATAATGATGTGTAACAATCTGAACATAAACGATAATTCAATGGTTCACTCAATAGCATCAACTACAAAGAGTAATCAACACCAAGAAAGTTTCCCCTAAGAACTATGCAAGATTCAACCCAATTGTTACAGCGGTATGGAGTAGAGATGGAGATGATGATTGAGATGATGATCATGATGATCCCGATGAAGTCCAGCTTGATGGTGGTGTTGATGGCGATGATCTCCCCTCTCCGGGAAGGAATTCCCCCGGAAGAATTCTGTCTGCCGGAGAGATCTTTCTCTCTCGGTGTTTTCCGCCCTTAGAGGCGGCGGAATCTTTATGTGGTCACTCCCCTGGTCTTAGGGTTTCGGGAGGATAATATACGCCAGAGGGGAGAGTCAGGAGTGGACCAGGGCGGCCACACCACCTGGTGGCACGACCTGGGGTGGCCCGCGCTAGGGGGTGGTGTGGGCCCCATGTGGCCCATCTCCACTTCCCCCTTCTGGCAATCTCCGTCTTCTGGAAAATAGAATTTTCCATGTATTTTCCCGGATTTTCTGATCTTCGCGAATTTCGCCTCCAAACAGCACATTTTCCATTAGAATCCTGACTGCAACGGTCCATCTCTTAATATGAAAGTCATCAACCATGCAAAAATAGATGAAATAACATAAGTATCATCTCTTAATATGAAATATATCAATGAATAATGGTAAATTATGATATAGAATAGTGATGCAAAATGGACGTATCAACTCCCCCAGAGCTTAGACTTCGCTTATCCCCAAGCGAAACTGAACTCAATAAACATGACCTCAGGTTTATGGAGTGAAGAGTCGATAAAATAATACGGACAAGAAGCATCACATTCATCAATACATAAATCATAATAGAAGACAACTCACTATTATATAACTTAACTTGCAATAGGTAAAGGAAACACAATAAAGATACATAATGTAAATCACAATTGGTAATGGCAAACTTAGCTCTTGGTCGAAGAATAGTTGACAATTTGGAGGAGTTCACAAATAACTAGTTTTCAATGATAGCTTTCATAGTAGTAATCACGAAGATAAGAGCAATGTGCAAAACAAGGAACATAAGAAACATGATTGATAAAATCATCATATGAATGAATGAAACACAACAACTCAAAATACTTGCTGAGATAGAAGGGAATAGGTTTACTGCCTCAAATAAAAAGTAAAAGATAGGCCCTTCGTAGAGGGAAGTAGGGATTTCAAGTTTCATAAAGAGCTTCCAAAAATTATGGTACTTATTAGCTTTCAGCTCTCATTGCCCCTATCACAGGCATCTTTAGGTGATTAAGGTTAAAGTGATCAAATATGAGGATATGCTTGACAAGTTGTAAGTTGAAATTCTCATGTCCCTTGAATACGAGGGCCGCTCCTCATGCTACTCAAGTTTAGTTACCGGTAAGTTCTTGTCATAGTAAGTATATGTGTATCATAGAGAACCGCCAAAAGGGTACCCCTTGCCCGATGATACGAAAGAATCCCCATATCAAAATGATAAGGCAAGCAGACAACGAGCATCTCAGCAATCTTCTTATTTACCATGGGAATATGGTGCTTTTTTTTTCTCTTTCCTCTTTTCTCATCTTTTTTTTTCTTTTTCTCTTTTTCTCAATCTCTACCTATTTTTTTATAAGAAGAATGCTTCATAGATGCTCTTTATGGTTACGCTGCAGGTTTCTGATGTCTACGCACTTCTATTCTTGTAGATAGTTGTTGTGCCTCCAAGTGCAGAGGTTTGTAGAACAGCAGCAAGATTTCCCTTAAGTGGATTACCCAAGGTTTATCGAACTCAGGGAGGATGTGGTCAAAGGTATCCCCACTCAAGAAACCCCGCAATCAAGATACAAGAAGTCTCTTGTGTCCCCAACACACCCAATACACTTGTCAGGTGTATAGGTGCACTAGTTCGGCGAAGAGATAGTGAAATACAAGTGGTATGGATAAAGACAACTGTGCCAGAAAATAGCTTGATGGTGTGGAAGAGACTAAAGGCAAACTGAAATAAAGATGGCAGCAAGCAAACATGTAACACATCTAGTTGCAAATGGTGTTTCAATGCTTAGAAACAAGGCCTAGGGATCATACTTTCGCTAGTGAACACTCTCATATAAATATCTTCTCTTTATGATACTACTCTTAATTACTCTCCGGTTGGACACTCTAATCCATGGTAGGCCTATAACAGCACACCTCAAAGTAAGCCTTTCCCATCTAGAAAACTCCACACTGTCACCTTGAGCACTAGATGGTTCCAACAAACACCACAATTTCATAAAGACATCCAACTCCAAATATAACTCATAACAAGTATTTGTAATCTCTAGCCTAAGTGCCACCATGGTGTGCACGCTGTCACTTTCACACACATGGGGAGAGCAGAGATCTATTAAAGCACTTGAGTAGCAAGGTAGATCTACTTGATTACAAAGCTCATGATCACAATATGATCATGCATAGAGAGAGAGAGAGATGAACACATAGCTACCGGTAGAACCCTTAGCCTCGAGGAAGAACTACTCCCTCATCATCATGGGAATCAGCAACGGTGATGGAGGTGGTGGTGGAGATCGATGGAGATGGCTCCGGGGGCACTTCCCCGTCCTGGCAGGGTGCCGGAATAGAGACTTTCTGTCCCCTGAATCTCCCCTTCGGTGGCGGCGGGACTGCGGAACTTTTCGTGGATTTATGATTTACGATCTAGGGTTTATGCATCGGGAGGCTTCTTATAGGCGAAGAGGCAAGGTCGGTGGGCGGCCAGGGGGCCCACACCACCTGGTGGCACGGCCAGGGCTAGCCCGCGCCACCACATGGTGTGGCCACCCTGTGGCCCCTCTCCGTCTCGTCTTCTGGCTCCGTGAGTCTTCTGGTAAAATATCGACTTTGGCTTTTGTCTGGTCCAATTCCAAGAATATTCATTTTCTGACTTTTCTGGAACCAAAAACAGAAGAAAACAGGCAACTGGCATTGTGGCATCTTGTTAATAGGTTAGTCCAAGAAAGTTTATAGAAATACTCCAAAGTGTGGACAAAACATAAGAAAGTAGATATAAAACAAGCATGGAACATCAAAAATTATAGATACGTTTGCAACGTATCAACATTCCCAAGTTTAACTCCTGCCCGTCCTCGAGTAGGTAAGTGATAAAAAGAAAGAATAATTTTTGAGGTGACATGCACCATCATAAACTTGATCAAAGTATTTGTAAAACATTGATAGCTGGGATCATAGTACTTCAACTTAGCATGAACGATAAAGTTCTAACAATAAGACATAGCAACTATGTTGTAACATGAAAGGATACAAACAAAAGATTCATGAATAACAATGCTTTGCAAGATGTTTGTTTGTTTCACATAAAGAAAACATAGCATAGTGGCATTCAGCTTGTCCATCATAGAATAGAAATCATAAATGCATAGGACACCTTCAAAGTCATAAGAGTGACTAGATACAAGTAGTTTAAGACCAAGCAATATCAAGTTATGCATCAATCAACAAGTCTTGGGACAATGCACATAGAACTAAGAATGGCCACTATGCTCTCAAAGTAGGTGCATAAAGGGTAGAAGGTGGAGACTCAACATAAAAATAAAAGAAAGGCCTTCATAGAAGGAAGTAGAGATTCAAGTTTCATTAAGAGCTTCCAAAAATTATGGTACTTGTTAGCTTTCAGCTCTCATTTCCCCTATCATAAGCATCTTTAGGTGATTAAGGTTAAAGTGACACAATTAAGAGGATATGCTTGACAAGTTATAAGCTGAAATCTCATGCCCCTTACTTACGAAGACCGAACCTCATGCTACTCAACTTTAGTCACAAGTAAGCTCTTGTCATTGTAAGTACATATGTATCATAAAGTACCGCCAACGGGGTACCCCTTGAACATGATACAGGGATTATCCCATAATCAAAATGACAAGGCAAGCAGACAATGAGCATCTCAGCGATCTTTTTATTTGCTATTTGCATAGGTTTTTATTGAGGATGCTTCATAGAGTGCTCATTATGGTTATGCTGCAAGTTTCCACCATGATTAGGCATGGCTTAGGCTAGCAGCCCAGTCGTTTCCCTAACACACATACAAACTCCATGATCTTACAAGTTCCACTTTTATTTCACACCGCCGGGATCCATAAGCAAAAGAACATGATATCAACAGGGTACAAAGTACAAGTGCAATGTTGAAAGCGTTCCCCATGATACATGGTTATAATAATTTCAACTTATAAAGTGCAAGCATATACGCAACAAAGATGGACACAATGGGTCAAGTTTATTAATTGCAAGAAAGTAAAGTATGCCATCAAGTTCGTGAGAGCATTAATCACTAATTTTCACATAACAAGTTTAATTCAGAAGGTAGATAGAAACATGAATATACTTGGAATAGAAAATGCTAATATGTAGGTATGGTGGAATCTTTGGAATAACTTGGTTTTAGGAGTTGGATGCATGAGTGGGACTCATACTTGATTACAGAGGCTAGCAAAAGACTGGGAGCGACCAACTAAGAGAGCAATAATGGCCATAATCATGCAAAGCGACAAAACATCATTAATTAAAGCATAAAGTGATATTACAAGTTGAAAACTAAAGGATCATAAAGGCTATGGTGACTTGGGATAGTCATATCATGGCGTGAGCATGCGCCAAGTCAACCCAAATAAAGCATCAAAGGAGAATACCACTATATTATGTTTTAATATGCTAAAACAACGCATGATTCTTTCAAGGCACATTAAGCAATCTCAATTGTTTATAACATGTCATGATACAACAAAATAACTAATAATAAAGCCAAAACAATATCAAGCATGACATGACAAAGCATAGGCCACAGTCAAAAACAAGCTCTTTTTACCACTTAAGCATGAACTTTTCCTACTCTTTTCCAATCCAAACCAACCTATTTGAAAACTAATGTATGAAAGAGGGGGTCCAACCAATTTATTCAAGCAAACTAAGCAAACCAAGCAAACAAAAACCAAAAACAAAAATGAAGATGCTCCAAGAACAACACAACTGTGCCTGAAACAATAAAAATGAATTGTTTGGAAGAAACCTGAGATTTTTATTGATGAAGAAGGGGATGCCTAGGACATCCCCAAGATTTGATGCTTGTACTTCTTAGATATTTCTTGGGCTGACACGCGTGGCATCCCTAAGCTTGAGCTTTAGTCCATCCTTCATCTCATTACTCACTCCTTCCATACACATGCAATTTTTCTTCATACAAAACTTCACACATTCTTTATTAGCAACACTAGTGCACTCAAGATAATAAGTCCTTAGGTTCAGTTCCAACACCAATAAAACTTCCATTAAAACACAAGATACTTTAGCACTTCCCTCAAAAAGATCAATTCCCCAAAATAACTCTAAAAGGAACCAACAAGAAGTAAATGCAAATAATGGCAGAAATATGTCAAAACAGACCAGCAGGTAAAGACGAATTTTTTCGAAGACCTTCTGTTGCTCAAATCGAAAAGTGTTGAACTAACGAAAGTTAGATAACAACCTGGGGGCAGAAGCACAAAAATTCATGCCTCAAAAAGACGTACAGAGATTTTACACAAATTTTTACGGTGAAGCACAAAAATCTGTTTCGGGACAGCAACATTCCCAATCATTACTTCTCTCTCATTAGAGGTTACTCGTGGCACAAAAAGCAAATAAAAAGGATAAGGAGCGGTTACTCATCTAAAACTTTTGGGTTGTCTCCCAATAAGTACTTTTCTTTAATGCTTTTAAGTTAGGCATGATAGTTTGAGAAGATGCTCACATAAGAGATATGAATTTAAGTAAAAGAGAGCATCAAGAAGCAGTTTCAAAGCACATTTAAGTCTAACCCACTTCCTATGCATAGGAATATTATAAAGAAACAAGTCATGAAAGCACAAAGCAACAAGCATAGGAAAGCAAAACAAGTGCAACTTCAAAAATTTCAACATAAAGAGGGGAAACTTAATATTGTTGAGATACATAAAACCATGTTTCCCTCTCTCATAATAACTTTCAGTAGCATCATGAATAAAATTAACAATATAACTATCACATAAAACATTCTTATCATGAGCCACATCCATAAAATAATTAATACTCCACACATAAACATAGTCATTCTTATTATTTGTAGTGGGAGCAAATTCAACAAAATAGATATCATTATTATTCTCATCACCATAATCATCAAATATAGGAGGCATATTGTAATCATAATTAATTTTCTCCTCAATAGTAGGTGGACGAAAATATCATATTCATTATTGTAATCATCATATATTCGAGGTGTAGTATCATCATAAGCAATAGAATAATTATCTTCCAAAGTGTGTTCATTTGTGAACATATCATCATTGGAGGGAACAAGGGTAGCACTAATAGTCCAACAATTATTAATATCATCATTTTCAGAATTGGTACTGAAGAATTTTCAATATCAAAAGTAGTGTGATTTTCCCAATCATGATCACTACTATAGGTAATAGGCATAGGAACATCATCGAGTTCAGACTCATCAAAAACTATAATAGGAGCAACATGCTTAGGGGAAAATACCGTTTCCTCTCTTCTTTTACTCCTCCTTTTCTTCTTCTCTTTAGGAGGGGGAGGCTTGAAAGGAAGCTTCTCCATATACCCTGGTTTATTGTTAGAGGCAATAGAAGAAACTTTGGAGGATTCCTTCTTTTCATTAATAAGATCAACACACATATTAGTCCTCTCATATTTTGGTAAAATCTCATCTTCTATAATATTTTGTATGTAAATATTTGTGTGACAATTATCAACACAATAAATATGACAACCATGCAGGACGCTATTCATATCAAAAGCACTCATATCTACCAAAGAAGTTTTTCTTGGTAATTCTTCACACCCCAAAAATAATGTAAGTTCATCATGTTGATTAGGAGTGATCATGTCATCACAATACAAACTTGCAGTACTCATTGGATTAGAATGGCTATTATTATGGCCCGAGCATTGAAAATTGAAATGACCCACTTCAAAGCAAAGTTCACAAATAAAAGGATGAAGGGCACAAACTTTTTTACCAAGATCATTTAAAGCCCTATACCACATTCTAGTTTTTTCATTCCTGTGGGTGATACAATATTCTTCTTCAATTTGATTATTCTCACAAGGTCTATGTATTCCACAAAAATTAACATGCTTATAAGAAATAGTACTTTCAGAGGTTTGAGCATGTTTATTGCTATCATAAATAACAATTTCATTTTCCCTGCAAGTGTCTTTAAAAGGCTCATGATACATGTCCCATTTTTAGGAGCATTAATATGAGAAGCAAAGGTTCTAAAACAATCAATAAGCATTTGAGGATCAAGACCATACTTAGCACTAAGCTCTTGAAAATCAGCAGTTTTAGCGAAAGACTTAATGCAATCATACTCATAGTTTATACCTGGTTCTTTACTTTTGTTGTTATCCCAATCTTCGGTATTGCTTTGAATTGTTTCAAGAAGATCCCACTTAGCTTTGACCTCCTTACTTGTGAAGGATCCCTCTAAACAAGTATCTAGATAGTCCTTGTAATGTCCTGAAAGCCTTGCATAGAAATTATTAATAACAATATTACTGGGGAGCTCATGAATGGGACATGTGAGCATTAGTGACTTCAATCTCCCCCATGCTTGGGCAATAATTTCTCCATCATGTGGATCAAAATTATAAATGTAATTCCTATCTTTATAAATTTCACGAGGAGGATAAAATTTAGAGTAAAAGAGAGATTCAATTTCCTTCCACTCCAAATGATGAGGATCATCTAGCAGCTCATACCACTCCCTTGCTTTGCCCTTAAGTGAAAAAGGGAATAGCTTCCTCTTAACTTGGTTCATTGAAATACCTGCACACTTGAACAACTCGCATAATTCATGTATAACAAGTAAATGATCACCAGGATGGACATCTCCATCTCCCAAATAACAGTTGTTCATAACACGTTCAATAATTTTTATAGGTATTTTAAAAGAGATGCTTTCAGTATGTGGATTTAAAATATCACAAGTATCATTAGAATTACCACATATGGGAGATCAAGTATCATTAGAGCAAATTTTCTTCTTTAAAGCAGGGGAATTAAAAATATCATTTTCATAAAAACTAACGTCCCCAAGCTTAGATGTTTCCATAGCATTAGTAACAAAGGTGTTTGAAAGATTCATACTAATAACACCGTTAGTAGCATGCAAAGAAAGTTCCATTTTTTTAAATTTTCTTTTCAGACAATTCATGTTCTACATTAGGAAAAATACTAAAAACCTCTCTAATTTTGTTGTTGTTTTCCATTAAGCCTAACAAGTGAAAACAAGAAACAAAAAGACAAAATTGCAGAATCTAAAGGAAATAACTTCGAGCACTCACATCGGAGGATGTGAGTACCTTTTTACCTTACCTCCCCGGCAACGGCGCCAGAAAATAGCTTGATGTCTACGCACTTCTATTCTTGTTAGACAATTGTTGGGCCTCCAAGTGCAGAGGGGTTTGTAGAACAGCATCAAGTTTTCCCTTAAGTGGATTACCCAAGGTTTATTGAACTCATGAAGGAAGTGGTCAAATGTATCCCCACTCAAACAACCCCGCAATCAAGATACAAGAAGTCTCTTGTGTCCCCAACACCCAATACACTTGTCAGGTGTATAGGTGCACTAGTTCGGCGAAGAGATAGTGAAATACAAGTGGTATGGATAAAAGACAACGATGTCAGAAAATAGCTTGATGGTGTGGAAGAGATTAAAGGCAAACTGAAATAAAGATGGCAGCAAGCAAACATGTAACAGATCTAGTTGCAACCAGTGTTTCAATGCTTAGAAACAAGGCCTAGGGATCATACTTTCGCTAGTGAACACTCTCATATAAATATCTTCTCTTTATGATACTACTCTTAACTAATCTCCGGTTGGACACTCTAATCCATGGTAGGGCTATAACAGCACACCTCAAAGTAAGCCTTTCCCATCTAGAAAACCCCACACTGTCACCTTGAGCACTAGATGGTTCCAACAAACACCACAATTTCATAAAGACATCGAACTCCAAATATAACTCATAACAAGTATTTGTATTCTTTAGCCTAAGTGCCACCATGGTGTGCACGCTATCACTTTCACACACGTGGGGAGAGTAGAGATCTATTAAAGCACTTGAGTAGCAAGGTGGATCTACTTGATTACAAAGCTCATGATCACAATATGATCATGCATAGAGAGAGATGAACACATAGCTACTGGTAGAACCCTTAGCCTCGAGGAAGAACTACTCCCTCATCATCATGGGAATCAGCAACGGTGATGGAGATGGTGGTGGCGATCGATGGAGATGGCTCTGGGGGCACTTCCCCGTCCCGGCAGGGTGCCGGAACAGAGACTTTCTATCCCCCGAATCTCCCCTTCGGTAGTGGCGGCGTTGTGGAACTTTTTGTGGATTTCTGATTTAATCTAGGGTTTATGCATCGAGAGGCTTCTTATAGGCGAACAAGCAAGGTCGATGGGTGGCCAGGGGTCCCACACCACCTGGTGGCGCGGCCAGGGCTAGCCCGCCCCACCACATGGTGTGGTGTAACACCCTCGAATCGGCCCTATGCAGATTTTAGTGCTTCCCGCCAAACATGCATAGAAACGATTCAAGGACGCCCACCAGGCACTTTCGTGCGGGTGGAAAACAAAGTAATATCATTACACAATAGTTCACGATGGAACCCACAGAACATATATGTACAACAACGACTCAACGAGTCAGGAATACAGATATACAATACAAAGATCCAAATCACCTTGAAAACGATACAACATCCGAGTACGGATAAGATGCAAATGGGGCGAAGAGCCCTGAAGAATAACCAATGGTGTCCATAACCCTGCCCAGGCCAAGCCGCAAGGTTAACCCTGCTAACGATGGCGATCTCAAACCTGCTAAAACAAAAGGGGTGCCGACAAAGGGCAAAGGAAAAAGAGGAGCGTCAGTACTGAGGCCAGTACACGACGAGTCTAGAATTCGGCGGCTCTCGCCTACATAGGTATGGTGGACTGAAGCGGCAGCGCAGCATGCACTAAACAATCTATAGAGACTCGATTCAACTGTCGGCTATTAGAGAGGGATAAGAAAGACCTATTCGAAACCACCTGATACTAACACCAATCATACCCATCCTGGTATTCCCCCTCGAGACCAAACGAGGAAGTCAAATCGAGGAACTCACACAGTTGGCAGTTTTATTCATTCCATTATAGTTGAAGCACTTACTAGTCAGATATAGATAGCATGAGTCATCCTGATAGCATAAATAGTGGGCAGTTTTTAGTTAATCATTCAGTTGTAGTTGCAGCACTTACTAGTCAGATACAATTAGCATGTGACATCCCAAACCCAGCAGTTGTTGGCACTTTTATTTCATTCCACTGGAGTTGCGATACTTACTAGGCAGGTATAACATGACACGATACACCCCAGTTCCACCAGTTGTTGGCACTTTTATTATCCATTCCATTGTAGTGAAGCTGATTACTAGTCACATATTAAGTCAAATTTATAGCACTACTTTAGTTATGCTTGTCTATGATCGAGATACTATGCTCCAAGTCGTCCATAACCGCGGACACGGCTTTTAGAAAGATTTACCCTGCAGGGGTGCACAAATAGCAACACACACACGGTCAACCTCGGAAAAACCAAATCAAAACCCAACGAGGCTTTCACGACAAAGCAATCACAGGATTCATAAAAGATTTCAGGGGGCCACCCCAGTAAGCTACCCGCAACGAAGTTGGCTGGCTCCGGAATGGACACAGGGTTTGTGACGACGGTTTTAAACGACTGGGAACCCGAAAGTGCGACTGGGCTTGTCGATACCGCGAAAACGTGGCACGATCCAAAACGGTACAGGTGCTCCACGCACAATCTTAAATAAAGCAGTAAAGCATGGCATAAGTACAGGATAGTAATAAAGCCCCAAACTAGTTTGTGGCCCCAAGAAATAAGAAATGAATCAAGCTCTGGCTAAGGGGGATTCATAGAGTCTCCCGTATGTGGATAGTGCGAATAGTCAAAGAACAGGTATCAAGTACTCGGGGCCTACGGGACACAAGTGGACATGAAAAATCAAATAGCATATATTGCCCACCGGTGCCTCTTTCATTAGTTGTCCTAGCAATTTAATAGTTGTAATTAAAGCCATGATCATCTCCACCATAAACATCTGCCAGCATTCCAACAACTGTGGTACTCGACGACACGAGACCGCACCTGAGCAAGCAACTACGACTCGCAGGGCCAGCTATCTACTAAACAACAGGTATTAGGAGGTGTCCATGGCGATATAGAGGCTGCACGGGATATAACTGGTGCACGGAAACTAAAGCATCGCGACACGGATAGCAATAGATCAATAGGAGGAAATAAAGACTATAAATGCAAAATAGGTAGAAAGGGGAGAGATGCTTGCCTGGGAAACACTGCCGACGGATCATAACCGGAGAACTTGTCGATACTCGCATCAACTCATAAGTCTAATCCGCGAAGAAGCAAACACTAGAACAAACACCGGATGCACTATTTAATACTACGGCAGAAGATCCGGCATGATTATGATATGATGCATGACATGGCAAAGATGCGATGCAATTATGCAATATTAAGCGGAATCGGGGTCCCGACAATTAATTAGATGGTTCATGTTATTTAGATACCCTGCAATTTAAATGTTGTCTTAACAAGGCAAAACATGGTATCGGTTCGCTACACAAATTTAAATGGAGTCCGGAATAAGACAAAAGTATCCCGTATATTGACTCCATATTTAATTATGAGGTGAATCGGCATAATGCTCCTAAACCACAGACAAGTATGCATGCATGAACAATTTAATATGCGACAGTTGGTAATGTCATATTATAAAAATAGGGGCTTAGGGTCACACATCTGGGTTCGGAAGATCTTGGTTTGGTCTTCGGGTTCGTCGGGATCGAGGTCTTCGGATTCCGAGATCGATCTTCGGGGTTCGACAGGACCGAACTTCGAGGTTTTGGATCCGTGAGGAGAACTTGATGTCCCATGAAGGAGAACTTGATGTCCCATGAAGGAGAACTTGGGTTCCGATGGCTTCAAGGATTGGTTGCGAACAACACCCAAATGCGGAGGTCTTGATAGCGAATGGTTCTCGGGAAGATCTTGGTAGGGTGGAACTCCAGAGGCCATCATCCCCAAAGAGGCGTTGCAGAACATGTTGCAGAACTTGCTAGTCGCAGAAACGTGTGTCGATGTTGCCTGATTGCAGTAGAGCGGGCATTCGCAGATCCCAAGGTCAACAGCAGGTAGTACAAGCCAAGCCACAGATTAACCGCACCGAACACCAAAATAACTGGCGCGGTGCATGCGTGCGTGACCAGAAGAAGGCGACGCCTGCCTCTCGCGATGGGAGCACGGCTGCAGAAGGGCGGCCGGCATCCGTTCGGGGAGGAGCTCGGTGGCCATGGCGAGGCGACATCGGAACGGAGAGGGTGCGACGGGGTGGAGGTCGTGGCGCCGGGAAGGGGCGCAGTCGGCAGGATGCGAGGTGCAGGTGACGCGGTGAGATCCAGCGGTCCAATGCTAGATAGAGGGAGGCGCTGCCGAGGCGGTGATGTCGACGGTGGCCGTGCAGAGCCCGAAGGACGGAGCAGAGGAGGAGGAGGGGCTTCGTGGTGGCGACCTACAGCCGGCCAGAGAGGTGGCCACTGGCGGTGCTGCATAGGAGGAGGGTGGTCCGGGCATCACGGGCAGACAGGGACGAGTGGCGATGCGGCGCCGGCATGTCACGTTTGCACGGAAGGAGGGGACATCGTCGACGACGGCCTGTAGATGCGGGCCGGCGGTAGGCAGGAGGAATGTGGCCGGGGATGTAGGGAGGAGCGCCGATGGCGGAGCAGCACCGGAGAGGGAGGGTCGCTGGCAGGGCACCGCGGACGAGCTTAGGCTCGACGATGGTGAAGCTCAACGGTGGCGGGGCAGAGGCGCGACGCCGGGGGAGATCGTGAGCAGCGGCGGCCTGCTCGGGTCCTGGTGGCGGTGCTCCAAGGCCAGAGGGCGAGGCGGGGCTGGGTCTAACGGGCGTGAGGGGCGATGGGATCGAGAGAATGGGGGTCACGGTGTGGGGCCGGCCTCACGTCAATCGCGTGCGGGATGTCAGTCATGGTGGGGCTAGTCGCGGGGTAGGTGGTTGGCGCCGATGGGATCGATCGATCCTAGGGGTGGGGTGCGCGTGGGATGGGGTAGGTGGTGATCGGGATTGGGCCCAGGTGGTGGGGCTGGGCGACGGGAGTGGTGGTGGTGAGGCGGGAGCAGCAGGCGGGAGGCGGGAAAAGTAGGTGGGGATGCGCGCAGGTGGCAGCTGGGAGGGAAAAAGGAGGTGGCATGTGGGAGTAGGTGGTAGGCAGGGTAAGGGAATTAGGGCTAGGGTTTGGTTGTTTTTGGGTTGGGTCGGGGTAGTAGTTGGCTAGCTGGGCCACTGGCTTGGCTGGCTGGCTCCCCCTAACAAAAATAGTGCTTATTTTGTTTGTTCATTTATTTTTATACAAAAGACTTTTGCAAATAGTTTTTAGATAAATAAAATATCCGGGAGAGACCGGGGTTTTGATTTGAATAAAGACGAGGGATATTTTAGAAAACAAAACTAGGCTTTTAGAAAATAGTTTTAGACAAAACATCTGCATGATGATGACGATGCTCAAATGCAATGTGGCATGACATGAGCATGTGGTCATGATGATGCACAAAACAAAAACACAGCGATTTTCTAGTAGTGGTTTTACTAGGGTGCTATAATTCGACACCACTAACAATGGATCTCGCCCTCGAGATTCGCCTCATGGTACCGGGAAGAAGGTCGACGATCTAAGTCTTCTCGCTTAGTCTAGATCCTTGCGACACCACTAACAAAGATTCTTGTTCCATCTTGAAATTGGCGACACCACCAACAAGGGATCGTTGCTCACGTTTGTTGAGAGGATACTCCGAAGAAACAAAGATGAAGATAAAGGTATCGAAAGGTAAGCCCACCTTTAACTTCTGTGGAAGGAGTAAAATTGCTTGATCCACTGATCCAATATACAAGAGCGAATGATAAGAGTAGTGGTATGGTAGCTACTCCATCCTGCACTTAAAGCATTACTCTGTACATGAACAAAGGAATCGTGCAACCAACTCTCGGAGTTCATACTGAAGATCTCGACAAGCAATGTTCGGAACAAAGGAGTGATGCAGGCTCTGCATCAGATCTGGCGTAGATGATGTCGTCACGTCGGAAAACACCGGAAGGCACAAACAAGGAACAAAGAATGGCACCACAGATAAAGGATCACTCAGATAGCATGAAGTCAGGAGGTAGAAACACCGTTACCAAAGGAGGAGGCAAAACCCTGAAGGTACGACGGAAACCCAACCACGAGAAACCCTGGACTTAAAGAAAGGATAAGAGGGTAGAATCAAAACACGCAGAGGTAAGAGGAGAACAGTAGAGGGGTAAGGAGTAAAATCAGACCTAATCAGATCTATCCAACCGATTTTGCAAAATAGTTTTGACACTCTACTTTGACTGTTAGCTAGGTTATCCTACAGGCTGGACCAGTGGGGTATCACAACTGCTGAGCTCTGATACCACTCTGTAACACCCTTGAATCGGCCCTATGCAGATTTTAGCGCTTCCCGCCAAACACGCATAGAAACGATTCAAGGACTCCCACCAGGCACTTGCATGCGGGTGGAAAACGAAGTAATATCATTACACAATAGTTCACGATGGAACCCACAGAACATATATGTACAACAACGACTCAACGAGTCAGGAATACAGATATACAATACAAAGATCCAAATCACCTTGAAAACGATACAACATCCGAGTACGGATAAGATGCAAATGGGGCTAAGAGCCCTGAAGAATAACCAATGGCGTCCATAACCCTGCTCAGGCCAAGCCGGAAAGTTAACCCTGCTAACGAAGGCGATCTCAAACCTGCTAAAACAAAAGGGGTGCCGACAAAGGGCAAAGTAAAAAGAGGAGCGTCAGTACTGAGGCCAGTACACGGCGAGTCTAGAATTCGGCGGCTCTCGCCTACATAGGTATGGTGGACTGAAGCGGCAGCGCATCATGCACTAAACAATCTATAGAGACTTGATTCAACTGTCGGCTATTAGAGAGGGATAAGAAAGACCTATTCGAAACCACCTGATACTAACACCAATCATACCCATCCTGGTATTCCCCCTCGAGACCAAATGAGGAAGTCAAATCGAGGAACTCACACAGTTGGCAGTTTTATTCATTCCATTATAGTTGAAGCACTTACTAGTCAGATATAGATAGCATGAGTCATCCTGATAGCATAAATAGTGGGCAGTTTTTAGTTAATCATTCAGTTGTAGTTGCAGCACTTACTAGTCAGATACAATTAGCATGTGACATCCCAAACCCAGCAGTTGTTGGCACTTTTATTTCATTCCACTTGAGTTGCGATACTTACTAGGCAGGTATAACATGACACGATACACCCCAGTTCCACCAGTTGTTGGCACTTTTATTATCCATTCCATTGTAGTGAAGCTGATTACTAGTCACATATTAAGTCAAATTTATAGCACTACTTTAGTTATGCTTGTCTATGATCGAGATACTGTGCTCCAAGTCGTCCATAACCGCGGACACGGTTTTCAGAAAGATTTACCCTGCAGGGGTGCACAAATAGCAACACACACACGATCAACCTCGGAAAAAACAAATCAAAACCCAACGAGGCTTTCACGACAAAGCAATCATAGGATTCATAAAATATTTCAGGGGGCCACCCCACTAAGCTACCCGCAACGAAGTTGGCCAGCTCCAGAACAGACCCAGGGTTTGTGACGACGGCTATAAACGACTGGGAACCCGAAAGTGTGACTGGGCTTGTCGATACCGCGAAAATGTGACACGATCCAAAACAGTACAGGTGCTCCACGCACAATCTTAAATAAAGCAGTAAAGCATGGCATAAGTACAGGATAGTAATAAATCCCCAAACTAGTTTGTGGCCCCAAGAAATAAGAAATGAATCAAGCTCTGGCTAAGGAGGATTCATAGAGTCTCCCGTATGTGGATAGCGCGAATAGTCAAGGAACAGGTATCAAGTACTCGGGGCCTACGGGACACAAGTGGACATGAAAAATCAAATAGCATATATTGCCCACCGGTGCCTCTTTCATTAGTTGTCCTAGCAATTTAATAGTTGTAATTAAAGCCATGATCATCTCCACCATAAACATTTGCCAGCATTCCAACAACTGTGGTACTCGACAACACGAGACTGCACCTGAGCAAGCAACTACGACTCGCAGGGCCAGCTATCTACCAAACAACAGGTATTAGGAGGTGTCCATGGAAATATAGAGGCTGCACGGGGTATAACTGGTGCACGGAATCTAAAGCATCACGACACGGATAGCAATAGATCAACAAGAGGAAATAAAGACTATAAATGCAAAATAGGTAGAAGGGGGAGAGATGCTCACCTGGGAAACACTGCCGACGGATCATATCCGGAGAACTTGTCGATACTCGCATCAACTCATCGGCCTAATCCGTGACGAAGCAAACACTAGAACAAACACCAGATGCACTATTTAATACTACGGCAGAAGATCCGGCATGATTATGATATGATGCATGACATGGCAAAGAAGCGATGCAATTAGGCAATATTAAGCGGAATCGGGGCCCCGACAATTAATTAGATGGTTCATGTTATTTAGATACCCCGCAATTTAAATGTTGTCTTAACAAGGCAAAACATGGTATCGGTTCGCTACACAAATTTAAACGGAGTCCGGAATAAGACAAAAGTATCCCGCATATTGACTCCATATTTAATTATGAGGTGAATCGGCATAATGCCCCCAAACCACAGACAAGTATGCATGCATGAACAATTTAATATGCGACAGTTGGTAATGTCATATTATAAAAATAGGGGCTTAGGGTCACACATCTGGGTTCAGAAGATCTTGGGTTGGTCTTCGGGTTCGTTAGGACCGAGGTCGTCGGATTCCGAGATTGATCTTCGGGGTTCGACAGGATCGGACTTCGAGGTTTTGGATCCGTGAGGAGAACTTGATGTCCCATGAAGGAGAACTTGACGTCCAAGAGGAAGAACTTGGGTTCCGATGGCTTCAAGGATCGGTTGCGAACAACACCCAAACGCGGAGGTCTTGATAGCGAATGGTTCTCGGGAAGATCTTGGTAGGGTGGAACTCCAGAGGCCATCATCCCCAAAGAGGCGTTGCAGAACATGTTGTAGAACTTGCTAGTCGCAGAAACATGTGTCGATGTTGCCTGATTGCAGTAGAGCGGGCATTCGTAGATCCCAAGGTCAACAGCAGGTAGTACAAGCCAAGCCACAGATTAACCGCACCGAACACCAAAATAACTGGCGTGGTGCACGCATGCGTGACCAGAAGAAGGCGACGCTTGCCTCCCGCGATGGGAGCGCGGCTGTAGAAGGGCAGCTGACATCCGTTTGGGGAGAAGCTCGGCGGCCATGGCGGGGCGACATCAGAATGGAGAGGGCGCAACGGGGTGGAGGTCGAGGCGCCGGGAAGGGGCGATGTCGGCAGGATGCGCGGTGCAGGCGACGCGGTGAGATCCAGCGGTCCAACCCTGGATAGAGGGAGGCGCTGCCGAGGCGGTGATGTCGAGGCGGCCGTGCAGAGCCCGAAGGATGGAGTAGAGGAGGAGGGGCTTCGTGGCAGCGACCTGCAGCCGGCCAGAGAGGTGGCCACTGGCGGCGCTGTGTAGGAGGAGGGTGGTCCGGGCATCACAGGCAGACAGGGACGAGAGGCGATGCTGCTCCGGCATGCCGCGTTCGCGCGGAAGGAGGGGACATCGTCGACGACAGCCTATGGAGGCGGGCCGGCGGTAGGCAGGGGGAACGGGACCGGGGATGTAGGGAGGAGCATCGGCGGCGGAGCAGCGCCGGAGAGGGAGGGTCGCTGGCAGGGCACCGCGAACGAGCTTGGGCTCGACGACGGTGAAGCTCAACGGTGGCGGGGCAGAGGCGCGACGCCGGGGGAGATCGTGAGCAGCAGCGGCCTGCTCGGGTCCTAGTGGCGGCTCTCCAAGGCCAGAGGGCGAGGCGGGGCTAGGTCTGACGGGCGCGAGGGGCGATGGGATCGAGAGAACGGGGGTCACGGGGTGGGGCCGGCCTCGCGTCAATCGCGTGCGGGATGTCGGTCGTGGTGGGGCTAGCCGCGGGGTAGGTGGTTGGCGCCGATGGGATCGATCGATCCTAGGGGTGGGGTGCACGTGGGATGGGGTAGGTGGCGATCGGGATTGGGCCCAGGTGGTGGGGCCGGGCGACGGGAGTGGTGGTGGTGAGGCGGGAGCAGCAGGCGGGAGGCGGGAAAAGGAGGTGGGGATGCGCGCAGGTGGCGGCTGGGAGGGAAAAATGAGGTGGCAGGTGGGAGTAGGTGGTAGGCGGGGTGAGGGAATTAGGGCTAGGGTTTGGTTGTTTTTGGGTTGGGTTGGGGTAGTAGCTGGCTAGCTGGGCCACTGGCCTAGCTGCCTGGCTCCCCCTAACAAAAATAGTGCTTATTTTATTTGTTCATTTATTTTTATACAAAAGACTTTTGCAAATAGTTTTAGATAAATAAAATATCCAGGAGAGACCGGGGTTTTGATTTGAATAAAGACGGGTGATATTTTAGAAAACAAAACTAGGCTTTTAGAAAATAGTTTTAGACAAAACATCTGCATGATGATGACGATGCTCAAATGCAATGTGGCATGATGACATGAGCATGTGGTCATGATGATGCACAAAACAAAAACACAGTGATTTTCTAGTAGTGGTTTTACCGGGGTGCTACATGTGGCCACCCTGTGGCCCCTCTCCGTCTCGTCTTCTGGCTCCGTGAGTCTTCCGGTAAAATATCGACTTTGGCTTTTGTCTGGTCCAATTTCGAGAATATTCATTTTCTGAATTTTCTGGAACCAAAAACAGAAGAAAACAGGCAACTGGCACCGTGGCATCTTGTTAATAGGTTAGTCCAAGAAAGTGTATAGAAACACTCCAAAGTGTGGACAAAACATAAGAAAGTAGATATAAAACAAGCATGGAACATCAAAAATTATAGATACGTTTGCAACGTACCAATTTCCACCATGATTAGGCATGGATTAGACCGGCGGCCCAGGCGTTTCTCTAACACACATACATAACTCCATGGACTTACAAGCTCCCCTTTCATTTTACACCGATGACATCCATAAAAAAAGAGCATGATATCAACTAGGTACAAAGTACCAGTGCAATGTTGAAAGCATTCCCCATGACAGCATGGTTCTGCTAATTCACAATTTACAAAGCGCAAGCATATACGCAACATAGATGGGCACAATGGTTCAAGTTTATTAAATACAAGAAAGTAAAGTGTGCCATCAAGTTCGTGAGAGCTTTAATTACTAATTTTAACATAACAAGTTTAATTTGGAAGGTAGATCAACATGAATTTACTTGGAATAGCTATAATGCTAATAGGTAGGTATGGTGGACAGAAATGGCATAGGTTTTGGTTTAAGGATTGGATGCACGAGAAGCATTCCCTCTCAGTATAGGTTTTTGGCTAGCAAGGCTGGGTAGCAAGCATAAGAGTTGAAGGAAACAAACAAACATACAAGTGATAAAAACAAACATGCAATCTTCCTTGGAAGCACAAAAGATCTTAACTAGAGAATACTAAACTTATGAGCAAATCAAGAAAGAAAGATGATGAAATTATATTTCTTTCAGAGTACTTTTATCTTTTTCATTCAACTCTCAAAATAGTACTGCTACTGACCGTGCCAGGTTTGCCAAACCAACTAAATTAACTCAATGATCCCAAAGTGATACCAATACTGATGACAAGATCAATCATATAACCATGAATTGAAAACTAATATAAGATATGCAAAAGAGTAAATGATAGAACTTCTCATTAATATTCCATAACGGCAACTCACACCAAGGGATACATAGATATCTAACGAGAGGGGGGACACTTCCACAATGCAAACCATCCTACATGATAACTTCTCTATTCATGATATGACTCTACTAAAAAGGTAAAAAGATAGAAGATAGTGATGTGATACCGCGGCACTCCCCCAAGCTTGGAACAAACCAAGGGGATGCCAAAAACTGATGACGAATTACTCCTTCCGTGGTGATGGTATTCTCTCGATGAGTGCGAGGAAATCTTCCAGCATATTGCGAAGCCTATTATTCTCCTCTTGAAGCATATCCTCCTTCCTCCTCAAGACTCGGTACTTGTCGCAGAACTCATTAGTTACTCGTAGAGCTTCCACCCCTGCAGGGAAGGAACCGAGATCTAGAGGGGGAGGTATCAACCCCTTCATGCCTGCTGTCATGTCCTTTACTTCCTCCCCGAAGTTCCGATCCATGTCTTCGCACCTAGTTGCAATCCTTCCTTGTTCCACCCATCCCACGAGAGTCTCCTGTTTGAGATTGCGATGGAGTTCGCGACGGCGTCGCAGCTCGTGATCCTTTGAAGATGAACCCTTGAACGACGTCTGAACAAAATAGATCGAAATGAAAACACAACGAGAACACGATATACGAACCTCGGGGGATCCGGGGGATTATATATTACGAAGTTTTACAATAAAAGGAAGGTACTGGGAGAAAACGGGTCGGAGACGGAGTCCGGGGCGGCCACACCACCTGCTGGCGTGGCCAGGGGTGCCCGCGCCAGGGGTTTGTGTGATCCACCCTGCCTCTGTTTCTGTCTCTCTTTCGCTTTGCTGCTTTCGTTGTTGGATGAAAACTCCAAAAATATAACTGGACAGAATTTTCGCAGAACTTTCCTTACCAGAACTGTTACCTATTCGAAAACGGACTCTGCAGGTCTCTAAACTTGGCATGTAGTAGATTCTTTCCGAGTCACCGCTTGAATAACATCAATATATTCATCTTCATACTCATATTGCTTGAGTCATGAAACCTTTCACTATCTCATTACACCATTTTCTCTAATAACCTGGAAATTTCTTTCACACGAAACTTCACACAATTCTCATTAGCAACCTTAGTTTGAGCGATGTAATAAACCTTTTAGGTTCAATTTCAACTAAAGTCCATCAAAACATAAGCTATTGTAGCAACTCCTTCCGAAAACCCAAAAATAATTGAAAAAGGAAATCGACTTAAGAAGCAAATGCAAGAGTGGCAAAAATCTGTCAAAACAGACCAGTGGGTAAAGATCATTTTTTCGAAAATCTTTTGTTGCTCAAATAAAAAAGTGCAAAACTAACGAAAGTTAAATAATAACTTGGGGTAGAAGCACAAAAAAATTATAGCTCAATCCGACATAAAGAGATCTCTCATGAATTTTTACGGTGAAGCACAAAAATCTGTTTCGGGAGAGCATCTTCCCCAAATCTTACTTCTCTCTCATTAGAGGTTGATCTTGACACAAAAACCAAAAAAAGGATAGGGAGAGGTTATTACCAAAGTAATAACTTCCAAGACTCAAAGAAACAAAAACAAACTGAAAGCAAGAATATATTGGGTTGTCTCCCAAAAAGCTCTTTCTTTATAGCCATTAAGATGGGCATGATAATTTCAATGATGCTCACATAAGAATGTGAATTGCAGTGAAAGAGAGCATTAAGAAGCAAAAATATACATGTTTAAGTATAACCCACTTCCTATGCAAGGGAATTTTGTAAACAAACAAGTTGTTGAAACCAGAGGCTAGTAGCATAGGAAGGCAAAACAAGTGCAACATAAAAACTTTCAGCATAAAATGAGGAAACTT
Source organism: Avena eriantha (assembly GCA_910589775.1). Taxonomy (NCBI): domain Eukaryota; kingdom Viridiplantae; phylum Streptophyta; class Magnoliopsida; order Poales; family Poaceae; genus Avena; species Avena eriantha. The sequence goes on along the minus strand of OU342745.1, from coordinate 531,051,825 downwards.
AATATTATTCAGATGCATTAGAATAGTCTTTCCTCTCTCATAATAACCTTTAGTATCATGCATAAATTTAGCGATATAACTATTGCAAGAACCATTGTTGCAATGATCACTTATCCTAATAGAAAACACAGGGACACTAGCTCTCATAACACTACTTTGTGAAACAATATTAGGGATATCCTTACAAAGGATAGTGTGTCCATCTTCTACATATTTAGTGACAAAGTCTTTCACATTTGCTATTATAGGTTCATCATCCATTTGTTTATCAGGTTCAACAGCTTTATTTGTACTTTCATTAACCATACTAGCTATCATAGAATGTTCCTTTACTTTAACTGGGAAAGGTATTTTCTCAATATAAGGTTCAGGTAAAACATGATTAGCAGTATAAACTTCAGTATTTCTTGCAGGAACACACTTAGCAACATATTTATATGGTTCATGATACTTATTCCACTTCTTTTTAGGGACTTCAATGTACAAAGCAACAACCTTAAAATAAGTTGCAATAGCTTGAGAATCAAGACCATAAGCATTTTTAATATTTTGAAAGTCATCAGTTCCCATAAAAGATTCAATGCATTCATAATCATAATTTATACCTAACTTTCTTCCTTTGTCATTCTCCCATGCTTCAACATTGTCGTGAATACGGTCTAGAAGATCCCATTTAGCTTCTTCTTCCATGCGTGTAAATGACCCAGCACAAGAAGCATCCAATAAATCCTTATCATGAAGAGAAAGCCTTACATAAAAGTTATTGATAATAATATTGTGAGGGAGCTCATGAATGGGATATTTGAGCGTTAGTAACTTCAATCTCCCCCAAGCTTGAGCTGTACTCTCTCCATCAAGAGGCCAAAAGTTGTATATTTGATTCCGATCTTTATGAATCTCACTAGGGGGATAAAATTTTGAATAAAGAGAGGCACTATTTCCTCCCATTCAAGAGCTTGACCATTCTTTAGCAGCTTATACCATTATTTAGCTCTTCCTTTCAGTGATAATGAGAATAACTTCTTCTTGACTTGATTTGTTGTAATACCTGCACACTTAAAAAACCCGCATAATTCGTGTATAAAGAGCAAATGATCACCGGGATGGACAGTTCCATCTCCAACATAATAATTATCCATAACACGATCAATAATTTTTGTAGGTATTTTAAAAGTATCATTCTCAGCAGGTGATGGTTCATCTACTACCTTAGCAGTGGTAGTAGCATTACGAAATAAGAAACTCAGTGAATTTTCCATAATGAAAATAAAGCAACTAACAGAAATAAACAATACTCACAGTGGAAGTTTCCTTTACCAGTTCCACTCTCCAATAGCGCTTCACTCCCTGGCAACGGTGCCAGAAAATAGTCTTGATGACCCACAAGTATAGGGGTGTATCGCAGTATTTTTGATAAGTAAGAGTGTCGAACCCAACGAGGAGCAGAAGGTGCTAGCGAGTGGCTAGGTGCAGGAATTCTCTGTAAATACTTAGCAAACGAATTTTTAGGGGGTTTTGATAGTGCAGGTAAATAAAGTATGAGTAAATAAAAGACAATAAGAATAAATGCAGCAAGTGGCGCAATCCTTTCTTTAGCAAAGGACAAGCCGGTTGTATTACTTAAGATGACCAAATGTTCTCGAGGACACATGTGAATATCATCAAGTGCTTTCGCTTCATATAGTTGATTAATCTTCTTTAGTTTGCTAAGTGTTGTGTGGGTGAACCTGTGCTAATGTACCGACCTTCCTAGGACTAATACATACTTGCGATTATACCCCTTGCAAGCATCCGCAAGGACAAGAAAGTAATTAAGGTAGAAATCTAAACACAGCTTTAAACTCTAAGACCCTGACGTCCCTTGTGCAAAGGTTTCCTTACAGGGGTTCAGGTTTCTATCACTCCGGCAACCCCTACGATTAGTAGCCAAATACACAATGCATTCCCCTAGGCCCATATAGGTGAAGTGTCATGTAGTCGACATTCACATGACACCACTAGAAGAAATACACCACAACTTAAATATCAAACCATTGAATCTTTCTCAACACAATTCCACTACTAACAACATGACTTCTCCCATGTCCTCAGGAACAAAACGAACTACTCACAAGACATCATATGGATCATGATCAGAGATGAAATAATGATGTGTAACAATCTAAACATAAACAATAATTCAATGGTTCAGTCAATAATATCAACTACAAAGAGTAATCAACACCGGGAAAGTTTCCCCTAAGAACTATGCAATATTCAACCCAATTGTTATAGTGGTATGGAGTGGAGATGCTGGTGGTGATGGAGATGATGATGATGCTCCCGATGAAGTCCAGCTTGATGGTGGTGTTGACAGCGATGATCTCCCCTCTCCGGGAAGGAATTCCCCCGGCAGAATTCTGTCTGCCGGAGAGATCTTTCTCTCTCGGTGTTTTCCGCCCTGCAGAGGCGGCGGAATCTTTCTGTGGTCGCTCCCCTAGTCTTAGGGTTTTGGGAGGATAATATACGCCAGAGGGGAGAGTCAGGAGTGGACCAGGGCGGCCACACCACCTGGTGGCGCAACCTAGGGTGGCCCGTGCCAGGGGGTGGTGTGGGCCCCATGTGGCCCATCTCCACTTCCCCTTCTGGCAATCTTCGTCTTCTGGAAAAATAGAATTTTCCATGTATTTTCCCAGATTTTCTGATCTTCGCGAATTTTGCCTCCAAACAACACCTTTTCCATCAGAATCCTGATTGCAGCGGTCCATGCTCCAAAAGTCATCAACCATGCAAAATAGATGAAATAACATAAGTATCATCTCTTAATATGAAATAACATAAGTATCATAACAGTAAATTATGATATATAATAGTGATGCAAAATGGACGTATCAACTCCCCCAAGCTTAGACTACGCTTGTCCCCAAGCGAAACTAAACTCAAGAAACATGACCTCTGGTTTATGGAGTGAAGAGTCGATAAAAGAATACAGACAAGAAGCATCACATTCATCAATACATAAATCATAATAGAAGACAACTCACTATTATATAACTTAACTTGCAATAGGTAAAGGAAACACAATAAGATACATAAAGTAAATCACAATTGGTAATGGACAACTTAGCTCTTGGTCGAAGAATAGTTGACAATTTGCAAGAGTTCACAAATAACCTGTCTCTTCCATGTGTATGGGATCAATGTGAGGCTTGATTTCAAGATATAGAGAATATGATATCACACTTATACTTGATCCAATATCACATAGACCATCAAAACATGAAGATCCAATAGCACATGATATAATAGGTTTACCAACCTTGGTGGTGTTACCTTGAATTACCTTGGTGGAATCTTCACATAAATAAACATCACGAGGAGTTTCTTCATTTAGTTCTTTGATGGACAAAATTTTATGCTGAACTTCAATTTCTTCATATGGTTCACTACATTTTCTAGCACTCTTGTTTGCAACAGTAGTGAGTAAATTTTCCTTCACCCTGCTTGGATATGGAGGAGTTTCAATGTAATCTTCAATTTTGGAAGATGATACTTGATTAACCTGTTTCATAACTTTAGGAACAATTGTAGAATATTTCAAAGGCTCGGTATCAACATCAAATCCTTTCTTAGGAACATTAAGATGGTTAGCAAAAGATTTAGTAACTTCTACTAAAACATGAGGATCAAGGCCAAACCTGTTACTTAGTTCTTTAACAATATAGTAGTAGATAAATTCTCTACACATGAATATTCATATTCAAAACAAGGTTCGTGATGGGGTTCGTTGCATAGAAAAAATTCCTACGATTGCAACCACCAAGATCATATCTAGGAGATACATGTAATGGTTTCAGATGGACTCACGCTCGAAGACCATAACGCGGGATAACATTCCCGCAAACAAACATGTATGATGTAGAGTGTACATGACCGTCCTCAAGCACGTGCAGACGATCGTCGCCACAAAAGGGTAGCGCCTCTTTAATCGGTCACACATACGGTGTGCCGACGACTCCCAAACCCTCGCTCCAGCCGGGTAGCGGAAGTAGTGGATCAATGGGAACTCTGCCAACACTATAACATGGTGGTGGAGAAGATCTTGAGCAGGGCTTCACCTAAGCACCTCGCTCGTGGCAATGGACAAGCTAGCAAGGGGAGGAAGATGCCAACCAAAGGGCATATGAGAGGAGGGGATGAGTGTGTGAGAGAGAGAGGAGGAGGAGATGACCTTTTATAGGGGAGGGGAGGTTGCCCCAAGGGGTGATCATGCCCTAAGAGGTGCCCCGACCTCTCCCCTCATCACGTGGGTGGATTCTCCACTCACATAAATCATCTCCACTCAAACCTCCACTCACTTGCATTAATTTTCCACCAAAATTAATGCCATCTCTCATAATTCTCCACTCACTTGGTTTAATGCCACTCAATTTAATAAACATTTCATTTAATGAGTACTTCATTTAATGAACACATTAACATTTTATCCCCTTGCAATATTCCTATACACCAAAACTATTTTGGCAGTTTTTATCAGAACAATTCCTGCACTATCCAATATTTTCTCTAGTGTTCCCTATCCACTCAAATGCATCGAATAACCTTAAGTGTGTCTCCCTGCGGGTTCGAGAACTATTTAGACATGATCGAGACTTTCTCCGATCAATAATCATTAGCGGGATCTGGAGATCCATAATGACTTCCACTAGTTCCACAAAAATCCAATGATCGTCTGAACCTTTTTTGCTGTAATCAAATTATTTTTGTCTCGTGATATTTTACTTGTCCGAGATCCGATCACTCGGTATCATCCATCCCTTGTTTAATCTCATTCCTGACAAGTACTCTTTTTCTCATTCCTGTGATATAACGTTCTAGTGATCAAATCACTTGCTTGCAAGCTATGTCAATGTGATATCACCGAGAGGGCCCTAAGTATATCTCTTCGTCATCTGGATGGGAAATCCCACTCTTGATCCACGATTCTCAACTAACACTTTCCAAGTAGCCGACGACACCTTTACAATCACCCTGTTACGGTGTGATGTTTGATGGAATCAAAGTACCTTTCCGATGAAAGTGATTGACATGATCTCGTGATCTAAGGACATTGAGTTACTACGAATGTGATAGCAATATAAAATTGAGGACATGATCGTATTTCTACATCTACTTCGGGTGACTGTTCATCATATCATTCTCTAATGATATGACCCTGTTATTAACAACATCAATTATTCACGATCAGGAAACTTGTGATTATAAGTTAATCAACAAGCTAGTATTAAGTGAGGCATTACTAGGAACCTTTTCTTTTGTTTATAAATCACGCATATATTAATGTTTCCGGTTAACACAATTATAGCATGAGAAATAATCATGTATCATAAACATGGAATAAGATAATAACCACTTTATTATTGCCTCTCGGGCATATTGCTTTCAGTTCGTTGCCTTTATCAAGATCCCAAGCATCAATATTTTTCGAAACAGTATCCAATAAGTCCCATGCTTCTTTTTGAGTTCTATTAGTGAAACATCCTTCAGAGGAATTATCCAGAAAATTCCTTAGATGCCGAGGTAATCTCACATAGAAGTTGATTAATATAATTCTTTCAGGAATACCATGACAAGGATTCTTACGAATGAGTTCATTCAATCTCCCCCGAGCTTGAGAAATACTTTCTCCAAAATGAGGCAAAAAGTTATAAATATTACAATGATCATCATAAGCTTCTTTAGAAGTATAATACTTGAGATACAAAGCCTTCCTCAGATATTCCCAATGAAGGCAGTATTTATCATCCAGATATCTAAACCATATGCGAGCATTACCACAAAGAGATAAATATAATAACTTCCTTTTCACTTCATCATGAGGAATACCAGCAAGTTTAAATGGATAACATAGATCTTCAATGGCATGTAAATGCCCCATAGCAGTTTGGCTTCCATCCCCTGCAAAAGTTAGTTCCACAGACTTTTTGGCAATACCAATAGGGATTTGATACGCCAGTTTTGGTTCAGGAGGTTTTTCAATCTTGTTCAAGTTTCCTTACCAAATAACTTACCAATAGCGTGACACTCATCGACAACGACGCCAGAAAAGTGTCTTTATGGCTCCCAAGTGCAGGAGATCAATTGTAGTACTTTTCAATAAGAAAGGTTGTCAAACCCACGAGGAGGTGAAGATATTGGTTAGTAAGTAGTTTTGGATTTGTAGTTTGTAGTAAAATAAAGTATTGAAAGTAAATAACAACAAGTAAATTCTATCAATGAGAGAAACCCAATCCTATATTCATCAAGAGGACAAACTCAAGTGTGTGTGAACTTATATGTGACAAGCATTCCTGAGGGCGGTAGGGATTTACTTAGCATTTAAATTTCTACACAACATGGTGAATAACTTGTCAAGTTTCATTCCTTTAGAGCAGAGCCTAAATTAGGTGCAACCATAGATATGAGAAAATACACCCCTTATGATGGGTCCTAGAGCCATTTTCATGAGGAAGTATAGGAACCATTAAGACATAAATGTCCCACCATAGCATTTAGTTCATTGGTCCCCGACATAAATCCCTCTAATGCAACTCAAAGTATTGGAAAATGGTTTCTATCATTCCGTCCCTTCCAACCCTCATTGTCGAGGGGTAATCTTAGCAATGCCCATGGTGATGGACTTGGGGTTTCACGGAAAAGAGAATGCTAGGGATTTCGTCAGATGTCAGGAAAACAATGAAGACAAAGTCGCCTAAATATTGGGGAAAAACTCTATTACAAGTTGTCCTCTAGATTTTTGTACCCTCGCTTGGGCTTTTCCCACCCTATATATAATAGGCCGGGTCTCAAAGTTGTATGCAGATAGGTTTCATACATGCGCTATTACAATACCAACATAATGTCGGTTCATAGTTTCCTTCCTAATACAATTAAAAGTCTCTGTCGGTTGCTTCCTTGGGCTGTTTATCTGGAATCCTTATGGGCTGCAGGCCTTTTACCCAATGTAGGGCAGCGAATAATGAGCATCCGAGTAATCAGTAGCCCCCGAGACTCTACCTAAATCCACAGTTTTTAGGTTGAGTCTCAAAGTTTTCTTTCTTGTTTCTTTTATTCTGTTTGATTTTGTAGGGATTTTGGTACAACGAGTCTAATGCTTCCGACGGATCAGGAATCAGTTAATTGCTCTTGGGCAAAAACAAGGTTGACCTACATCAGACTCATGTCCCCAGGCTTGAATCCAGAATTTGTAACTGGTGTAATTCAGTTCGAGCCGCTGAGGTCGTATCGAATACTGAATTCTAGTTTTTATTTTATCGGGTACCCAACGCGTCCGTCGGGATTTTACATCATATCGTTGATACGGATATTTAATGGCAGAGCACATTCTTGTGCGATTACCAAGCCACACAGGACGAATCCTAGGGTCTTACCTTCATGTTTCTGAACACGGCATTCGGATTTTTTGTCACGTCTTAGCGAGATCTGAGGTTTTTAGACTTTTTTTTGTCAGGTGCCCTATTGGGCTGCCACTCTTTTTTGTCGGGTGCCCTACTAGGCCGCCACTCTTTTTGATTATATCAGATTATTTTATACAATCTCCCGATAGGAATAACACTTTCTTGAGGATACACAAGTGTAAAACTCAAAAAGGTTTTAGCTGTTATAAATATACTTCATACACTTCTGAATTTTTTTCGGGTGCGTGACAGCGCTCCCGATAGGAGTAGCCCCTGAGGCTATGTTCGGATGCCTGTATCTGGACATAGGCTCATAATTGCTATTAGCTTGATGGAGAGCATCGATCTTTGGGAAAAAGTATTAAGGCATAAATAACTTATCTCTTTACATATAAGGCAAAAAATCATCGGTACATTATTTCTTTTTTGATCGGATGGCTTTTTAGCCTATGTACTAGACATCTTGGCTTAATAAGCCGAACTGTAACTCTTATCATCTTTGCAAACAATTTCATGCGTAAAAGCGTCGTAGCTGTGCTATGTTCCATGGATTTGAATAATTTACTCCTATCTTCTTATCTTGTAGTCGATATGCTCCTCCAGGAATAACTTCTGTGACGATGTATGGTCCTTCCCATGGCGATTCTATCTTTTCATGACCATCTTGCTTGAGGCAAAGAACTAGGTCCCCCACTGCAAATGACCTAGGTCGCAATCTCTTGCTATGGTAATTGCGCAAGTTTTGTTGGTACATAGTTGCTCTTTGGAGGGCTTCATCTCGTGCTTCATCAAGCGCATCCACATCATCTTTGAGTGCTTCTCTTGATTTCTCTTCATCATATGCAGCTACCCTTGGTGATTCGTGTGATACATCAACTAGAAGCACGACTTCCGCACTGTGGACCAAAAAGAAAGGCGTCTCTTGTGTTGAATTATTTGGAGTTGTATGTAAACTCCATAACACGGATGGAAACTTGTCCACCCATGCTCCCTTACTCTCTCGAGTGGTGCCAGTAATCTCTTTTTGAGTCCAACAGTGACTAGTCCATTGGCTTTTTCGACCTGTCCATTTATTTGCGGGTGAGCTACCGAGGCGTAGCTTATGTTGATGCCTATCTCCTGGCAGTACTCCTTGAACTCATTGGAAGTGAAGTTGGTCTCATTATCCATGATAATGCTATTTGGTACGCCAAACCGAAATACTATGAATTTGATAAAATTCACAGCCAAAGTTCCATCTTAATACGTGATAATGTTGTGCTAAGAAAATCTTTGAAATTATACACATTTGAACTCTTTGAAATCGCACTTAATACGTGATAATGATGTGCTAAGAAATCTTGAGAGATTTGATACATTGCAAATGTATCTATAATTTTTGATGTTCCATGCTTGGTTTTATCCACTTTCTTGTGTTTTGTTCCAACTTTGGAGTACTTTTCATATGATTTCTTGGACTAACCTATTAACAAGAGCCACAGTACCAGCTGCCTATTTTCTGCTATTTTTGGTTCCAGAAAAGTCAAAAAATGAATATTCTCGGAATTGGATGGGACAAAAGCCAAAGTGCCTATTTTTCGGAAGGGATCAAGTGTCAGAATACGAGACGGAGAGGGGCCATAGGGCGGCCACACCACCTGGTCGCGTGGCCAGGCCTGGCCCGCGCCAGGGGGGTGGTGTGGCCAGCCCAGGCACCCCCTCGGCCTCCCCTTCCGACTATAAGATGCCCTCGGGACGTAAACCCTAAGGGCCCGATCAAAAATCCACGAAAGAGTCTGTAGCCGCCGTCATCTCCATCCCTAGATCGGGAGAGATCTGAAGCTCTTCCCAGTACCCTGCCAGAGAGGGGAATTCACCCTGGAGGCCTTCTTTATCACCATGCAAGCCTCCGGTGTGATGCGTGAGTAGTTCATCCTTGGACTATGGATCCATGTAGTAGCTAGATGGCTGGTTCTCCTCCTTTGTGCTTTCATGTCTAGATCTTGTGAGCTTCGTTCATGATCAAGATCATCTATTTGTAATTCTGCATGTTGTGTTTGCGGGGATCCGATGGATATTGAGATGCTATTTTAGATTGATTATTGATTCTATCATGTCTTTGTTATTTGTGATCTTGCATGCTTTTCGTTGTTAGTAGCTATCTTGGCCAAGTAGATGCTAGCAACTCCAAGAGTTAGTATTTATGCTCGATAGTGGATTCATGCCTCTGGTAATCTGGGGAAGTGACAGAAATCTCTAAGGTACTAGATGTGTTGTTGCTACTAGGGAGAAAACAAAAATTCTTTGTTCATAGAACAATCGTATTGTTTACTTTACATGCAGTTCGTAAAGCAATAATCTGTTGCTTGCAACTTAATACTGGAGGGGGTTCGGATGATAACCTGAAGGTGGATTATTAGTCATAGATGCAGTTGGATGGCGGTCTATGTATAATGTTGTAATGCCCAATCAAGTCTCAAAGGAGTCAAGATGATTAGTATATGCATGTATTGCTTTCTCGATGTTTGTCAATTGCCCCACTGTAATTTATTCACCCAGCATGTTATCTATCTTAAGGAGAGCCACCTCTAGTGAACTCTGGATCCCGGTCCTTGTCTTTTACATTCAATCTATAAACTGTTTACTGTTTTGTGTTTACTTGCTGTAAACTTTTACTTCTTTCCATTCGATACGTTTAATCCTTTGTTTTCCGCAAAACACGGTGAGATTGACAACCTCATCGTAAGTTGGGGACAAAGTTTTGTGGTTGTGTTGTGCAAGTCTCCACGTTGCTACTAGCACTGGTAGTGCGCCCTGCCAAAGCTCAGCTAGTAGCACCTTTGGGATGTTCCTTTGCTCCTACTGGTTCGATTAAACCTTGGTTTCATAACTGAGGGAAACTTGCTGATGTGCTCATCATACCTTCCTCTTGGGGTTCCCAACGATCTCTACATCAACACCGCCATCAAGAAATTTTCTAGGCGTCGTGCATTGAGCCATCGAGATTACCATTTCCATGGAGTGAAATATAATGCATAAACTTGCGTATACAAAAATTATACACCTTTGAACTCTTTGAAATCGCACTTAATACTGATAATGTTATGCTAAGAAAATCTTGAGAGATTACCATTTCCATGGAGTGAAATATAATGCATAAACTTGCGTATACAAAATCAATACACCTTTGAACTCTTTGAAATCGCACTCACTTAGGTCATGATAATGTTGTGCTAATAAAATCCTAATCATTTATCATTTCCATGGAGTGGAATGTAATGCATAAACTTGCGTATACGAAAATTATACACATTTGAACTCTTTGAAATCGCACTTAATACGTGATAATATTGTGCTAGGAAAATCTTGAGAGATTATCATTTTCATAGAGTGGAATGTAATGCACAAATTATACACCTTCGAACACGTTCCCTTCAAATTATATTCAAGTTCATTTGTTTATGGAGTTAAAGTACCGGTGGCATACTCGTTATTTTGCATGGATAGAGGGGTGCCCCCGACAGATATAGGGGTTATCCTGTCCGCTAGATCACAGAGGATCAACTGTTGGTGGGCACGATCCATGTGACAACTGTCTCGACCAATCAGAGCATAGCAGCGAAGATGAGCATAGGTGCGAGAGATGGATACAAAGAGAGGAGAAAACTGAGTAGCACTTAAGAACCAAGGGCAAAACTAAGTAGAACTTCAAAACCAAGGGCAAGACTGACAAAGGGATTCAAATAGAAAATAGAAAAGGATTTAAAAATGGAAAATGCGTCTTTTATACAATAAAATACATCTTGGCATACATCAAACTATTTGCAATTGAAATATACACCAGTTTGACAATTATTGTCTCATTCGGACAAACTATTTTTTAGGGAGGGATGTTTTGGGAAGAGGCTTGAGTAGAAAGCCATGAACCTTCATAGATAGTAGGTGATTTGAGAAGTGGTGATTTAGGTTAAAACTTGGTTTATATACATTTATTATGGTGGCAGGTCACATAATAAGACTCCCTGGGTAGATGCCACTGTGTTTTGCTCTTTTTGAATTTTTTCTATATAAAATGACTCAATTAGCTAGCTAAAACCTATTCATTGACTCTCTGTTGACCAGCCACCAGAGGGTAAAACTGAGTATATTGCACACGGTAGTGTTAGTACTGGAGGGTAAAACTGAGTACAACCAAACTGCCAGTGTTACACTCGAGGAAAAAACTGAGTACAACTGAATTGCCAGGGTTAGACACGAGGAAAAAAAGTGACTCACGGTACGCGTGTGCGGTGAACGGGGCGGTAGTAGACACGTGTGGTCGTGCATGGTACAGTAGCATACGTGGTGCACGGTAGTGCAACGAAACACCGCTTCCCTTCTCATTTAATAGAGGCCTCCACACTCTCACTCATCACTCACTCGCTCACTCAACTGTCTCCACTGTCCCATCACCTTCTGCAAACCCCCAAGAAAACCCCAACCACGCCGGTGATGGAGAAGAATAGCGCGGTGGCCATCGGCGCCTCGAAGGCCGCTGGCAAGGAGGCCCCCGTTCCCATCCCCGCATCCGCCATAGTCGCCGGCGAGGAGGCCCCCACCGGTCTCGGGAAGATCCCGCTAGGCTAGGACCCCTACGAGGAGGTTGTCTATATAAGACCGGAGAACCCCTACGACACCAGCATCGCCGACCCATGGTCGGAGGTAACCATGGTTTTCTCCCCTTCCCTTGTTCTTTCCCCATTCCCATCATTGGATGCTAGATCATATGTTATTAGGGCTCAGCTGTTCGTATTTTTACAGTAGCTAATCCTCTTGTGTTAGATCTCGTATTTTGATGAATCCCCCAATTCGTAATTTAATTCCCCTGTTTGTAGTTGGGATCAGTATTCAATTTGATTTGAGATTTGGGGAATAATCTGGAGATCTCAATCGGTTAATTTATGCAAATAATCAAAGTATCTCAATCATGTCCTTATTGCACTCTACTATTTTTTCCAATAGGAGGATAGTAGCGACGTCCACAGCAACGACGAGTCCAAGGACACCAAGACTCGTCATGTGCCGAGGAGGCTGAAGTCCGGCTAGTACAACAACTTCTTCGTCGGTGACATGTACATGTGCCCCTTCTGCCCCACCAGGAGGCTCCGCACAACAGACTTCAACTCCCTCATGAAGCATGCCGAGGACGTGAGGACCTGCGGCGAGTACGTGAACGTCCACGGCTTCATAGCCAAGCACCAGGTGCTCGGTCTTCACCTCCACAACCTCTAGAAGGTGGCTATCGAGGAGGGTCGCATGCCCCCGATCAAGCCCAAGGCGCCCAAGGTCAAGGGACTGGGTAGCAAAAAGTGGAGGAGGTGCTAGAGGGAGGAGGAGGAGGCCCTCTTGGCATAGGCCATGAGGGGCCACTGATCTGCTGTTGCTGCTGTAAAGCAGCTTCTTTTGTCTTGTCTATGTTGAACTTGTCCACCGCTGCTGCTCAGCAGCCTAATTGTTGAACCTCGTTAAATACTGTACTATATAAGCTATATTAGCTGCTTTATCTACATCTGCTCTATTTACTGAATTTATTTATGGTGTTGCTTAGTTTTGCTGCTCTAGATTTGCTACCAGATTGGGGGGAAATGAGGGCAAAAGGAACAATGAATGAAGAGAGAAGCTGCTCTAGATTCGCTACCTTTTTGGGCAAAAAACACAATTGTTAACGAGAGAGAGGGCAAAAGGTGCTCTTAAAAAGGCCAATCATAAAAAGTAACAAACAAACTTCCAATTTAGGCAACACGACGCACGTAACCACCAAACCCGCCCCACATGGTCCCACACCACGTCCCCAATAATCAACGAGAGATGGATGGCTGGTCCGCTGTGTATCCTGGCCCCACCTGTCAGCATGTAACGGTCGAGGCGATGTAACGTAACGCTCAACGCATGACCCGCCCCAGCGTGGTCCCACCGGTCAGCATGTAACGATCAATCCTTTGACCTGACGACATCCCCCCGTCTGAGCGCATGTGAGGGTTTCGGAATGGAGGGAGGGCAAAAGTGAGGAAAAACTAAGCGGCTGGGGAAAACTGAGTACAACTAACCAATCAGGGACACAAAAATAGAAATACCTATTCTTTATCACTTTGCCACTCGAGGGAGAGTAACAGCTAAGCTTGGGAATGTTCATAGCTCCAAAAAATTACACTTTTTACAAAGGATCTTCCACTTGTTTTCACTTTGTTTCATTGGTTTTAAACTTTTAACTAGCTCTAGTATCGTTAAACAACAAAACCTTGTTTTATAATGTGATTTTCATGTACTGGACACTTTTGGAATGATCAAATGGAATTTAAGAGATGATTACACCAAATCAAGAAAATATCCAATTGAAGCCATTTTGATTCGAGGCCTCTAGGATGCTTAACGACCACTAGTATGGGCGCACCCAACCTGTAGCGTCTGGCCATACCACACACCTCCACCTCCACTATAATAATACAAGAACTTTTCATGATGGCAACAAGGACGAAAGATAGACACAGACGCCACAAACCGCACCAAAACAGAGGAAGATGAGGTCTAAAGGAGAAGAAGACTTTCGTCCAATCTTCCCAAGATCTCCAACCTCTAGATCATAGATTCCTCCATAATTCCCCCTTGTACTAAGAGAGAGATATTCTCACTTGTAAGCTTCAATACAAAAACATCCCTATCCTCGACACTCTCTTGGGGCGGCATAAGCAAAAAGTACCTCGGAACATAACATAGCCGGTGGATGGGCATTCTCAGCACCATTTGTACACGGTGGCCCTGTATATACTCCATGGAAGACTCTCTACCGGTGTTTCAATGTGTCGTGCAAGGTGGTAATCAATAGCAACGCGTTTTTCTGCCATCCTAGTTTAGAGGAGGCAGAAGTAAGTGTGCCCTGGATTCCCACACGGGGTAGTTGTGATGTATTTCACCATCATTGTTCAATATAGAGTCCCTGCCTAATGGGTCCAAACGCCTCCTCACCGTAATTATCTTAGTTCCTTCCACATAAAGGATAGAAAGTCAAGTCAAAAAGATGCGCCCTTGCTTGCTCATCTGTCCGGCCATCGCGTCTGCTCCGACTCTGCAGCCCCACCGGACGTCATTGCCTGTCGTGGTTCACCTCCCACTACTAGGAAACAACCTATCTACGGTGCATTATTTTTTCTATCTGTGGTGCATGGGTGGTGCGCCACTATCATCACGCCACAAATAAGTTTTATCTGTGGTACACCACCTGGTGTGCCACAAATAAGCCCACTAATCTGTGGTGCATGGGGGTATGGTGCGCCACTGGTAGCAATTTGAAAATTCAAAAATGGTGGGATATGAAAAGTTATATGTGGCGCATGGGGATATGGTGCGCCATCGATAAAATTTTCAAATTTCAAAAAGCGGGATCTGGTGTTGTCGGTGTTGCCTCGCCACTGTCATCATCGCCTCACCATGGCCACAACCTACCACCGCAGGGAGGTGCGGGAGGCCGTGGCCATGCCGATAGGGTTGTTACCGCATCGGTAGGAGGTGCTCGGGGCCGAGGATGAGGATGACGAGCTCAAGGTGGGGGTCAGGGAGGAGCTCGAGGACAACATGGCGACCGACAGTTGGAGAGAGAGGAGAAAGGGAGGTGATGGCTCCGATTTTTGCCATCTTCCACTGCATTTAGACATTGTTTTTGGTCAAGCAATTGCCAAAGAAACTCTCAATCCTTGCCACTAATGACTAATAATTGCAAAGATATGCAAAACCTCTCTTTAATTTATGTTGTGCAGGAAATCACGGCTTTTAATGCGAAATAAGAAGTCATAATGGAGGATTTTGAGGAAGTACACATGACCAAGTAATTGGGAAGCAGTTCCAGGGCGTCCGCACGCTTAACGAACACTGGTACGAGCAGGGCCTGTACCGCCTACCCGTACTAGGTGGCAACGGCTTCGTCTCGTCAAACCCTACAACTTCAATGAAGACACCTATATATTTCGAGGCTCCAGCCGATGGCCAGATAGCCCCTATTCTCAGATTCAATCACACCACCACCAAAGGAGATCCACACCATTGTTCATCACTTCCACCATCCATCCATCCATTAGCCATAGCCATTTCTTTGTACTTTAGATCTCCTTGTGATTTGGCAACCATTGTAAGAATATTTGATTTCAATCTAAGTATTTGTATGATGTTTTCTATCTCCGATCTATTTGTTATGAGTGAGTAGTCCTCACGGGCTGCGGGTTGGGGAGTAACCTCGCAGCAATTATGTGCATCTAGATCATGGGAGAATTGTACTTTGTTTGCAATTGGGATTTGTATCTTTTGTTTCTTCATCTCTTGTCTCGATTTGTGGAGTTCTACGTACCCAAGATCCCATAGATTGATAAAGGATTGAGGTGAGATACTTGGCTATCGGCGATCTCATAGGAACCTCAGTGACATAAAGGGTAGTACGGTCTTCGCTTAGTGCCCCATTCGAACCTCCGTGACAGAAAGGGTAGTACGGTCTTCGCTTAGCTCCCCATTCGGGATCAACAACAACATCACCACTTAAAGCTTTAATCTGTGTTTTACACTTAATAATTGTTTGTAACCCGTGGCTTCGGTGTGCACTCAGTTGGATTAAAAGTCTATTGCTATGCTCGCTGCATCACGAGGGCTCTAGAATATTAGGATGTGTTTCCCATAAGAGATTGTGTCCATTCAAACATTATACATGACTATGTTATTATTATCTTTTATCCCATTTGATGTGCAGCTACAGGTGGATCTTCAACCCTGGCCTATCTCCATCAATTGATTCAAACCCACTATAAAGTAAACTAGATTGCTCCGGTCAAGTAAGGTAAAACGAACAAACAAAGTCTTGTAGATGTGTTCTTTTTTATTACCTTTTAGCATTGCTTTCTGAGGTTCTATTAAACCTAGGTTTTCTAGGGAAAAAGCTATTGTACTACATCCGTGAATCCGGATCGAAGGTATCAACCCTTTTTCTAGCGCTGTTGCCGGGGAAGTAATTTCGCTATCCTGGTGAGGTCATTAGAGACCTTGTTTTTAGTTTTATTATTAGTTGTTGTTTAATTCTGGTTATTAGTTTACTTTCTTGTTATCTATTTGAAAACCCAAAAAAATAGTTACTTGTTATTCGTTTTCATTACTTAAAAAATACCAAAAAGATAGGAGCCATGGCTAAAAAGAGATTACGGGAGTCTGCTACGAGCACTGATGATTTTATTCGTGCACCCATCACTCAGCCCGAAGTTGATGCGGAAACATATGAAATAAAGCCTAACGTTTTAAGTTTTGTTCAACAAAACCAATTTGGGGGCTCATCCGCTGAATATTCGGGTTGTCACTTAAATACTTTTACTGAAACTTGCGACATGATGCGTATTAAGGATGCAGATCCAAATGTTGTTAAACTAAGATTGTTTCCTTTCTCTCTTAGAGGAAATTCTAAGGATTGCTTGCTAGCTCTACCAAAGGGCACTATTAAATCTTGGGAGGAATGTACTAATTTGTTTATGACTAAAAAATTTCCCCGAACTAATACTATGCAGCTAAGATCCAATATTATAAGCTTTAGACAAGAAGGCCATGAGCCACTAGCGCTTCCGTGGGAAAAGATGAAAGAAGTCGTAATGAATTGTCCTAGTCATGGGATGGAAGAGTGGCTTATATTACATTTGTTTTATAATGGTCTTAACCCAATGTCTAATTCTATGCTAGATACTACAGCAGGAGGAACGATCATGGGAAAGAAAGTGAGTGTTGCAAAGATGTTACTTGATGATATGCAAAACAATCATGCCCAATGGCATGTGGAAAGAACCTCGAAGAGAGTAAGTTCAATTACTGAGGTAAATAATGAAGAGCTTACATCTAAGGTAGATGAGTTACTTAGCTTAGTAAAGGGTAAATAAGATACCCCAGTTAATGTTATCACTACCGATGTTAATGATGTTAATTTTATAGCCCGCACTCATTTTAACCCGGCATGGAAAAATAATTATGCTTATCATGTTCAAAATATCATGCCAATCCTGTAGGAGCTCCTTATAATAATAATTATGATAATACTAATGGAGTAAATCATGGTAATCTCCCGTTTGAGAAAACTGTTAGAACATTTATACAAGCTCAAACTGAGCAAATATGCTTATTAAGATCATGGAGAATCATGCAAGTAGTATAGGAAAATTATCTAACTAGGCCATTGCAATTAGAAATGATGTGTAGGCTCTGCAGGAAAGAACAAAGATCATGGAGGCTCAACTAGGTAAGGTACCTGAGAACCAAGCTCTCATACTAGCAAAGTTTGCTGGAAAACCTGAGCCAAATCTGGTAGAAGACCTCAAGATGATGAGGGTGGTAACCAATGAAGAAAAACCTGAAGAGCTTGATTATAGCAATGCGCCAACACAGAAATATACCGTGGAAGATCTATTGAAGATGATCACTTTTAAGAATCAGGGTATAGAACAAGGTAATGATGCTATGTACCAACAATTTATACAACATGTAGCATCTAAAGTTCACGATTTAGAGATGGAGTATAAAATACTTGCTGATAAGCTTGTAGCTAAGCTAGATGATATATTTGAGCCCACAATTAAAATTAATTGGGAGTCAATGAGATATCCGCACTTTGTGATCTTGGTGCAAGTGTCTCAACAATTTTCAAAAGCTTGTTCGATAAATTAAACTTGGGGCCATTTGTTACCACTGAATTAAGACTCCATCTAGCTGATTCTAGATTTAAACAAGATGTTGGGATCAAAGAAAATATAGTTGTTAAAATTAAAGGTAGTCCCACTCTTATTGATATTGTTGTTGTGGACATGCGTGAAGATCCCATAACACCTATAATTTTAGGTAGGTCATTCCTAAGAACTATTAAAGCTTTGATTAATTTATATGAAGGGAATGTGAGAATAGAGCTATCATCTAGAGATCCTTTTGTAGTCCACTTCCCGGGGAAAAAGAAGTCCAAGCCTAACAATGATGATGGTGTAATTACTTTGAAAGCCAAATAATTTGGAGAGGGTGTTCCACTTCACAAACCAAAGTGATTGCCATCAAGGTCAAGCTAATTGATCTTAACTAGAAGCGCTTCATGGGAGGCAACCCATGTGAAATAATTTTTTAATGTATTATTATGTTAGTTTTGTTTTTGTTTTTTTTTAATAAAGAGTGTTCGAGAAGTCCTATGGAAAGAGGAGAAGAAATAAGGCAATCTTCTATATTTTATCCTACTAACACATGGCCTAAGAAGTATAGCTGGATCTTTACTTAGTATATTTGTTGTTATTTTATCCTTCGATTAGATGTACAAAGGCACACATAGCTACTAATCAAATTATTTAATTTTGCAGCTCACAGTGTTCATAACCACCACTGGTACGACCGGAGTAGACCGTACCGTGCACTCGTACCACATAAAGCCAAAGCGAGATAGAATTTCTAATTTTTGCCGTAGGTAACAGTACCGGTAACAAGCACTGGTACGGCCGTATGTGCCCGTACCATGTGCCCGTACCGTACCCTCGAGCAAATATCAGATTTCAAACAAAGGTACCGAACCGATAACGACCAGTCGTACGGGCGCGCGCGACCGAACCGCGCGCCCGTACTGAGTGCTCCACCTAGGAGCAGCCGTCGCTCCCAAGGCAAGTCACCCGGTACGGGCGGGCTCCGGCCGTACCGCTCGCCCGCCCGTACCACGTACGCGGCCGCAATAATTAGCCCAAGGTGGTAACCTAAAAATCTCCAAAATCAATCTTTCGCTTTATTCTTCCTCCAAACTCAAAACCACCTCCATTGGATCTTCAAATTTACTTAATATTTTTTCGATTCTTTGCACTCACTCGATCTAAGGTATGATTCTCCTCCGATCCTCAACTTATTTATGCAAAAGCTTCTCTCAATCTTTCACCATTGTCAATCTAGACTTAGGTCTTGTTCTTGATTCAATCTTGATATAAAGTATGCTTAGCCTTGTTTTTAGAGGAGTTTCTTTTATAGTTAGTGTAGAGAATCACTTATGCTATATACCTTTTGGACCCAAAAAAATTATTAGCAATTTTTATTTAGTTTGTCTTGTTTTTATTTATTAGATGAACACGAGGAGTCTTACATGCGAGCTGACTATGGAGTCCTCTGCACCACCCATTGAGACGTTGACCCCTTGAGTCGCTTGGAATCGAGTTCACCGAGGAGTTCCAGCTGAACCGTTTCAATCGTCTCAAGCTCTGAGAAATCAAGTCCACCACGTGGGCGTGTCCTTATATCCTGAACCAACTCGGCATTCACACTGATTTCAATTTACTTTGCAACAATGTTAGTTTGTATGATTTTGTATTTCAGGATGTTGCCACGTATCGCCGCTTGACGCTTGAGTTCTTCAGCACCTTGATGCATACGGTGGATCCTTATAGTTGTGCCGAGGAACAAAGGCCCAGAGTTGATCGCATCAAATTCCATCTTATGAACTGTGCGTACACTTTGACACTCAGCCAATGGGCTAAATGCTTTGGGTTTGCCAACAACACCACTGATGTATGCACAACTACTTTTGTTTTAGATCCTTCCCCTTCACAGTACTTTAATTTGATGAGAATTCATGGATACATACCCAAGGGGAACCAAATTGATCATCCTGCTATTCGATATTTATTCTATGTATTGCTAAACACTCTGCAGGCATGTGGTGAGTTTACTAGAGTTAATGAGGAGGACATATTGATCCTCGCAAAAGTTGCTCTTATTAATTGTAACTTAACGCCAAATTTGGACGCTCTTCTCATGTTTTACCTTAAGCACCAGGCTCTTCAATCTCGAGGACCCATATGCGGAGGAGGAGTTGTGATCGTTCTTGCACGCGCACTTCGCATCAACCTAGGTAACATCCAACCGTTGACAGGAAGTCACAATCTCAGTCTTTCTACTCTAAGAGCATGTGGTATGATCTCTAAAAATCATGGTAGATATTTATTCAATATACCTGGAGCAGATCACTTGATCCTAGATCTTTTGCCTAACGGTCTATTCTCTATCGAGGATGGACGTTTGCGTTTTAATGCGCAGGTCCAACCTACTCTACCCCAACAATAGATACCCTTGGGAGGAGGAGAAGATGAAGAAGTAGAACAAGAAGGACCCGAACAAGATGAGCAGCCACCAAACTACTACACCACCTATGAAGACATTTATGCACTCGAAGGAAATATTCAAAACATGAACAACCTCTCCATCAACCTTCTATATGCTACTGCAAGCCTCGCCACCTAGTTCCATGATTGGAGCAGCCAATGGAATGTGGGAGATTATCCATCACCACCACAATGAGCAACAAAAGGGCTTGCAAAAGCCTGAGCTTGGGGATGTGTTTCCCCGACAAATTTATTTGTGTAATAACGAGGTTGTACTCCAGCTCCTTTGGAGCTTCGAAACACTCGTGTTGGCTTGTTCAACCACTTTGATTTTTCCCTTTGCTTTTTAGTTTCTTTTGTTTTCTTTTGTTTTTGTTTATTTTTCTTTTCTTAAACCCTTGCTTAGTCGCAAGTTCATTTCTATTCTTTAATCCCTATCCTCACAAATACAAAAGTATTTTTCTATTTTTCCTTTTTTTGTAAATGTGGATTTGCACTTTGACTCTTTGCTTTAATATCATTACGAGAGTAATCATGTTTGAGTTTTGAAGGAACACATCCCTATAAGGAAGAGGATAATGAAGTCACTTATGAGAGGTATGTCCTATGTCTTTCACTTATGAAGTTTGAGTTGTTTATCTTAGTTGGTTGATTTGCTAAGATGCCATGCTAGTGGGAAGTAATTTAATATGGTTGGAGTAAGGCTTTTTTATTAGTATGATGATTAGTTGTTAAAGCTCTTACTCTAGTTCTTTTAGTTAACCGAGTCTTGCCTTGGAAATAATATTTCCAAACAAGTACAATAAGAAAAAGTCTGAAATTTATGACTTGTTTGATGAATGATTGTCTTGAGAGTATACCCTTGATGATACTTAACTCCATAGATACTTTGATAGTCTTGACCAAACTCATGAAAGGAATTGTTTGATTGACATAAAGTCTAGTGGTAATTATGATGCATGCCAAAGCTAACCTTGTGGATCAAACCACGGTACTAGCTCAAAAAAAAGAGAGACAGAAAGAAGCGAGACAACCTTGTTCTATGTCTCTAATGCACACCTTTGGGATGCCAACAACTCCGCTAGCTTTTGACCGATCTATGGTATAACCCCGGATTTAGGCTATGAGTTGATGACATGAGTGGCATACATGTCAATATATGGGCAAACGTATTAGTACTCTCAAAAGTTGTGCAAACACTTGCAAAAGAAATATTCAGCAATCCTTGGAAATGGAAGAAAAAAAGATATCTATAGGGATCCACATAACAAGTCCTTGGCATAGTCTCATTACTAATTTATGAATTTTATTGAAATACAATGATTGGATTAGAAGTGTTTTTGATAGACTTGATTTATTGATGTGGGTGTAAATAAGACACTTCATTGTTATACTACCTGGGACATGAAACTCTCTTACTCAATTATGCTATTTAAACATCCTAGTGTTCCTTGGCAAGATGAGAGTTAAATAGAGGAATTGGATTGATTGCTACACTGCTAGTTACTTATACTTATATTAGACTTTACTTTGATTGTCTTGACTTACTAAATCTTGTATAGTATTCTTGTCATCTCTCTAACTTTGATAAGCCTCGCAAATGAATGAAGCATTGTGCACATACAACTACCAACCATAAGTGAATTCTTATTCTCGTTGTTTCAAGTTTATACGCTGAATTCCTTATAGTTCTTTTGGTTCTTCTTGCTCGAGGGCGATCAAGGTTTAAGCTTTGGGGAAGTTGATGGCTCCAATTTTTTCCATCTTTCACTGCGTTTAAACATTGTTTTTGGTCAAGCAATTGCCAAAGAAACTCTCAATCCTTGCCACTAATGACTAATAATTGCAAAGATATGCAAAACCTCTCTTTGATTTATATTGTGCAGGAAATCACGACTTTTAATGCAAAATAAGGAGTCATGATGAAGGATTTTGAGGAAGTACACACACATCCAAGTAATTGGGAAATAGTTCCAGGGCGTCAACACGTTTAATAACAACTGGTAAGGGCAGGGCCCGCCTGTACCACTGCCTATACCAGGTGGAGATGGCTTCTTCTCGTCAAACCCTACAACTTTTGTGAAGACGCCTATATATTTCGAGGCTCTAGCCGCCGGTCAGAGAGCCGCCATTCTCAGATTCAGTCACAACACCACCAAAGGAGATCCACACTATTGTTCATCCATTGTTCATCACTTCCACCATCCATCCATTAGCCATAGACATTGCTTTTTTACTTTACATCTCCTTGTGACTTGGTGACCATTGTAAGAATATTTGATTTCAATCTAAGTATTTGTATGATGTTTTATATCTCCGATCTATTTGTTATGAGTGAGTAGTCCTCACGGACTGCGGGTTGGGGAGAAACCTTGCGGCAATTATGTTCATCTAGATCATGAAAGAATTGTATTTTATTTGCAATTGGGATTTGTATCTTTTGTTTCTTCGTCTCTTGTCTCGATCTATGGACTTGTAGGTACCCAAGATTCCATAGATTGATAAAGGCTTGAGGTGAGATACTTGGCTAGCGGCAATCTCATAGGAACCTCAGCGACAGAAATGGTAGTACGGTCTTCGCTTAGCGCCCCATTCGGGATCAACAACAACATCACCACTTAAAGCTTTGATCTATGTTTTACACTTAATAATCGTTTGTAACCCGTGGCTTCGGTGTGCACTCGGTTGGATTAAAAGTCTATTGCTATGCCCGCTGCATCATGGGGGCTATAGAATATTAGGATGTGTTGCCCACAAGAGATTATCTTCATTCAAACATTATACATGACTATGCTTATTATTATCTTTTATCCCATTTGATGTGCAGCTGCAGGTGGATCTTCAACCCTGGTCTATCTTCATCAATTGATTCAAACCCACTATAAATTAATCTAGATTGGTCCGGTCAACTAAGGTAAAACAAACAAACAAAGTCTTGTAGACATGTCCTTTTTTATTACCTTTTAGTATTGCTTTCCGAGGTTCGATTAAACCTATATCTTTTAGGGAAAAGCTATTATACTATATCTGTGAATCCGTATCGAAGGTATCACGAGGTGAAGGAGATGAGAATACGGAGAGGAGAAGAAGGAGAAAGAGAAGAAGAACGAGATAAGAAGGGGAGGAGAATGGGAAGAGAAGGAGAAGGAGAAGGGGAAGGAGAGGGAGAGGAGGAGAAGGGGAGAAAGGGGTCGGTTCAGAATTTAAGTCCACCCATGGTTATCCGTGGCACACCACCAAAAGGGTGCGCACCGCAGATAAGCTGCAAAAATAAATTGCAGGAAAAATCCTATTTTTTCCGTAACTTTTTTCCTTTTGGAATTTTGAGATTCTAAAAAATTGGTAAACGATCAGAGCATGTGCGAACCGTGGGGTCGAGCCAGCCCCCAAGCAGCAGCTACTGCAGGACCTTGCCATCAACTCCAAATTCAACCTACCAACATCACCAGCACCGCCATTATCTCCCTGTCGACTCCGAAGTGCCCCCCATCATCAGGCTACCGAGGTCAGTGCCGTATCTAGTTAATCATGGGGTTAAAGTTATCTCCAGTTAATCAATTTAGTTCAATCCGCTTGAGGGAAGTTATAGAGTGAATTTAATGGTACTTCTATTTTGCCACCTCCATTTGTGTACTTCTATTTTGCTGTCATAACTCCATTGGAATTATTTCATTCTGATATTAGATTATTTCTCTTGAATACATGTTCCTGGTGATCACCCATCTACACATTGTCGTGATCATGTATGATGATCCGATAATTTAATTAAGTTGGGTTCATATGTCCATGTTTGTGTCGTACGTAAATTGTGTGATTATTATTTAGTTTATGTGCATAATGGGTGTTGTCCTAGTACATATTGTTGGTGGACGTATTATGTTTGGCGCTTTACTATTTTTTCATGAGAACTACATTAATTCAACAAAAGATCAATCTATAATAACTAAATAGGTCATCCCCACTACCTATTTCTCTAAACATGCAGGATATCCACCTCAGCATGCCACATCAGCAAATAAACACATAATAGAATTATTATTAATTTCTTTTATCTTCCAAGAAACAAATCGCCACACATATTTTCAGGAGGTGCGGCTGCAACCATTCATTTTCTCTTTAATAACTCCTACGGTTCCACTTGCTCTTCATCTCCCTCCACTAACAATATGGATTTCCTTCTCTCTTTCCACTGAATTCCATTCCCCTCCCATAAATTGGCTGCCTTCTCCTCCAGCATCACCAACGAGCCAGAAGCATCTTGCCATGTCCTAGAATTTGTTGCCACCGGACTACAGCATTTGCCGGCATATGGTCATATGGTCTCATACCGCTGATCTCTTATTGGAGGAACCGAGAAGAAAGACTGGTCCTGCTCTTGAATCGAGTGATTCCCGGGCTATTTCCAATCTTAGTAGCTTGAGCTATTGATTTTAAGATCTGCTATATTGTCTCCTTTCATATGGTATATTCCTCTGAAAAGTAACTTGAATACTACCAAGTACGTTTGGCTCTGCTTGTATCGGAGGTGAAGACGGGAAGCAAGAATTCATTCAAAGTGCAGACTAGAAAATGGTAATAGCATCTTTGCATTGTATCGTTATTTTTTCAGGGTAGCATTTCATCATGCTGATGCTTATTCCGATGTCCAGTTGGTCATTGTGTTACCTTGCTGCTAAGTATTCTGATTAGTGCACTCTTACAAATAACCTTCTTTTTGCCAATCACCAGGTATGTTGTTGTCTTGGTTGCTATCATTTTCTTTGGACTATACACCACATCAATTAAGTACAACAGATTTTGTGAGAGAACTCTTGATACACACTTCCGGTTTTTTTTCAACGCAGAAAGTACCACAACCTGCCAATATCCTTCACATATTTGGCTCTATATATTTTTAAGGCAAATTCCATGTCATTTTATTTATGCAGAAATTTTTCTTCACCTCGACGAGGCATTTGTTTATTTGATCGCTGACCATGCGCCCTGCTGCTTTTATGGAATCCCCATGTCAGTATCTGTCGTAGCAATTGATCCACGGAATGCATCACAAACTCATAGCAAGCGATACAGTTTGGATTGATAATACACTGACAGGGTTAAGTTTGCGTCTGGTGCTGGCATGCTTTATCATCTACATCTACGGAGCATATAATGAAAAATATTTATGAGAAAATAGTCTACTGCATGCATGCCTCTTTTTTTCCTGAGGTTGTAATTTTTTTTGCATGGCAGATTAGGACTACCGCGTGTGGTGATATGGAGTTATACGTCTGCCCGTGCTCATGTAGTTTTCAATCAAATTACATTTTTAATCTTCAACTTACGTCTGTATATTTATATTAATGTATATTTTCCATCAAAAAAAGTACCAATATATATTGTGTTTCTAATCATTTGATGGTGTGTATGCAGATATGTCCCTTTGCACATTCGTGTTCTGAAATTTGACTCAATTGGTATCACCAAATTTTATCTTAACTGATTATCTGTAGGTCTCAAACATCACATACTCAAATCCACTACTTTTGTTTACCCATCAAGCATAGCTCTTCACAGTATAGCTGTTGTAGTCTTGAACTATTAATAAAGGTTGTGTGCATCCAAGGATACAGAGGCCGGGGCTTTTTCCCCTTTTTCGAAAAAAAAGTATAGTTGTTGTAGTTACATCATTATGTTCTTGGTAGTACCACGGCTAGGTTACTGTCACTACAGTTGTGTTCCCTATTTCTCGATAAAGTACTACACAGAGATGTAAACCTATGAACCAGAAATATATGATTTACATAATCATAAATCTGTACGTATTTTACTAATGGTGCATTACCTTCTTAGATTTTATTTTTCTCGGTTATATCAATGTAAAGGCTCACCTACAAACACTTACATGGCACAAGGACTACACCTCAGACTTTAAATCTTTTTTGTAGGATTTTCGTAAACATTTGTATTACATGATCTCACGTAGAGATTTCTAATCCGTCGGTACACGAAATGATTACATAACTAGCTACTGTGATGTTGTCTTCTATCATTACAATTATACTCCATTGTACACTTCTTATTGTCTAAATATACTATTAAATCTATGATTCGGTGTTTTAATGTTTTCTATATCATGTGCCTATTAATTCCCGCTACAATGCAAAAAAAATCCCGCTGCAACGCGCGGGGTATCATCTAGTTTTCTCAATTCTTCACGCCCCTCTCTTATTATCCTTACATGCAGGAAACCTGTAGGGGGAAGATCATGGCCAAGGTGGCTAAGATCAATGACAAGATCTCCACGCTCATGGAGAAGAACTTCTCGCCGAACCTGGAGTGTGATGGCCTCAAGACTGAGCTAGCGGAGAAGACCGTGGCCACCCTGACCCTTATGCGCAGAGTGATGGATCTTCGAGCGGAGAACTCCAAGCTACAGGATGATATCGACGGGTAGTACAAGCTATCAAAAGAACATTACTGCCTGTAGAATCAGACCCATACTCTCATGGACTAGCTAGTGAGCGACATGATGTTGATGCGGATGGAGTGCACCACCTGTCGTGAGGAGATGGTTAACATTCGTAGGCAGGTCTTCAAGGAAGCCAACTCGGCATTGTCGATCAACTACAAACTTGCGGATGCCTTCAAGATTGATTCTTGAGTTGTAGGGGACTGGCTAGGGCCATGGATCACATCAACCTTTTGTCGCAGCAGGTCGACGAGCTGCGTTTGCAACCCGTCTAGTAGCATCTTGACACGTACATGTGTTAACAGTGTGACTAATGAAGTAATCCGGGTTGATGTATGAACCCGATATACTTCAGAATCCAGTATATATATGTCTGTTACAATATATATGCAACTATGAATTAATCTATTTGTGTGCTCAAAATGCATTATGTTTCTTTGAAAGTCTTGCCCAAACTCTTGAATATGCACTACTAGGAAAAAGCCTATTAGTGGCACACCTTTTTGGCTATCAGTGGCTCACGGCCCATGCGCCACAGCATGTGGGGATGCGCCACGGATAAGCCCACTTATATGTGGCGCATGGGGGTATGGGTAGCTGTGCGCCCCGGTCCAATCGACCGAGTAACCTCATATTCCAGCCCCAAGAACACTGGCAATATGGCACTTGAATAACAAAAGCGAAACCAATACTTATTGATGGGTTCGAAACCGGTAAGTTAGGAGTTACAACAAGGATGGAGAGGCTGCACCCATCGCGCAACATGCGCACACAACAGTTTATACATTAATTTTGATCACAATCTAGCCTCTAGATTCTTGTGGCAAAAAATGTAAATGCTTGCGGAAGGTAGATTTAATCCACAAGGTTTTGACTAGGAGACATATCCTAATTGGCGTAGTAGAGGTACTCCGGGACAAAGGCTTTGGGCTCTGGCAATAACAATGCCAAATGAGTACTTTGAATGTACTTGCAAGACATAAACAAACAATACACAAGCCAGGATTTTATATGGCATGACATAAGTACGAAATATAAAATAAGAGACCAAGCTCAATGATTGACCTAAGCTTACCTTCTTACTTTTGGTGAGAAGATAAAAGTTCACTCTCTAAAATATTATTTCTTGTTTATCTAGTCATACTTATGATTTCTAGCATAACGAACTCATGGCATACTTCCTACTAACCATTCTCATGGTTTCTTTCTTGTTGGCATATTTTACTTTAGTTTCTCCATATGTCGACACAACCAAACGGGTGATGTGACCTGATCCAAACATAGTCCCTTAACCCAGGGACATGGTTAGTACCAGAAATACACTCTCGAGAGGTCACGACAATTATCCACCTACTAGAATATCCACTCATGCCACCGGTACGGAAGTACTAAAACCACCAAGGGTCGATCCTAAGATGGGGTGTTATGCATAAGTGAATCCGTCACGTTTCCAACTCTGGACAATGCCTTGCTTTGGAACCTTCGTACGACTAGGGACCCCACTCGTGAAATCTCCAACCATACCACATGGATGGCATCAAATGAGGCTGAAATAGGATACTAAGCTAAGGTTCCCCCATATGAATGATAGCCGTTGTACCAATGGATATGTTTAGTGAGTGGCACCATATGGCTTGATATAGTCACTAGAGGTGGTTATCTTATTAAGCAAGTTTTAAATAACTCTACCACATTCATCAATTGTCAATGCCATCTCGTTATCAGTGTCATAAAGAGTTAGTGGAGTGTTTGACGCAACCCCGTTCCCTCACGCACATGTCTGCGGTGGCACCTATGTCCATCCTTTAACAAGAAAGTGGGGGAATTGGGGCATCTTAGTCTCCTCAAGGCCGTGAAATTTTCACAACGCATATCACGGGTAAAACTGAAAGATTTCCAACCACTCAGAGTCCGACGTAGGGATAACCGGATTACCATCCGAGAAAATGTCCAACATCAAAATTATAGTGGGACTATACCAACCAAGTTTGACGGAGAAAAAAACCAAATGGAACGTCTCATTTTTTGGCAAATACCCCAACCCCGAAGGACTTCGGCCGATATTCGTCCGCACCTACCCTCGACGAAGATGAAGATGCAAACACTCATAGGAACCAATCAAAGCATGGCATAGTTAGCGTTATATTTATCCACTCAAGTGACCTTGACCACATGCATGCAATGCAAAGATTTTATCCAGTTTTAGTTCGAGGAGGATTAGTCCCGACTTGCGAAAGGTTAGTTTATGGCTTGCCTTCAGCATGTAGGTAGGTATCAATGGAAATCTCCTCTCCTTCCGATGTGTTCAAATCTATCAAAGAAACATTGGAAACTTGATCAGAATACCATTTGAGAGAAAATAAACATTAGGTAGATATTTTAATTATCTTTCCAACAAAATCTCAATAAATGATAAAACTAGTTCCATTAGGTAGATATTTATTATCTTTCCAACAAAAAAGTATCATACAATTTGGAGCTATGTACTGGGAGAAAAACACTTTGTAGTGAACCCCTAGGATTAAACTCAGCTTAAAACAAGTTTTAATTGGCATTTGAACCTGACAGCATGGTTCCACAATTACTTAACTGATGAACCGATATTGCTTTAAGAATCGTGCTTTACGTTTCGTTTAGGTCTCCGACCACTCACAACCATCTCCGGCGAGCTGCGGTTCACGGTGGTTGAGTCTGAGGTCACGGGGTGAGAGAGGGTGATGAGGCGAGTCTATCAAGCCGCGCCACACTCTTTGGGGTGGTCGGAAACATGGGCTAGGTTAATCTCACTGGCGGCGAGCTCCCAGGCATCGTCAGAGTCGATGAACTAGGGCTCGAGCGGTGGAGCTGAGGCTGGCTAGGGGTAGCTGAGGTTGTGGCGGTTCAATGTCATGCTAATTTAGGGAATGAGTGTGTCCATAGGGAGAATGCGACCTGAGGTTATGCGACAGGGACAAGCTCGCCGTCGACGAAACTAATCTTGTCGGGGCTGGTGACTCCTACGAAATGAGTTCCCTATTTTTATTTTTTTTGTCTTGGAAGTATTTTCTAATAAATTTTTGACTATCTAAATAAATATCATAAGCTTCAAGGTACACCCTAACATGAGAGTTTGTACAAAAGTCCAAAAATTAAACAAACTCATAATTATTTAGCATTTTATATGGCAACTCATTTTGAATTTTTTGCTTAGGTCATTGATAGTCATATTGTTGGGTCTGCAGCATAGAAAACGAAATTTTTCCTATGGTGTGAACTACACGCCAAGATCTATCTACTAGGTACAAAGCAACGGGTGGACATACATCCAACGAGAACTTACCCTCGAAGACAACGAGTTTTGTTAACGAGTAGGAACTCGTGGTTGATGTAGTCGTACACTTGCCGATCTCAAGATTGTGAGGAAGTCCGAGCGCCGCAACTCAGCAGCGCATCCGCACTCGCACACACGTTCAAGCCACCGGACAACCTCCACCTCCTCACTCCAGCGATCCAGCGGAAGCAGCAACTCCTTCCAGACAAAATGCCACCGGGAACATGTATCTCGCTAATCCGAGACCATGGGGGAATAATTCTAGAGGGGGAGAGAGATCCTTCACAAGAAGGTGTGAGGATGAAGGAGGGAATGGGTGGCCTTTTATAGGAGGAGGGGGTGCCCCCTCTCTCCATGGCCGACGCATGGAGGGGTGACCTCTCACCTCCCCCATTCATGTGGTGGTAACCCCTCCACATTAAAATGCCTCTTCATATTCCCTTTTAAAGTCTCCACTTTAAATGCATTAAATTTCTCCAAATTTAATGCTCTCTCATTTAATAAAACTCTTTTTATTAAATTTATTCAGAATTTTGTTAATTACTTTAATTAACAAACATTCATATATAGCCCCTTCCAATATTTCAATATCACATGCAGAACCACTTTCTGCAATTTCACCCGAAACAATTTCCGGTTTCTATTGAAACAATTCATGCGCTTTGCAATTCTTTCGTTTGAAACATATGTGCTACAAAATGGTGTCCGTAACTCTTAAGTGTGCCACCCTACGGTTCGCGAATAATGCAGATATGATCGAGACCCTTCTCCGATCAATAATCAGCAGCGGGACCTGGAGATCCGTACTGACTCCTACACATTCAACGATGACTTCTGTGATCGTGAGAACCTTTAACGCTTGTAACTAAATCCCTTTGTCTCTCGATATATTACATGTCCGAGATTCGATCATCGGTATCTCCATACCTAGTTTGATCTCATTGCCGACATGCACTCTTTTCTCGTTCCCGTGATATAACATTCTAGTGATCACATCACTTGCTTGCAAGCTATCTTAATGTGATATCACCGAGAGGGCCCAGAGTATATCTATCCGTCATCTGGATTGACAAATTCCACTCTTGATCCATGAGCCTCAACATAACACCTTCTTAGTACTAAACCCATCTTTATAGTCACCCTGTTACGGTGTGACGTTTGATGTTATCAAGATACTCTTCCGGTGTTAGCAATTAACATGATCTCATGGTCTAAGGATAAAGATTACTTCGTATGATGTTATAGCAATATAAACATAATGACTTGATCGTAATGCTATACTTCGGATGAATGTTCATCACATCATTCCACCAATGGTGTGACCTTGTTATTAACAACATCCAATGTCCATGATCAGGAAACCTTGATCATCTTGTTAATCAACAAGCTAGTCTATAAGAGAGGCATAACTAGGAACCCTTTTTGTTTATTAAACACACATGTATTGATGTTTCCGATCAATACAATTCTAGCATGTAAAATAAACATCTATCATATATAAGGAATATATAATAACAACTTTATTATTGCCTCCCAGGGCATATTTCCTTCAGTCTCCCACTTGCACTAGAGACAATAATCTAGTTCACATAGTGATAAATCTAACACCCATGGAGTTCTGGTGTTGATCATGTTTTGCCCTAGGGAGAACTTTAGTCAACGGATCTGCTACATTTAGGTCCGTGTGTACTTTACAAATATTTATATCTCCATCCTTGACATGCTCGCGGATGTGGTGAAACCGGCGCTTAATATGCTTGGAATTCTTGTGAGACCTCGGTTCCTTTGCGTTGGCTATGGCTCCATTATTGTCACAATAGATCACCATTGGGTCCAATGCACTAGGAACCACACCTAGTTCCGTAATGAACTCTTTCATCCAAACCGCCTCCTACGCCGCTTCTGAAGCAGCAACATATTTTGCCTCCGTCGTTGATCCAGCCACCACAGGTTGTTTGGAACTCCTCCAACTAACTGCTGCTCCGTTCAAGGGAAATACGTATCCGGATTGAGACTTAGAGTCATCCGGATCGGTGTCAAAGCTAGCATCGACATAACACTTACCGACTAGCTCTTCTTCACCTCCGTATATAAGAAACATATCCTTAGTTCTTCTCAAGTACTTGAGGATGTTCTTTACCGCTATCTAGTGTTCTGAACCTGGATCAGATTGGTACCTACTAGTCAAACTAATAGCATGTGCCACATCCGGTCTTGTACATAGCATGGCATACATAATAGAGCCTATGGCCGAGGCATAGGGGATCTTATCCATCATCTCTCTTTCTTCTGCCGTAGCCGGACTTTGAGTCTTACTCAATGTCTTGCCTTGCAACATAGGTAAGAACCTCTTCTCACTTTCGTCCATATTAAACTTCTTTAATATCTTATCAAGGTATGTACTCTGCGATAGCCCAATTAGGCGCATTGATCTATCTCTATAGATTTTAATGCCTAATATATATGATGCTTCACCAAGGTCTTTCATCGAAAATTTGCTGTTTAGATAACTTTTAACACTGTTTAAAAGATCTATATCATTTCTAATCAATAATATGTCATCCACATATAATATCAGAAATGCCACATTGCTCCCACTCACTTTCTTGTAAATACAAGCCTCTCCATAAGTTTGGACAAATCCAAACTCTTTGATCACCTCATCAAAGTGGAGATTCCAACTCCAGGATGCTTGCTTTAGTCCATAGATGGATCGCTGAAGTTTGCATACCTTATTAGCATCCTTAGGATCGACAAAACCCTTAGGTTGTATCATATACAACTCTTCTTCAATATTACCATTGAGGAACGCAGTTTTGACATCCATCTGCCATATTTCATAATCGAAATATACAGCAATTGCTAACATAATCCTAACCGACTTAAGCATCGCTATGGGAGAGAATGTCTCATCGTAGTCAACTCCTTGAATTTGTCGAAACCCCTTTGCGACAAGTCGAGCCTTATAGATGGTCACATTACCATCAGCATCAGTTTTTCTTTTGAAAATCCATTTATTCTCAACGGCCTTTCGGTCGCGAGGTAAGTCCACCAAGTTCCAAACTTGGTTCTCGTACATGGATTCCATCTCGGATTTCATGGATTCTAGCCATTTTTTGGAATCCAGGCTCATCATCGCTTCTTTATACGTCGCAGGGTCATCCATTTCATCAACCATGAAATTCACAACAGGATTGCCATACAATTCAGGAGCTGCACATGTCCTGCTTGACCTGCGAGGTTCGGTAGTGTCCTCTTTTGGAGTTTCATGATCATTATCATTAGCTCTCTCTTCATCAGGTGAAGTCAACTCCGAAACAACTTCCGGTGCTGCGCCACTCGCCATTCCATGAAGAGAAGGTTCAGTAACCTCTTCGAGTTCTACCTTCCGACTACTCACACCTTTCGCGAGAAACTCCTTCTCAAGAAAGGATCCATTCTTGGCAACAAAAACCTTGCCCTCGGATCTGTGATAGAAGGTATACCCAATTGTTTCCTTAGGGTATCCTATGAAGACGCATTTTTCCGCTTTGGGTTCGAGTTTATCCAGTTGAAGTTTCTTCACATAAACATCGCATCCCCAAACTTTAAGAAATGACAGCTTATGTTTGTCTCCAAACCATAATTCATACGGTGTCGTTTCAACGGATTTAGATGGTGCCCGATTTAAAGTGAATGCAGCTGTTTCTAGTGCATAACCCCAAAATGACAGTGGCAAGTCAGTCAGAGACATCATAGATCGAACCATATCCAATAAAGTACGATTACGACGTTCTGACACACAATTACGTTGTGGTGTTCCGGCAGGCGTGAGTTGTGAAACTATTCCACGCTCTTTCATGTGTGTGCTAAACTCGTAACTTAGATACTCTCCTCCACGGTCAGACCGTAGAAATTTGATCTTTCTATTACGATGATTTTCCACTTCATTCTGAAATTCCTTGAACTTTTCAAAAGTTTCAGACTTGTGTTTCATCAAATAGATATACCCATATCTACTCAAATCATCCGTGAAAGTAACAAAATAACGATGTCCACCTCGCGCCGACACACTCATTGGTCCACACACATCAGTATGTATGATTTCCAATAGATCTGTCGCCCGTTCCATTGAACCGGAAAAAGGCGTTCTAGTCATCTTGCCCATAAGGCATGGCTCACATGTATCAAATGATAAAAATCAAGTGATTCCAAAAGTCCATCAGAATGGAGTTTCTTCATGCGTTTAACGCCAATATGACCTAGACGGCAGTGCCACATATATGTAGACATATCATCATCAAGTTTAATCTTTTTAGCATTAACATTATGAATGTGTGTAATATTACTATCGAGATCCAACAGAAATAAACCATTCAACATAGGTGCATGACCATAAAAGATATCATTCTTATAAATCGAACAACCATTGTTTTCAGATTTAAAGGAATGACCACTTTGCATCAAACACGATCCAGATACAATGTTCATGCTCAGTGCAGGCACTAAATAACAATTATTTAGGTTTATAACTAATCCCGATGGCAAATGGAGAGGTAGCGTCCCGACGGCGATCACATCAACTTTTGATCCATTGTCGACCCGCATTCTGACCTCATCCCTTGCTAGTTGTCACTTGTTCCGTAGCCCCTGAACCGAGTTACATATATTAGCAACCGATCCCGTATCAAATACCCAGGTGCTACTGCGAGTACTAGTCAAGTACACATCAATAACATGTATATCACATATACCTTTGTTTGCCTTGCCGGACTTCTTGTCCGCCAAATACTTGGGGCAGTTGCGCTTCCAATGGCCAGTCCCCTTACAATAGTAGCACTTAGTGTCAGACTTAGGGCCAGCTCGGGGTTTCTTTTCAGGCATGGCAACATACTTGCCACCCTTCTTTCCCGTGTGCTTGCCTTTCTTGTCTTTCTTGAAACCGGTGGTCCTATTGATCATCAACACTTGATGTTCTTTCCTAATCTCCACTTCTGCAGTCTTAAGCATTGACAGAAGCTCAGGAAGAGACTTCTTCATGCCCTGCATATTATAGTTCACCACGAAGCTCTTGTAGCTAGGTGGCAGAGATTGGAGAACACGGTGTATGCCTAAGTCAATGGGAATCGTTATTCCCAAGGACACAAGCTTATCGGCGTACCCAGATATTTTGAGTACGTGCTCACTAACGGAGTTGTTTTCCTCCATCATGCAACTAAAGAACTTTTCTGTAGCATTATAACTCTCTACGGCAGCATGGGTATTGAAAATCATTTTCAATTCTCCCATGGTATCAAAGGCATTGCCATTTTCGAAACGCTTTCGAAGTTCTGGCTCTAGCTACAGTATGCCGCAATGAACTAAGTTGTGGTCCTCCTGACGAGTCACATAGACATTCTTTTCCTCGTCAGGGGCATCAAGAGCTGGTGGGGGGCCTAGCGGCGCATCTAGCACATATTGCTTTTGTGCAGCAGTGAGGAGAATCCTCAAATTCATAGCCCAGTTGGTGAAGTTGCTACCATTCGCAGCAAGTTTCTTTTTCCCCATGAACACATTGAAATTAAAAGCAGGTGGTGCCATCTACAACAGAATTTGTAAAGTTTATTTAGACTAAGTTTATGATAGATTGAGTTCAACTAATCCAAATTACTAATGAACTCCCACTCAAAAACGACATCCCTCGTGTCTTTTTGGTGATTACATGAACCAAATCTACTACACCAAGTCCGATCATCACGTGAGTTGATGTAGCTTCAAAGGCGAGCATCTATATGGGCATCATATCAACTATATGACTCATGCTTAACCTTTCGGTCCATGTTCCGAGGCCATGTCTGTACATGCTAGGCTCGCCAAGTAAGAACCTTAGTATTCGCTTGTGTAAAACTGTCTTACACCCGTTCCTATGAAAGCGTAGATTCGAGTACACCCCATCACCACGTGATGTCTCGAAACACGATCCACAAAACGGTGCATACTTAAGGAAGAACACATTTTTATCTTGATATCTAAATGAGGGATCATCTTATAATGCTACCAAAAGCGCCAAACTAGCAGTATAAGATGCTAATATCTAATGTGTAAAGTGAGATGATATGGTCCATGCATTTGATCTCTATCATTCCTTTGTGTGTAAGGCCAAGGTCTATGGAACTTACACGTTGAGTGTGTTGTAAGAGTATCTATCATACATCTACTTACAACAATACCATATCAATACACTAGCCCAACAACGATCTAAACTAGACGCCTCTAATTTATCAATTGCAAGTTTTACGTGGCTTAGGGATTTCGGAGATAGAACCGTTCTCACCTACGAACATGAACCACAACGAGGATAACTAAGTTATTAGCAACTCATTGTAAATTAGATATTGACTATAGTAGGAGAGACAGACACCCGCCAGCCACTTATGCAAAACAAGTTGCATGTCAGTCGTGGAACCGGTCTCATGTACGATGACATGTAAGGTTGGTCCGGGCCGCTTCATCCCACTATGCCACCAATATCCAAAATACATAGAAGATGCAATAACATGATCATCATCGCCCACATATAAACATATATGTACTACCCGTGCAAAGCACCTACGCATAGATCAGGCTCTGATACCATTTTTGGGTTCGCAGCATAGAAAACAAAAAATTTCCTACGGTGTGAACTACACGCCAAGATCTATTTACTAGGTACAAAGCAACGGGTGGACATACATCCAAAGAGAACTTACCCTCAAAGACAACAAGTTTTGTTAACGAGTAGGAACTCGTGGTTGATGTAGTCGTACACTTGCCAATCTCAAGATCGTGAGGAAGTCCGAGCGCCACAACTCAGCAGCGCATCCGCACTCGCACACACGTTCAAGCCACCGGACAACCTCCACCTCCTCGCTCCAGCGATCCAGCGGAAGCAGCAACTCCTTCTAGATGAAATGCCACCGGGAACATGTATCTCGCTAATCCGAGACCATGGGGGAATAATTCTAGAGGGGGAGAGAGATCCTTCACAAGGAGGTGTGAGGATGAAGGAGGGAATGGGTGGCCTTTTATAGGAGGAGGGGGGTGCCCCCTCTCTCCATGGCCGGCGCATGGGGGGTGACCCCTCACCTCCCCCATTCATGTGGTGGTAACCCCTCCACATTAAAATGCCTCTTCACATTCCCTTTTAAAGTCTCCACTTTAAATGCATTAAATTTCTCCAAATTTAATGCTCTCTCATTTAATAAAACTCTTTTTATTAAATTTATTCAGAATTTTGTTAATTAATTTAATTAACAAACATTCACATATAGCCCCTTGCAATATTTCAATATCACATGTAGAACCACTTTCTGCAATTTCACCCGAAACAATTTCCGGTTTCTATTGAAACAATTCCTGCGCTTTGCAATTCTTTCTTCTGAAACATATGTGCTCCAAAATGGTGTCCAGTAACTCTTAAGTGTGCCACCCTACGGTTCGCGAATAATGCAGACATGATCGAGACCCTTCTCCGATCAATAATCAGCAACGGGACCTAGAGATCCGTACTGACTCCTACACATTCAACGATGACTTCTGTGATCGTGAGAACCTTTAACGCTTGTAACTAAATCCCTTTGTCTCTCGATATATTACATGTCTGAGATTCGATCATCGATATCTCCATACCTAGTTTGATCTCGTTACCGACATGCACTATTTTCTCGTTCCCGTGATATAACATTCTAGTGATCACATCACTTGCTTGCAAGCTATCTTAATGTGATATCACCAAGAGGGCCCAGAGTATATCTATCCGTCATCTGGATTGACAAATTCCACTCTTGATCCATGAGCCTCAACATAACACCTTCGTAGTACTGAACCCATCTTTATAGTCACCCTGTTACGGTGTGACGTTTGATGTTATCAAGATACTCTTCCGGTGTTAGCAATTAGCATGATCTCATGGTCTAAGGATAAAGATTACTTCGTATGATGTTATAGCAATATAAACATAATGACTTGATCGTAATGCTATACTTCGGATGAATGTTCATCACATTATTCCACCAATGGTGTGACCTTGTTATTAACAACATCCAATGTCCATGATCAGGAAACCTTGATCATCTTGTTAATCAACAAGCTAGTCTATAAGAGAGGCATAACTAGGAACCCTTTTTGTTTATTAAAGACACATGTATTGATGTTTCCGATCAATACAATTCTAGCATGTAAAATAAACATCTATCATATATAAAGAATATATAATAACAATTTTATTATTGCCTCTCAGAGCATATTTCCTTCACATATCTCTTATGAAATTTTACAATGGTGTGTTTCTACCAAATATCTAGACACATGATATTTTTATTTATTTTCCAAAGGTACGTTCATATGTACTCGGATGCTATTATTATGTTATTTCATTATTTTAAAGTTCATATTTGAGAAAAATTCTCTACTTGTTTGAAAATTCATTGTATGATGCCATTGTGGTTTTAAAATTCTGTTTTAGATATTGACATGTTTTGAAATTTTTGGAACCTTTAGGTTTGTGAGAATTTTCAAAGAAACTAAAGCATGGTTAAAAAAATTTAAGAGAATTGTAAGATATACACTAGAACCACCCCTAGTTAGGATATTTCTTCAAATGTATGTTTTGAAGATCTCTATCTTGCCATTTAATGATATTACAAGATATATATATCGTCACAGACAAACATTTATGCATCTACTAGATAATGTATTCCACCATGGTTAATTAATTAAATAAAAAAATTATTACAACATATAATTTAAATTTCGAACAACCAAACTATTAAGTGATGCATTACGTCTTAATAACAAAGAATACTATAACTAACTCAGTATGCGATTCATTATGCCATCTATCCACATAAAATTGTGCTAACTCTACTGTAGAAATATAAGTTCAAATAAGTATAAAAGTTTAGTGTAAAAAATATTTGTTTTTTATTTTTCTTGGGCCCATTTTTTGTTTGTACCGGCCCTGTGGTAACATAAAAGGAGACGTGCATAGTGTGGTGTGATTGTAAAATCATCTACAATTTGATGTTTGTTCTTGTAGATTGTGGTAAATGTCCGATTTTTTGCTACATGCTTTGAGTTTCCGCGCCTCGTGGTACGCTCTCCCTCAAATTTTAATCTTCATCCTCTCTCTCCAGTGTGTGCGCCCCTCGCATCCATCTCCTAACCACCACCAAACCAGCCGACCATGGACAGTAAGGGGAAGAGAGCTGCCGGGGAGGGGCCATCGGGAGGAAGCCCTGCAAAACATTGTTAGTTCATAGTTGTGCTAGTACTAGTCTTAGGTCGGCTGTGTAGGGTATACCAAATTGAAGACGGTCTGGTTTTGGCTTTGCAGGGGAAGCCAAGCGAAGAGGGGGGAAGGTGGTCGGGCCATACGTGGTACCTCCCAGGGCACCAGAAATCGCGGTCGCGGCTGGCTTGGATGTTGCACGTAATCACTTGTCTCTCTTCCATTGT
Source organism: Avena eriantha (assembly GCA_910589775.1). Taxonomy (NCBI): domain Eukaryota; kingdom Viridiplantae; phylum Streptophyta; class Magnoliopsida; order Poales; family Poaceae; genus Avena; species Avena eriantha. Next base: position 531,012,036 of record OU342745.1, on the reverse strand, counting down.
TTACTTGTGTTGCTAGTATTGAGCATGTCTAATTAGCTTCTATGCCTTCCACAGTTTCAACGCCAGCCAGGAGGTACCACTTGCATCTACTGCAACCATAATGAAGCGACTACATTACTGCACGGCGGCGTGCCCGTCGATCATCGCTGCATGTGCGCCACCTGCCTGCCACTGGTCAGGAACGCACCACTGGAAGCCCCATGCCCAGTTTGCAAGCACCAGCCGGTTGATAGCCTTTTCTAGCCCCCCAGCTAGTTCCAAGCCATGTGTTTTGGTCTTGAACTCTTGATTGCATTGGTGGAGTTATATATCTGTGGCTTAACTTTGTCAGGAGACTGCATTTTGAAAGATAGTAGAAACGAACGAATCTGTCTATGTGTGTTTGTATGCACTTTCTTGTGTTTTCGGTGGGGAAAACTGGAGATTTGCTAGCCATGTGGCGTGTCTTAGATGGAGTCTACCAAATGTTATTGCTTATTCCTTTGGCTATTTGCCTTTTTGTGTCGATTTGGCACCTGTTTATTCGTTGGTTGTTGGTGTCTGCAGCTGTAGGGGACTTGCTTCTGTACTGTACTATTCTGCTTGAATCACTTATTCAAAACGTTTGGTTCTGTATTCTGCTCTAGATAGTGGAATATCTGTCGTACAGGCATGCTCTTGTTTTTCAACGGTCCTTAATATCTGGTGCTATGATGAATCGCTGTCCCTAAAACAGCATGGCTAATCTAGGTTTTTGGGTTGAGATTGAGAACTGGATGCATTTGTTTTTTGAAGATGTTAGTCAGTTCTTGGGGCTTACATGCCTACATAAGTGTCGGTTAGTTTTTGAGTTCAATTGAGCCGGTTAGCAGTATTCATAAACTTCAATGAAGGTTATTTTGTTTATTAGGCAATGTATGGAATGAATGTTGGGTATACTTTTAGCTTCCACACATGAAATCGATGGCTCTTCTTGATGTATGTGGCCTGAGAAAAGTAGCCTTATATTTATGCACCATGTTTCTTTCACTTTCATGTGAGCAATATGGCCATTAAATTTCGAGTTAAATTGGGCCGGTAAGTATTATTCCTGAACTTCAAAGCGACTGAATGATACAGTACACAATGAAAGGTTCTTTTGTTTGTCTAAATTTCTTAAGTTTTTTTTCTCTTTATTATGTGTTCTGTTTTCGTTTGTGTACTTATGAAATGCATTCTAACATCTTTTGGTTGCTTTACAGGGATTAGAGGAGAGAAGACTGAAGACGAAAAAGATCAGCCATTACCTACAGAAGGGACCTCTGATAAGAATCTCACATTTTGATGATCAGTGATCATGTGTGGTTATGTTTGGAACTGTTTCGTAAACCACTTAAAAATTTCTAGACTTGCTTTGATGTGATTTGAATTCAGGGATTTGGATGAGCACTCGTCTTTATGTATGCACTATTTAATCATATTTCTACCTTGGTGACATAGGGGTGTTCTGGTTTTGTACCCTTGTACCATTGTTATACCACTTTGCAATGGCTGTCCTGAATGAGCATGCACTATCTTAGGAATTGTTAAATACTAGGTGGACATGCGCGTTTCGCCGCGCCAACTATAGTCTAATTGGCATAGTATTATAGATGTGTTGTACTCATTGCTGGTAACACATTTTATTTTATTTGCGTTACCATAAATTATATATACGAGCATGTGTGTGGATGAGTGTTCTAATCGATAGACAAATGTGGCATTTACGTGTTAGACATGTCTGAAACTGAGTGATCTGACCTTAGACGTAAGAAGTGAGCCCTTATTTCATATTAAAGCTCATAAGCAACATAGGAGTATCGGTGTTTCTTCAAGTAAATAAAAAGGTAGATCAAGCAATAGACCAAGTTCAGTACCACAAAAAACTGTCATGTTACATGATTAATGTAAAAAATAATGATATCAAAACAAGCTAACTTATAAGTGGCTCAAAATCTACTGCCTCAAAGTCGATGCTGGCAACTATTTGGATTGCAGAGCTTCAAGGGAAGGCACAAATTTGTATTCAACACTTATAAGTGACTGAATTATTAAATGATTAGTTTAGTCAATATAGACAACCAGATTACATATATACTAATTCTATGCAGGAATTATACTTGATATATTCCAAATTATTCACTTGTTCAATAAAATTTAAAAGAGAAGGTATGGATAGAAGTTGCCACGAATCTTTACATAAAAGCAAGATCTAATATGTAGTCAAGTTTGATAATTTTTGTACATCCAAATAAATATAGAAGTTATGACATTTCTTTTGGACCCACTTAGTCATGGAACCCGCTTGTTCATTAATCATAGAGCATGCTCTAAGTCAAGGGCACAGAAAATTTGTTAATTCGTGTAGAAATTGTAGAACAATATAGAACATGTATCAATTTACACATGCATCTCACGTATTCTCGAGATATGCTAATATATTCAAAAGAAAATTCAATTATAGAGCCTAAGAAGGGCGAAAATCAGTTTATTCTGCTTTAATTTAGGAATACATATATATTATTTGTTGAAGTGACATGAAACGCAACCGCTTCTTGCAAGGCACGACCATTCTCGCACTGTTAGCTTCCACGTTTTCCGTTCAACAATTCTTCCGTTCGGTTACTATAGATTTCTGGTTCTAGCCAATCGCTCTGCGCCACGTCATCGCATGCCTCGTGAGCCTTCTCCTTTTCAATTCTTTTTTCCGCCATTTGTCCCTGATTTTCCAGTCAAAGCGGTGAGGATGATGCGACATATTCGCGTAGTCCCACATAGGAGCGTCTCTACCTGCGACGCCCCTCTCTCTTACCTTCCACCTCTGCGTCCTCTCCTCGGACCCCAAGCGGTGCATGCGGCTATCCTGCGCTGACTGCTCGGCCGCCATGAGCGTGCGATAGCCGACATCACGTTGTGCGTTGTCATAGGACTCGACGATGGCATGTTGCTCGTCGCTCCTTTCTTGCACGACTTCCTCAGGATTATCGTCGATGTTGTCGAGAAAGTTGTCGTTGTCCTCCTCCTTTACCTCCACGTCCATCGCCACCGCCACCGCCTAAGTGACGTGTTCCACCTCCGTGGTATCACCCGCCACGCGTCGTGGCACAGCCTCTTATGGCAACAATTATGTGTGTACCAACTCGTTGGGACTCTGAGTGCAGAGTGTTGTAGCAAACGGCTTTTCCCCACAAGGATGACTCAAGGGTTTAAATCGAACTCTCGGAGAATTGGCTAGATACTTGTCTTCTTTATCTTCTTCAAGCAAACTACAAAACAAAGTGTTTGCATTGTGTCCCCAACTTCACCGTGTGGTTGTCAAGCACAAGGTTTCGTATTAGTAAAACTGAATCTATAAATAAATAAAAGTAAATAATCTATGAGTAGGCAAGAAAAGTAGAAAACAATAAATTAAAGTTATTTTTGAGTTTTTTTTGTTTTTGCTAACAGCAAAAGTGTTTTTGTATTTTCGGATTTAATTAGTGGAGAAAATATAAAAGGCTATAAAGTGGTTTCTTATGATAAAAAGTGGACCGAGTTCATGGGTTCACTTGAGTACTCTCGCATAAAGTATAATGGACTTAAAACTTCCCAGAAAAGATATAATATTGATAAAACTTCATTATGTGTTTGATTAACATTCACATGTGCATCACGTCCTAATATAAAGATGATGCAACACATGTCACTTATACTCCTGTAGAAAGGGAATACGCCATGCAATCTAGAATTAAGAAAAAAAGAGTATACCTTAGGTACTTTGACATGCTATTTGAATATCAAATATGCTACCTTGAAGAAACAAGGTCACTTTGGCATTCACATGCATTCACTTTATCCCTAGTGAGGTAACATGACAAAGAAAAAAACAATAGCGGATATCGAGTTTTTTGTCACCGACCAATCACCACCACCATGTTACTCCATCTAATACACACGTTTCCCCCACATATTTTGACAGGGGGTGCCCTTTAGGGATAGCTTGACCCTGTCCCACTGATCGTTTGAGAAATGGATCTGCGGGCGCTCATTGGGGTCGTCGCGGTTGTCGTCGTTCCCATCTTCAGGTTCATTGGTAGTGTTGTTGCTGGTGTTGGCGTTGATGATGGCACAATGGTAGTGGTTGAAGTAGACGTTGCTCCCGCAGCTTTCCGGGTCAGATCCGGCGTCATCGTCTCCTTTGAGTAGATTGCTCAGATCGGAGTCACAACTGATGTTGCTATCTGGGCTGTAGGCCAAAGAGGAGGAGTTGAGCTTGTTGAGGGTGCCTAGTGGTGGTGGGATCCACGAGGCAGGTGTAATTGATGATGGCGTCGACTACTCTAGGACTAAACAAATCTGGTACAGAAGGCGTAGAGTGCCGATCTTGCCGACCTAGAAGTTCAAATCACCGATTGACATATTAGCTCTGTCACCGAGGGAGTCAAAAGCTAGGCGCGTGTCCAGCAAGTGGATGGTGAATTCGAAGGAGCTGAAACAGATCCGTCCCTCCGAAGCTGACAAATCGTAGATCGCCGGAGACGAGACCACCAAAGTCGCAACATCAGCATGAGGGCTATCCATAGACGGTGTCAATTGACGTGGGGTGATCACGTCAATGCCCATACTTTATAGACATGGGTTTAAGGGAAGAGTGGCACGCTGGAGACTCTATCGGCTCACAGATAAACACACGAGGATGCAAGGTTTATCCAGGTTTAGGCCCCTAGAAGAAAAACCCTAGTCCTCCTTGTCTTTTCTTGATTGATGGATGAACCGAAGGTTACAAGGGTGCCTAGGTGGCAATGGTGCACATATGAGATCTGGCGGGGTGTGTGTGCTAGGGTGTTGATTACCCTTCTCGTTGTTCCCTTCTTGCCTTTATATGGAGAGGCCAGGTCTCAGGAAGCATCCGAGCTGGTTACAATTTGAGGGTGAAACCCTAAAGCATCCTATCTAATCTAGCTGAATCTGCCAAGGAGTCGCACGCTTCATGGGCTTGGCCTCACCCGAACCATTAGGGGCTTCTCCATCGGCAACGGATCGTCACATGGGCCTCCCGCTGAGCCGGACCAGATAGGCCAATAGTAGGTACCTGTTGGGCATACCTATGTCATAGTAAGCCGGTGCACTTTGAACCAGAAGCCCCGGTTTCTCGGGAGGGACCCCGTGCGAGATTCCAGTGACTATTGGATAAGTTAGTTGGCCCGACCGCCCTAACTCGGTTGTCGATCCTTCCAAACATAGAGTCGTCAAAGAAATGGAAAAATTGACAAGGGTTGGGATAGTTGAAAATAATGCGGGAAAATAGTGCGAAAAGTAGATTGTATTGATTTGTCGATTGTGTGCTTAAAGTCAATCGGCCGACACCCCACACAATATATATGGGGCTGCTGGTCTTTCTGTGTAAGCCTAGGAGACTAATACACAAGTACATTACATACTCCTTAGTAGGAAAGTATCTCTAAATTAGACAACAGATGTCGTCTTCGTACTAGATCCGGTCTCCAAGCGTTTGTTCAACCCTTTGCAGAGTTTCTTTCCTTCTGTGTTGGCACAATTGTCTTCATCTTCAAGTATGCTTACCGACTAACTCATGGGCATTCGAGAAGGAGTAGGGTTTTTCCTCCGGGGGCCTGAACCTGGGTAAAATCGTGTCCCCTGCTGTCTGTTAGCCAACGAAGTCACCAATGTAGACTTACTTCCTGAAAACCCAAGTCTATAAACCATGAGAATTGTCGTGGAGAGGCCATGTCACCCGCACCCACCGTAGTAGCAACAGCCATGCCCAGTTGTAGTGCCTCCACCTCCAAGGCAAGGCCGTGCCACCACCTCTACCCTCGCCTGCCTCCACGACAACTCCCAGCCGCGCGCTGGTGTGGGAGCCGCCTCCCGGACTCTGCTCGTGCCGCCTTGGAGTTGATCTCCCCACGCGAGGGGATCCTAACGAGACGTGCCTAGCCCGCCCACTGCCTTCGCCAGCAAGGTGTGGCCGCCACCGCCGGCGCCGCGGAGGTAGCGGCCAGTGTGTCCTGTTAGGTGTTCGCTTCTAGGGTTTTGAGGGGAGGTCTCTGAAGCCTCCCTCGCTTCTAGGGTTCCGAGAGATTGATCCGGCAGGTCTTGAGATTGACTCATGTGCTGGCCGAATTTCCGAAATTTTATGAAACAAAAGTGAAACTTATGAAACTTGTGAAACAGTTTGTATGTTCACCGACTGTTTCACAAATGAATGTTTTCAATAAAGTTCGGTTCGGTTCAGTTCTATGACATTGGCACGACGTCACCGATGGAATGACCAGGGAAAAGACAAGTGCCACACTAATCTTTATTTAAGAAAAAGAGACGGCGGATGGATTGCCGGCATGTACCATCAACCGTAAGAAGACACTTTCCGGCGAAAAGGTCCGCAGTAGTTTGTTCGTTCACGCGATATATGGAACTCTGATCTTAAGGATTAAAGTAAACGCTAATGGCTCTCGTGAGAAAAAAAACCTATTTCCTACGAACTACTCCGTAACTACTAACTAACTAAACATTATTACCGCGTGAGCTGTTGGAACGTGGACACAGATCAATTAGATGGGAGTCACGCTGGACGTGGCGACAACGGCGTCGTCCGGCGGCGGCGCCTCCATCGTCCAGTCTTCCGGGTCTCACCTGCTCCAGATCGACGGCTACTCGATCGCCAAGCAGGCACCCAACGGCACCAGGTTAAAGTCCTGCCCTTTCACGGTGGGAGGCCACAACTGGATGCTCCACCTCTTCCCCAACGGCGACTCTCCGGAAAGCGCCGGCTTCGTCTCCGTCTACATCTGCCCTCACGAGATGAGTAAACGGGGGCGCGTGAGCCTGCAACTCGAGTTCAGCTTCATCGATGAGGTCGAAAAGCAAAACCCCGCGCACGTCCGCACGAGGCAGGTGCTCGAGCTGGCGTACTATTATGGCGCGGGCTACCGCAGATTCATCGAGAGGGAGGCATTGGAGAACTCCAAGCACCTTAAGGGCGATCGCTTTACGGTGCGGTGCGACTTCATCGTCACGGGGTACGTCGAGGTCTCGGAGAACGGCCGTGGAGGGAAAAGGAAATGCACGGCTTGCAACCTCCGGCCAGTCACGGTTGTGGAGCTTCCGCTTACGCATGCCTGTTTCTGCGACGTCTGCAATGATGCTAGCCGCTACGACCCGACGGCCAAGCGGTGCGCAAGCTGCCATGGACCCTATCAAGGCAGAGGCCTGCTATATTAGTTTGTTTTGAGCTTTTTTTGGAAGAAAATAATATCCACCGATCTTATTAATTAATCCTTGATGTCTATAACTATTTTAGTTTTCAGCGTAAATTTTCTTTTTGTCATGCTATCACTTGTGTGAGTTGTGACTGTGATGAGTTATTTTAGGAGTCTTGTATTCTTCCTCATGTTTATCGTGTATGAAAGATTTGAGAGTGATGATCGCGACCATGTGGGTTTTCACTATATTTATTGTACTTAATAGATATCATAATTAATCTTTGGTTGAAAACCTGTCGAGGGTTGCCTTTTTTTGTAAAAGAGGATCACTACTGTTGCTTTGCAGCAGTGTTACTATGCTCTAGGATAAGAGCCCTTCTTTGTACTTAACTGGATTAAGACAGAAGTTGCGCGTCTCTCCGTCCCGCAGAGGCAGCAGCGGCACAACTCCCTCCCTCCTCAAGATCTAAGCTGGCGAGAACGTTGGTCCCCTCTCCTTCCGCTTGCTGCTTCGATGGCAGGAGGGAGAGGGGACCTTGTGTAACTACCTCGGTGAATTACGCTCTTAGTGACATGTCTGGATGAACGAAAGTGGTTAAAATAGTACGGTGGGGCCTAGGGCCACTCACGGTAGACCTTTCGGCCGTCCTAACCACTTTTAGAACATCGGGACAAGAACGAGCGGCGTAATCGGCAGGCGAAGGGATCAACTACATACACAAATGAGTATGTATGCAAGCCACATACAACAGTCCTCAGAGCCATTCCATCTAAAAGAAACAGAAATATTGCAACGCCATACGGCAAGATTCAAATATCCTAGATAGAGATAATAATTTAGGATAGCTCCTCATACAACACACATCAGAGTATCAGGCGGAAGCGGAAACAAGATCCGAGTACGGATAAGAAGCAAATCGGTATAAGATGCCATATAAATAAACACATCCCGCCCACAGATCTCACGGATCCCCGTTCCCGGAATCTCTACACCGAGTGATCGTTGCCAACATTATCTGTCTCCTCCACCCAGTATCCTTCTTGCGAATATACATGTTCATCTGAATCAAACAATTTATCGTGTGAGACCCTAGGGGTACTCAGCAAGTCTTTATGCCGCTAAAGGGGACACAACCTGGGGTGACGCAATTGCAGCAAAAGATAATATCTAGCAATTCTATAGATACTCGCTAACCATCCGCCTAACCAATGATAGACGGATGTCCGTTATTTAGGAACAACAGTTATAACAGTATAATTAACAGATCCATCCTCCTCCTCGCTTACCAACGAGGAAGCGGACGAACAACCCCCATCATCCGTTGGCAGTTTTATTAACCATTCCATGAGTATTGCACTATTTACTAATCAAGTACTTAGCCAATTTAAAAGCGGCACTTTAGTTATACTTGTCTATGATCGAGAAAATGTGCTCCAAGTCGTCCATAACCGCGGACACGGCTTTCAGAAAGATTTACCCTGCAGGGGTGCACGAATAGCAACACACACTCGATCAACCTCGGAAAAACCAAATCAAAACCCAACGAGGCATTCACGACAAAGCGATCACAGGATTCAGAAATATTTCAGGGGGCCACCCCATTAAGCTACCCGCAACAAAGTTGGCCGGCTCCGAGACGGACCCAAGGTTTGTTTGGACGGCGGTAAACGACTGGGAACCCGAAAATGTGACTGGGCTTGTCGATACGGCGAAAACGTGTCACGATCCAAAACAGTACATGTGCTCCTCGCACAATCTTAAATAAAGCGGTAACATGGCATAAGTACAAGATAGTAATAAAGCCCCAAACTAATTGTGGCCCCAAGAAATAAGAATGAATAAAGCTCTGGCTCAGGGGGTCCATAAGGCCTCCCGGATATGGATAGTGCGAATAAACAAGGAACAGGAATCAAGTACTCGGGGTCCTACGGGACACAAGTGAGCATGAAAAACCAAATAGCAGATATTGCTCACCAGTGCCTCTTTCATTAGTTATCCCATTACTACTCAGGTTATGTTGTTTATGTACCTCGTTATTCATCAGACACTCACATACCCTACGCATGCTTTTCTACGACTCGCATGGCTCAAACAACTCCTGTAGTAATGGCTCATGGGATGGAGGAACAAGCTTCGGTGGGGTTTAAGAGTAAAGGCTATACAGTACTTGGGATTCAATTTAATGCAATCGCGACTCAATGATGCAAGAATAAGATAGAGGCAATAGGTACTATATGTATGCAAGCATGTGGTAGTGCTTGCCTGGCAGCTCAGTTGAAGCGAGAGATGGATCTGGGTAGTACTCTTGTGATTCCTGGTAATTCTCCTGTTGGGCGTCTATTCGAAAAAGAACCAAACAAACAAGGGCCAACATAAATAAAGTGCACAAGCATATGAATTAAAATGCGACAAGCAAACAAGCATGCCATGATGAATGATGCTCAAGTTACATGGCATTCAAGTAGCATGGCAAGGGTGAGGTGTGGATACAAGAAATGAAGCATTTTATTCTTTACTTAGTCAAATTTTGTTGCCATAAACAGTTCAGATTTTTATTAATGACATGATGCATGCTTCAATTCAGAACAAGGACTGCATAGATAGAACGGGCTCGTCGTGCTGATCGATTTAGACATATTATTTGCCAAATTTGGAGTTGTAGAATTAAAGTTATTAATTTATTAAAAAATGGCATTTTATTGTAATTTTGATCATCTCGAAAATTTAAAGTGTTCAAACATTATTTTGAATAGCATATTTGAATTCCTCACATTTTTCTGATTCAAAAACATATATCATTTGTATTATTTGGATTTGTAAATTAAAAGTTATTTGAAAACTGATTTGAATTTGAATTTAAATAATTACTGAAATTGTTTTGTCAAAACAGATAAGTGGCCAGACTTTTTACACACAGGCAGAGCCAGACGTAGACACTGAGGAGTGGGCCACTGCTGACTGGGGCCACGCGCGCGGATATTCTTTTGCTACCGCGGCTTAGCCAGCCTCTGCGATAGACAGGTGGGCCAGCGACTAGAGGCCCACGTGCCAGCGAACGAACGCGCAGAGACTGCCAGGTGGGGCCGAGCTGGACCGCGGGTTAAGGTCAATAAAATTGTGGGGCGTTTTTGTAAAGTGGACAGGGAGGCTGACTGGTGGGGGCTAGCGAGTACCGCGGGTTAAGCAGCAAAAGATCTGGGGGGTTTTGAGCAAAAAGGACCGCGTGCACTGTTCTTCTTTCTCCTGTGTCTGACGCCTGACGGAAAACAGCGTGCGGCGCGGGGCGGTGACTCGAACCGTGGATCTGGCGTGCGCGCTAAGGGGTGGAACCAGTGCGGTGGCTTGGTCTTGGTGACACCACGGTGGATGGGGGCTAGCTATGCCGTCTGCGAGGCGCTGCGACGAGCGGACGCAGCGACCGCCGGCGCGCAGAGGGTGCTCGGCAAAACGTCTAGCGCGGCGAGGGCTTCCCGGTGAGGCGGAGCATGTCTGGGCGGTAGAGGGGCTCACCGCGGGGTGGTCGGTGGTGTCAGATCGGGGAAAGGCGCGGCGGATCGTCGACGAGGCTGGCGGCTGGAGATCTAGGGTTTGCGTCGGGCGGCGCTGGTTCCGGCGGTTCTTGTGATTCTCGTCCTCGTCGGCGCGTACGAGGCGAAGTAGGGGAGCCTCCTCGTTCTCCTTGACCACCTCCATGTCGCGCACGCCGGCAGGATCGACGAGACGTAGGGGTACTGGCAGTGAGCGGCGGCAGGATCTGGTGGCGGCGAAGAGGAAGGAGAGGAGAGGCAGGGCTTGGGGGTGGATCTGGGAGGGGCAGAGGAGCTGTGGGGAAGGAGGAAAGCGAGAGGGAGAGAGGAGAGGCCTGTGGGGCACGGGGTAGATAAAGGTGGCTTTGGCCACCTTTCTCCACCTCCTCTCACGTGCTTGTCGTGCACGGCCAGGGCAGGGCAGGGGCTACCAGGTGGGGACTGTGAGGTGGAGCAGCTGGGTGGGGCTGGCACGACAGGTAGAGAGAAAGAGAGAGGAGAGGGGGCTCGGGTGGCTCGGCTAGGTTAGGAGGAGCTCGGGTTAGCTAGGTCTAGGGCTAGGAGAGGGGTAGATGGGGTGATGGGTAGCTAGGTGGGGCCTGCTGGCAGAGAGAGGGAACACCTCGGCATGGTGATAGGAGAGGGGTGAGGTGAGGGTTTAGCTAAGAACTAGGTTTAGAGAGGAAAAGAGGAAAAACTAGGGCTAGGTTTAATTAGATGTTTAGGTTTTTTGTTTAAACTTGTTTATAAGATCAAACCAAGAGGGAAAAGTGAGGCTTTGATTAGGCTAAGATGAGGTGAAGGAGAAACCAAGAAAAGAGAAAGAAAAGGATTATGGGAAAAAGGCCTCATTTGAATCATGGATGGAGAAAATAAAAAATGATGTTGATGAGAATATGGGGATGGTGGGAAGGGATGGAGATGATCCACAAAGAAAAGATCCAATAAAACCAAGAGGAATCAAATGGGCTAAAGGTGGTGGTACACTTGCATGGCCCATGCAAAATAATAAATGCCATGATTTATTTTGTGAAAACAATAATAATATTGTGGCATTATTCTTATGCATTCCTAAGGAGTGGAACAAGGGCCAAGCAAAGGAAAATATAGAATTTGATCCATCCTATCTCCCATGAGCTAGATCAATACCAAAAGAAAATAAAAGCCCATGGTAATTGGAATGGTGGAATTATAAGGTGGTGAAAAGAAAAATGATGGAGTTGAATAAAAGAGATGCCCCCAACTCAACTTGGGCATTAAACAATATATCAATAACCAAATACAATATCAAGAGGCAAATACAATTAATAATGCATGTGAGAGAAGAACCCAAAGGAAAAGGTTTCATATGATGCTCAAATGCAAGGTGGCATGATGACATGAGCATGATATAATTATGATGCAACAATTATATATAGGAAGTAGCCATTATCTTACTAGACCAAGTAGCATTACAATTGTTAGACAATTGGGATGCTACAACTCTCCCCCACTAAACAGGAATCTCGCCCCGAGATTCTAGGAAGAAGAAGAAGAATACTCAAAGAGGGTCGGATACTTGGCACGGAGCTCATCTTCACGTTCCCAAGTGGCTTCATCAACGGAATGGTGCGACCACTGCACCTTGCAGAACTTGATGGACTTGTTGCGAGTCCTTCTTTCTGCGACTTCAAGAATTTTTATGGGGTGTTCTTGATAAGACAGATCTTCTTGGAGATTGATGAGTTCATGGTCCACGGTCCTACCGGGATCCTTGAAGCACTTCTTGAGTTGAGAGATGTGGAAAACATCATGGACTTTGAGTTGTTTAGGGAGCTCAAGAGCATAAGCAACTTCTCCTCTTCTTCCACGAATTTTGAACGGACCGATGTATCTAGGAGCCAGCTTTCCTTTGATACCAAAGCGGTGCGTGCCTCTCATGGGAGTGACACGAAGGTAAACGAGATCACCCGGGACATACTCCATGTCCGTGTGCTTTCTGTCATAATTGCTCTTCTAGCGACTTTGAGCAATCTTCAGATTTTCAAGAATGATGTGAACTTTCTCCTCCGCTTGAGTTACAATGTCGGGGCCAAACAATATTCTTTCACCTGCGCCTGACCAACCAATCGGGGTTCTGCATTTGCGACCATAGAGAGCCTCAAATGGTGCCATCTTTAGACTTTTCTAGAAGCTGTTGTTGTAAGAGAATTCAGCATAAGGAAGACATTCTTCCCACTTCATGCCGAAAGAGATAACGCAAGCACAGAGCATATCTTCTAGAATCTGATTGATCCTTTCAACTTGTCCTTGCGACTGAGGGTGGTAAGTTGTGCTGAAGTTTAATTTTGTTCCCAAAGCATTTTGAAAACTTCCCCAGAACTTGGAAGTGAAGATGCTTCCACGGTCTGAACTGATCTCAAGAGGAACCCCATACAGAGAGACAATTCTGTTGATATAGAGCTCAGCCAACTGAATTGCAGAAATTGTTTCCTTGACTGGAAAGAAGTGAGCTACTTTGGAAAGCCTGTCAATGACAACAAAGATTGCATTGTTGCCCTTCTGCGACCTTGGAAAACCAGTGATGAAGTCCATCTCTACTTTCTCCCATTTCCATTCCGGAGGCTTCAATGGCTGTAGAAGACCGGAAGGTTTCTGATGGACAGCTTTAACTCTGCGACAGACATCACACTCCGAGACGTACTTGGCACAATATCGTTTCAAACCAGGCCACCAATATTGTGTTTTAAGTCCATGTACATCTTAGTGCTGCCAGGGTGGATAGAAAGAACAGAATCATGCGCCTCCTTGAGAACTTGCTCTCTTAAACCCGAGTAGTTCGGAACAAACATCCAGTGTTCAAAGAAAAGAGTGCCTTGGTCATCGACGTGGAACGACTCATACTTCGGAAGCTGAATATTGGAGATGATCTTTTTAGTGTAAGGATCACCAAGTTGAATAGAGCGAACTTTTTCTTCCAAGAGAGGTGTTGCTAGAAGGTTCAGAAGATACCCTTGATCCACAATTTCAAGGTTTAGCTTGCGGAATTCCTCGCACAAGAGAGGCTGTTGTTCTTCCACCATGAGATTGTTAACATAAGCTTTTTGGCTGAGAGCATCGGCCATGACATTGGCTTTGCCCGGAGTGTAGTTGATGGTCAAATCGAAATCATTGATTGTTTCAATCCACCTCCTCTGACGAAGGTTGAGATCCGACTGTGTGAATATATACTTCAGACTCTTGTGATCAGAAAAGATCTCGCAATGGTTGCCAAGAAAGTAATGCCTCCATACTTTCAAAGCAAAGACAACTGCTGCGAGTTCGAGGTCATGTGTGGGATAGTTGATCTCATGCGTCTTCAACTGACGAGATGCATAAGCAACAACTTGTATTTCTTGCATAAGGACCGCACCCAATCCTTGCAATGAGGCATCGCAGAATATCTGGAAAGGCTTTGATGTATCTGGAGGAACTAAGACTGGTGTGGAAGTGAGCTTCTCTTTGAGTGTTTCAAAGCTTGCTTGACATGCAGGAGTCCAAAGGTATTTCTTGCCTTTCTTGAGGAGATCGGTAAGAGGCTTCGCAATCTTTGAGAAGTTTTGAATGAAGCGACGACAGTAACTGGCCATTTGACAAAATAGCTGATGTCCGATTTAAATTCGAAAATTTGAAATTTCAAAATGACTTGTAGGTCGAACCGTATATCCGATTTTAGATCTGTTTTCACCGTTTGACTAGTCACGATGAGATCTTCAAAACTAGATCCCATGTCAATATGTTTCGAGAACTTTTTTTTGAACGAAAAGTTACCCACCGCCTGTAACACAAATGTTATCCATGCTGAACTATCCACCTAGTATTACGTAAGTTATCCATCCTATGAATAGGTAATGTGTTTGAGTTTTTTATGCAAGCGAAAACATAAATGCGATTTAAGAATCGTTTTCACTGCACCGACGATGACAAAAACTTGGTACCCTAACGCATCGATGATGACGAAGTCTCGGTACCCTAACACCTAGGCTACCACGTCTCAATTAAACTATGTTATAGCTCACATTTAATTAACTAAACTAAAAATACATGGGGTAACCGAGATTTTATGATGTAAAAAAAATACAAAAGTTACCCATATGAGAACTACGAGAACGTCTCCACCTAAACCATTTATACGGTGGGTAACTTATATGTATCAGGATGGATAACTTACTATAACATGGATAAGTCACGTGTTATGGGTAGGTAAAACAATTTTGTTTGCCCCAAAAGTTACCCACCCATAATACGAGAGTTATCTAGACTTCAACTATAAGTTATCACCAATAACATATAAGTTATCCACCACTATAAAAAATTACCCATCGATAAAATATAAAAGTTATTCTAACAGCCTGGCATTGTCGCCCATCGCCGCTCTCGTGGCGTACGCGCGACTCAATCTCGAAAGGCTAACGCGTCAAACATCAAGCATAAAAATTTTAAGAAATTAAATCTAAACTTCTTTTGCAACGGGGTCTTATGACCTACCACCCACCACGCTGAGTCGTATTGAACAACATAACGCGCAAGCAGTAGTCTAGCAGTTCGGCTTCATCGTCCGTCGTGCTACCACGGCGTATGGGTGATGAAGCCTTGAAGGGTGTAGGGTACCTCGACGACGAAGGTAAAGTCTCGGTACTCTAACACCCACGCTACCGCATTCCAATTGAACTTACTCAAGTACTCAACACATATCGAGAACGTCTATACCCAACACGCTTATATGGTGGATAAGTTATGTGTTACAGGGTGGATAACTTACATATTATGACATGGATAACTCACGTGTTATGGGTGGATAACTTTTTTGTCCGATTTTTTTCATTGAAACATATCAACATGGGATCTCGTTTTGAAGATCTCGTCGCGACTAGTTCAATGGTGAAAATGGATCCTAAATCGGATAAATGGTTTGATCTACAAGACATTTTAAATTTTCGATTGGATCCTAAACTAGCTGAAAGCACGTGTTCACACTTCCCGCCAGCTTTGAACAACCACCGACCGGTCTGAAAATAGATTTCCCGTTAATCTTTGATCTTTGGTTGAAAACCTATCGAGGGTTGCCTTTTTCGTAAAAGAGGATAACTAGTGTTGCTTTGCAGCAGTGTTACTATGCTCTAGGATAAGAGCCCTTCTTTGTACTTAGCTGGATTAAGACAGAAGCTGCGCGACTCTCCGTCCGGCAGAGGCAACGGTGGCGCAACTCCCTCCCTCATCTAGATCTAAGCTGGCGAGAACGCTGGTCCCCTTTCCTTCCGCTTGCTGCGTCGATGGCAGGAGGGAGAGGGGACCTTGTTTCTCCACCTAGTAGTTAGGGTTAGTGTTAGTTTGCTATTCTGCGTCGTCGTTGGGATAGTGAGAGCGGTGCCTAGGCAAATAAATATGCCTCAACTCTACTCCCACACCAGCGGCGACCTTCACGGCGGTGCCTCGGAGTTGATGGCAACGTGTGTTAGTTGATCCTTCAAATCGACAACTTTTTCTTCTCGCAGTTCCTCAGATCTGGCGAGATATGTTTCTCGGTGTGTCACTGGCGTTCGTTGTTATCCATGGCGATGCTGGTGGCCCGGGCGAGATGGTTGATCTGGAGCGAGGATATTGGTCCGGAGGTGGTGGATCTGTCGTTCTTCTCCGACTGCGTCGATGGCAGGCGGCGGGTCTTGGTTCAAGACAGCACGGGGATCGATGTGCCACAGACATGTGTCTTGTTGCGTGCAACAGGCCTATTCATCGACTCACAAAGCCTTGTTGGCGATGATGCTTTTTTGGATCTTGCAATCCTAGAGGTTCGGCGTCTATTCCGGTTTGCGTCTCGGCCGCGCTGGAGTTTGGGGGCGACCGCTAGATTCGGTGGTTGCGGGAAACCCTAAGGATCGTTTTGTATTTCTCAGTTTCTTAGGATTTTTTCTGCATAGTGGTTCCTCAAAAAAAAAGAGGGGGGGGGAGGGTTAAGCTGAACATTTGAGACAGTCACGTATGCCGTGTGCATAGAGGTCGCAAACAGAAGGAATAGACCCTGAGGTTTCTACCATCGTGCGTAGGAGCCCTAGTAACAACAAATATACTGGATTCAAAGCGAACATGTCCACTGATTCAAGAAAAAAGGAAGTCTAAAGTCAAATGTCGTGTGGTCTAGCTGTGGAATTTATACCAGCAAGAGGTCATCTGGTGCAAGTTCACCTTCTTCAACCTCGTCGTCACCAGTTTCCCCGCCAACACCTGCTCCAATATTGTAGAAGATAGGAGTGAATATTTGTGGTATTATACCGAAGAGCTGGAGCAAGACAAGAGGAGTTCACAGACTCAAGAATAACATCTTCGAGTTTCTGCATAATAAATCCACTCCTATCTTAATTTTGAACTTTATTTGAGTTGGAACTTTGGTGGAAGTGTTTAAGTTACATCACTCTGCGACAGTGGCACATTTTATGTTGGAATGTTAGGGGCATATAAGTTGAGATGCATATCGCTCTTCGCACTCATATAGATATCTCACCTTGTTCAATCATTTGCTTGCAAGAAACAAAACAGGAAATCTTTGATCGCCCCTTAATTAGAAAGTCCTACCCCTCATCCCAAACCAAGAATTCAACTGTACAAACATAAGAAAAGTCACCATCCTTAACAAGAGTTTGTCCTATAACAGTCATGCGTGCATCTCTACGTGTCTTGCCTTTTCCACTATGTTGTGACCAACAAATACGCAAGGCCTTTCAAATATCCAACAATTTTCTGATCCACGGCAACTTTGAAATCCCAAAGACCCTGTCGACGAAAGTTATCGGGACATGGATAGCACGACCAAATTTTAATTATCAAAGCTGAGATATTGATCCATCCTTGCACAAATAAAAATTGAGTCAATGTGAAATACTCCCTCCGATCTATAATAAGTGTCGTCCATCTTGTACAAAGTTTGTACTGGCTTAGTACAAAATAAGCGACACTTATTATGGATCGGAGGAAGTATATGTTTTAGTGTGTAGGTACAAGCATGCCTATGCAAAGTTGGGTCACTTATTTTAAAAGTGGGAGAATATATCACATGTGAGAAGTATTCATCTTTACAACAGAGTATTCGACAGAGAATCGAAGCATTCGTTCAGCCGCTCTACCAACCGATGAGAACTAACTAGAGGAGATCCCTGAGAGTTGCAGTGGCAGATGTCGTGGCCGTCTTCTTTTTCCCCTGGGCAAAACAGAGTCAACACGTTGGCTAAAACTTTATGTATATCCAGAAGCAGCCATGTTTGATC
Source organism: Avena eriantha (assembly GCA_910589775.1). Lineage (NCBI taxonomy): Eukaryota > Viridiplantae > Streptophyta > Magnoliopsida > Poales > Poaceae > Avena > Avena eriantha. The sequence goes on along the minus strand of OU342745.1, from coordinate 530,994,032 downwards.
AGTACTCTGCGTGCGTGCATACCTGGCGGTGGTTTCTTCTGGCCGGGGTGCCCATCTGGATGCGCCGGCCCTGCTCGTCGTACAATATGAGCCCGCTGAACCGTGGCAGCTCGCACCGCATCCCCATGAGTATCCTCCTCTGCCACACCGGCCGCCCCGGCGTCATCGGTGGTGCCGTTGGCGTCCCACACCGCCCATCCCTCATGCTCATGGGCGTCATGGCTGCTGATGTCGGCGTCATCGGTGTCGCCGGTGATGGCAGCGCGACGCGATCTGTGGTTGCCTTTGACATGGACGCCGGTCCATCCGGCTCAACCCCGACGGCTGTAGCACCACCCACACAAGGCAACCGGGGCATCTGAGTGCAGAGCATCTTGTCCAGCGCGTCGGCGCCTTGGTGCCAGCATCTCTCGGGTAGTCTTCTGGTCTCCGCCTTGCCAGCAGGCTGTGTCCGGCCAGAGTCTTGCACGCGGAACACCAGCGCCTCTGGATACGTCGGCCGGTGATCGCCTCTGACGACGAACAGCGCCCTCGGCGTGGGGCGCCTCTGTTCAGGATACCGCCTTTTCGCCCGTCGCTGCAACATCGAGGCGCAGAGTCCCATCGCCGGGTTTAGCTTCGGATACGGATTTAGATGGATCGGACTTGTCTGATAATGTGCATGTGTTGGTGTCTTTATGGCAGCAAGCGTACGAGAGCAGATGGAGTGAGCTGGGTTGCGAAGTAAAAGAAATGAAGATTTAGTTAGTGATCTTCTCTTTCTTCCTTGCATCGGAGTACATAGCTCGGCCGATGCTAAAGAATAAGTAAATGGTGCGGGTTCCGGTCGTTTTAGAATTGCTTCCTACATGGAGTTAAGACAAGCATTCCTTGTGTTGCTTGTCAGATAATCCCGTCTTGGTTGCATCCCTTCATTTCCATGTGCCTTTCTTGCATGAAACGTATGGATTCCCAAATTTGGTACCATTAAGTTTGGCATCTCTCGGGTATGGAAGTGCTACTATGGCCTTCCTTTTTTCTCTTTTTTTGTTGTTTTGTGTGTGTGTGTGTGTGTGTGTGGGGGGGGGGGGGGGGGGGGGGGGGTGGGGGGGGGGGGGGGGGGGGGGGGGTGGGACCAAGCTCTCTCGTGTGCACCCTCCTCGGTGGTGCAGCCGGTTCAGCGGCAGGGCGGCGGTGCCCATCATGCTTGCCTTGGCACTGGCGGCAGGGCAACAAAGTGTTGTGGCCGACGATTCTCATCTCGGTCTAGATCTGGGCCCGTTTGGGCCCCATCTGCGTTGGAATGGGCTTGCCCAGCGTGCTCATGTGCGGCTTCGTGGAGGTGGAGGGTCGATAGAGGGTCTAGGTTGGTGGCGGCGCTCGCGGCTGCCCTTGCTGCAACGTGGCGATGGGGGCTTTGCTGGCCCATCTGGGCTCGACCCGGCCCGAGACCTTGTGTGCCCATGTTGCCGCGTCCGTCGGCTACTGCCAAGGCGGTGGAGGTAGTTCCATCCCGCGCGGCTCCAATGCTACTACCCCCGGTACCACTGTCCCCTTGCTCAGGACTCGAGGCCTCGCGTTGATGCCCATGGTGAGATGATGATGATGGGGCCTTTTCCGTGGTGGCGCGTGCTAGTTGGCGGGGGGGTTGGGTGGAGCACTTGGAACCGTCCGTGGTGGTGGTTCTTTGGGGGTGGGCGAAATCCCTGTTGGCCCTATCCGGCACTAACGCGATGATGCCTGCGGGTGTCACCTCTCCTTCCTGAAGGGCGCCGGGTACCTCCTTCCCACCCCCCTCCGTGTACCGGGGGAAACCGTAGGACTAGTTCGGGCGGAAGCGGCGGCGGCGTCACATCCCTTGCTGAAGGTGTTGCTTGGTACACGACGGTTTAGAATGCAAGGAGTGTGGTGGGACCTTTCCGAATGGCGCAACGGTAGAGGGCCATCATCGTTTCATCCATCTGCCAATGTTGGCATTTGTTTCTCTTTTGTTCTCTTTCTTTTTTGTTGGGCTTAAGGTGCTAGTTCATTTTCTTTCAAAAACTAAATCCTAACTTCCAATCTAGTTCAAAAATGGACTAACCCAAACCGATGAAACCACTCAAACCGGTTTCGCCCAACCCTAAATACATATCCATTGCTGACACACAAGGAGATTATATCTTTCAGAACGCTTCGCTTTGTAAACCCAAAGCCCAAACAGTAAACCCTAGAGCCCACATTGTAACCTACCTCTCCCAACTAGTATATAAAGGCGGGTAGTGCTAGGGTTCTAGGTAAGTTCTCTAGATCCAACAGGTTCAGTAGTTCATCTTCTTCCTCTATCTCTCCATAGCAGCTAGGGAAACAGCTCAAGGAGCACTTGTACTGAGCAGTCGCTCCCCATATAGTAGATCCTTGCAGGAGTAGGAGTGTTACCTCGACCAGAGGGCTTCGAACCTGGGTACATCGTTGTGTTTGCAGTATTTGTGCCCAACCCGTTGTGAGTAGCCATCGATAGCATCTTGATTGTCCCCTTCATGCCATCCCCGATGGCACTGCCGTGTTCCACACCACGACAGTTGGCGCCCATCGTGGGGCACAACGCTTCGGCTGGGGTCATCTTTCGCACTGGACTTTGCTTCGGCTAGGGTCATCTTTCGCATGGGACTTCCACTCGTCACCGGTGAGCGAGTCGCCTCTGGCCTCGTCCTTACTCTCGGCTCCTTTGACTGCGTCATCGACAACGTGTCCTGCTTCAACGGGGAAACCTTCCCAAACGACGGCTCCGTCATGCACTTCGACGAGCACCACATCTATGTCGCCACCATCACTGAGGCCTTCCCTCGCGAGATCATCGCCGTCTTCGGCGCACCGCCTGGCTTCTCCGCTTCGTGCCTCGCCAGCGGCAGCGTCGAGGTCATGATGGCCGGCTTAGGTGAGGGCCTCCGTCCACCTCTAGAGCAAAAGGTAGGAGGCAACAGCACCGCTTCGTGCGAGCAGGACCCCGATCCACTGACCACCTCCATCCAGAACCTCCGCAACCCCATCATCCCTAAGGTGGAACCAGCGGCAGCCGCAGCTGCGCTGGAGGCCACACGCCAGAACCTCCTGCAGGAAGCAGGAAAGGTTGCCGCTCACCAATGCCGCCTGGACGAGACAAGGCGGGAGTACAACACCGCACACGGCTTTGCCCGCCTGCCTGGTGCCAACTGGCAGATTCCACCCCAAGGCCGTAACCTCAGCTCGGAGCTGGACCGTGATACGTCCATTTTGCATCACTATTCTATATCATAATTCACTGTTATTCATTGATATATTTCATATTAAGAGATGATACTTATGTTATTTGATCTGTTTTTGCATGGTTGATGACTTTTAGAGCATGGACCGCTGCAGTCAGGATTCTGATGGAAAAGGTGCTGTTTGGAGGCAAAATTTGTGAAGATCGGAAAATCCGGGAAAATACATGGAAAATCCTATTTTTCCAGAAGACGAAGAAAGCCAGAAGGGGAAGCGGAGATGGGCCATAGGGGGCCCACACCACCCCCTGGCGCGGTCCAGCCTAGGTCGCGCCACCAGGTGGTGTGGCTGCCCTAGTCCACCCCTGGCTCTCCCCTCTGTCGTATATTATCCTCACGAAACCCTAAGACTCGGGGAGCGACCACAGAAAGATTCCACTGCCTCTGCGGGGCGAAAAACATCCAGAGAGAAAGACGCTCCGGCAGACAGAATTCTGCCAGGGGAATTCCTTCCCGGAGAGGGGAGATCGTCACCATTAACACCACCATCAAGCTGGACTTCATCGGGGTCATCATCATCACCATCATCACCACCAGCACCCTCATCACCATCTCCATACCGCTGTAATAATTGGGTTGAATCTTGCATAGTTCTTAGGGGAAACTTTCCCGGTGTTGATTACTCTTTGTAGTTGATGCTATTGAGTGGAACCATTGAATTATTGTTTATGTTAAGATTGTTATACATCATTATTCCATCTCTGATCATGATCCATATGATGTCTTGTGAGTAGTTTGTTTTGTTCTTGAGGACATGGGAGAAGTCATGTTGTTAGTAGTGGAATTGTGTTGAGAAAGATTCAATAGTTTGATATTTAAGTTGTGGTGTACTTCTTCTAGTGGTGTCATGTGAACGTCGACTACATGACACTTCACCTATATGGTCCTAGGGGAATACATTGTGTATTTGACTACTAATCGTAGGGGTTGCCGGAGTGACAGAAACTTGAACCCCCGTTAGGAAACCATTGCACAAGGGACGTCAGGGTCTTACAGTTTAAAGTTATGGTTAGGTTTCTACCTTAATTACTTTTTTGTACTTATGGATGTTTGCAAGGGGTATAATCACAAGTATGTATTAGTCCTAGGAAGGTCGGTACATTAGCACAGTTTCACCCACACAACACTTAGCAAACTAAAGAAGATTAATCAACTATATGAAGCAAAAGCACTTGACGATATTCCCGTGTGTCCTCGAGAACGTTTGGTCATCTTAAGTAATACAACCGGCTTGTCCTTTGCTAAAGAAAGGATTGGGCCACTTGCTGCATTTATTCTTATTGTCTTTTATTTACTCGTACTTTATTTACTTGCATTATCAAAAAACCCTAAAAATCCGTTTGCTAAGTATTTGCAGAGAATTCCTGATCCATACCACTAGCCAGCACCTTCTGCTCCTCGTTGGGTTCGACACTCTTACTTATTGAAAATACCGCGATACACCCCCTATACTTGTGGGTCATCAAGACTATTTTGTGGCGCCGTTGTTGGGGAGTGAAGCGCTATTGGAGAGTGGAACTGGCAAAAGGAAACTTCTACTGTGAGTATTGTTTACTTCTGTTAGTTGCTTTATTTTCATTATGGATAATTCGCTGAGTTTCTTATTTCGTAATGCTACTACCACTGCTAAGCTAGTAGGCGAACCACCACCTGCTGAGAATGATACTTTTAAAATACCTACAAGAATTATTGATCGTGTTATGGATAACTATTATGTTGGGGATGGAACTGTCCATCCCGGTGATCATTTACTCTTTATACACAAATTATGCGGGTTGTTCAAGTGTGCAGGTATTACTACAGATCAAGTTAAGAAGAAGTTATTCTCATTATCACTGAAAGGAAGAGCTGAGGAATGGTATAAGCTGCTCAAGAATGGCCGAGCTCTTGAATGGGAGGAAATAGTACCTCTCTTTTATTCAAAGTTTTATCGTCCTAGTGAGATTCATAAAGATCGGAATCAAATATACAACTTTTGGCCTCTTGATGGAGAGAGTACAGCTCAAGCTTGGGGGAGATTGAAGTTACTAATGCTCAAATGTCCCATTCTTGAGCTCCCCAACAATATTATTATCAATAACTTTTATGCGAGGCTTTCTCTTCATGATAAGGATTTATTGGATGCCTCTTGTGTTGGATCATTCACTCGCATGGAAGAAGAAGCTAAATGGGATCTTTTGGACCGTATTCAAGATAATGCTGAAGCATGGGAGAATGCCAAAGGAAGAAAGTCAGGTATAAATCATGATTATTAATGCATTGAATCTTTTATGGGAACTGATGACTTTCAAAATATTAAAAATGCTTATGGTCTAGACTCTCAAGCTATTGCAACTTATTTTAAGGCTTTTGCTTCCTACATTGAAGTGCCTAAAAAGAAGTGAAATAAGTATCATGAACCATATAAAGATGTTGCTAAGTGTGTTCCTGCAAGAAATACTGAAGTTTATACTGCTAATCATCTTTTAACTGAACCTTACATTGAGAAAATCCCTTTCCCAGTTAAGATAAAGGAACATTCTATGATAGCTAGTATGGTTAATGAAAGTACAAGTAAACCTGTTGAACCTGATAAGAAAATGGATGGTGAACCTATAATAGCAAATGTGAAAGACTTTGTCACTAAGTATGTAGAAGAGGGACACTATCCTTTGTAAGGATATCCCTGATATTGTTTCACAAAGTAGTGTTATGAGAGCTAGTGTCCCTGTGTTTTCTGTTAGGATAAGTGATCATTGTTACGATGGTCCTTGTGATAGTTATATTGTTAAGTTTATGCATGATACTGAAAGTTACTATGAGAGAGGGAAAAGAGTTCTTATGCATCTCAATAATATCAAGTTTCCTCGTTTTATGCTGAAAGTTTTTGTGTTTCACTTCTTTTACCTTCCTATGCTAGTAGCCTCTGGTTTCAACAACTTGTTTGTTTACAAAATTCCCTTGCATAGGAAGTGGGTTAGACTTAAACATGTGTATTTTTGCTTCTTAATGCTCTCTTTCAGTTCAATTCATATTCCTAAGTGAGCATCATCAAAATTATCATGCCCATCTTAATGGCTATAAAGAAAGAGCTTTTTGGGAGACAACCCAATTTATTTTTGCTTTCAGTTTGTTTTTATTTCTTTGAGTCTTGGAAGTTATTACTTCGGTAATAACCTCTCCTTATCCCTTTTGTTTGATTTTTATGTCAAGATCAACCTCTAATGAGAGAGAAGTAATATTTGGGGAAGTTGCTTTCCCCAAACAGATTTTTGTGCTTCACCGTAAAAATTTGTGAGAGCTCTCTGTCTGTTGAATTGAGCTGTAACTTTTTGTGCTTCTGCCCCAGGTTGTTATTTAACTTTCTTTAGTTTTGAACTTTTTGATTTGAGCAACAGAAGATTTTCGAAAAAATTGATATTTACCTACTGGTCTGTTTTGACAGATTTTGCCACTCTTGCCTTTGCTTCTTTAATCGATTTCCTTTTTGGATTATTTTTGGGTTTTTAAAAGGAGTTGCTACAGTAGCTTATGTTTTGATGGTTTTCAGTTGAAATTGGACTAAAAAGGTTTTATCACTTCACTTATACTAATGTTGCTAATAAGAACTGTGTGAAGTTTTGTGTGAAAGAAATTTTCAGGTTAGTGGAGATAATGGTGTAATAAGGAAGTTAAAGGTTCTATGACTCAAGTAATAAGTGTATGAAGATGAAGATGTTATTCAAGTGGTGAATCCGGAAGAATCTACTAAATACCAAATTCAGAGACATGTAGAGTCTGTTTTCAAATAGGTAACAGTTCTAGTAAGAAAAGTTTCGCGAAAGATCTGTCCAGTTATATTTTTGCAGTTTTTAGCCAATAAGGAAAGCTACGAAGCGAAAGAGGGACGGAAAACAGAGCCAGGGTGGCTCACACCACCCTGTGGCATGGGCCCACCCCTGGTCGCGCCACGAGGTGGTGTGGCCACCTCGGACTCCGTCTCCGACCCGTTTTCTCCCAATACCTTCCTTTTGTTGTGAAACTTCGTAATATATAATCTCCCGGATCCCCCGAGGTTCGTATATCGTGTTTTCGTCATGTTTTTGTTTCGATCTGTTTCTGCCAGGAACTATTTTTGAAAACATAGAAGTACAATGGTGTCCGCCAAGAATAAGGGAAAGGAGCCTATGGAGGAAGATCTCCAAGACCCCGGGTAGGAGAAGGAGATCAAGAGTGAAGATGAAGAGGAGGAAAATCAAGTCCAACATTCGCACACCGGCACTACCATTGCAAGCACTGGAGTGTTGACAAAACCTGCCAGGGTCAGAAGGACTACACGGATGTCGACTGTAGGAAAACCTCCGCTCACTATTTGGCTCCACGGTCACTTCCTCCACGCACCAAGAATCCTTTTCATACCCTTATCAAAAAGCAACAACACCAGAATAAGCCCAAGGAGAAATTATCCTCCAGTTGGGATTTGCCTCGTTCTAGCCATGCAGGAAAAGAATACTTCAAGGAGGAAGAATGGGAAAAGAATCGCAAGAGCTAGGATCCACAATCTGACATGATCATGCACCGCATCAAGCACAACTCAGAGTTGATTCGTACTCTCACCTTCGAGGTTGAGGACTTGGGGAAACTGATCAAAGAGCTCATCAAGAGAATACCACCACCACCGAAGGAGTAATTCATCATCAGGTTTGGCACCCCCTTGGTTTGTTCCAAGCTTGGGGGAGTGCCGCGGTATCACATCACTATCTTCTATCTTTTTACCTTTTTAGTAGAGTCATATCATGAATAGAGAAGTTATCATGTAGGATGGTTTGCATTATGGAAGTGTCCCCTCTCTCGTTAGATATGTATCCCTTGGTGTGAGTTGCCGTTATGGAATATTAATGAGAAGTTCTATCATTTACTCTTTTACATATCTTATATTAGTTTTCAATTCGTGGTTATATGATTGATCTTGTTGTTAGTATTGGTATCACTTTGGGATCATTGAGTTAATTTAGTTGGATTTGGCAAACCTGGCTCGGTCAGTAGCAACACTATTTTTGAGAGTTGAATGAAAAAGATAAAAGCACTCTAAAGAAATATAACTTCATCGTCTTTCTTTCTTGATTTGCTCTTAAGTTTAGTATTCTCTAGTTAAGATTTTTTGTGCTTCCGAGGAAGATTACATGTTTGTTTTTATCACTTGTATGATTGTTTGTTTCCTTCAACTCTTATGCTTGCTACCCAGGCTTGCTAGCCAGAAACCTGTACTGAGAGGAAATACTTCTCGTGCATCCAATCCTTAAACCAAAACCTATGCCATTCGTGTCCACCATACCTACCTATTAGCATTATTGCTATTCAAAGTAAATTCATGTTTTTATCTACCTTCCAAATTAAACTTGTTATGTGAAAATTAGTGATTAAAGCTCTCACGAACTTGATGGCACACTTTACTTTCTTGCACTTAATAAACTTGAACCATTGGGTCCTTCTTTGTTGCGTATATGCTTGCGCTTTATGAGTTGAAGTTAGCAGAACCATGTATCATGGGGAATGCTTTCAACATTGCACTGGTACTTTGTACCTCGTTGATATCATGATTCTTTTGCCTATGGATCCCGGCGATGTGAAATAAAAGGGGAACTTGTAAGATCATGGAGTTTATATGTGTGTTAGAGAAATGCTTGGGCCGCTAGCCTAAGCCATGCCTAATCATGGTGGAAACTTGCAGCATAACCATAATGAGCACTCTATGAAGCATCCTCAATAAAAACCTATGCAAATAGAAAATAAAAAGATTGCTGAGATGCTCATTGTCTGCTTGCCTTGTCATTTTGATTATGGGATAGCTCATGTATCATGTGCAAGGGGTACCCCGTTGGCGGTTCTCTATGATACATATGTATTTACAATGACAAGAGCTTACTTGTGACTGAAGTTGAGTAGCATGAGGTTCGGTACTCGTAAGAAAGGGGCATGAGATTTCAACTTATAACTTGTCAAGCATATCCTCTTAGTTGTGTCACTTTAACCGTAATCACCTAAAGATGCCTATGATAGGGGCAATGAGAGCTGAAAGCTAATAAGTACCATAATTTTTGGGAGCTCTTTATGAAACTTGAAATCCCGGATTCCCTCTGCGAAGGGCCTTTCTTTTACCTTTTAGTTGAGTCAGTAAACATATTCCCCTCTACCTCAGTAAGCATTTTGAGTTGTTGTGTTTCATTCATTCATATGATGATTTATTCAATCATGTTTCTTATGTTCCTTGTTTTGCACATTGCTCTTATCTTGGTGTTTACTACTTTGAAAGCTATCACTGAAAATCAGTTATTTATGAACTCCAGCAAATTATCAACTATTCTTCGACCAAGAGCTAAGTTTGCCATCACCAATTATGATTTACTTTATGTATCTTTATTGTGTTTCTTTTACTTATTGCAAGTTAAGTTGTATAATAGTGAGTTGTCTTCTATTGTGATCTATGTGTTGATGAATGTTATGCTTCTTGTCTGTATTCTTTTATCGACTCTTCACTCCATAAACCTGAGGTCATGTTTATTGAGCTCAGTTTCGCTTGGGGACAAGCGAAGTCTAAGCTTGGGGGAGTTGATACGTCCATTTTGCATCACTATTCTATATCATAATTCACCGTTATTCATTGATATATTTCATATTAAGAGATGATACTTATGTTATTTCATCTGTTTTGCATGGTTGATGAGTTTTGGAGCATGGACCGCTGTAGTCAGGATTCTGACGGAAAATGTGCTGTTTGGAGGCAAAATTCGCGAAGATCGGAAAATCCGGGAAAATACATGGAAAATCCTATTTTTCCAGAAGACGAAGAAAGCCAGAAGGGGAAGCGGAGATGGGCCACAGGGGGCCCACGCCACCCCCTGGAGCGGGCGAGCCTAGGCCGCGCCACCAGGTGGTCTGGCCGCCCTAGTCCACCCCTGGCTCTCCCCTCTGGCGTATATTATCCTCCCGAAACCCTAAGACTTGGGGAGCGACAACAGAAAGATTCCGCCGCCTCTACGGGGCGGAAAACACCGAGAGAGAAAGATCTCTCCGGCAGACAGAATTCTGCCAAGGGAATTCCTTCCCGGAGAGGGGAGATTGTCGCCATCAACACCACCATCAAGCTGGACTTCATCGGGATCATCATCATCATCACCATCATCACCATCAGCACCACCAGCACCCTCATCACCATCTCCATACCGCTATAACAATTGGGTTGAATCTTGCATAGTTCTTAGGGGAAACTTTCCCGGTGTTGATTACTCTTTATAGTTGATGCTATTGAGTGGAACCATTGAATTATTGTTTATGTTAAGATTGTTATACATCATTATTCCATCTCTGATCATGATCCATATGATGTCTTGTGAGTAGTTTGTTTTGTTCTTGAGGACATGGGAGAAGTCATGTTGTTAGTAGTGGAATTGTGTTGAGAAAGATTCAATAGTTTGATATTTAAGTTGTGGTGTACTTCTTCTAGTGGTGTCATGTGAACGTCGACTACATGACACTTCACCTATATGGTCCTAGGGGAATACATTGTGTATTTGACTACTAATCGTAGGGGTTGCCGGAGTGACAGAAACTTGAACCCCCGTTAGGAAACCATTGCACAAGGGACGTCAGGGTCTTACAGTTTAAAGTTATGGTTAGGTTTCTACCTTAATTACTTTTTTGTACTTATGGATGTTTGCAAGGGGTATAATCACAAGTATGTATTAGTCCTAGGAAGGTCGGTACATTAGCACAGTTTCACCCACACAACACTTAGCAAACTAAAGAAGATTAATCACCTATATGAAGCAAAAGCACTTGACGATATTCCCGTGTGTCCTCGAGAACGTTTGGTCATCTTAAGTAATACAACCGGCTTGTCCTTTGCTAAAGAAAGGATTGGGCCACTTGCTGTATTTATTCTTATTGTCTTTTATTTAATCGTACTTTATTTACTTGCATTATCAAAAAACCCTAAAAATCCGTTTGCTAAGTATTTGCAGAGAATTCCTGATCCATACCACTAGCCAGCACCTTCTGCTCCTCGTTGGGTTCGACACTCTTACTTATTGAAAATACCGCGATACACCCCCTATACTTGTGGGTCATAAGACCGCGCTGCTGACTCGCGTACTCCTGCGGTTCAGCCAGTTTATAGTACTCCGGCCAAGAACATGAGGGCCACGGAGGCAGCCGCTGCCCAGCAGAGCCACCTTGAGGGAGACGAGCTACGTCGCCAGTAGGCACACGTTCAGCTCCTCGTTGTAACAGCCAACAAGCAGCAGGCCGAGGCAGGCGCAAGCCTCGGGGGAAACAGCAAGATCCACCATCCTCACCGGATGGCGGATCCGGCGGCCGGCGGCAGGAAGGCCTCCTCTCCAAGAATGCCCGTCTCTAATTATTATTGCTTTCTTTCCTAGCATGCCTTTTTCACTCAGTCTCCCTTCGTCTCGCGATTGAGGAACACCAATCGACTTAAGATCAGGAATAAAGTCAACACAGAACTCAATGACCTCCTATGTTCCATAGCCTTGGAGATGCTTCTTTCTATCCTAGCACGACTATGAACATATTTCTTTAAGACTCCCATGAATCTCTCAAAGGGAAACATATTGTGTTGAAATACAGGACCAAGAACGGCAATCTCTTCGACTAGGTGAACCACGAGATGCGTCATAATATTGAAGAAGGATGGTGGGAAGACCAACTCAAAACTAACAATACATTGGACCACATCATTCTGTATCATTGGTAGACTATCTGGATTGATTACCTGCTGAGAAATTGCATTGATGAATGCACATAGCTTCACAATGGCTACTTGAAAATTTTCCAGTAGAAGCCCCCTTAATGCAATCGGAAGCAATTGCGTTATAATCACGTGGTAGTCATGAGACTTCAGGTTCTGGAATTTTTTTCTCTATCATATTTATTATTCCCTTTATATTCGACGAGAAGCTAGACGGGGCCTTAATACTACCCAGGCATTCAAAAAAGATTTCCTTCTCGATTTTGGTAATGGTGTAGCTGGAAGGACCTTGATACTTCTCTGGATGCAGGCCATCTCGTTCGTTCATACGTTGTTGGTCCTACCATGCTTCCGGTGTATCTTTTGACTTCCCATACACGCCCAAGAATCCTAGCAGGTTCACGCAAAGATTTTTCGTCACGTGCATCACGTCGATTGAAGAGCAAACCTCTAGGACTTCCTAATAGGGTAGCTCCTAAAATATAGATTTCTTCTTCCACATGGGCACGGGTCCGGTAGCGTCATTTGGAACAGATTGACCGCAGGACCCTTTTCAAGATTACTTCTAGATCCTTGACCATACTAAATACATCATCACCGGTACGGGGGACAGGCTTATTCCGGTGATCTGCCTCGCCTTTGAAATGCTTTCCTTCCTTTCTTATGGTATGCTTGGTCAGAAGAAATCGACGACTCCCTAGGTACATAACCTTCTTACATTTATGCAAGTATGTACCTTCAGTCTCATCTAAACAGTGTGTGCATGCATTGTATCCCTTGTTTGACTGTCCTGAAAGGTTACTAAGAGCAGGCCAATCATTGATGGTTACGAAAAGCAACACTCGTAGGTCAAATTCCTCCTGATTGTGCTCATCCCACACACGTACACCTTGTTCGTGCCACAACTATAAAAATTCTTCAACTAATGGCCTCAGGTACACATCAATGTCATTGCCGGATTTCTTCGGTCCTTGGATGAGCACTGGCATCATAATGAATTTCTGCTTCATGCACAACAAAGGAGGAAGGTTATAGATACATAGAGTTACAGGCCAGGTGCTATAACTACAACTCTACTCCCCAAAAGGATTCATGCCATCTGTACTTAGACCAAATCTTAAGTTTCTTGCATCATCTGCAAAGTCCGGGTACTCTCTCTTGATTTTTCTCCAATGCAACCCATCAGCAGGGTGTCTCAACATCGTGTCTTTCTTGCGACCTTCTTTGTGTCATCGCGATAACTTGGCATGCTCTTTGTTTCTGAACAAACGTTTCAACCGTGGTATTATATGAGCATACCATATGACCTTGGCAAGAACCTTTTTCCTAGGGCGCTCACCCTCAACATCACCAGTATCATCTCGTCTGATCTTATACCTCAATGCACTGCATATCGGGCATTCATTCTTATTCTCGTACACCTCTCTACGGTAGAGGATGCAGTCATTAATGCATGCATGTATCTTCTGCACCTCTAATCCTAGAGGGCATACAACCTTCTTTGCTTCGTACGTACCGAGCTTTGTGTTGCCATCTTCGCAATTTGGGTACAACCCTGTTTTGTGATCATCTAACATGTGTTTCAACTTCAACTTCTCATTTTCACTTTCGCATTCTCTCTGTGCATCAACAATGGCCCGGTGAAGATCATCAACGAGCTCATCTGGTGCCTCTTCATCTTCAGCTTCCCCCGTTGTAGTATCACCGTATTCAGGGAACATAGAATAGTTGTCATCATCATCTTCTTCTTCATTGTCTTCCATCATAACCCCTCTTTCTCCGTGCTTGGTCCAACAATTATAGCTGGGCATGAAACCGGACCGAAGCAGGTGGGTGTGAAGGGTTCTCGAGGAAGAGTAATCCTTCTTATTCTGACAAACAACACATGGACAACACATAAACCATTCACATTGTTTGCCTCGGCCACACCGATAAAACTATGCAGGCCCCGTAATGAACTTGGTGGTGCGTCGGTCACCGTACATCCATTACCAACTCATCTGCATTATATAATTAAATTTATCAAAAACCATTATAGAACATATAGAGAAATGACCACTGTACATTGGCAAATGCACTGTATCAATAACAGATGAAAGGATAAAGTTGCTAACCTCGATCGAGGAGGAAAGAAAGAGGAGAAAGCTTAAGTGTGACTCGGGCACTTTATATAATGTTTATTGTTTTGGGTGAACTCAAGTGCTATCGTGCTCTCACGCATTTTATCGAGCACCTCTTGTGCATAGAGAGGGAAAACAAAGCAACATACATCACTTGTGCATGAGAGGGGGAAAAACAGCTCACGCACAAGCATGTGAGGCTGAGGTGCAATATATATACAGGAACATGGACCTTTAGTCCCGGTTTTTATCACAAATCAGAACTAAAGGGATAGAGACAGGCGCGGAACCCCGGGACTAAAGGTCCTAGACGAACCGGGGTTAATCGTGGTCTTGCCCCGTGCGACATCCTAACTCACATTAGTCCCGATTCGTAAGAGAACCGGGACTGATTTCTTCAAGAACGAAAACCATGTTTTCTACTAGCGAACATGGTTAAAAAGATACAACAAATTGGATTCGAGGCCTTTCTCCTAGCGCATGCATATGCACGTATCGGCCCTGCGCGGTGCAGACCAAGAGGCCTCCACAGCGCGAGTCCAGACAACTCTTCGTGCTTGCCAAGTCGGTCACGTCCAGCCGTGTACGAGTAGTTATAAAACAAGTGCCAGCTAGGTCATCAAGTTGTAACACGACGCGCGAGTCCAGACAAGGAAATATAAAGAAATAAAGAAAAAAATAGAGGGCAAGTACACGTGCCCTTTGCTACATCTTTCTTTTCTCGCGCGTGTGATTTGCTCCGTGGGCACACCTAACAAACACACAGGTCGATCGGTTAATATGGGGATCACGCTCGACGTGGAGTCAACGACGACGACGACCGGCGGCGGCGGAGCCTCTGTCCAGCAGTATTCCGGGTCGCACCTTCTCCAGATCGACGGCTACTCAATCGCCAAGCAGATACCCAACATAGTCAGCTTAAAGTCGTGCCCTTTCACGGTGGGAGGCTACCGCTGGATGCTCCACCTCTTCCCCAACGGCGACCGTCCCGAAAACGTCGGCTTCATCTCCGTCTTCATCGGCCTCTACAACTACGACGAACGGCACCGCGTGGACCTGCAGGTCGAGTTCAGCTTCATCGACGAGGTCCACAAGCACGACCCTGCGCACCTTCGCACCAGGCAGGTGCTCGAACTGGTTTACAGGGTCTACGGCGTGGGGTTCAGCAGATTCATCTCCAGGGAGGCCCTAGAAAACTCCAAGCAGCACCTCCAAGGCGACCGCTTCACCATCCGCTGCGACTTTCTCTTCACGGCGTACGCCGATGATTTCCCGGACAAGGACATCCTCCGCCCCATGGAAAGGAAATGCGCGGCTTGCAACCTCCACGCCGTCAAGCTGGGGCGGCGACCGCTTCTTCATGCCTGTTTCTGCGACCTCTGCAACCAGGCAAGCCGCGACGACCCGGCAGCCAAGCACTGCCTAGTGTGCCATGGACCCTACCAAGGCAGATGCGTGTTCTAGTATAGCCATGCATGCACCCCTATTAATTTTGGGCTTCTTTCCAAGAAGAAAAGAAAAAATTCCAGCTATAACCATCGAATCTCTACAACTATTTTAGTTTGAGGAGTAAGCTTATTTTACATTGTGCTACCAGTTGTGATTGTGATACGAGTTATTATTCTACCATAAGTGTATTAGCTAGCTTGACGTGGCTTCTGCGGTGATAAACTTAGATTGGAACTCCATTGATACTATAGTAGTTAATAAAGTTTTCTTTTCCGTGGAAAATAAATCGGACCTTAAGAAAAACAAGCGGCTGAATCGGAGGCTGCGCGTTTTGGAGCCATGGACTCTTCTAGGATTTGTGTTTCCCTTTTTTTTCCTCCACTCGATCGTCTAAATAAGTGCTCGCCATTAAACATTGCCCTAATGCCTCTGGTGAGCAAAATAAAAACCTATTTCCTCTGTTCTAAAATAAGTGACTTAGGTTTGTCTAAATTCGTACTTATTTCAGGACGGAGGTTACGGCGTGTGCTGTTGGAGTAGTTATTAGCAATCTATGTTGCCATCGATCTCTACAACTATTCTTGTTTTGAGACTATATAAGCTCAATATTTTGTGCTGTCACTTGTGGTTGTTATAGAGACATATATATAGTTTTTTTTTTTTTTTGCAAAAGACATATATAGAGTTACTTGTCTGGTTTATATACTTTGAGACTTCCATTGAGAACTCTCCCGTGGACTAGTGGTGTGAACTGTCAGCGCGCGATGCATGCTCTCTAGGTGGTTGTGGCGTGGTGGTGCTGCATGGCATCCTCTAAAATTTTCTTGTGAGGGCCGCGGAACCTTATTTTCTTACGCATTACAGTATGTAGTTTCACTTTCACCTCCCATGGATCCGTGGAGACAGCTTAAACACTCATCATCAGCAGTGGTGTCGCTGACTATGCATATGCCTATATATGTCTTGAACGACACGACCCAACCTTGGTCGGTTTCATCCTGTATGTGGACAAGTTGGAGAACTCGAAGCATCTCAAGGGCGATCGCCTCACGGTCCAGTGCGACTTCATCATCATACTGTGATGGGGATACGGCTCCTCCACGCGTGTTTCTGTGATGTCTGCAACGAAGCCGTGTCCAGGGTGTCATGGACCCTATGAATTAAGGCAGATCCCTGCCACGGGCACAGAAAGACCGAAAAATGTAGCAGAAGTAGAGATGTGCCGAAACCCTACATCCAAACTCGGCCGTCCCAAAGGCGCAAATGATCACCTCAATCTAGTACGTACTATATACGTGTGATTTCATCAGAAGTTTTGTACTAGCAGATTCAGGCAGCGATAGGGAATCTCATAGTAGCAGATTCAACTTCTCCAATACATCTGGCCGAAAACTCAAAATGGACCACAAGACTTGATGCATGCGAAATTCCACCAGCAGAGTACGAAAACCATCATATTAACTAGTAGATATAATATAACACTAGCTAGTTTTGTACAGTTCCACGAGTTGTCCACAGCTTCTCCCAACAAGATAAATGATACAGTACTACTACTTATAACAGTTTATCACGTCTTGTATGTGTGTGTTTCGCATGCTCCGAGTTGGATCGTTGGGCAGGAAACGGAACCACCGGATGACTGAAGGTGTAAACGGTTGGAGCTGCAGCCACGCATCGGGATCAGTCACGATGGGGTTCGGTCACACCCGCCTTGTCCGGCGGCGTCACCGTGGGTTGTACCCTCAGTTCGCAGAGGGGAGGCCTTCAGAACTCAGACCATCTGAGCCGCCGTCTCAGGGCAGAAGGGAACGGCACTGGCAGACCCCCCGGCGCTGTCTTGGACCTTTGAGATGTTGATCATTCACTGCTTGTGAACAAACATCCTAGTACCATGTTAGAAACGACCCTGCCAGTTCAGTTCCAAGAATTGATAATTCCAGATCATCTGTTGCGTCATTTACTTGTTCTTTACTGGCTCTGCTATTTACACCTCAACGGCGTTCTGCGTTCCAGATGATCTGTTCCTTGTTCGGTACTGGTGCCTCAACTGCATTCTGTACTCTTGCAGTACCTCAGCTATTTGCTCCTTTCTGCGTCTGTGGCAATGCATCCATAAAAGCTCATAATTTACCAGTAATGGTCGAAAACTCGAAATGCACCACAAGACTTGACAGCAAACCAAAATGCACCTTCCTTGACAAGTTGACATATCAAGGATACCATCATATTAAATAGATATACCATATGCAGGTACTAGTTTTGTACAGTTCCAGAAGTTGGGCACAACTTCTCCCAACAAGATAGAATTAACAGCATACTGTCGCGTTCAGGAAAGACAATAGTAGATTCATTATACTAGCACATATACACATGCATGATGCTAACATAAGAAGGTGAGTTTACCGATAAAGAAAAGTTTGGTATTTATTGTCTAGGAAGTCTAGAATAGGTTCAATATATTGCACATAGGACCATAAGCTAAGTTCACCATGTCAGTCTGGTTCTTGTTTTCTGAGGCAGGTGAGAACTCAGACAGTAACACCACATTCAAACATGTCTACATATACCACAATATGAAATTTGCAGAGGGTTTCCTTGCTTGATATAGTTTTCAGAATGCTAAAAGCCCAAAACTGATCAAGTCAAGAGCTGCTACCATTCTTGTGCCAAAAGGATCTGAAAGGGGAAAACCACGAGGACTCGGATCCTGGAGATTTGCCAGATTGAGAGGCATTTGTGCTAACAGAGGCATCACGCCAAAACTTGAGAACATAAAGGCTCTCCTCTTCAGTACACCTCTTCAAGAGAACACGTGATGCAAACCCCTTCTCATTCATCAGATGGCATATACCCAGAGGATCATTGTCTTCAAGGGCAATCATGTACAGACACCCTTTCTCTGACAGCAGCTCGCGCACGGCGGGAAGAATTCGATCAATCACTTGGCGCCCATTCAACCCTCCAGCCCAAGACGAAGCAATGCCCTTGATCCCGATTTCTTCCTCAGGTGTTGGCACATATGGAGGGTTCACAACAACCACGTCAACCATACCAGCAAGACGTTTCTCAAGACCTGACATGATGTCAGTAGCAATAACATCTGCATGAATACCATGGGCTTCGAGTGTTGCTTGAGTTGTCTCCACAGCATGCGGGTTGATGTCTGTTGCTAGGTACTGGGTTCCAGAGCCTAATTGCCTGAGCATGATGGCTAGAGATGTGATGACATAACCACTTCCACATCCTACCTCCATGCATAAACTCGGCTGTAGCGTCAGAAGTTGAGCTTTGTCGGAGAGCAGCGCATCAACAAGGGCAAAGGAATCATCACAAGGTTCATAAACCTCCGGATGGCTTGCGACAAGCGGAATCTGGGCAGTGTTCAATGTCCTTGCTGATGCAGGCTGAAAAAAACAAGTAACTGTATTGTTAACATCAAATAATAACCCACTTCCTCTGACAAAAATAACGAGACATATTTTCATTTTGATCTATAGAAAAATGAAGAAAAATAGTACTTGACAGACCACATACATGCTGATTTTCATTTAGAACTCTGACAGAAAAGGTATAAAATGCATCTTTTTATAAAGTGATGCCTTATTTCGAAGCTTATTTATGAAGATATTTTATTGGCATAAACTGAAGGGGCACCTTGGGATGTACTACATGCTTACTCTAATATTACAACTCATGCTGATCCAATATTAACAGCTCATACTCTGAAACTCTTGGGGACAATATTTTCTCAGACACATGGCTCCCTTGCGACAAATCCACACATCCCTTCCAATATGGCACAGTAAATCTTACATTTGGTAAGAAACTTTCAGCAGCAAGTCCAGATTGATGAGAGGAAGGAAGAAAAAAAAAGATAGAACATACGTGACACTACATGTCAAGTACGTAACTACACTAAGAATAGAAGCAAGGCAAACTATCTAAGTTTCCATTTGGCATCACGGTGACTTTAAGTACTAAAAGATCTCCACGTCTTAAAAAAATGTTTAGCTGCCTTTTTTTTGCTATAACAGCAGAATGGTCTTGCTATATTTAGTTATTCCTGCAACTAACTAGATCCCACAGCACAACACGACAGTTGTAAACTAGTTCGGTGGTGCGGTAACTGCCAGTGACACAAACAGCTTCCCAGGTATCCACTGCAGCCATAACATATTGCTCCAATCTTTTTGTATTTATACGGACTATGTCGTGACACGGTATCACGCAAAGCACTGGGTGTTTCCACGTTGTCAAGCTGCTGTCACACATCTGACACAACCACGTGGGCAGCCATCGAGGCAATCGAAAGGTGCGGACAAGTGTCAGATTCAGAACAAGGCAAACTACCATTCCATTCGCCATCACGGTGACTTTAAGCACTAAAAGATCTCCATTTCCGAATAGAGCATTTAGATAACATTATCTTTTAGCCATAAAAGCAGAAAGGCCATGCTAAATTTAGTGATATTCCCAGAACTAACTATATTCCACACCATAACACGACAACCACAAACTAGGTGGCAGGTGTGGTGAGGGCCGGTGACCAAAAATAGCAAGGCAGCTTTGCAGCTAGCCACTACAGCCATAACATATTGCTCAGATCTATGTCTGTTGGACTACGGTGTGACGCGGCATCGAACGACGCTGCTGGGCGTTTCCACATTGTTATGCTGCCGCTACACATCCGCAAGAGTAGCCTGCGTGGCCGGCTAGAAAAATCGAAGGACACGGACTAGTGTCGCTTTGGAAGACTGTATAGGGAACGTTCATCATCTAGGATTTCCGTTCTGAACTACCTAATGTTTCATTCACCATCAGGATCACGGTGACTATTAAGTGCTACAATTCTCCACTTCCAAATACTACATTTAGCTAACATTAGTAACATTCCCAAATAGCAGCAGAAAGGTCTTGCTAAATTTAGTAACATCCCAAAGCTAACTAGATTACACGGCACAATACGACAACGGCAAACTAGCTGGGAGGTGTGGTGAGGACTGGTGACCAAACATAGCTAGGCAGCTAGCCACTACAGCCATAACATGTTGCTCCAATTGTTTTGTATTGAGACAGACTATGGCGTGACGCGCTATCGTGTGACGTTGCCGGCCGTTTCCACATCGTCATGCTGCCATCGCACACCCTTTACAGTTTTTCGCACTGCCGGCGAGCCAATCAGGCCCGGGGGGCCAATCGGAAGCCGTAGAGTAGTGCCGCGCTGGAAGACTATCCATGGAACGCTCCGCTATCTATGATCACCGTTTTCTTGTTTCCTTGTTATCCAATTTCCTTGTGTCAATCTTACAAAAGAATCTGAAACAGATTACCGCACGCAGTAGACCGAGATTTGGAGCCTGCATTTGAGCTCACTAGCTCAATCGTTGGGGTAATTGCCCACACGGGATTTCATGTCATCTGAAACCCACGCACGCCTGCTGCACACTACTCATCGGCTGATCCTAAGACAGATAAGCTAGGACGGGAGGGTGAGAAGAGCCTGACCTTGCCCCTCCTGGGTAGAGTCCTGAGGTCGCAGCTGGTGGAGAGCTCCGAGAGCTTCCCCTCGACGGCCGACACTGCCGCGCTGTCGCCCGCCGACATGGAGCGACTGGAGCAGCGAGGAGTTACCACCAATAGATCGCCTGGCTGCTGCGCAAGAAGGAAGCAAACGATCAGAAACACATCTAGGTAAGCTCTAAAAATCAAGGGGAATTAATACAGTGAACCTGCCTAGAAGAGTAGCGTTAGGGCCAGAGGGCGCGGCGGGGATGAAGGGGCGACTAGGCAGCGGGGTGGGAGAGGAAGGGCCTGCGGATCTAGGGTCGTTGGGAAGTGGAGATTAGCTGAGCGGCGGCGGTGGCGGCTTGTTGAGCTCGATTCAGAACCCTAGGCAGATGCCTTGTTGAGCTCGAGAACGAAATCGGCCGTGAGTGCCTTGTTGAGTTCGAGGACGAGGTCGAGGGGCACTGCAGCTGCTGCAGCACTGCGGACCCGAGACGCGGCGGACGGCGGCGACTACCAAGTACCCTAGGGCAGGGAGGAGAGAAGAGGGAAGATGCCTGGAGGAGAGGAGAGGCGCTACGCGGGGAAACTCACCGGAGAGAAGTCCACGGCGGCGGCAGGCTGGGCGTCGTCGGTGGCGTCACGGTCTCGCTTTGTCCGCGCCGTCGTCCCCGACGATACGCGAGGGGAGGGGGTCCTGAGAAGTAAACGAGGCCTCAAGTGAAGGGGAACCGGTTAGGCTTAGCCGAGTCACGCCCGTCTCTCCCCCTTTCCCTCTCCCTTCCCTCGCTCGCTGACTCTATCCACTTCGCCAGCGAAAAATCTCTCCCCAAAATCAGCCTAAGCTAGTGGTGAAATCCAAAACCCCCACTCTCCCCGGCCGCGGCCGCTGCCCATGGCGCTCGTCTCCACCACCACCGTCGCCTCCTCCTCGTCCTACCACTGCGACCCGCTCTTCCCGCCCGCCCCCAGGAGCTGGTGCCGCCCCAGGAGCCGCGGCGGCGGCGGCTGCCGCCGCGCCAGGCTCTCCGTGCTGTCCGCGCGGCTCAGCGCGCCGACCAACTCGGCCTCCGCCTCCGCGGCAGGGGAGCGGGACAGGTACTCCTACGAGGTGGACTCCCTGATCGACCGCCTCAGCAACCTCGCCCCGCGGGGCTCCATCGCCAAATGCCTCGAGACGGCGCGGCACCGGCTCACCCTGCAGGACTTCGCGGCCGTGTACCGCGAGTTCTCCCGCCGGGGCGACTGGCAGCGCTCCACGCGCCTCTTCAAGTACATGCAGCGCCAGTCCTGGTGCCGCCCCGACGAGCACATCCACGCCATCGTCATCGGCGTGCTCGGCCGCCAGGGCCCGGCGCTCCTCGACAAGTGCCTCGAGGTCTTCCACGACCTCCCCGCCGAGTCCCGCACCGCGCTCTCCTACACATCCCTCATCGCCGCCTACGCCCGCAACGCGCTCCACGAGGAAGCCCGCGCGCTGCTCGACCAGATGAAGGCGGCCGGGGTGGCCCCCACCGCCGCCACATACAACACCGTGCTCGCCGCCTGCGCGCGAGCCGCCGACCCGCCCGTGCCATTCGACATGCTCCTCGGCCTCTTCGCGGAGATGCGCCACGACGCGTCCCCGACCGTGCGCCCCGACCTCACCACCTACAACACCCTCCTCTCCGCCGCCGCCGTGCGCGCCCTCAGCGACCAGTCCGAGATGCTGCTGCGCACCATGCTGGAGGCCGGCGTCCTGCCGGACACGGCGTCTTTCCGGTACATCGTCGATGCCTTTGCCAACGCTGGCAACCTCTCCCATGTCGCAGGGCTGTTCGGTGAAATGGCGGACATGGGGCACACGCCGGACCCCTCCGCGTATCTCGGGCTCATGGAGGCCCACACGCGGATCGGTGCCACGGCTGAAGCCGTGGCTGTGCTGCGGCAGATGCAGGCTGATGGATGTGCGCCCACTGCCGCGACGTACCGTGTCCTCCTCGATCAGTATGGAAAACAGGGGCGGTTCGATGGCGTGCGTGAGCTCTTCCGTGAGATGAGGACCGCTGTACCGCCAGACACGGCCACCTACAATGTGCTCTTCAATGTATTCGGGGATGGCGGCTTCTTCAAGGAGGTGGTGGAGCTCTTCCACGATATGCTTCGTACAGGGATAGAACCCGACATGGAGACCTGTGAAGGTGTCTTGGCTGCGTGTGGCCAGGGAGGTCTCCATCAGGATGCAAGAGAAGTTCTTGACTATATAACCAAAGAAGGAATGGTGCCTACTGCAAAGGCCTACACTGGCCTAATTGAAGCTCTCGGTCATGCAGCTATGTATGAGGTCAGTCTAGAAACCAAATACAGTTCTTCTGTATGATATGACCCCTTTGTGATGCAGTGTTTCATTGATTCTCTATTTGCTATTCAGGAGGCCTATGTTGCATTCAACATGATGACTGAAATCGGTAGCTTACCAACGATAGAGACCTATAATTCTCTTGCAAACGTGTTTGCCAAGGGTGGGCTCTTCCAGGAGGCAGAGGCCGTCTTTCTTCGGATGACCAACGGTGCTGGCATTCAGAAAAACAAAGATTCATTTGATGCCCTCATTGAGGCGTACTGCCAGGGTGCACAATTAGATGACGCAATAAAATCATACATGGAGATGCGCAAGTCCAGGTTTAATCCTGATGAACGCTCCCTTGAGGGTGTACTCAATGCCTACTGCATAGCGGGGGTTGTAGATGAGAGCAAGGAGCAGTTTGAAGAGATCAAAACTGACATGACTGTGCCTAGCATTATTGCTTACTGCATGATGTTGTCACTATATGCTAGGAACGACAGGTATTGGTCAGACACAAACTATATACACCTTCATAGTCTGTCAAATTATGAGCTCGTCTTGAAGATTGTTCAAACGCAAACGTTGAAATGAAAAATTGTACCTATCATGTTTTACTATTTTTCTAAAATCAGACTAGCTGGCTGGGCATAGATAAAAAATACGAACATTGGATCTTCAGTTAGATAAATCATAAAGCTGACGATCAACTCGCCGCCTCTAAACAAGCAGAGTGGCTTGCTGGGCAATATGAAATATTTTAAACAAACTTTAGACCTTCAGTTAGATTTATCATCTTCTTTTAAGATGGCTAGTCAAAGTTTAAACTAGCAGCGGGAACATAAATCACAAAGTTGACCATCAACCTGCTACCTCCAAACAACCGTATGTTATTCTGTACTTGGATATTTGTTGCTTGGATGTTTACAGTCGTACTTTCACTGTATGGTCCTTTTAGTGTTTTGAAACTTCTAGAAATCACATGTTTTAATTATGGTCTTTGATTTTTTTTCATTGTTATTATATGATCATTCATGCTTGTGAGTTTCCAGAATGATGTGGGCTGGAATTTGTGTCCACTTTCCTTTTATGTGCTATTTCTTGTTTTATTATGCTTAAATCGTTTGGGCTTGTTGACCTAGGTATGGCATCATACAGGCAACATTGACATAATACTTATCCAAAAGTAAAATGATTTGATGCAAAGCATACTTGTGTTTATTAGAACTTGGAATTTAACTTCTCTTGTGCACCTTATAAGAATCTTTCTTATGTGATAGAACTGAACTGTAATCAATTTGTATTTTCAGCTGGGCTGATGCTTATGATCTGCTGGAAGAAATGAAATCAAATCGTGATAGCAATGCACATCAAGTGATTGCCTCCATGATCAAAGGGGAGTATGATGATAGCTCCAATTGGCAAATGGTTGAATACGTCCTTGACAGCAGTAACTTGGAAGGATGTGACTACAGTTTACGATTCTTTAATGCTCTCCTTGATGTGCTTTGGTGGTTCGGACAAAAGGCTCGGGCTGAAAGAGTTCTAGATCATGCAGTAAATTATGGACTCTTCCCTGAATTATTCCGTGACACCAAGCTGGTCTGGTCTCTTGATGTACACAGGTAATATTATTTCATGTTTGCAGTATTTTCATTAACTTGATCCAGTTTATATCTGTTGATCTTTATTAAGTTTGTTTACATTTCAGGATGTCGGTTGGTGGAGCATTAGTGGCCGTGGCAGTATGGCTCAATAAACTTTACGCCAGACTAAAATCAGAGAAAGATCTTCCTCAACTAGCCTCTGTTGTTGTATTGTAAGCTCTCAACCTAAGTCTGAACATATTCCTTCCTACTCCCTCCGTTCAGAAATATAAGACGTTTTAGCTTTGTGAATCGAATGTATCTAGACGTATTTTAGTGTATAGGTTCGTAGAGGTTCGGAGTGAACCTATACACTAAAAAGCGTCTAGATACATTCATTTCACAAAGCTAAAATGTCTTATATTTCTGAACGGAGGGAGTATTTTTGTGCTATATACTTCTGTTGCTATATTATGGTATCTTTGTTCTCTAGTTTCTCTGGGATTGGTTTCAATTTTTGATGTGCTCATAAAAAGGAAGTTGATCTTACGCTGTGTAACCATGCTTTTTCCTTAATAGACTGGGCAATGCTCCTGCCATTTTCCTTGGATTTCTACAAAACTGCTGCAATGCAGCAACGTTAGTTCAAATTGAATGAAGGATTGTAGAAGGATTCATGACAACATATTGGGTGGAAAAAAGTGAAGTACAAACATATATCCACAGGATACAAGCACTTCTAGATGAAAAGTTCACAAAATAGAAGTTGGTTTTAAGCTGCTGCAGTAGACTATATACCATTTCTGCTCAGCAAAATCCCTTCCTAAGAATCATTTCATTGCCTTCTTATAGATCATTATGCCCATGATTAAACTTTGCTTTTTCACAGAAAAAAAAGTAACTTTTTGTAACAATATCTTTCTCCTGTTAGACTTTGTCCTGACAGTTCTCTGGCTGACAGGAGGGGGAAAATGGAGAAAAGCACGATTACAAGAGGACTGCCAATCGCAAAAGTCGTGTACTCCTTTCTTAACGATACACTGTCATCATCCTTCCATTATCCGAAATGGAACAAGGGGCGAATCATATGCCTGAAGTCCCAGTTGAAAAAGCTGCAAGCAGCCATAGATTCCTCAAACGGAGCGGCCACTCCTGGATTAGTCCACATGATTGATTCCCGTTTGCCGTCGCCTGGCTCGAAAATCTACACGCGGGAGCACCAAGTCGAGAACGGCTCGGCCCATTCCACCACCGAATCATCAGTGGAAGAGAAGGAGTCGGAACTCCTTGCGCTTTGAGCTCTCAGAATTTCAGATATGATATTATCTGTCTGTCTGAACAAGGGAAGTTGAGGTGCAGAAATGGCAGTTTTTGAGGTTTGGACATGCAGTCTAATTCAGACCTTCATGCCGTGCGACAAGAATGGCCACACCATGTCTTTGCAGAGCCTCACTTGCTTCAATCATACACGGTGGATGCTATGCTACTGTGGATCATGCGCTTCTTGCCCAGAACAGCATACGTGCGAGAGCTCTTGACACCTTTGGCAGTGCTGGACTTCAGGTTCATCAGAGGGTTTAGCTCTCTGTAGTTAGAATCAGATTATGCCTTTGTTGTCTACTGGTAGTTGCTAAGTTGCCCTATATGCCATCTTGTGTTTTGATACGGCATAGGTCTTCAGTGCAAACCTGTAAAACAAAACACGCAGCTTCGCCTTTCTGACGAGTTTCCACAGAACATATATGAGCTGATGTTAAAGCTAGGGAGTTTTGCAGAGCAGCATGATAAATATGTTCTGATATCTTTTTAAATCTCAGTCATTTGGCAAGCCATGACCCATAGGGTACGCTGTTGGTGTTTATAAAGTTGAGACATCTTGTAATACATAGGCAATTTTGGTAAATCTCTGTCAGTCCAAAGTCGAAACTGCAATTCTCCTAGCTCAAAATTTGCAGAACTGAAAGAGTTCAATTTTTTGTAAACTTAACTGCTTCCTGTTAACCCTGGGAATGTGGAGAGAGTGATGATGATTGGATGTTGACATAAGTTTAGAAATGTGACCCCCGCAAAGAAAAAAATCCAAGCAAACGTTATTGAAGCGACCTGTCTGTCACTGGCATGTGGGACCATCCGTGCGACTTCGTCACTCACCGAGGCCTCTTCGGTTCCATCAGCCAATCGTGCACACGAGAAACCCGCCGCACAGCACACGCGAACCAGAGCTGCTACTGACGGCCGCCGGCCTACCAGAGACCGGAAGGGGAAGCGAGATGGGAACGGATGCCTCGGCCGGAGTAGCGGCGAGGCAGGCCAAGGAGTCGCTGGAGCTGGCGTTCCAGATGTCCCAGATCCTGGACACCGGCCTGGACCGCCACAGCCTCTCGCTGCTCATGGCGCTCTGCGACCGCGGCGCTAACCCGGAGGCCCTCGCCGCCCTCGTCCGCGAGCTCTCCTCCTCCGCTCCCCCGACGTCCGCCCCCGCGCCCTCCTCCAACGGCGCGGCGGCGTCCACGCCGACCCCGACGGCCGCCTCGCTGTTCCCCTCCGGCTTTCGCCAGCCCTAGCTTAGGGTTTGTGTTTTCCCCCCTTCTTCCCCGATTGAGACCCCTTGTGACTTCGCCATTGAATGTCTGCACTTAGGCCTCGTGCTTGTGTTCGATTCTGTAGGCTGAAATTTATTTCTGATCTGTATTCATTTGCAAGAGTAGGCCAATGCTGGTATTCTGTGTCAAACTCCATCACATTCTAGCAAACTGCTTCTGTTCTGTATGCTGAAACTGGTTAATGCAAGGAAGTCTATGTCAAATTCTGTTGTTACGTGACACCAATACATGATTACACATAGATGAATTGAAGGCACAATCTCTTTATTTGAATGACTTACAATTGTGAATTCGACATTTTAGCCGATAGGGAACAAGTTCATGAGTAGAGTGGTTGCCATCGCAATGCTCCTTGTTCTAGAGGCACCCGTTTTAGTATTGATTGAGTTGTAGGCACGCAGTCATATTTATGGACTGAGCATTTGAGCTCAGCCTTCGTTAAGTTATCGCTATTTTTATCTTTTACGAGTAGAGTGGTTGCCATCTCAATGTCCCTTGCTCATCTTAATTAGGAGATGTTATTTATCATTGGTTTGGTTGAGGTGTAGGCACACATGTTCCAACAACTGATAGGATTCATCATATTTAAGGACGGATCATTTGATCTCACCCATAATTAATTTATTTGTTTCTTGTCTCTTATGGGATTATGAAAGTTAGTACAGTAGTAAAAGATTATCACGTTAGCTCATTGCCCTTTATTAAAGGAGGGAGGAAGTGCTTTACCAGTGTGTATGTCAGATGTCGTGCACGTAGTAGATTTCGTCTTGTTTCATGACGTTGGATAAATCTTGTTGGAGTCTGGGTTAGCATAGCAGTGGTGTCCTAGGATAGTCTGGAATATTCCGGTGAGTGTTGGAGTCTGAGTTAGTGTAGTAGTAGTACTTTGATAGAGTCTAGAGTATTCTAGGGAGTGTTAGTATAGTAGTAGTGTTCTACTAGAGTCTAGATCATTCCAGTGTATGAGTGAAGATGTAAGGCTAGATTGTGCTATATATATAAGAGGGTGTGGAGGTCCAAGGGACCAGCCAAGCCCATCCCAGATTTTTTTCTAAAGACTACATGGTATCAGAGCTAGGATCCTCTTAACCCTATCCACCACTGTCCCACCATTGCAGCACCTGCTCCTGCTCTTGTCATCAACAACACCGGGCACATTGTAGTCACCTAGGCGGCGGGAGGCCGCACCTCGTTGCTGTGTGCGGGCAGTAGCTACCTCATGTTGCAAGGTGCATCACGCGATGCTTGGTTGCTGCTCTGCACTGGGTGTTGCTCAGGAAGCTAGTGACACTGGTGTGCCGTGGTGGTGTCCTAGTGTGTAAATGGAGTAGAGAGAAGAGGACTGCTGCTAGCCTGGACCAGAGATGAAGTGGGTGCTTCTGCAGGGAATGATGGTGTTTGAGGACAAGGTGAGTTCTCAGACAGGGAGAGAGAATGATGGGAGTTGTATGTTGTCATGGTGAAGCCATGATGCTGAGAAGGCGAGTGGCACTGAGTTCGAAGAGTTGTCGGGAGGTGTGGAAATTGAGATGGTAAGGCATCCGTTGTTCAGCGGGAACCGGAATTGATGACGAGGCAATCACGATGCTTAAGCTGATGATGGAAGGCGTGAAGTACTGCCGTTGTATGCGCCGGTGTGAGAAGGCGCATGGTTGGAGAGGCAACAGTGGACCAACACGAGAAGGATTGGAGGTGGCTATCTTGATGCAAAGTTTGTGCATAGTGATGTTTATGGTGAGGCGGCTGTGGCTCTGTAGGAGCTGTTGTTGAGGTGAGGCAGCCGTGGTTCTGCGGAACCGGAGTTGATGAAGAAGACAATGACGATGCTGAAGCTTATGAGGGAAGGCGTGTGGTGCCGCCGTTGCATGCGCCGATGTGAGAAGGCGCATTGTTGGAGAGGCAATGGTGGACCAACACAAGAAGGATTGGAGGTGTCTAGCTTGATGTAGAGTTGTTGCACGGTGATGGTGATGGCTCGCACGAGGCGGGGCTTGGATGGTCCGAGTTGATTGGGTGCTTGACGACCGATGGAGCAAGAGTTAGAGTAAAATGCTCTCATGTGTCTTTGTATGCTGGTAAGCTAGATGTGGTGGTCGTAGTAAGTGTCATGGAGTTGTAGCAAGATGGTCATGGTGACTGACCCATGCCCATCTTGAGGGGGAGTGTTGGAGTCTGGGTTAGCATAGCAGAGTCTGGAATATTCCGGTGAGTGTTGGAGTCTGAGTTAGTGTAGTAGTAGAGTCTAGAGTATTCTAGGGAGTGTTAGTATAGTAGTAGTGTTCTACTAGAGTCTAGATCATTCCAGTGTATGAGTGAAGATGTAAGGCTAGATTGTGCTATATATATAAGAGGGTGTGGAGGTCCAAGGGACCAGCCAAGCCCATCCCAGATTTTTTTCCAAAGACTACAAATCTATTAGTCAAGCAGTAGTGTTGAAGCTGTATTTTCAAAAGAATTTGAATCTTAGTAACTTTTAGTACAGTTTTAAAGTTGATAACTCTCAGGGTGAATTGAAACCTTACAAGCATGATGCAACCAAAACTTAATTTTAGCATTGATGTTGAGTTGAGTGAGGTACTATTGGTTACTGCAGCTCACTTGTCCCGAACAAATTTGCTTCCATATATAAAATTCCAATCAATGTGCTACCACTACAATTGCGACCTGTTGACGACCACTACAGGTGCTACCTGTATCTTTTATAATATTCTCAAAACTAGATTGCAGCTCACATTATGTTGGTTTAATTTTAGTTTTTATCCAATTCCTGTTAGGACGTGTGTGAGCCAGCAGCACCTTCTCTACTGCACTAAATTTTCACTGGAAGTCATTCCATACTTTTTCTCCAGATTATGACTTTGTCGTTATTTGTTCAGCAGGTACGAATGACTGGATGCAACTGATGTTCCCGATTTGAAGTCCGAGCAAATCTGATATTCGGCTTGCTGGAAGAGTCAATTAGCTTGAGTCCGATGTATGTAAATCTTGCTTTAGATCTAGGATGTTGTGATGTTGTTTTCAGTTTTCACAGAAAAAGTTGTGGTTCATCGAGTTCCTGTTACTGGCATGTTTCTTTGCTTGACTTGACAAGTTTGGGTGCTGCTGTTGTAATCATGATAGAATGCACTCATGATGGGTCTCTCTTTATTCACCGTAAAATGCATTTGTGGTGTTGTTTCCACGGGAAAGCTGTGGTTCGTCGAACTTCTCGAATTGGCATGTTTTTTGCTTTCTACTTGACTTGGTCAAGTTTGAACTCCTGGAATTTTCATTTATCATTGTTTTTATTCCCACCAAGTTCTGTGAATCAGCTGGACAGTATCATGCACGGTCAGATGCTTATCCAGAAGGAACACCACCATCAGGCTTTGAAATGGCGCTCTAAGCCTTTAGACTTACAGTTTGCCCAGGCTTTGAAATGTTCTTGGGGTCTGCTACTGGCCTGATGGCCATTTATCGAACTACAGTTGTTCAGGATAACAATCCAAAGCTTTGAAATGATGCTTCTGTGCTGCTGTCCTGTTCAAGTTCAGAATGCACCGCACACACTTGCTGCTGCTCATCTTTGCTGGTCTTCAACATTCTGGTATCTGTTTGTGTCATTCCAAACCTTTTCTCCAGGTTATGTTGGCATCTGCTATTTTTTATAACCAGGTATGTAAGACTGGATACAACCGATGCTCTCAATTTGAAGTTGATGTTGAGCTTGACTTAAGCCTGAAGGGACGGATTAATTAGCCATACACACCAAGATGCCAATCTTGCTTTAGAATCCAACTGCGATGTTGGTGTTTCGGCAAGAAAGTTTGATGTTGATAGAACTTCCCGGACCTGGCTACTATCGTGGTGATCACGAGGGCCAGTATTCTGCATTCATCATTGCCGTTTTATTCCCATCAAGCTGTACGCATCAGCTGGGCATCTGGTATTCTGCTGATTGATTATCCTCTCTTTGACCATAGTGATCAGTCTGCTTAGTCCTCCTGCTTATCCATAACGGATGTGCAATAGCTGTTAACCGAGCTCTCGTTTTCAAGGTAAACCGTCAAAAAGTTGTGAGAATGACATCTCTGGTCCCTGTTTTGTTGTGGCTGATATGCCCGGAAACTTTCGGTTGTTATTTTGCCAAATGCTTGCTGGAAAACTTTATGTCCTGCCCAAATGTTTGGCGCAAAATTTTGCTACAGAAAGATGGTAAGGATCCAAGCATTTGGGTTTCGCTAATTACTTGTGACTGGACACACTTTTTTTTTTTGCCAAAGAATGTGTTTTTAGAAGAAAAGGGCTACCCCGGTTCCCATTACTGAAACCATCGAGTCTTACAGCATTTCACGATTACAAGCACTCGGGGAGGAGCAGAACGCACTCCCAGCCAGCTTTAACAGCTACACCACACAGTCCAGCAAGATAAGAAAGACTACAGCTGCTAACAAAAGAAACAAAGACCAGTACTCATCAGGAAACGACGCAGGGGTCTCCAACACTTCAGATTATGGGCACCACCTTGAACTTCTTCCCGTCGCCAACCAGCATGAGTGCATTGGCCTCCAGCGTACGCGCGAGATCCTCTGAAGCAATCAACTAGTCCTCTCCATCCTACCTGATCAGATTTTGTAACTCAATCTTTGACTGAGTTTTCATCTTCTTCTCCACCTTCACCCAGGCTCCGGCCACAACAGCAGAGGAGGGGCACGCGCCAGAGACTCCAGACTGCCCACCACTGTGTCCAGCTTGTCTTTTGCGCCCACGGGTAATAGGATGCACCATTGAGCAAGATTGTACGCAGATGTTCTCCACAGTTCCTGCATACCAGACCAAGTAGAACGATTGAAACAAATATCATTTCTCCTTAGGAAAATGGACCACATAACAGTGGCAGTCACTACATTTGCCACTACGTTCTTCTTTTCCTCATGCCACATTTTAGCAACATAGTCCAGATTCACAGGTAAATCAACCAGACCAAGCAAAGTTTTGATTTCTGCCCACAAGGCTCGAGCAACCACACACTCAAAGAATAAGTGGTTAGAGGTTTCAAGCTCATTGCAGAAAACACAGGTCAGATCATCTACATGTTGTCTCTTAACTAAGTTGTCTGTAGTGAGAATCCTATTATGTGCAATTAACCATAAAAAGAAATAAATTTTAGGTGGAACCTTAATATTCCACACATCATGCACATGCACAGGCAAAATACCTCGAAAGTTAATTATAGCATAAAAGGATTTTACACTGTAAAACCCACAGGGGTCAAACTTTCACAGCATTGTGTCCTCCTCTGCAGTAAGCTACAAAGATTGCATAATCTGCACAAGCTCAAGCCACTGGATCATTAAATTATGATCGAAGCATCTCCTAAAGGACAACTTTAAAATTTCACCATCCCAAATTTCCTCCACACAACAATTCTGCTCACATTTATGAAAGTTAATACGCATACCAGACATTAACTCAAAACAGGATAAAACCCATTTCAAATTAATAGCAGAGCTCAAATCTTCTTCTAAAAACAGCAAGATGTCATCAGCATATTGCATATTGATGACACTTGTTTGATTCATGAGAAAATTCCTTATTTGACACTACCTTAAAATGAGGTTCCCTATTTGACATTGGACAGAAATTTCTTCCTTATTTGGTATCTAGTCATTTTTTGGTTCCTTGTATGACACTGCCGTTAGTTCCGTTACAGAGTTCTGTTAGAAAAGATTCAGGTGGACCAAAATACCCTCTGCGATCGCTAACCCATCGAACAAGAAAAACAAATCCTGGTCCAACTGTTCCTCTTGTCGTTGTCTTCCCCACCCACCCTGTACTCTTCTTGCGGCGGGCGGCGGCGATGGAGTGCTAGCTCGTAGCGGCAGCGGCGACATGAGCTGAGAGGGACGGACCAAGGGTGGCTGCGGGTGGCGGCACAAGCACGACTGTGGGGGTCGGAGCAAGCACGCCGGCAGACGACGGCCAAGGCGGGGCTGGGGAGGGCAGCCAAGCCACGGCGGCAGGAGGGAACGACGCACAGCTGCAGCAGCGTGCCCGCTCCACCAGACGCCACTTCATGCACTGCCCGAAACACTTGGACAGCAAGTTGTCACCAGCCATCTCTCAATTCACGGCCGGCCGGCGAACAAGTTGACATGCAAAGGATCGTACAAGTATACTACGGAGTATATACGTGTGGATAGCCAGCCATTTTAATCCACCTAAATGTCTAAAGAACATGGAAATGATGTTTGATGTCTTGTATCATTCACTCATGCAGTTGTCGAGAAAGCAAAGCAACACCCTGCGGTTTGCTTTGCGATTGATATGTTGCCGTGCTCTGGCCTCTGGCACACATAAGCGCGCCCGGCGTATGCTATCAGTTTGGCTGGCCGGCTCCTCCCTTATGTGTTTTGTTGTTCCCACACACTGTACGCGTTTAATGAATTGCTGACCAGAGTGTAGGTACGGCTAAACAATTGTCATGTCATATTTTTGCCCCCATTATGCACCAAGGGTAAGAAGGTCTTTTCGTGTCTCTCTTTAACACCATTAGTGAACAAAATGCACTACAGTGTCATATAAGGAAAGAAATTAAGAGCAGATGTCATATAGAGAAGAAAATGTTGTCCACTGTCAAATAGGGAATCTCATTTTAAGACAATGTCAAATAAGGAATTTTCTCTTGATTCATACCCCTCAATAAACCCTTAATTTGACCACACTTAGCTGCTCTCACTAACATTTTTGTGAAAACATCAGCCATATAGTTAAAAAAGCAAGGGGGATATAGGATCCCCTTGCCTAACATCACGCCCAGTAACAAAAAAAGTCAATGTTCTCATCATTAATTCTAACTCCTACTAACCCAAAATCCAACAAAGACTTGAGGATCCTCAGCCACTTAGGGCTAAAGCCCCTAGCATCTAGCATTTTCAATAAAAACTCTCTATTAACTCGGTCATAAGCTTTCTCATAGTCCAATTTAAATATGAAACCATAATGCTTATTATGTGCTACATCATGAATAATTTCATGTGCAGAAACAACACTCTCCAAAATATATCTACCTTTAAGAAAGGCAGTTTGGTTAGTGGAAATGAGTGCTTCACTTACCACCCCCAGCCTATTGGTAGCACACATGGAGAAAAATTAAAACTGCAATTAGTCAAAGCTATAGGCCTAAATTTTTGAGTAGTGACAGCATTATCCTCTTTAGGGATCAAGGTCAACAGAGATAAATTCAGCATGTACATGTCCAAATCTCCCTTATTCCACTCATTGACTAATGCCAAGAGATTACTCCTAATCAACTCCCAAAAATGTTGATAAAAAATAAAAGGAAGGCCATCTGGGCCAAGTGCACCTTCAGCATAAGAGCCAAAGATTGCATCGTTCACATCTTGCTCAGCAAAATCAGCATCAAGGAAAGCATTCTGCTCAGGGGTGACCCTATCATTTATATGCCAAAAATCATCCATCAAGTCTACACCAGGCTTACTTTCAAAACCAAAAGGCTCCTTATAATATTGCACAACAATATTCAACATACCTTTAGTGTTATACACCAAGCCCTGTGGTCCCTCCAGAGCCTCAATTTGCTTCTTCATGCGCCTTTGATTAGCTACAGAATGGAAATAAGCAGTATTATGATCTCCTTCAAGAATATATATCTCTCTAGAGCATTGTCTTGCCTTAATTTCCTCATTTTTTCGAATATTTGTAGCATCAGACGAAATAGTTTTCATCCTAGCTTTAGACTCTGGTGAGAGCATTTGTGTCTCAGAAATAATATCTAGCACATCATACTCAGCCACCAAAGCCTGCTTTAACTTGTGTTGCTCAGCTTCTAAATTGGCTGCCCAACCTCTCAGACCCTTCCTCAAATTCCTAACCCTAAACAGCCATATATCAATGGCTATCTGACACTAACAAGGCATAGACCAAAACCCGACCACAACCTGATCAAAACATTCTACCTCTAATCGCCATTTCTCAAAACAAAATTGTTTAGTTTTGGGGACTTTAAGGTCCCGATGCATGTAAAATGCATACATAAATTTTGCACTTTATTACTTGATATTCCAACATATTTGCATCATATATGGGTTATATTCATGTTTTATAATGATTATTGGGAATAATTCACACTCCCGTATTGGTTTAGAATTAACCTTGCCGAGGCAAAAAAAACCCTATTTCAATGTTTTTTTACTTCCAGGTACCCAAACGACGTCCAATTGACCTGAAACTTCACGGGACCTAGCATTTATCAGAATGAAGAACAATGGTACAAAGATCCGCAAGAAAAGAAGACCAAGGAGGGAACGGGCACAACAGCCGTGGCCCACCCCCGACCGCGGTTGGTATGCTCTTTCCTCCCTCGAGTCTCCGATGCCATCGATTCTTTCGCCAAACGACTTGTATTGACCTAAAACCTACTATATATACCCCCTTTCGGCGATCCTCGACACAAACGGAGGCGGAGATCGAAAACACAAAAATAGAGAGTTAGGAGGCTGCCGCCGGAGAAAATCGGAGGGAGGAAATGCCGCCAGAATCGCCTCCGAAGGGCTCCACCCCCTCTAGCATGTTCATCATCAACACCTACAGCAAGATCCTCTCCATCTCCCTACTGTAATCTCTTGGCAAACATGATGTGTGAAGCAATATATTATTTTCCCTTGGTCTATTGTGACTCAATTCTTTGTTTGAGTAGTGAATTCTTATGGCAAAAGTAAAATAGTTCGTTTATTGGTTGCAATCAGTGTTCTTATCTTTTATGATTGTCTTCTTGTACACGCATATGTTATGGAATGCATGTAAGGTGATCACCGTGATGTAATGGAGCGGGGAGGACCGTGGAGGACATAAAATCGTGCTCGAGTCCATAAAGTTATATTAGGGGAGACATATGTCGGGGACCCTAGAGTTTATAGCTATGGTGGGACCATTATGTCTTAATAATTCCTATGTTTGCTCAGTAACATGACCTTAGGATCCATCATAAGAGTTGTGTATGCACATTTATTTGGATGCACCTTAAGGCTCCGTCTTGGAAGAAACAATAAACAACCAAACAAACGAATGGAATAACAATTTCCTAAACATTTACTCCCTTAGAGAAACTTGCTACTTGAGGAACTTGCTACCTGAGAAAACTTGCCACCACTCCACTCCATTTCATTAGATCAATTTAATTTGCACTAGTTTACTTGTAGTTTCCACCAACACATACTTTATTTATTTTATACCTAGTACCAAAACAAAACACACACTTAAATCCTAGCTTTGCATAGAAGGCCATATAAAGAGGGTTATAGGGCTTTAGAGAATAGATAGTTTACCTTCAGCTCTTCGTGGGTTCGACACTCAAATACTTATCGAATTGTACTACGGTGATCCCCTGCACTTGGGGGTTATCAGGGCCCAGTATCCACAATTAGTGGGTGATACGTCTATTTTGCATCACTATTCTATGTCATAATTCACTGTTATTCATTGGTATATTTCATATTAAGAGATGATACTTATGTTATTTCATCTGTTTTTGCATGGTTGATGACTTTTGGAGCATGATGGAAAAGGTGTTGTTTGGAGGCAAAATTCGCGAAGATCAGAAATTCCGCGAAAATATACGGAAAATCATATTTTTCCAGAAGACGAAGGCTGCCAGAAGGAGGAGTAGAGATGGGGCATAGGGGGCCCACACCACCCCCTGGCGCGGGCCACCCTAGGTTGCGCCACCAGGTGGTGTGACCGACGCCACCTCAACCACAGCAACGGCCGCCTCGGCGTTCTCCGGACCCCGCCGCCGCCCGGCTCCCTTCCACGTCGTCGACCTCGCCTTCTCGCCGGCTCGGCCGACCTCCTCGCCTCCTCCACCTATCGTCATCCTCCTGCCACGCCTCCCCGCTGCAAGCTCCTCGTCGGCGCCGCCGGCCTCGTCTGTCTCCTCCCCGTCCCCGTGCTCGGCTCTGGCCGCCAGCGCTGGGTGCCCTTCCTCCGGCCTCCCTCGCCGTCCGTGCAGCACCCCCGAGCCCCAGCGCCTCTGCAAGCCGCCGCCGGGTCTCGCTCACTCGTGGCCGCCTCTCCTTGCGCCCGGCTCATCTCCGAGACGTGCCGCCGCGGGCAGGCCTTCTCCTCGACGTCCCCTTCCTCGTCTTCCAGCCAGCGCCCGAGCCAGCCGTCAGCGAGCCGGCCGCCCCGTCCCCGACCCTCTCTGTCACTGCTAGCCGCCGCCCCTGCTCCAGCCGTGACCATGCGTTTCCTGTAGGTTCTTCACCGCACGGTCCGAGCACCTCCGCGTGGGCCTCCTCTGCGAAGCACGCCACAGGGAATGATGCCGCCAACACATGACCTCGACCCATGCTGGTGGTCCCTCCCTCGGACCTCTCCTGCGTTCCGTGTCTGGCCGTCGTCTGCGCTCAACCTTCCCCGTCCGAGCCACCAGTGTGAACGGGTCTGCCTTTTGAGACTCTGCACGTGTGACTCGTGTGCTGGTGTACCCTGTGAATGCCTCAGCTAGACCAGCACTTGTACCTGTTGCCGTGTTGCGGACCAAGACCTACAAGATCTTCGGGAAGATGTGCATGCACTGCTCCGACTTCCCGGGTACCCCGAGCCCGCACGCCGGCAAGACCGAAGCTTGGAGATGAACCCGGCGGACTTCAACAGACAACCCCATGACCTCCTCCCATGGTTCCGAAGACCGAGCCTCGAGACACCAAGATCTGCTTCCGAACGCTTTGACCGAGGCCGAACCAAGATCTCCACGGATGCGACAAGTTCTTCTTCCCGGCGACACTCGATGAACCGCGGACGAGATCTTCTACATGGACACCGAGGACTTCTTCCCGGCTCCGAGCAAAGTTCGCCATCGACAATTGAAGCCGGCACCCTCCAAGATCTTCTCCCCGATACGGCAAGCTCTCCATCCTGGATACGCCAAGTTCGTCGAGAACCCAGACGCCAGGGTCGCCGACACGGAACGCCAAGTTCTTCTTCCTGAACGCCAAGACCAACTCGAAGGCGTGGACCCGACAAGTTCTTCGCGACGACAAGATCGACACCGACCAGGGCGAATCCGATGCGCCCCGACGCCAAACCAAGTCCTTCTTCCCGGATGCGACAAGATCTACCTCTCGTTTTCTAAAGATTGATTCCGCCAAGTCCAAACTCGATCCCTATCGAACCCCGAACCCCCCGAAACCCAGGATCTTCCGAACCCAGATGTGCGACCCTAAGCCCCTATTTTTATAATATGACATTATCAACTGTCGCATATTAAATTGTTCATGCATGCATATCATGTGGGTTGGGGGCATTATGTCGGTTCATCTAATAATTAAATATGGAGCCTATATGCGGAATATTGTTGTCTTATTCTGGACTCCATTTAAATTGGCGTAGCGAACCGATGCCATGTTTCGCCCTGTTAATACAACATTTAAATTGCGGGGTAGTTAAACAACCTGAACCGTCTAATTAATTATCGGGACCCCGGTTCCACTTAATATTGCCTAATTGCCCCGCATCTGCATCATATCATAATCATGTCAGATCTTCTGTCGTAGTATTAAATATTGCATCCGGTGTTTCCGCTAGTGGTTGCTTCTTCGCGGATTAGATCGATGAGTGGATGCGAGTATCGACAAGTACTTCGGATATGAATCTTCGGCAGTGTTTCCCAGGCGAGCATTCTTCCCCTTTCTACCTATTTTGCATTTATAGTCTTTACTTCCTCCTGTTGATCTATTGCTATCCGTGTCGCGATGCTTTAGTTTCCGAACACTAGTTATATCCCGTGCAGTCTCTATATTGCCTTGGACACCTCCTTATACCTGTTGTTTGGTAGATAGCTGGGCTTGCGAGTCGTAGTTGCTTGCTCAGGTGCGATCTTGTGTTGTTGAGTACCACAGTTGTTGGTATGCTGGCAGATGTTTATTGGTGGAGATGCTTACTGGTGGAGATGATCATGACTTTAAATACAACTATTAAAATGCTAGATATAACTAATGCAGAGGCATCGGTGGGCAATAGATGTCATTTGGTTCTTCCACGCTCACTTGTGTCCCGTAGGACCCCGAGTACTTGATACGTGTTCCTTGACTATTCGCACTATCCACATCCGGGAGGCCTTATGGACCCCCCTGAGCCAGAGCTTGATTTATTTCTATTTCTTGGGGCCACAAAGTAGTTTGGGGCTTTATTACTATCATGTACTTATGCCATGCTTTACTGCTTTATTTAAGATTGTGCTTGGAGCACCTGTACTGTTTTGAATCGCGCCACGTTTTCGCGGTATCGACAAGCCCAGTCACACTTTCGGGTTCCCAGTCGTTTATAGCCGTCGTCGCAAACCCTGGGTCCGTTCCGGAGCCGGCCAACTTCGTTGCGGGTAGCTTAGTGGGGTGCCTCCCTGAAATATTTCTGAATCCTGTGATCGCTTTGTCGTGAATGCCTCATTGGGTTTTGAGTTGGTTTTTCCGAGGTTGATCGAGTGTGTGTTGCTATTTGTGCACCCCTGCAGGGTAAAACTTTCTGAAAGCCGTGTCCGCGGTTATGGGCGACTTGGAGCACAGTATCTCCATCATAGACAAGCATAACTAAAGTAGTGCTGTAAATTTGACTTAATATGTGACTAGTAATCAGCTCAAGTATAACGGAATGGATAATAAAAATACCAACTACTGGTGGATCTATGGTGATCTGTGTCATACTATACCTGACTAGCAAGTATTGCAACTCCAATGGAATGTGATAAAAGTGCCAACAACTGCTGGGTTTTGGGATTCCTCGGGACTATTATATCTGACTAGTAAATGTTCCAACTACAACGGAATGGTGATTAAAACTGCCCACTACTTATGCTATCAGGACGGCCCACGCTATCTATATCTGACTAGTAAGTGCTTCAATTATAATGGAATGAATAAAATTGCCAACTGTGTGAGTTCCTTGGTCCGACTTCCTAGTTTGGTCTCGAGGGGGAAATACCAAGATGGGTTTGTTTGGTGTTAGCTTCAGGTTGGATCCGAATAGGTCTTTATTACCCCTCTCTAATAGCCGCCAGTGATACCGAGTCTCTGTAGGTTGTTTAGTGCCGCTGCGCTGCCGCTGCGCTGCCGCTTCAGCCCACCACACCTATGTAGGCGAGAGCCGCCAAATTCTAGCCTCGCCGTGTACTGGCCTCAGTACTGACGCTCCTCTTTTTCCTTTGCCCGTTGTCGGCACCCCTTTTGTTTAGTAGGCTTGAGATCGACGTTGTTAGCAGGGTTACCCTTCTGGCTTGGCCTGGGCAGGGTTATGGACGCCATTGGTTATTCTTCAGGGCTCTTAGCCCCATTTGCATCTTGTCCGTAGTCGGACGCTCTATCGTTTCAAGGTGATTTGGATCTTTGTATTGTATATTTGTATTCTTGACTCATGGAGTCGTGGATGTATATAAATCTGTCTGTGGGTCCCATCAAGGACTGATGTGTAATGGTATTACTTCGTTTTCCACCCGCACGAAAGTGCCTGGTAGGCGTCCTTGAATCGTTTCTATGCGGGTTTGGCGGGAATCGCTAAAACTTGCATAGGGCCGATTTGAGGGTGTTACAACTAGCAAATCGTTTTGCACTTTAACGAGTTGATCTATTTGAGTTTGAACCATTTGAAAGTGTTTAACAATCATTTTAACATCATTAGAGGTTCTTTCCACAATATCTTTCAACTCAACAATAGCTCTAGTGTTTTCCATTAGATGATTTTGCACCCTTTCATTAAAGTTATCTTGCTTCACAATAAAGATATCAAATTCTTCTAAGCATTGATCAGGAGGTTTAGAGTAAGGGATATCACCTTCATCAAAGTGTTGGAGAGAGTGTACCTCAATAGTGGATGAGTAGGGAATAGGCTTACATAATTCTTCTATAGGAGGTAAATTCTTGACATCTGCATCTTTAATTCCCTTCTCCTTAAGACATTTCTTAGCTTCCTTCATCACTTCATCATTTAATTCAATAACTCCCCTCTTCTTTGATGTTGGAATAGGCACCGAAATAGATGGTTCAGGTACAATTACTTCAGGTATAGCTTGTTTAGGAGGAGTCCAATCTTCATAATTCTTGCTTATTTTAGCCATTAATTCCTTAGCTTCCTTAGGAGTTCTATTCCTGAAAACACAATCAGCACAACTATCTAGTTATGTCCTAGATTCTTCGGTTAGTCCATTATAAAATATATCAAGAAGCTCATTCTTAGGTAATGGACTTCCAGCCTGTGCATGAACCAAAGCACAAAACCTTGCCCAAGATTCGGGCAATACCTCTTTTCTCCCTGTTTAAAATCAAAAAGTTCCTGCAAAATAGCATGTCTAGCACTGGGAGGAAAATATTTCTGCAGGAAAGTACTAATCAAGCACTCAGGGGTATCAATAGATCTAGGAGGTAAATTACTAAACCAAGTTTTAGCTTCTCCTTTCAGTGAAAAGGGAAAAATCTTAGCAACAAAGTAAGTACGCATCTTAATATCATCAGAAAACAAGCCACTCATGGTAGAAAGTTCATTCATATGTGCTACTGCACTTTCATTCTTAGTCCCACAAAAAGGTTCTTTCTCGACAATAGCTATGTAAGATAGATCGAGAGAGAAATCATAATCTTCATCTATAATGTTTATGGGAGAAGCAGCAAACTTAGCATCAGGAGACAATTTGGGTCTAATAGTACGCCTCTCAAGGAGACTCTTAGCAGCACTCCTATCATGGGTGTTTTTACATTCTTTAATAAATTCATCAGTCATCTCAACATAACCATCTTCAATATCATAATTTTCACTAAACTCAGGCGAACTAACAGGTGTGGTAGTGTCTTCATTAGGAGTTTTGGTATTTCCAGCTATAGTTCTAGCAATCGTAGCGTCTAGGAAAGGACCTAATGAACCACTCTTATCAAGCACAGTAGAACCATCATCATAAGCATCAGAAGTTTCAGATTCAGCAGTAGTAGCAGTGTGTGTAGCATTTGTATGTGGTGGTGTAAGGAACTTACTCAAAACAGACGGTGAATCAAGAGCAGCAGAGGTGTTCAAAACCGTACCTCTTCTTGTAGTGGATGGTAAAATAGGAACTTTGCCATCACGAGACTTACCCATGTTGGATGGAAAGCAGCGAACAATAGAGAATCCAAGTGAACTTGATAAATAAAGCTATGCTCCCCGGCAATGGCGCCAGAAAATAGTCTTGATGACCCACAAGTATAGGGGGTGTATCGCAGTATTTTTGAGGGAAGTGAAACCCAATTTATTGATTCGACATAAGGGGAGCCAAAGAATATTTATAAGCCTTAACAACTGAGTTGTCAATTCAGCTGCACCTGGAAACAATCTTGGTCACAGCAGTTTATCAGTAGCAATAGTTTTGTAGTAGGAATAGTAAAGTAACAACAGTAGTAAAGCAAAGACAGTAGTAACAAAAGCAGTAAACAGTGGGATT
Organism: Avena eriantha; assembly: GCA_910589775.1. Classification (NCBI taxonomy): domain Eukaryota; kingdom Viridiplantae; phylum Streptophyta; class Magnoliopsida; order Poales; family Poaceae; genus Avena; species Avena eriantha. The sequence continues at coordinate 530,951,004 of OU342745.1, read as the reverse complement.
CGAGTGCGGTAGGCATAGGGATGGATGGACAGGCGTTGCATGGACAAGACAATTCACATAGCAATCAAAACATAGGGCACTTGTAGATAAATAAGATAAAGCATCCAAATACTAGACAATCCTAGGCATGTGTGCTCGCAATGAGAACTTGCACAACATCTTTTGTCCTGCCAGCCCGTTTGCAGCGGGGCCTCAAGGGAACTACTGGCAATTAAGGTGCTCCTTTTAATAGAGCACCGGAGCAAAGTATTAACACTCCGTGAACACATGTGATCCTCACATCAAAGCCATTCCCTTCCGGTTATCCCGATTTCTGTCACTTCGGGGCCATAGGTTCCGGACAACAACGTGTGTATACAACTTGTAGATAAGACCAAAAATAATACTATCATAATGAATTAATAACAAGTTCAGATCTGAAATCATGACACTCGGGCCCTAGTGACAAGCATTAAGCACAACAAGTTGCAACAAAGTCATAAAGCACTAATAAAAGATACTAGGCACCATGCCCTAACAATCTGATGCCATTACATGAACGATCTCGTCCAATCCCTACCATCCCCATAGCCTACAACGGGGGATTACTCACTCATAGATGGGGGAAACATGGATGGTCGATGGAGAAGCGATGGTGATGATGATGGCGATGATCTCCTCCAATTTCCCGTCCCGGCAGGGTGTCAGAACAGAGTTTCTGGTGCTGTTTCGTGGAATCTGGTGGTGGCGGCGGAGCGGAACTCCTTCTAGAAAAACGTCGAACCCCCCGAAGTTTTTAGGTCAGAAGGCTCCTTATAGGCGAAGAGAGAGGCCGGGGGGTGCCTGGGGGGCCCACACCACCCCCTGGCGCGGCCTGGCCTGGCCCGCGCCACCAGGTGGTGTGGCCACCCCCTGGCTCTTCTCCGTCTCGTATTCTGGCTCCTGGAGTCTTCGGGTGAAATAGGATTTTTGGCATATTTTCCGAGATTTTTCCTGATAGTTGATTTTCTGCACAAAAAGTAGACACCAAGGCAATTCTGCTGAAAACAACGTCAGTTCGCATTAGTTGCATCCAAATCACACAAGTATAGAGGAGAAACAATAGCAAAAGTGTTCGAGAAAGTAGATACGTTTTGGATGTATCACCTACCTATTAGCATTATTGCTATTCCAAGTAAATTCATGTTTTTATCTACCTTCCAAATTAAACTTGTTATGTGAAAATTAGTGATTAAAGCTCTCATGAACTTGATGGCACACTTTACTTTCTTGCACTTAATAAACTTGAACCATTGTGCCCATCTATGTTGTGTATATGCTTGCGCTTTGTGAGTTTTGAATTATCAGAACCATACTGTCATGGGGAACACTTTCAACATTGCACTGGTACTTTGTACCTAGTGTATATCATGTTCTTTTGTCTATGGATGTCGTCGGTGTGAAATGAAAGGGGAGCTTGTAAGTCCATGGAGTTATGCATGTGTGTTAGAGAAACGCTTGGGCCGCTGGTCTAATCCATGTTGACATGGTGGAAACCTGGAGTGTAACCATAACAAGCATCTATGAAACATTCTTCTTATAAAAAGAGTCCGATATTGAGAAAAAGAGAAAAAAAGAGATTATGAAAAGAGGAAAGAGAGAAAAAAGCACCATATTCCCATGGTAAATAAGAAGATTGATGAGATACTTGTTGTCTGCTTGCCTTGTCATTTTGATATGGGGATTCTTCTGTATCATCGAGCAAGGGGTACCCCGTTGGCGGTTCTCTATGATACACATGTGCTTACGATGACAAGAACTTACCAGTGACTAAACTTGAGTAGCATGAGTAGCGACCCTCGTATTCAAGGGACATGAGATTCTTAATTTACAACTTGTCAAGCATATCCTCATATTTGATCACTTTAACCTTAATCACCTAAAGATGCATATGATAGGGGCAATGAGAGCTGAAAGCTAATAAGTATCATAATTTTTGGGAGCTCTTTATAAAACTTGAAATCTCTGCTTCCCTCTGCGAAGCGCCTTTCTTTTACTTTTTAGTTGAGTCAGTAAACCTATTCCCTTCTATCTCAGCAAGTATTTTGAGTTGTTGTGTTTCATTCATTCATATGATGATTTATTCAATCATGTTTCTTATGTTCCTTGTTTTGCACATTGCTCTTATCTTGGTGATTACTACTTTGAAAGCTATCATTGAAAATAAGTTATTTGTGAACTCCAGCAAATTATCAACTATTCTTCGACCAAGAGCTAAGTTTCCCATTACCAATTATGATTCACTTTATGTATCTTTATTGTGTTTCCTTTACCTATTGCAAGTTAAGTTATATAATAGTGAGTTGTCTTCTACTATGATCTATGTATTGATGAATGTGATGCTTCTTGTCCGTATTCTTTTATCGACTCTTCACTTCATAAACCTGAGGTCATGTTTATTGAGCTCAGTTTCACTTGGGGACAAGCGAAGTCCAAGCTTGGGGAAAGTTGATACGTCCATTTTGCATCACTATTCTATGTCATAATTCACTATTATTCATTGGTATATTTCATATTAAGAGATGATACTTATGTTATTTCATCTGTTTTTGCATGGTTGATGACTTTTGGAGCATGGACCGTTGCAGTCAGGATTCTGATGGAAAAGGTGTTGTTTGGAGGCAAAATTCATGAAGATTAGAAAATTCGGGAAAATATACGGAAAATCCTATTTTTCCAGAAGACGAAGGCTGCCATAAGGACGAGTGGAGATGGGCCACAGGGGGCCCACACCACCCCCTGGCGCGGGCCACCCTAGGTCGCGCCACCTGGTGGTGTGGCCGTCCTGGCTCACCTCTGGCTCTCCCCTCTGGCGTATATAATCCTCCCGAAACCCTAAACCTCAGGGAGCGACCACAGAAATATTCCGCCGCCTTTGCGGGGCGGAAAACACCAAGAGAGAAAGATCTCTCCGGCAGATAGATTTCTGCCGCAGGAATTACTTCCCGAAGAGGGGAGATCGTCACCATCAACACCACCATCAAGCTGGAATTCATCATGATCATCATCATCATCACCACCACCATCATCATTAGCACCCTCATCACCATCTCCATATTTCTATAACAATTGGGTTGAATCTTGCATAGTTCTTAGGGGAAACTTTCCCGGTGTTGATTACTCTTTGTAGTTGATGCTATTGAGTGAACCATTGAATTATTGTTTATGTTCAGATTGTTATACATCATTATTCCATCTCTGATCATGATCCATATGATGTCTTGTGAGTAGTTTGTTTTGTTCTTGAGGACATGGGAGAAGTCATGTTGTTAGTAGTGGAATTGTGTTGAGAAGATTCAATAGTTTGATACTTAAGTTGTGGTGTACTTCTTCTAGTGGTGGCATGTGAATGTCGACTACATGACACTTCACCTATATGGGCCTAGGGGAATGCATTGTGTATTTGGCTACTAATCGTAGGGGTTGCCGGAGTGACAGAAACCTGAACCCCCGTTAGGAAACCATTGCACAAGGGACGTAAGGGTCTTAGAGTTTAAAGCTGTGGTCAGGTTTCTACCTTAATTACTTTCTTGTACTTATGGATGTTTGCAAGGGGTATAATCACAAGTATGTATTAGTCCTAGGAAGGTCGGTACATTAGCACAGGTTCACCCACACAACACTTAGCAAGCTAAAGAAGATTAATCAACTATATGAAGCGAAAGCACTTGACAGTCTTCCCATGTGTCCTCGGGAACGTTTGGTCATCTTAAGTAATACAACCAGCTTGTCCTTTGCTGCATAAAGGATTGGGCCACTTGGTGCATTTATTCTTATTGTCTTTTATTTACTCGTACTTTACTTACTTGCTTTATCAAAACCCCCTAAAAATCCGTTTACCAAGTATTTGCAGAGAATTTCTGATCCATACCACTAGCCAGCACCTTCTACTCCTTGTTGGGTTCGACACTCTTACTTATCGAAAATACTGCGATACACCCCCTATACTTGTGGGTCATCAGCCCACTCTCACTTTGGTCATAACTTTGCTTGCAGAGAACAAGGCAACCCAACAAGTAGTTATGAGCACCCTATCCAAAAGGGCCATAATCAAATTATCTTGATTATTAGCCCAGGTGAATTTCCTACCAACATTTTTTATTTCCATCAAGCAAAACCTATTTACCCAATCGTTAAACATATCAACCCAATATTGGTTAATATTTCCTATATTCTTTTCATAGCTCTCCCTAATGAGGTTGAAATCACCCCCAATTAAGGTAGGTCAGTTCCAACAAGCAATAATGTTATGCAACTCATTGATAAACTCAAGCTTGAATTCCTCATAAGAAGAGCCATACACTGAGATATATCTCCAAGTCACAACATCCTTCTTGGATTTAATCAAGGCAGATACAGTGTACTTGTGTATGTCCTAGGAGATCACATCAAATAGATCAGCACTAATTCCTACTAGGATACCACCAGCAGTTTCCTTAGCAGGCAACCAGTTCCAGGCATATTTGCCAAAAGGATCTAATTGCCATAATTGAAGAGGTGTAAAATCCATCTTCTTAAATTCAGAGAAACTAACTATATCAGGGCATGCATCTCTAATAAGATCATGCACACGAATCATCTTATCAAGTTTACTCAGACCTCTAGGATTCCAAATTAGAGCTACTACCATTGGAGAAATTTAATTTCTTTTTACTACTCTTCCTACTAGAGACCTCAATCCAAGGCTCTCCATGATCCTGACTGGTGCTAGTGCAACCAGTGGGAGAACTACCAAGCACACCATAACTGGCGCACACACTCCTAATAAATCTTCCCTAGAAAGATCAATGTTCCCTGGTAAGAACTTATCAGGATGATCTAGGTGAAAATTAGACAACCTCTCAGTTTCTACTTTTTAATGATGTCAGTATTGGTACTAATTTCATCAGCACTAGATCCCAAGTTAATACCTGCAGCTCTAGTCTTATCCAACAAACCATCATTATCCAATGCAAGAAAAGAGTTTGAAAAACCATGTAATCTACCATTACCTTTAGGCACCTATATGTTCTTGGATTTCTTCAAGCCCCGCGCCTTCTCAGTAACAATTTTTCCATCTCTCACTATCCTGGTGCTCAGTCTTGGCGCCTACACTGGACCCCATTGTTTTTTGCTTTTCCCCTTCATCACAACCTCATTCTCTGCTCCCTGTACTTGTTGATCTTGGCTTTCCACCTGCACTTGGTTCCCATCTCGGGTTTCCTGATCAGCCTCCTCATCAATTTTTTTAGCAAATGGCCTCCAATGTTCTCCTCAGGGTTCCCGTGCACAAGCAGAGGGCCATTTGAGACATTCGCTCCCTCTTCCCTCATAATCATGGACATGCCATGCTTATCTTTCTCTTTCTTGCTTGTCTCAGACACACACAGTCCTAGTACCATTCCTACTTGCATGGACAGGAGTCTTCTGTGTGTCAGTATCCATTCTCCCAGCTCCATAACTTTTCTCCTTATGTAGCTATTCTTGGAAATCATAACCTAAATCTTACTCACTTAGTGGATCAGCCTCATCATTACCATCATTGCCTCCATCATCAGCACCAGACCCCTCCGCTGCATCCCTATTATCCACTATGAAAAAGATGATAAAAACCCTGCTCCATCTCAAAGAGCTTGCTAGCAGGAATTTTGTTCACATCTCTGACAGATACTTTCACTCTGATATTCTTGTAGAAACTCTTAAAGATTTCATGCCAGTCCACATTAATAAGGACACCTAATGCAGAGGAGACTTGAGCAATGACTCTCCAGCTGCAACATTGAGAAGGTTTTCCTTCAAATTTTACCCACGCCTTGGGTAATTCCTCTATAGGTCCAGCTTCCCCATTCCAGTTCTCAAAGGAGATATTAACCCCTTTCTTCTTCAAGTTGATAGAAGGATATTCTACCAGCTCTTTGATTTTCTTAGAAGGTGGAAACCTAACCATAAATTTTTTAGCAGACAAATGTCTGATTTGCTAGAACCAATTTACCTTCCACATCTCACTGAAGTTTTGTTCCAACTCTTTCTCACTTATCTCACCTTCATTGACAACCACAATCCCCACATTCTCAATGTTCAACCACTTGATTGCCTCAGGCCCCTCCACATCAACATGAAAAAAATCCCAGACCTGGGTTAGCGCCCCCAATACCGAGCCATTGGCAAAGGCTTGTACCACTCTGCACATGAATCCATGTGATGTCCAGGTTTACCACACATAAAGCACAACTTCTGCCTATGACACAGCCCCACATAATGACCAGGTTCTTTGAAGCACACCACATTCTTATACCTGGGATCCATAAGCTACACCCTTCCCCAGAATTGCCTCGAGAAAACCTATCAGCATTTTGTTTCGCCCCTTCTCCACTAGCAGATTGAGCTTTATTCTTCCCTTTGGCACTGGCCTGCTGCTGTCCAGAATTCACCTGACCACTCACACTGCTAGTCCTTGACCCTTGTGGAAGCATTGGATTGACCTGGCTCTGTCCCGTCAACTGCCCAAACTGACCTCCGGACATCATCTGATTCTGCATCATTGGGGGGAAGAAGGGTGGCCACTGTCCCATGAGAAAGTTATTCCACATCCCCGACAACATACCAGGCGACATCTTGTACATACCTAGACCAGGGTCACCCCCGAACTGTTGCACCTATGTTTGCAGTGGCCCGAAACTGGCAGCCTACTGGCTCGTAGCTAGAGATGGTGCTGGAGGTCTCTGCCCGCTCCCCCCAGACGTCGTCGACGGCAGTGCACGCTGAGCATATACACCCCCTTGGCACCCTCGGTTAGCTCCATAGCGCCCACCACCATGCCCACCACCCGCCATCTTCACCACCTCCGCAAACGTCCCCCTCCCCGCCTCGCGCCCCCACCGATCCTTGGAGAAGCTAAACTTCCGCGGAATGGGTAGGCAGCCTCCACGAGCAGGGAAGCAGTCCTCCGACGAGAAGGTCCCCGCCTCAAACAGCTCGCACCGAATCCAGACCAACACCCCCACCTCTGGAACCCTAGATCGAGACTGATGTCTTCGCCAATCCGGGGGAAGGTTATCTACGTGTGGAGGTGTAATTCTCCCAAGCGCCTTCACCCTCACCACCCGATCAGCACCATGGACACGGATATGTGTCGTACATCTATGGTTGATTCGAGCAGGCGATGGCGTGTCACTGACATGTGGGGTACCTTGATTCAAAATTCTTCTTCGCGCTTGGTCTCCGATCCCCTTCCGCGGCGGCTATCCCGCCCTCGACAGCGGTCGCGAACATCTCATCGGCGAGACGCACCTCTCCGCCATGCGCTGCCCTAGACGCAGTCGGTCCCCTCCCTCCCCCTCCTCAGATCTCGCCACAACCACCTCCATGAAACTCCGACGGGTATCCCCACCGCGAGCCCACGAGGGTGTAGCGCATCGAAGAGGTGCGGGCCGGAGAGGCGACGAGGTCATATGCGAGAGAGCGACGCTCCAGAGAAGAGTTGGCCGGAGAGGCGATGCGGTTCGCCTCGCGACACCGCGGTCGCATACAGAGTCGTGAGAGGGAGACATCGAACCAAAGAATGTGTTTGTCCTTGCCAAATGTTTGGCACAAAATGTTGCCACAGAGATGGCAAAGCATCCAAAGTTCCAGTCTTCGAGACACTGCCATGCCTTGTGCGGTCAGCCAGGACAAGTGGCTGGCGGAGCCGGGACAAAAAGGATTCGATGCCAAACGAAACTGCGTTTGGGGCCGGCAGGAGCAGGATAGGATAGGCCGGGGTGGGTCTTTGAGCAGTTCTGCCTTTTCTGGCCCTGTGGGCCGACTCACCCCCCGCAGTTATGAGGTCATTTTCTATTGCGGTACCACCTGTTTTCCCAAGGAACCGGCTGCGGCGCGGTGCTGTTAGGTTGCGACGAGCGGCGGCGATCGGAGGTGGAAGGTTCAGGTTCGTCGGAGATGTCGCAGAAGCGGCAGCCGGAGGAAGGCGAGCGCCCGCGGTGGGGCGGCTGCGGCAGCGGCGGCGGCGGCGGGAGCTCCTCCGCGCCCCACCGGCCCGGCGAGGCCAAGCGGCAGAGGGTCCCCGCCCTCCGCGAGTACGCGTCCTCGTCATCCCTTCCCCTTCGCTCGCTCCTCCACGGTCTCGATGGGAATCTCCCTCGTTTACCTGATTCGATTGCCTTGCAGGGTCATCGCGGAGGTGATGCGGAAGAGCAGCATCGAGAAGCTCTTCACGTCCATCGAGCCCCTCATACGGAGAGTGGTGAGGCATCCATCCCTATTGCGCGCCGTTCCCCGCCTCAATCATCATTTCCTTCGACCGTACCATGACAAAACTTGTTAATCCGCATACCCTTTTTATTTCGTCCTGCTACCTGTCCTCTGAACTTAGCCTTAGATTACTGAAATGGATGATTGGTATTAATCCATTTTCTATGGGCCATAACTCTGTATCTCCGATATTAGTTTTGAGCGTTTAAAAGATTAGAAACTCCAAATGCTCAAAGATCTTGACTCTGAAATAGAAAACGAAGGTTTAGGAATTAATTTAGGAACAGGGCCAGAGGGGGGTTCTATAGATCTCAAATCACACTTTTGAGAATCTCTTGTGAGGACTGAGGAGCCTATGCACCTCTAATCTCGTTGAACCGTACCATGGAAATTTTTATTGGATGTGCTCTCGTTAGTCTGAATTTACTTCTAATACCATTGGGATTACGATTATGGTGTTTAGGATGGCATGGCTTCTGATTTAAACTTGGGTTACTTAAATTGATGGTCAATGTTGCTGTCAGGAATCCAGCTTGTATCGGTTACCGCGTATTTTTTGTGTTAGGTTTGAGGGTGTAGGAGTTAGGAACTCACAAATTTTGACTGACAAAATAGGACGACCGCGTATTTTTTGTGTTAGGTTTGAGGGTGTAGGAGTTAGGAACTCACAACTTTTGACTGACAAAATAGGATGACCTTGTGGGTATTAATTTCAAGAAGGAAGTTAATGTTCAATACTCCCTCTTTCCCAAATTAGGATGCCTATTAGATTTTATCAAAGTCAAAGTTTATAAACTTTGACCAAATATATATGAAATAATATAAACATCCATAACATAAACTCAATGCTATTAGAACCATGATGAAATATATTTTCGTATTATATGCATTTTGTATTCCAAAAATTACTCTATTTTTATATATAGTTGGTTAAATTTTAGAAAGGTTGACTTTGACCAAAACTAATAGGCATCTTAATTTGGAAAGGAGGGAGTAGATCTCAATCGCAGTACTGAGAAGCCACTGTATCCAATTAGCTGTTGTAGACTCGTAGTATTCTTCTATATCCATAAGTCAGAACTGTTCAAACCATATGTCCATTTTTCCTTGGGGGCATGATGAGCGTCTCACGGGGATAATTCCCCCAGACGCCCGCCTCGAGAGGGCAACATGTGTCAAATTTGGTTTGGCGAGACCTCACCAGTAGCACCGGCGTTGACCAATGTAGCACCCGCACTCTTCATTGGTAGACCCGCGCTGTTCATTGGTAGCTTGGTGTCCTTCCACAGGAACCCTTGCAGCATCCGGTGGTCGTCGCATCGCCGTCATTCGTTTGCAGCATCCTGAAAACCTGATGTCAGCACCACCACTGACGGATGGTAGCACCGCTGCCATTCCTTTGTAGGAACGCCGGCCTTCTGTCGCAGCACCGCCCCTCCCCCTTGATGTAGCATTGATGTCTGCCTTGTAGTGGGGTGTGTCCTTGACGAGCTCGGGCTCTGCAGCCTCGTGGCTGTCGCACACGGTCCTCGTAGGCCACCCGTCCTCGTTTCACGGGGGCGCTGACAAGTCCTCCACGCCCCGACCATCAGTAGCGGCATGGCCGTCCTTGCAGCTCCTGCGCGTTCCCACCGATGGGGAGAGGTGAGGGGTTGAAGGCTACCGGCGGCGGGCGAAGGAGGTGGAGGGCACCGGCAGTAATGGAGGATTTCTGTGAGAGGATACGGGAGAGAGGATAAACGCCTGAGAGAAATGAGCGGAGGAAGCAGAACAGGGGTAGGAATACGGTTGGGAGGTGGGCCCCGCTCTCTGACTCGCGTCAGCCACGAAGGACACGTGGCACACTTGCAATGAGGAGGACGTGAGCGGCGCGATCCTCCGGGGGTGTTAGATTATTTCCCTTTTTCCTTTCATATCCAGAAGATAATATTTTCAGTCAGAGCTGTTTCCTAAAGTTTGAACTAGCCAGAGCTGTTTTTAGCCATGTTTTGGTTTGAAGCTATCGTGATGCTTATTTCAGCTCAACTTTTTTAGGTTAAAGAAGAAATTGAGTTGGCGCTTGCAAATCATGCCGCTATGATGACAAGGTATGGCATTATGATACTTCATTGCCAAGCGGCATGATAAGTTCTAGTCGGTGTATAGGTTCGTAAACTATGCAGCTTCATCTAACCACCTAGTTTCTTCCTTTTTCATTAGGAGTCCCACAGAAATTATTGCTCCATCAACATCAAAGAATTTACAGCTCCAGTTTACAACTAGGCTTTCTCTTCCGATTTTCACCGGCTCCAAGATCGAAGGCGAGCATAGCTTAAGTCTAACAATTGCTCTAGTAGACTCTTTGACCAAAGAAGTTGTAGTAACGAGTAAGGAGTCCCAGCTGAAGGTTGAACTGGTAGTTCTAGAGGGAGACTTCGAAGGCGAAGAAGGCAATGACTGGACCGCTCAGGAGTTCAATAATAACATTCTTAGAGAAAGAGAAGGTAAACGGCCCTTGCTTTCTGGAGACGTGTCTGTTGGCCTTGATAGAGGCATCGGTACAGTGGGAGACGTATCATTCACAGATAACTCCAGTTGGACACGCAGCCGAAAGTTCAGGTTAGGTGCAAGAACTGAGGATGGTTGTTTTAATGGCATAAGAGTACGGGAAGCAAAAACTGATTCTTTTGTGGTGAAGGATCATCGTGGAGAATGTGAGTTACACGTTTGCTTTCATTAATTGTAGTTTCTTGCACTCCTTCCTTCTGGACATCTGATAAGCTTCTGTCATTTTGGCATGGCATCCTTCAGATTGAACTGAACATACACATATAAGAACATGAATTCCTTACTGCATTTTAGATTTTTAGATTTGGTAGAGCAGTATTTATGATAATCACTGATGACAGTTAATATTAGTTTACTTTCTCAATGGAAGGATATTGACCAACTTAGATTCTTGTTACTATTAATGATTGATCTATGACTTCCTCAAATGTTACCAAGATGAACAAATTTAAAGTCCTCGCTTGTTAATGTTTTGTTCCTCTCTCCCAGTGTATAAGAAACATCACCCACCAGTTCTTGAAGATGAGGTTTGGCGCCTGGAGAAGATCGGCAAGGATGGAGCTTTTCACAAGCGTTTGAATAAGGAGAAGATAGTTACCGTCAAAGATTTTCTCACCATATTACATCTTGATGCTCCTAGGCTTCGGAAGGTACTGTGCACCCTTTTCAAAGTTTACATAATTTTTTTGTGTACTTTATATTCTTCGCACTGTTAATACCAAGATATCAGTGGCTGTAATCCATTCTGTCTGAAGTTGACATGTATATTTAGTAAATCTTGCAAGTGAGAAAAAACTGAAACGAACAAACTGTATGGTTCCTCATTTGGATGGATCAACTGTTTTTTATCTGTGCTAAACATGGTTATGCTAATCTATTATCTAAGGTTTTCATTATGATAAACAAAGTGCACATTTCTACATTCTTAGCTGCACACTGTATTTTGTCAATAAGGTGTGGTTCAGCAAATATGTGGATTCTGTAACCAACTCGTATATTAAAACTGTGCAGATATTGGGCAGTGGCATGTCAACTAAGGTTTGGGAGGTTGCTGTTGAGCATGCTAAAACAACATGTATAAAAAGTGACAAGGTACATATTTACTATCTGCACAGCCCCGGCAAAACTGCTGTTGTGTTCAATGCTATTGGAGAAGTGCGAGGTTTAATATCCGAGAAGTTTGTTTCTGTTGATGATCTTACAGAAAAGGAGAAGGTATTCACTTTTCTTCATCTTAGAACAAGTTCTTATGTATTTCCCCTTCTACCAGCTGCGATGGCCTAGACCATTTGTTCTTACATCGTTTGTTCCTTTTAGGCTGAAGCCTATGCAGCTGTAAAAGAAGCATATGAAGACTGGAAGAATGTCTCGACCTATGACAGTGATTCGCTTCTGGAGAATCCGTCGCAGCTCTTCAGTATGAGATCTCCATCGTTGCCTGAAAACGAATTCTACCAATTACCTGCACAAGTTACCCCCGACGATTTTGATTTAAGCCTCTTGGACATACCAACGGTTGACATATTCTCTGTTGAATCATCCTGTGCCCTCGATGCTTGTGCACTGGGAACTGCAGAAAGTAGCGGAAGTAGATTTCAGCCAGAGCTTCCTCCACTTGGTGGCCATGGACAGCCTCAAGAACTAGAAGCTTTAGAGAACTTCCCCAATTCATTGGTTTTCGAGGAGAGCACGAGCCATCCCTCGTTCAGCGAAGACTATTATCGTTGTGCAGATCCTTCCGTGTCTTTTGACTCGCAAGATCTTGGTGCTGCACTGAAGGGCTTCATCGCGACGATATCGAAGCCCAAGCCTTACAGAGGATGGAGGACTTTGTCCTACGTCATAGGCTGGATATTCTACACGAAGAGGATTGCTGCTCTCAGGAAAAACAAACCCGGGAAATGATGATTTTTTCGTTGGCCTGTGGTTGCTTAGTTAAAATTGTGGTATATACAAGTGGAGGAAATTAAGGAGAGCATGTACATGTACATACGCGAGTGGCTGGTTATATTATGTTCGTTTTTTTTAGACCCGTGGCAAGCTGCTTTCTTTGAGCCATCTTGTCAGCGAGAGTTTGCTTGTAAATAATCAAATAAAGTTCTGTGCATGGTGAAAGATATGCACATGGTCGGTAGAATATTGGTCAATGGTGATGCGATTTTGAAGGCTATCATCAGCTTGTTCTTTTTTTTTTGGTGAACTCTCCATCAGCTTGTTTTTTTTTTCTTTTTCCGGTGAACTAACCATCAGCTTGTTCATTGAAGTCTGGTTGTCCTGTAAGGCTGTAGCTATGCATGTAAGATTCTGTTCAAACCAGCAATTGACAAGTGGTGGAGGGCCATCGTTGTTGTTCTGACCTAGAAATGTTACCAGAGTAGTAAGTACTCCATTATTTCTACAGTAGATTCTTAAACAAAAAGTGAGTAGTACCTGATTCTGCACATGGTATATACTTCCTCCCTGGCATGGTTCCACCTTTGTTTAAGCAAAGAGACGTTGCGGAGGAACAAGGTATAGAATCCGGAAGACACAGCTTTTTTTTTATTTTATAAAACTGCAATGTTAGGCAAAGCTAGTGCGTACATTTCTGCAAAAAATTCTGATGACAGAGGTTGAAAACATCTTTGAGATAAACAAAAGTTGCAATAGCAGTAGACAATGTTGCAACACGTCTATTTCTGTTGTTTTCATGGATCTGGAGTATATGAGTCCAAGTGTTACACCCGACCTGAGAAGACAGCAGTAGTACTCCCTCGGTCCATAAATAATCGACTTAGATTTGTCTAAATTCGAACATATCTACACACTAAAACATGTCTAGATGCATTCAAATCTAGACAAATTGAAGTCATTTATTTCTGCACGGAAGGAGTAGTACATTATTTTCTGGGTTTTTTTTTTTAAGTGCTCATTTCGCACATGCTTTCACTTTTCGTTCAGTAGCAGAGACGTTGGGAAAAGTATCGTAAAATACACTATTTTGTGTACCGATGGTGCGTGTACTGACAAGCAGCAGCGACTCCAGTCCGGTGGTGCACGGTCGTCCTAAAAGGGCCAGCATAGAAAATTACTATTAGGGGAGGGCGAGACCGTGGTGGTTAAATCCTCTGGTAATTGCGGGTGCCAACGTCTTTATTCCCTGACTGACGACGAGTGCCTGCACTGCACTGCCACTGCCACTGCCACTGCCACTCCACCATGAGTTGAGTGCCACATTCAGAGGCATGAGATTTGGTCATAAAACTAAAGCAAGTTGGAGATTTCAAGCTAATAAGATATTACCGTATCGTATTAGTACTACGTAGTAGTCATGTGTCGGTCGTCTGATGATTCTTTGCGGCGAAAGTTGATCCATCCTAGAGAGAGATGCGACGCGACAGAATTGCATTGAATAAAGGAGGGAGGGAGAGAGGGGAGAAAGAAAGGAATTCCAAGATGGGGTGGCCGGGTGGGGGTTCCCTAGATCCTTTGCTTGCCCCGTGCGTGTACCTTACTTTTTGCTTAATCTAGCCCATGTGGTGGAGGGGACGCGATCATTTCGATGGGGGTACCAAGTCGCCGTGTGGGTCCCTCGCTGACTCAAACATGATTAAGCGTCCTTGCTTTATTACTCATGATTGCACGCCCATTAACTTCAATACTCTCCCTGTCTCGGTTTACAGGGCTCGAAACGTTTTGCATCATGACAAAGATAATTTTTTATTAAACTTCTCCTCTCTCCAATAAGATGACACCATTAACTCCATCTCTTTAACATTGCACGCACGCAACCAATCAGGGGTGCAAACTGGTTTTGTTTTCCACCCACTCTCATGCATGGATATAATTAATGAGTGACTACTACTCTTAAATAAATGCATGCAGGTTTTAAAGAAGAGGTATTATGGGACAAATATTTTTTCAGATTAGACTCAATAAAACGGGACGGAGGGAGTACCTTTGGCTTTGCTGTGTGTTGGGACAGCTTAATTAGCTTTGGTTAGATAGGCTGCATCACGTCAGCACATCAAGTTTGGAATGGTTAGATAGGCTAGTTCAGTCCACCCGGGTCATCCTTGCCCTTCATCCCATTCAGCTTAGGGAGAGACAGAGCTGTGTCTCGTGGGAACGCAGCTAGTATGATTGTGTCTGAAAAGAGCCGAGACCGCCGCGCCGCACGCCAGTAGCGCGCCGGCAACGGCCAACAGACCGCCGGCGCCGGCCCATGCACAAACGGACAGGGAAATGATTTCACAAACATGGGCGCCGCGCCGGCCGACGTGGCACGGTCAGACGGGATCATGGAACGACGATGAATCGTCATCTCATCGCGCTGGCTAGCATGTTCCCTGCCCGCCGGCCTGTGCCGGGACGGGCCGTGCTGTACGTGCGCACGTACGAGCTTGGCACACACACGTGGGTCATTCACATCCGTCCGGGGTTAAATTCACCATCCCTGGTGAACTGAAGCGCAGGTCGGCAGGTCCGTACGAGCCGAGCAGGGTAATAAAGGCGGCGTCGACGGTGTCCCCGTGCGTGTGTGTGAGTGTGATCAGGTCCTCGTCCTCGTGACCGCCGCGTCGGTGACTCCGTGTCGCCGTGCATGTGCGAGGGAGGAAAGAGGCTTTTGCCTTTCTCGTTTACCTCAACCCTGCTGCTGTTCGTTTTTCCGACGTGTCGTTTAGTCGGCGGAGAGCCACGCTGCTACTGCTAGGCGAGCGAGGGTGGCGGCACACCGGCAACGTGGTAGGTACGCGTACGCGGTGCTGCGCTACGCAGGCATTTCACGCATAATAAAGAATTTAATTATACAAGTGTTAGAGCACTTGCATTCGTTGAACGTTACCTTACCGAAATCCGTAACTAAAAACCGTCTGATAGAGGTAACTTTCAAATTCTTCTCAGGTGGCATTCCTAGGGAGGCGACTTTTCAGCTAATTCGACGACATTTCACCACAATTCGACTCGAACTCACACAAACATAATTTTGATCACATAGTCTAGCATAAAAATAAATACAAAGCATTGCTCAGCATAGTTTGGTGTAAAATGAGACACAACATAGTTCGACAAACTTCTAGACAAACATAGTTCGGAAAACCATGTGTTGCATTTGCGTATCCAAAAGTGCTCGACCAGCTCATCTTGCGGCTGTTGATGATGCACTGTCGGGGTCTCGGATCTCCTGACGCATGGTGGTGAAGGCAGCCCACGATGCCACCACCTGGTGATCAGGCTCTGCAAGAGCCCCCTGTCTGTAGTATGGTTCTGCCTGCTTGACCTCATCCATTCGATGCTTCTGCAAGATCACACACCAGTTTATCACTTTCTACATCTGATCTTTTGACCAGGTCGTAGCAAGCAACCGGACAACTGCAGATCTTTGTTGAAGCACACCAAATGCATGTGCTCTTATCTTTGGTGGTTGCAGGCGTTTTCTTCCTCCAACAACATGGCGAACATCTCCTCGTCGCCGGAGTCCATGGCCGAGCAGGCAAAACACCGAACACTTTACAGGCGCGTTGGACGCGAGCTCGTAACGGAGCTGCCGGTGGCGCTGAGAGAGGGCGAAACAAGGCAAGAAGTGAGGAGAGGGGATGTTGCGGCAGCGGTGGGCCTTTCTATCGGCGTGGGTGCGACGGGGTTCGGCAAACTTCCAGACAAACATAGTTCGGCAAACTACGTGATGCCTTTGCGTATCCATATGTGCTCGACCAAATCATCCTGCAACTGTTGATGATGCACTGCCGGGTCTCGGATCTCCTGATGCATGGCAGTGAAGGCAGCCCATGATGCCACTACATGGTGATCAGGCTCTGCAAGATCCCCTTGTCTATAGTATGGTTCTGCCTGCTTGACCTTATTCACTGAATGCTTCTGCTCGTCCTCGATGATCATGTAGTGCAAGATCTCACAACAATTCATCACTTTCTACATCTAACCTTTCGACCAGGTCATAGCAGGCAATCGGACAACTGCAAATCTTTGTTGGAGCACGATAACAAGTGCACAGATCGTTTGTAGCTAGTTTTGAAATAAAGATATCGATCCCACAGTGAGCAGGAGTCTGAAGTCTAATAACTCTTGAAATAAATATTATAATAAAAATGCTAGATAAAGTTCTAAGTGACAAGATAAAATACGAGTATTGTGTAAAAAGCGTTTTTAGGATTCAGGTATAAGAGCAATAATAAAGTAAAGTAAAACAACTGAATACAGAAAGTAAGTATCGCGTATGTAAGAGAGATTGGAACTGCAGTAGGGGAAAAGCGTTCTCAGGGAGTAGCGGATACACCACTAGTATTATAAAGATCTAAGATAAAGATTATCATCATGAACATTCTCAACTATGTATGTGTGGGAGGAACTCCGTATTTGGACAAATAGGCAGCAATTGCTGCTCACATCATCCTCATAACCACAACA
This sequence comes from Avena eriantha, assembly GCA_910589775.1. NCBI lineage: Eukaryota > Viridiplantae > Streptophyta > Magnoliopsida > Poales > Poaceae > Avena > Avena eriantha. Next base: position 530,933,805 of record OU342745.1, on the reverse strand, counting down.
GTCAGCAATCAACATCAATCGAATTACTGCGCTATTAAGGGACGTAATCCCGTAGGACGTATCCCATGGCATAGATAGTGTTATGTGAGTTTTCTTGCTTTTCCAAGTTGATACGTAAGGTGTGCCAACAGCTTTATAGTCACTGTAAGTGCTAGCACACATCCTTCTATCAACAAGTAGTTTCCTCCATCAAGTCTCCATGGGAGGCAAATATTGAGAGGTCGGCTTCTCTCAATATCAAAATATAGAAAATCTAACACATGGTCACAACGATGAATATCGTAATAGACTTTATCTTATTTCAATCTCATACTAGGGTTTGTCCATCTCCCCAAGAACTAATGATCTACTCAGACATGGAGGCAATCAATATCATAGCAATGGTAATGAAAACAATCATGGATGAATAGTACTTGTATAAATCCACAACGAGTACGTGAATTACAACAAGATCTATACAAGATGTAGATGAGATGAATGGAGATAGTGGTGATGCAGCGGTGGATGATGAAGATCGATGCCTTAGCCTCCCGGATCTGCGCAGGGCGAAGATGGATCCCTTGTGGATGAGTTCCCCCTCCAGATGACTTCTGGAGTCGGGGTTTCTGTGATTTCTGAGTGTTCTGCATGTCGTCTCCTTGAACTAATTGCACGGGGTGAAACTATTTGACGAGGCGGAGGCGGCACCAACTACGCGGTCGGAGCTATACAACCGGAAAATTTGCTCTGATCGTATAGTTGGTCGTTGAACTCTCTGCCTCCCTTGTTCGCTTATGGTTTTCTTCTGGTATTATTAATATTTCCCAAATAAGCGATTTACGTTGTTTTTGACTCCTTTTCTCTATAGTAGAACTGCTCCAAGAATTATATCCATTGGATCCATCATATGTCCTGATCCTGGTGAAAACAGACATAAAATATGCACGCGAGGGCCGTAAAATACCAAGATTCTACAACTACAATGCAAAATAATAATGTAAAACATGATGCAAATATGCACTCATCAGAGCACACCAAATGCATGTGCTCTTATCTTTAGTGGTTGCAGCGTTTTGTTCCTCCAAAAGCATGGAGAACATCTCCTCGTCGTCGGAGTCCATGGCCGAGTAGGCAAAACACCGAACACTTCGTGGGCGCAGGACACGAGCTCGTAACGGAGCTGCCGGTGGCGCCGAGAGATGGCGAAACAAGGCAAGCAGCGAGGAGAGGGGATGTTGCGGCAGCGGTGGGACTTTCTATCGGCGTGGGTGCAGCGGGGTTGCGGGGTAACTCCGGCGGCGACATGGCGGTGAGGGTAGGTGGGGAGCACTCTGTATCATGGGAGAGCCGAATCTCAGTGGGGGAATGGGAAATCTCGCTGACAGGGCTGGCCCACCTACTTTTTCCTTCCATGCGGCGTTCCCAGGTGACACCTGGTGCCTTGGGTTCGGCCTGAGAACGCCAGACGAAACTTGGTCCAAATCCGTCAAAAAAAAACACGTCCCGAGAATGCGAGTGGGCGAAAAATCGTCGTCTGGATGGAAAAATCAATCTGGAGAGGCCCTCCTAGGAATGCGAGAGGAGGTGCTCTTAGTTTTCGTAGTAAGAGCAATCTAACAGATGATGTATATTAGATGGTGTAGTAATCCTATATGAAAGAGTGTACGAATACGTAGAAAAAAGTTGAATGATGTGCTTATAAAAATTGATTTTGAGAAAGTCGATGACAATTTTAAGTGGTCTTTTCTCTAGCAAACACTCAGAATGAAAGGTTTTTCTGATAGGTGGCAAGCTCAAATTCATAGTTTTATGTCCGGAGGTAGTATTTCTATCAAAGTCAATGATGCTATTGGTAATTACTTCCAGACAAGAAAAGGGTTGAGAGAACGTGACCCACTATCTCCCATACTATTTATTATAGTGGTGGATATGTTGGCAATGTTGATTGAGCGTACTAAGTCTGTTGGTAAAATTGGAGGCATCTTGTTGATGGTGGTGTCGTCGGATTAAAGACAAGTACACCATGATGGGGTCGGTGGGGGTGTGAGATGTACGGTTGTCCGGGATGGTGAACAGACAAGCTAACCTAGGTTCAGATCCGACTGTGGTGGACGGATCCTACTCCTATTTGCAATCTAGTATATTGGCAGAGCTGAAAATACAACATATTATAAGGGGTGGTTTCACACGTGCAAGTTGAGGTTAGTGATTGTGGTTGTTGTGCAGTAAAGGCTGATCCCTAGGATGACTTATATAGTCATATGGCCTAGTGTTGGAGATATGCCCAAGAGGCAATAATAAAGTGGTTATTATTATATCTTTATGTTTATGATAAATGTTTACATCCCATGCTATAATTGTATTAACCGGAAACATTAATACATCTGTGTTTTGTAAACATAAGAGAGTCCTTAGTAAGCCTCTTGTTGAACTAGCTTGTTGATTAATTAATGATCATAGTTTCCTGATCATGGACATTAGGATGTGATTAATAACAAGGTTATGTCATTGGAAGAATGATGTGATGGACACACACACCCATAGTAAGCGTAGCATAAGATCAAGTCATTAAGTTCGTATTGCTGTAAGCTTTCAAATACATAGTAACCTATTCCTTCGACCATGAGGTTATGTTAATCACCATCACCGGATGGATACTTTGCTGACATCAAACGCCACTTCGTAACTGGGTGGTTATAAAGGTGTCATTGGGTATTCTGAAAGTATGTGTTGAAGCGCATGAACCAAGATTGGGATTTGTCCATCCATATGACGGATAGATATGCTCTGGGCCCTCTCGGTGGAATGTCATCTAGTTAGCTTGCAAGCATGTGACTAGGTCACAAGGGATGACATATCACGGAACGAGTAAAGAGTACTTATCAGTAACGAGGTAGAACTAGGTATGGAGATACCGACGATCAAACCTCAGATAAGTATAGTATCGCGAGACAAAGGGAATTAGTTTCGTATGTAAGTGGTTCAATCGATCGCGAAGTCATCGTTGAGTATGTGGGAGCCATTATGGATCTCTAGGTCCCGCTGATGGTTATTGATAGGAGATGTGTCTCTGTCATGTCTGCATATTCACGAACCGTAGGGTGACACACTTAAGGTTCGAAGTTGTTTTAAGTAGATATAGAATATGCGTTGGAGACCGAATGTTGTTCGGAGTCTCGGATTGGATTCGGGATATCACGAGGAGATCCGGAATGGTCCAGAGAATAAGATTCATATATTGGGGATCATTTTCTAAGTTAGGAAATGTTCCGGAGTGTTTGTATGGAGATTCTAGAAGGTTTCAGAATGTTCTGGAAGGTTCTAGAGGATTTCTTGGAGTTTGCTTGAAAACCAAGAAAGGGTCAAAGGAAACCTAGTGGGGCAAGACATGGATTCGTGGAGGAGGAGGACTCCTCCCCCCTTCCCACCGCCGGCCATAGGAGGGGAGTCCTACTAGGACTCCCCCTCCTCAGGCGCGCCTCCCCCCTTAAATAGAAGGGCAGGGGCGCCCCCTCTAGGCCCTGCTCCAATACTCCCAATCTCTGCCGCCTCTCTCCTCCTCCTTTCTTCTGCACAGGCATAGGCGAAGCCCTGCAGAATTCTCTACTCCACCACCACCACCATGCCGTCGTGCTGCTGGGATTCCGTGGAGAAGATCTACTACCTCCGCTGCTCGCTGGAACGAGGAGAGGAAGGTCTGCTTCGACTCCGCACGTGTGACCGACTGCGGACGCGCTGCCGAAACGCGGCGCCGGAAGGATCGTCCACTTGACCGACTGCGGAAGCGCTACTGGAACGCGACGCTGGAAGGATCGTCCACACGATCTTGAGATCGGCAAGTGATCGACTACATCAACCACGAGATCTAATCTCGTTAACGCTTTCGGATCTACGAGGGTTAGTTCCTATCTATCTCGTTGCTCATGTCTATTAGATTAGATCTTGGCTTTTATCTAGATTAGATCTGGGTTTTGTTCGTTCTTGCGGTAGAAAATTTTGTTTTCCATGCTACGAACCCATCACCTAGGGTTTACATGAGAGTCCTATCCGACTATGATAGAAAATCGATACAAAGGTACAACTTGGACTAAAGTTTATCTATAGGCCTAAGTCGACAGGTCTTCTGGACCTTCCCGTAGCCAGATAGACTTCCATCTTCTCTATCTGATTGAGCAACACGTGGAGCATAGCTCTAACCTGGAAGTAGGGCACCCTGGTTAGTGAGACCGTGGGTATACCCGAAAAGTATATCTCCAAACAGTAGTGTGTGGAAGCCTCCAAAATCTAAAGTAGGATTCCATCGTCTTGAGAGTTCTTCGGCTGTCGAATCTTGGAGGGTTTCTAAAATTTCAAAACAAAATTGTAGGATCCGAGTCATATGTAAGTCATATCGTTGATAAGTTCTCTTTATTTCCATGCTCGATTCAAACTGAGCCAGAATTTAGCCCGGTGACGTAACCCGACATCTTTTTAGGTCTTGTCACATCATTGACATTTACTCTATTAGCATGACCATTGGCGGGTCCCTCATCGCGCGGAACCGAGGCATCTCACGAGGCATCATTTCAATGCGTACATGAAGATCTAGGCGGCGGAGGCTTCGCGAGGAAGTTGCCTCTTCCGTTCTGCGTCGCGTGATGGAAATTCGGCGCGATTAGCGCTAATCTCCACATAGAGGGGTTATAAAAGGGAGAAAACCCTCATTTTCTCATCACCGCTGCTCCAGTGCTTCCTCTTCCTCGCGAACTCCTATGCTTGCCATCTCCTTCTCTCCTCCATCAAAGCTTCCAGCACCGCCATTTCCTGGCCATCTCCGATGAGATGGTCGATTCCACCGGTGCTACAGGCATGGCGCGTTTTCGACTGCGGCCGAGGCGAAAAAGTATCGCGGGATCTAGATCCGAAGCATCATCAACAATGAGAAGCTCAAGTTCATGGAGGATGAAGGTTTGCTCTATGCCGGCGCATGGCGGGGCGGCTTCAATGAGGCCATCCCAGCGCTACGCAATGACGAGCGCGTTCACTTCACGACCCACATCGATCGCGGTCTCAACTTTCCGCATCGTAAGTATTTTTCGAGGTAATCAATTATTACGGCGTTCAGCTTCATAATCTTCCCTCCAATTCATTGCTAGAGCTTAGTGCCCATGTATCTCTTTGTGAGGGGTTTCTCGATATTAGGCCGAGCCTATTATTTTTTCGATACTACTTTGGTACTCAGAAGAATTCTATCACTGCCGGTGTTCCTTATAACACCGGTACTCTTAGCTTAGTCCTTAGGAGAGACCGAGTCTACCCTAAGGTTTTAGCTAGCAATTCAGTGAAGGAGTGGACAACAACCTTATTTTACCATAAGGATATGACGGCTTGTGGCAAACAAGAAAGTTTGCCGGTTTTCATCGACGGTGCTGCAACCCACCAAGATTCCTGGAATGCAGAGGCGCCGGCTCTAACTGAGGAATTGATCTGCGCTAAAAGGCGGATTGAGTTCTTGATAAAAATAAAATTTTGAAGGGATTCGACTTAGTGTACTGATGGTTGGAACGTCGGATCCACCCTCTGCAGTATCACGACAACAGACTGATGCACTCGGTTACCTTCAACAAGAATGCTAGCCTAAAGGCCAGGCCACTTTGGATTGTTTGACATAAAGGGGACACCATTGCCTCTGTGCTGAAATCTCTCCCCTCCTAATGTGTCATTCAGGCGAACCTTATTCGGACTTGGACTTGCATCATGGAATGCTTTGATACAACATTTAACTATGACACATTTCTCTTATGGTTTTGATGAGTTCAGATAGAATCTACCAGTGAATGGGAGTTCTGTTTAGGATCCATGTTTAGATCTTTGATCATGCCTTTAGTGCTAGTTGATAATAACAAAAAAAATCTCAAAGATGAAGATACCACTCAAGAAAAAAATATTCGCATGGTACCTTCATCGGGGAGTCATCATATCAAATGATAACATTATTAGAACGAATTGGCAAGGAAGTAATCAATATGTTTTTCATCATGATGAGACAATTAAACACCTTTACTTCCAATGTAAATTTGATAGGTCTATACGGTGAATCATCCAAGTAGTTCTAGACTGAGTCCTTCTCGTAGCATTGCAAATATATTTCGCAATTGGCTACATGGGATAGACTACGGCACATAATTCCTATTAGTGTGGAAGCTCTATGCTGTGTAGAAATGACTAATTTTTTATTGATAAAATGTCTTCTCTTGTGCAGGTTATCTACCGCTGCATGGCTACACTCTATTTGTGGTCGTCTCTACATCGTGTGGAGCATCGCGACCTATTTACGGAGGTCTGTACACACTTGAAGGATACAACGAGGAATTTTTCCCCATATGGGTGGCAGTGTGATCTTCACATTGGGACGCCATAGTCTTAGGCGTATCTTTTTTGTCGAGCTCCATGTAATTCTCCTAGTGTTACCTTTTGTTTTCTTAGGGAACCACCTAAGCACGGTGGTGCATACACGACTGAAAACCTAGATACGAGTTAGGGTTGGGAACGACCATGTGAAAGAGGGAGGAGTAAATGAAATAGGATATGGTTGTAGAAGAGAATGAGGGGAGTATGTTGAGTGGTGGCACATTAGCGGATTAAGATGATGAAGGTGGTGGTAGGGCTAGAGTCACGGGAGCACGAGACGCGTGAGGAAAAGAGAGAGATAGAGATAGGGATAGAGATAGGGATAGAGAGAGGCTCCCGAGCGTGGGCCAATTCTAGAGCAGATCGGTTCGGTCCGATCAACTTAACCTAGTCAGTTGGACTGACTAGTAGGCCCAAGGGTAGTTTGGTAATTTCCAAAACAATTAAAATAGTAAAATAATTATTATTCTCACATAATTTATAAAAATAGAAATAGTTCCAAGTAGGAAATAATGTGAGGAATCCAAATCTCATTTATGTGTAATTTATAAAAATAATTTTGATTAAATGAAAATTTAAGGTATTTAAAATACCAATAATAAATCACTTAATAAGTTTCAAATGAATTTTTAATACAATATAAATTCACAAGTATTATCTACATAATACTTGAAATGATATTTTTGAATAGTAAGGATATTCAAATTAAAAGCCAACCAAACAAAAAATACAACATTATTCAAACAAGAATAAATACAAGTTCACACTAAAAGGGAAATTCGGTAAATAATCATAAATCAAGAAGAAATCCAGAATCAAAGTGGGAAATTAACAACACACCAAAAATGAATTTCGTATCTATGCACAATAGCATCAGATTTGGTCTTTTAAATATTGTCCTTATCAGATGATGATGCTATTTTAAAACCCAAGGTTGAGAGTCAAATAGAACATTCCAACTGCATTATCTCTTAGTTATTAGGTAAGTTCAATCATGCATGTCATATGTCATATAAAAACTACTTCTCAAATGCATTACGGTGTCACCTGCATTAAAAAAAAGTACAATTTATAAACTAGATGATTTTTGAGATGATGGGCAATGGAACTATGGTTGGAATACATATTGTGAAACTTGTGGCGAAGGTTTCATTGTACCAGAAAAGTAAATATAAGATTTAACAACAATGTAGCCAGTCATTCATGCGTTGTATAAACAACGGAGACCACATCGGGTGAATGCTAAGTGGCGATCACCGGGCGGGAGCTCGCTGGGGTGCACCCCGCCCTAACCCTAAACCCCAAATGGACTAGGGGACGACCCGGTCCATTGGCTATCCTCGAACGGACTTAAATGGTCCGTTCGCTGAAGATGGTATGGGTAATTTGTGAAATGTTGTTCGGACACATGAGCTCCAGTGAACCCTCTACATTGAGAGGAAAAAAAAAGAACTTTAAAAATCATACTAGCTCCTTTTTAAAGCTTAATGCTTATATTTTTTCCGAAAGTCTAGAAACAAATATTGATATTTACAATACACAGTCCATTTTTTTTTTAGAATAAGTCCACATCTTTTAATACATTATGAAAGATATTTTCACATGGTATCTATATAATATCACAGTTTTTCAAACATTCGGTAGCTTGATTTTTCAATAAAAATATAAGCCTTACACTTTGAAAGGAAGGTAGCATTAATTTATTTATTAAAAACAACAACTTATTTTTTGGCTAGAAGAAAAGCAGACAGTGGCCGGTTAGTTTAGTGTAGCTCGATCAGGCGTCTTTGCACTATGATTGCGTCTGAGAAGAGCGAGACTGCGGGCGGCGCCATGCTTGAAACGGACACGGAATGATTTCACAAACATGGGCACGGTCACACCGAGAGGACGATGGACTAGTTAATTTCCACGAACCCGCGTGCGAGGACGCGCTCTGTGCACGCACGCACGTGATCTCATCCGGGGTGAAACAACAAACAGCGCTGGTGACTGAGTTAAATGGCGCCACCAACGAACCGCAGGCGCAGGGGTAATAAAGGCGGCGGTGTGTCATGTGTGATCGATCACTGATGAGGTCCTTGTCGACGCCGCGTCGGCGACCCCGTGTCGCCGTGCATGTGCGCCGGAGAAAAGAGCCTTTGCTCCTTTTTTTTTTGTTGCCTTTTTCCGGTTTACCTTAACGGCTAATCTCTCCTGTTGCTGTTTGACCGTTTGTTCCTCCGACGTGGTGCTGCGTCGGTGCGGGGTCGCGCGCTGCAGCTGCTGCTTGGCTGCACACCGGCACGGGAAATTCCGCCGAGGTTTCCCGTGGACACGGTTAAGTAGCTTCTTCCGTAGGAAGGATCGCATGGCTTCTTCGGATCCAATCCAAGGATCTATTATATACTAAAAGCAATATAAGAATATTTTTTGAGGCCTTACGTTATTTCACATCATCTCAATTACCGTGATGATTAGATATAAAATTTGATTTAATAGAAGATATTTAGTTACGTAACATGTTTGACACAATATACGTTCACAAATGCATCACGTGGACTCAGCAATCTGTACGATCTGACTTCAAAACGTACTTCTCGTCTAATTAAGCTGCATCTTACACGGTTGAGATTTAAAATTGGGAAACATGCAGGAAATGTAATAGAGTCCATGTAATGGAGTCCACGTTCAATACGTTTAAGAATTTGGATGAATCTAGACACTATTTAGTATATAGATACATCCAAATTTTAATAAATTTGCAACATCTATTTTAAGACGGAGGGAGTATATGAATACCTATTTCATAAAACATGCAAGGCAAAGTCTGCACATACATAGTTTTTTTTGTTACACAAAAACATTTTAAGTAAAGAGAAATCCATGGAGTTTGAAATAGAGGAGAACTGACATCATCAAACGTCTCTTTAAGTTTTCACACTAATATAGAAAAGTCAATATCAATGAAAAAACACCGGATTGTATATTCTCGGTATAGTCAATTACTCAGTAATCAATGCTCAAAACAATAAAAAATACTCAGTAATCAGAACATAGATTATTCATTGAGAAAAATATCTAGAAATTACTATGTTAATCTATAATCTACATTTCACATGGTTGAAATAGAAGGACATAGTAGAAACTTTCACAAAAAGCAAAATATCCGATTGAGAATAATTTTACATTATTTTTATTTGTATGCACAACTAATAGACTTTGGAAAATATAAAACGATCACAAACAATACTAAATTCTAAGACATAACCCTCAAATCTATAAGAATGCATTATGCTTTTAGAGAGGAATAACTATTTGTCTTAATTGAGTCATTAGGACAAATTCAGTAAATTATAATCATTCAAATAAACTTTAGATTATCCTTTTGAATCTTTGGCATTTCTCCATGTCCCCCATGACTATCTCTACCACTGTGATGTTGTTATGGAACCCATGAACCAAACAAACAAGGTGTGAGAGGTGAAATATTTGATTGCACACCTCCTGGTGGATGATGGGTTGTCAAATGTGTGGGCAGTCAACAAATATTGAAACTATGGATGTCTCCGTCCGCCGTAAGATTTTCTGGCAAGAGAAATATCTTGAATGTTGCATGCCGATGTGGTATCACCAATGTGAATTTCTCTATTTTGCTAAATATGAAGCATATGAGCTATATGGTGTGATACACAGTACATTTATCAATCTAGGAAAATAGAAAGAAATCAAAGCATTAATGTATCATGACATAGATATTCATAATGTTAATTTCTATTAAATTAGTAAAAAATAAATGGATATGCTAGAGGTTCTAAAAAGAAACGAGCCAATTTGACATATGCCACTATGAGCTTTGCATATTTAAACAATGCAACTACAGAAAAAATGTTACCTCCATCACTTGCATAATTCAATTAATGCCACTAAGAACGTGTCATATTTGTTGACCTACCTGTCAAGGAGGATATAATTTTTAATTATGTGTGGCATTATAAAATAAAATATTTTCTACTGATTTTGTCAGAATATGATTGGCCGGCAACAACTTATAATTGTTTTCTAATTAGGTATCCAAGGGAAACAAGATTAAACTAGCATATTAATGTAAGGTCACTTATAATTATTGGTAATTCGCGGTGTAACATAGGTATATCTATAGGTCTACTACTTATACATATGATATATATATATATATATATATATATATATATATATATATTCATCAATATGTATGACATTTTTGGAAACTCATACCAAATAATAGACCATAAATTAAATACTAAAATGAAAGAAAATCACATGCACGCAATATTTTATTTAGCACTAATAACATTTGTGGTGGAAATCAAGGAATTATTTTTAAAACCAGAATTATACACCAAATAAAGATGATGCCCTCGCAATTGCGAGGGCCACCCTGCTAGTTATCAAAAAAGAGACATAGGAAAACACACGAATTTTGTAGTATTGTATTGCAAAACAGAAGATTTAAAGCAGTAGTTATTTGGAGAAAACATCGGAAAAGTGCTTTCGTCCTACGTGAATAAAAGTAAAAAAAAAATCTAAAAGGGTTAGAATGGATGTTAAAATTCCTAAGGGATCGACATGGTTTGATGGACTCATCCAGGGTGGAGGCGTTGTCCGGCGTAGTGGCGACATCGATGGCATGCTCGGTGAGGGTTACATACGGATCTTGCCTTGGAGCGGGCTTAGTGGTATCGACAGGGGTGACGGCTTCTGGAACGTGTAGATGAGGTGCTAGCTAAAAGTCTGCTAGACCGAATGAGCGCTCCCATTTCGTCTGGAGAGTTTCTCGGGGTATGCAGTATTTCAGTTTCCTAGTTGATGGATGGCTTTCGGGTTTTCAGGGCACAAGTCCTTGTTGACATGCTCTTCACCCATTATCGGGTTTGTATGTGCTGTGTGGTGGTTTTAGGTTTTTAATTTATACGCTTTGTCATTCCTTTGTTGAGTAATAAACAAGTTCTTATATATCTTTTCGATGCAGAGGTCTGGGTCTCATCCTGCATTTTGAAAAAAAACTTCCTTACGAATTTTGGTTCCTCCATAATTTCTTTGAAAAATCCTTGGATCCAAATGAGCCATGAGGAATTCCGCGTCCCAAAGATCATAAATTTTTGTACTACTACTGATTTTTTTAAAAATACCCAAACCGAGCTTACAAGTTAGTGAGAATTTTTCATTTAAAAGGATCAGCGAGAAAAATAAGTAATATACTACTCGTATTTCAAACTGTTTCCTCGCAGTGGCTCTGCGCTGCGACCGGCAGCCGTGGACTGGGGTTGCGACTGGGTGGGCGACCGTTGTGTTGCGTGCAGCCTGCTGCGCGTGCGCCTCCCCACTCCCACTCCCACTCCCACTCCCGGCGATCTCTCGCTCGCTGCCCGCCTACAAATCACCACCCATCCCGACTCCCGAGGACACCTCTCCTCCCCTCTCGCCTGAGCTGCTTTTCAGCTCCACTTCGCTTGCGCTGCACATCAGTTGCCGGCTGCCCCGTCCACTCACTCGCACACAGCCACATTTGCTGGTCTCAACTCCCAAGGAAGGAGCCGACCCAAACACGCGATGGCCGCGCCGGCGCCGAAGCAGGAGGAGCTGCAGGCGCACGCCGTCAGGGACCAGCTCCCCGCCGTCTCCTACTGCCTCACCAGCCCACCCCCATGGCGTCAGTACCCCCACTCTGCTCACTCCCTCACCCCCGCATTGCTCGCTCTGCCGTTGCGTTTAATTCGAATCAATGCCGCTGCTGCTGCTGCGTGTTTCAATTAATTCGGATCTCCCCGCAACTGAACTCAAATGTTTCCGTTGATGCAGCGGAGGCCATCCTGCTCGGCTTCCAGCACTACCTCGTCATGCTCGGCACCACCGTCATCATCCCCACCGCGCTCGTGCCCCAGATGGGCGGCGGCAACGTACGCCCTTCTCCCTCCGCTCCCCTCTGCTCGCCTGCCCTGAGCCTGACCTGACGCTCCCCCCCTCGCCCGTTTCAGGAGGAGAAGGCGCGGGTGGTGCAGACGCTGCTCTTCGTCGCCGGGATCAACACGCTGCTGCAGAGCTTCCTCGGCACGCGCCTGCCCGCCGTCATCGGGGGGTCCTACACCTTCGTCGCCCCCACCATCTCCATCGTCCTCGCCGCGCGGTACAGCGGGATCGCCGACCCGCACGAGAGGTTCCTCCGCACCATGCGGGGCACCCAGGGCGCGCTCATTGTCGCCTCCACGCTCCAGATCATCATGGGCTTCAGCGGCCTCTGGCGCATCGTCGTCAGGTGACAGCTTCCTCCCTCCCTAGTGTTGATCTCATTATCCCTACCTGCCTGCTCATGTCGTCTGGTCCCTGTTTTTCTCGTGATGCTGCAGGCTGCTGAGCCCGCTGTCGGCGGCGCCCCTCGTCGCGCTCGCCGGATTCGGCCTCTACGAGCTTGGATTCCCAAGCGTAAGACTCGTGTTCCTGCATACACAAACCTGCACCTCTACATTATGTCTCTCTGTTCTATGTTTACAGCGGTGGGATATGAATCTGCTATGCAGGTCGCGAAATGCATCGAGATTGGCCTTCCACAGATCATACTGCTGGTGGCTCTTTCCCAGGTACATTACATGCATCTCTCGTCAGGGAGGGTGACTGGTAGATGAATCATAGGGATGAATGTTGTGTGATTTTTATTCTAGCAATCTCTCAAGCCTTATGGTTGTTACTATGCAATTTCATCTGCAGTACATACCCAACCTGGTGCCTTTGTTGGGGACTGCCTTCGAGCGGTTCGCCATCATAATGTCGGTCGTCGTCGTGTGGCTTTACGCCTTCTTCCTGACCATTGGTGGGGCGTATAAGGGTGCTGCTCAAAAAACCCAGTTCCACTGCCGAACTGATCGATCTGGCCTTGTTGGGGGTGCTTCCTGGTAATAATACAATGCATCTTTTTACATATTATTAGGGACCATTGTGAGAGTTGTATTCATGTTAATGAATGGCTTCTGCAACTTTGCACTGATTTTTAGTTGATCATTGCTGTCCAATTTGCAGGATAAGTGTACCGTACCCATTCCAATGGGGAGCACCAACTTTTGATGCCGGTGAATGTTTCGCCATGATGGCAGCTGCTTTTGTTGCTCTTGTGGAGGTACTGTGATGGATACCTGATGATATTTAAATAGATATGCAGCATTGCTACTTCCGAAGGCATTGAGTATTGACTGAATGAATAATACTCCCTGTTTCTGTAATGCAGTCTACTGGTGCTTTCATTGCGGTTTCACGGTATGCCAGTGCAACACCATGCCCTCCTTCTGTTATGAGTCGTGGCATTGGCTGGCAGGTATCATCTGAACCCCTCCGTTGCTTTGCAGTTGGTCTATCTAAATAATGAGATGACATGTGATCGTCTTACCTTCATTTGTTTGTGTGCTTATGGCAGGGGGTCGGTATTTTGCTGAGCGGCTTATTTGGAACAGCTAGTGGATCCTCTGTATCTGTGTAAGTAGATTCCTGAAGATTGTTTCTTATAATGTTTATTATGTATAACTGTACAGTGTGATCTGAATACTGAATATTATTTTACACTGATCTGGAACAGGGAAAATGCTGGGTTGCTAGGTTTGACACGTGTTGGTAGCCGGCGTGTAGTGCAGATTTCTGCTGGGTTTATGATATTCTTCTCTATTCTTGGTAAGCCTCATGCGCTGATGTAATCTTATATTCATCTGATGTCCAGAATACTCTTGCGTTATGTAACTGCATATCTATTAAATGTCAAAGATGCACAAAAGGTGAAGGTCCAGAATGTTATCCATGATCTAAGCAAGTATTAATCTTCCAGGAAAGTTATTCATTCCTTGCATAAACAATGCAAGAGAAATAGATAAATTAGTTTATCTTATAGACCACCAGCATATAATGACAAAATATTTGACTAGAACCAAAGCTAGGTCGTGGTACAATGTTATATTACTAGTAAAGTAATCTATCACATTCCCATTTTTTACACCTTTTTAAGCTCCTGTACCTCACACAGTAATCATGAACTGTATCTGATGGCACTTCTTTTGTGCTGCGGTTTCAGGGAAATTTGGAGCTGTGTTTGCGTCAATTCCAACCCCAATAATTGCAGCTATATATTGCCTTCTCTTTGCATATGTTGGTATGTATTTTGAAGCTCATCATAGACAGTGGATTTTACCTTTCTTCATGATCGTTGAATCATTATAAATACAATGCCTTGCTTGTGTGCAAACAGGTATGGCAGGGATTGGGTTCCTTCAGTTTTGCAACCTCAATAGCTTCCGAACAAAATTCATCCTGGGATTCTCCTTGTTCATGGGTATATCAGTTCCACAGTATTTCAATGAGTACACTTCTGTGGCAGGCTTTGGCCCAGTGCACACACACGCAAGATGGGTAAGATACAGTACAAATCAAATATCTTCACTTCTAGTGGGTACTAACTGACACGCTTGTGTCAAGGACCACTCGACATGGTAGTTTGCTCAGTGAAATGCAATATTCAGAATCATAGTACTGTAGTTCATAAGCATCTGCTGCAGTAATCAGGGGCTACCATATATAGGCTCAGTAATAACTAATTAATACTCCCTCCGTCCCTTGGATTTTTCTAAATTCGCATGTATCTAGAGACGCTTTAGTGTATAGATACATTCGAATCTAGACAAAGCTAAGTCACTTATTTCCGAACGGAGGGAGTACTTGGGAAGATGGTAATCTGACTAGTATGTGTTATCCCAAACATCCTGGTATGTTCCATCACATGATCTTGGTGGTGACACTCAATCTATAGGTTTCATACCAAGTGAGGTAACAAGTGATACTGTATTTACTTGTATCTATGTAGGAGTTGTTTTCTGTTGTTTAACACCTGAATAAATAGCCCCTGTGCATGCTGAACAGCTACAGACTGACACAGTGACACACTGACACCCGATGTTTCTCATTTACTCATGTCCAGTTCAATGATATGATCAACGTGGTGTTCTCATCGAAAGCATTTGTGGGAGGCGCCGTCGCTCTTCTCCTGGACAGCACCCTGCACAGGCACGACAGCACCGCCAGGAGGGACCGGGGCGACCATTTCTGGGACAGGTTCAGGTCTTTCAAGACAGACCCGCGAAGCGAGGAGTTCTACTCCCTGCCGTTCAACCTCAACAAGTTCTTCCCATCCTTCTGATTGATGCTCGTAGCAGAGAATGGAAATGACACAGGATTAGTTCTTGCCTCTAGGGAAGTAACCTCTTGCTGATGTGAATGATGTTGTTTGACCTCCTACTTTTGTAGCTTTGAGTTCTGAATCCTGCAGATCTCAGTGTAAACTGTTTTCAGAAAAGAGTGGTGTCTTGATATTTTTTAATGTATATTGGGTTATCATCGATCAAGTGAAAAATGCGTACCTCGTTCCAGATCAATCTTCCTGTCATGTATATCTTGTTGGTTCTCTAGTGCAATTTGGAGTATCTACTCATCAGCAACCAAATGTTCAGTCAGCTTCTCCATTATTGGAGATATTATAGCCTATGTAACTGTATATGATAGTAGTACGATATAAACCTATACGGATCCTACACGCTGTCTTATTCCAGAATTCATGCTGATGCTCGCTGGGAGAGTAAGCCATTTCTGTAGATGCTGGAGAATTATGGAGTGCGGCAACGATTCAAGGGGTGGACACAGATGAAAATATTGTCTTACAAAGTAAGCATGGTTATTTCTGATTCAAGGAGTGCGGTAACTGTATCTTGAAAATATTGTCTTGCGGAGTACGGAGAATATGTGAATTAGTTATTGGCAGGCTCTGACATAGCAGAAATGTAACATTTGTAGCATGTTGGAGGATATACATTAGCACTATGAATTTTGATAATTAATGATAGGAAATGCGTAAGAAAACTTTACTGCACTGGACTCTTCGTAGTAATCTCCACTTATGGTGATATACTACACAACGCTGATATGAAGGATGAAGCAAGATAAATTCTCACTTTATCATTGCGCCCATGGTCATCTAGCTCGGCACATTTCTCTTATGTTGCAACACACAACCATATTTGCTAGTTCTTATAATGCATGGTTAATTTTCTCCATCCATCGCTCAACTACAATATGTTCAAGTGATTTAGGGCGCCTTTGCTAGGCATCATTAGATTTTCGGCCCGGCCGGGCAATACTGAGTTGAGTAGGGTCAGCCTAATTGCCCAACCTAACAGAGTGGGGAGTAAGCATCCTCTGCCTCCTCCAGAGTGTTAAACCCTTCGTAGTTGTTATTGGAGTAACGATTCACTTGTTCCTGGAACTTACTCCATTCAGTGTACACTCATGGACAACTCCCTCTGTACACCACACAGTAGTTTCTCTACAAGTCACAAGAGTAAAATGTTAAGGTATAACATCACAAGATCACCATAAGCATGTACCAATCATAACAAGCACCACAACTTCATACTAACACGTGCATGCATGATCATTTCCAAAAGGGGATCACATGTTCATCCTACTACTATGGTGTTAACCTACCACAACATCAAACGTGGGTGTCATCCTACCATCGCTAGTTCTCCATCACATGAGAGGTTAGTATATACCACCTCGTCAAAATATACAAGCCATAAAAAGTTTTTAGGACCTAGATACAACCAAAATGTATATCACAAGCATCATCAGTTCATCATAGACACCACCACCATCATGCACACCACCTCTAGGACCAAAGCTGCCGAAGCTCTAGTCACAATACTTGGCCAGGAAAGTCCTGATCCATAGGATCCTGTGCGGCTCACACATGCCAAATAATTTGGTGCCATGTGCCTTGTGGTCCACTAGGTGGCCGAGAGCCACCATGAGATGCTCCTCGCTGAACCCAACAATGCCCATCACATCCTGGTACAGGTCATGGTGCATATCAGTGACCTTATTGTCCCTACTGTCTATGCAATGTCCTTGACGGTGTCGGTCATGCTGGTGAATGCTTGGATCTTGTCGTATCCTATCACGCCCCTCTTGCCTGTTGCCATTAGCAATAGTAGCATCCCAATAATCGATAGGCTTGTTGTGGACATCAAGGATCATGGTGTCAAACTCTTGGCTTGTTAGGGTCCTCAGCCATATGAGTACCAAGGGGCTCTCCTGTACCCATGGCTACCTTCCGGTGGAAAGGCCATAGGAGAAGATGGTATGTATCTAGACTTCGTTATGGATGGGCTTGTTCAAGTAATCCGCATCCTTGGAGTGATTTTATGATTGCAAGAGAGAGTGTTAGTTGTGAATGGAAGTGATCGTGCATGATAATTAGTGAAGGTGGTGATTATGTGTGCTAACATGAACATGCTCCTAGAAGTGCTCAATGAACAAAAGAATCATGTAGGTGTCCTCGTACCATTGTGCATCCCTGAGGTCTCTCAGCTTGCTTATCTGGATCCAACACACCCTCCACTTCCTCGAGTGGTTATACACCTGAGTTCCTAAACCTCAGTGTCGCGGTGCTCAAATAGAGCTTTGGCACAGTCATTGAGATGGATCTCCGTGAATTCCTTTTCGGTCCTACCGCAGCTTTACATGATCTCACACATCTTGTTGAGAACGAAAGTGTACATGTAGGGGAGCCATTTAATGGTCCCCTTCATTTTTGCCTTCTTCTATGCATTTGCAATCTTTGTTGCCACTTTTGCAGCGACAGAGGTGACAATACTTTGCATATTGGGGTCCAAAGAAAGAACTACACTCACATGTGCTTCCATTGAAGGCACCACTTCATTCGGATCTCTCTTCGAATGCAGATGTGGCCTCGTTTCCAAGGAGTATGTACGAAGTGTTCTCCGAAAGAACCCCCACCTAATGGGCGACACGAAGCTCACGTGGAGTGACCTTAGATCTAACCCAGTCGCCAATCTTCGTCTTAGTCAAGGTAGCATCGACGACGAAACCTCTGGTCTTGCTTTTCTCCATGGCGGGAGACACTAGAGCATATGAGAGGGAGATGTGCAGCATGAACTACGGTGGCAATGGCGGAGGAGTGCAAGGAAGAAGAAGTGCGAAGCGAGCGACAAAGGGGAGTAGTGAGTAGTAAAAAAATATGCGGAGGAATTTATAAAGGGATCAACACTAATTTTAAATGTTGGATTACACGAGGGTTCGCGAGAAGCATATCCATGACACCATGTGGCCCACAATAAAATGGGTTTTGCAGTAATAATCGTCGATCACTGCGGTAATTAGGGAGGTGAACCATGTGATGCCTCGATTTCCACGCGACATGGGGTCATGCGGTCAAACTCACTATTGACGTGCCACCACGCGTCTATCAGAATGCGTCACGGGAATACTTCTGATGCGTCCCATCATGTTCTCTCTGTCACAACTCGAGCACGCCATCATGGTCAGTAATGACGTCATACGAGAGGAAGAAAAAGCGTCGGGTGGTGACAACAAATTTTCCATGGTAGCTAGGCCTCTTAAGGAACCATAAGACTAGAGTCGAGCACCTCCTCGGATGAAGAAAATGCTTTGAGCCTATGCTCTGGTACAAGTAACCGAACATAGCCTCGGGGGTTACTCCCATCAGGAGCGCTAGCCGCGTGCCTAAAAGAACTTTTTGCAAAAGAATAAATTTTTTGCAATCAAGGAGGTAAAAGACCCGACTCGAGTACCTCCTCGGACGAAGAATATGCTTTGATCCTATGCTCTGGTATAAGTACGCGAACATAGCCTCAGGGGCTACTCCCATCCGAAGCGCTGATCGCGCACCCGTTAGAAAATATAGTTTTCTCCTATGGAGTCGACATAAAAACAAAGCTACAAGAAAATCTAATCTGAGCATGCACTCGAATACAAGCATTTGAATGTAGCCTCAGGGATACTCCCATCGGGAGCTGGTCACACACACGAACGAAAAAGAAAACATCCTCCAACGGAGTCGACAAAAGAATAACTTTGAAATATACTCAAGTGTAGCTTCAACTATTACTCCCAACAGGAGAACCTGATGAAAACATCAAACATTACTTCAACAAAGTGTAAACTTCAGCAATTCCAATAGTTAAACAAGGCTATCGATAAAAACTTCAAGTTCTCAGACCACTTCTGCCGCGATAACATGTCTGAATGTTGTGTTTACAACACGAATGTAAGGCCACTGGATCTGTCCTATGGGCCTAGTAACCGCACATGATTGCGCTCTGCCAAAAAATTTCCATATCTATGATATGATGAAAAATCCCAGCGGATATGTTGGGTACCCTAAACCCAAAACTAGAATTTAGTATTCGATAAGACCTTTGGAACTTGATCTTGAGAAGGTTCACGAAGTTTTTGCCAAATAGCAATTAACTGGTTCTCGGTTCGTCAGATGCACCAGACTCGTTATACCAAAACCCCCATGACAAACTCATTAAACTTATAGTCTGCCTACTGAAAAGAAACTTCGGGTAGGTTACATATGAATGCTAAAATGTTTTGGAGATTCAACCCAATCTATGATTCAAGTAGAGCCTCGGGGGCTACTAGCATGGGCATGACTTATCGCATTCCCGTGATTGGTAATACCCAGTACATATCTAAACTAAGGACCATAAGGTCCGCAAGAAACAAAGAGTCTTGAGAGCATCCAAAGCGATATCAGACATGATGATCAAGGTAGAAGCCCAAAGCTGTAGCCGACATAGTCGTAGAGTTGTATTCAAATTGTAATCCGACCTATACATCACTCTGAGACCCAGCACCTCATATAAGGGCTGAGAGGAGCCGACGTGGAGGGGACAATTTTCCTGTCATAGCAATCCACTATAAGCTAGATCACATCTGGTGACTTGGCGACTTTGTATTCCCCATCAATAGAGTTCAGACAAGCAGGAGTAGACTTTCCTTTACGAGGGCCTGAACTTGGGTAAATTGCCTCACTTACTTGTCTAATAAATAGACAAAATAACCAATGCCACTCTTTCACTAAACCCAAGTTCATAACAATCAGCATTACCGAGGTTACCCCTCTTCAATGACCGCGAAGATGATCCTTTCCTTGGAAGTTGACTGGCATCCCGAAGGTTACTTCTAGCAAGATTCAACCAACAAGGTAGGCCTTCCGACCCGACACGATTCCGTGGAACATGGTGATGGTTGGTTGCATCCTGTCGTCAGTGAGGTTGAATCGCTAGAACATGTCATAGTAGAGGATGTTGATGGAGCTTCCGCCGTCCATGAGCATTTTTGTCATCTAGAAGTCACGAATTTTTGGCTGCACGAAGAGTGTGACTCGCCTTAGTGCTTTGATGCGAGGGGCGTGGTTGGCGCAACTCCATGTGATTAGTTGCTTGGACTAGTCAAGGTAGAGTGGTACATCGACCACTACCGCGTTTATGATGATTGCAGGGGAGAGTAATTTCGGCTCTCGCATATTGGCGATCCTAGTGAAGGTATGGAGTGACCCGAGCTCCTTGCCCAAGCTGGCATTGTCTTTCTTATCCTTGTTATTTCTAGGTGTGTCATCTTTGCCATCAAGCTTCCGCTTGGCCTTCTTGAGCTACTCGAAGCTGAAGCAGTCCTTGGTTGTGTGGGTGGCGGGATATCCATCCCTGATGTGGATGACGCACGAGCCATCCAATAGTTGGTCCACAGTGAACTTCATCCCACAGAAGTTGCTGGTACCACAGTGGTCGCACTTGAAGTGGTGCCGGCCGCTCTTTGTGTTGGCGAGTAGCTAGCTATTGCTACCCTTGCACTTACCACTGTTGTGGTGGTTGTCATGCTAGTGTTAGCGATGGTTGCAAGAGTAGCTCCAGCCTCTTTCGCCCCGTCGACCGATCGCATCGTCGTCCTCCTCGTCAGGTGTCTTGTCCAACTTGGCGTAGCGACCGACGAGTCCCATGAGCTCAGCGATGCTGCCGATTAACTTCTTCCACTGAATGAGCTTGAGGACAAGTGGGTCGAACCTGAAGTTTCCCTGACGATGAGGATCACGACATTGATGCTGATTCCTGACGAGGAGTTCCACACATTGGCCCATATTTAGAGCCACCAACGAGTCGATGCACCATTTCGTTGTATGCACCGCTTGAGGTCTTCAAGAATCATCGAGGGCGTGTAGGTTTACTCAATTTTTTTGATGAGAGGGGCCTTCATATCCTCCTAGGACTCTATGCTTTTGCTGGGTAGGTTGTTGAACCATTGGTGGGTTGATCCCTCCAGCTTGAGGGGGAGGTAGTGAGTAGTCACCGACTCGTTGCAATTGATGATGCTCATGGCCATCACATAGTTATCGATCCATGTTTCTATATTGATGGATGCGTCATATTTGTTGAATCCTTGGGGCCCTTTGAATTTGTTGTTGATGTTGTTGCAGGCGTCGCCCACGATAGTGTAGCGTACCTTCTGGTTGGCGATGATGTGCGTGCAAGTGTTGATTGGGTGGTTGCCTGCGGTTTTCCTATTCGCCGGTCGCCCATGGCTGCTAGAGATTGTCGGCTGGTCTCTTCGGGGTGGAGGGGCAATGACAGATAGTTCTGCAGGTTTGCTTGGGATCGCTGTGTAGAGGATGCCGCATGGCTTTGCAATGTGCAGGAGTAGAGCCTCTCTTTTCCGTCCACACTGTTGAGATGTTTCTTGAGTATCCTCCTAGCCAACGCGAATCAGTGGCCTATGACAACTTGCTAGTTGCCAACCAAATGATGCCTTGGGAGAGGCTTCGGTTGCAGCTATATTCTTGACCAGATTCTCATAGAAAGTTAGTCCCTCCGTCCCCATGATAGTGCATATAAGTGGGTGCGGTTGTGGCTGCCCAACAACGAGTGGCTATGCTTGGTTGACGATTGCCGTGCTATCGTCGACCACCGAGTTCCGGCCGAATTTTCTTTCCGCCACGTAAGTTGGATCCTCCTCATTGAAGGTCGTGGAAAGGTTGCCACCATGGTATTTTGGCTCCACATGGGCCACGCTCTAGCGAACGCGGTAGTCAGAGACACCTTTGTGTAGATTCTACTCGATTTGGAGGTGTTGCCTCTTGCTGAGATGCCTCTTCTGCTCGGCGATGATGCCAAGGCAGAACCACTCTAGGTCCGCGCCCAACATCGTCGCTGTGATCAGCGTGGAGAGTGGGTCAAAGGCCCGGTTGGAGGCAGCGTTGTTATTGTTGCCGATGTTTTTCCGAGGTGACTACCGTTCCTAGTGATCCTAGCATTATCGGTGTTGCCACCATTTTTGGCGCTTCTGGCATTACCACCATTGCGCCATTTTTGGTGACTCCAACGTTTCCGCCATTTACCATGACTCCAGCGTTTGGGTTGGCGGTAGCGTTGGCACTGCAATTGGAAGTAGCATTGTTGTTGGTGGCAATGTTGGCATTGCACTTGGAGTTTGTCGCGACATTCGTGTTGACCCCAGTGTTTGTGTTGTGTTTGGAACTGGCTGCAACATTGGCGTTTGCGCGGGCATTTGCGTTGCGGTTGGCATTAGCTGGAACGTTCGTGCTTGCGCCGGTGTTGAATTGGAGGTGTCTGATGACCCACAAGTATAGGGGGTGTATCACAGTATTTTCGAGGGAAGTGAAACCCAATTTATTGATTCGACACAAGGGGAGCCAAAGAATTTTTATAAGCCTTAAAAACTGAGTTGTCAATTCAGTTGCACCTGGAAACAATCTTGCTCACAGCAGTTTATCAGTAGCAACAGTTTTGTAGTAGGAATAGTAAAGTAACAGCAGTAGTAAAAGTAAAGACAGCAGTAACAATAGCAGTAAATAGCATGATTCGAGTGCGGTAGGCATAGGGATGGATGGACGAACGTTGCATGGATAAGACAATTCACATAGCAATCAGAACATAGGGCAATTACAGATAAATAAGATAAAGCATCCAAGTACTAGATAATCCTAGGCATGTGTTCCATATATAGTCATACGTGCTCGCAATGAGAACTTGCACAACATCTTTTGTTCTGCCAGCCCGTTTGCAGCGGGGCCTCAAGGGAACTACTAGCAATTAAGGTGCTCCTTTTAATAGAGCACCGGAGCAAAGCATTAACACTCCGTGAACACATGTGATCCTCACATCAAAGCCATTCCCTCCGCTTATCCCGATTTCTGTCACTTCAGGGCCATTGGTTCCATACAACAACATGTGTATACAACTTGCAGGTAAGACCATAAACAATACTATCATAATGAATCAATAAAATTTTCAGATCTGAAATCATGGCACTTGGGCCCTAGTGACAAGCATTAAGCATAACAAGTCGCAGCAAAGTCATAAAGCACTAATAGAAGATACTAGGCACCATGCCCTAACAATCTGATGCCATTACATGAACAATCTCATCCAATCCCTACCATCCCCATAGCCTACAGCGGGGGATTACTCACTCATAGATGGGGGAAACATGGATGGTCTATGGAGAAGCAATGGTGATGATGATGGCGATGATCTCCTCCAATTCCCCGTCCCGGCAGGGTGCCAGAACGGAGTTTCTGGTGCTGTTTCATGGAATCTGGTGGTGGCCACGGAGCGGAACTCCGTCTGGAAAAACGTCAAACCCCCCTGAGTTTTTAGGTCAGAAGGCAACTTATAGGCGAAGAGGGAGACCGAGGGGGAATCTGGGGCGGCCAGACCACCCCCTGGCGCGGCCTGGGCTAGCCCGCGCGTCCAGGTGGTGTGGCCTGATACATTGCAAATGTATCTATAATTTTTGATGTTCCATGCTTGGTTTTATCTACTTTCTTGTGTTTTGTCCACACTTTGGAGTACTTTTCATATGATTTCTTGGACTAACCTATTAACAAGAGCCACAGTGCTAGTTGCCTGTTTTCTGCTATTTTTGGTTCTAGAAAGTAAGAAAATGAATATTCTTGGAATTGGACGGGACAAAAGCCAAAGTTGATATTTTACCGGAAGACTCACGGAGCCAAAAGACGAGACGGAGAGGGGCCACAGGGTGGACACACAACCCCTAGGCGCGGGTCCACCTAGGTCGCGCCAGGGCATGGTGTGGGCCCCCTGGATAGCCACCGACCTTGCCTCTTTCGCCTATATATCTCCCCCGATACATAAACCTTAGATCGTCAAGCCTCCAACCATGAAAAGTTCCGCAGCGCCACCGCCACCGAATGGGAGATTCAGGGGACATAAAGTCTCTGTTCCGGCACCCTGCCGGGATGGGGAAGTGCCCCCGGAGCCATCTCCATCGATCTCCACCACCATCTCGATCACCTTTGCTGATTCCCATGATGAGGAGGGAGTACTTCTCTCTCGAGGCTAAGGGTTCAACCGGTAGCTATGTGTTCATCTCTCTCTCTATGCATGATCTTATTGAGATCATGAGCTTGTAATCTATAGATCTACCTTGCTACTCAAGTGCTTTATTAGATCTCTACTCTCCCCATGTGTGTGAAAGTGACATCGTGCACACCATGGTGGCACTTAGGCTAGAGATTACAAATACTTGTTATGAGTTATATTTGGAGTTGGATGTATTTATGAAATTGTGGTGTTTGTTGGAACCATCTAGTACTCAAGGTGACAGTGTGGGGTTATCTAGATGGGAAAGATGAACTTTGAGGTGTGCTGTTATAGCCCTACCATCGATTAGAGTGTCCAACCGGAGAGTAGTTAAGAGTAGTATCATGAAGATAATATATTTATGAGAGAGTGTTCACTAGTGAAAGTATGATCTCTAGGCCTTGTTTCTAAGCATTGATACACCATTTGCAATCAGATATGTTACATGTTTGCTTGCTACTATCTTTATTTTAGTTTGCCTTTCGTCTTTTCCACGCCATCAAGTTATTTTGTATCACTGTTACCACTTATAATTATCCATACCACTTGTATTTCACTATCTCTTCGCCGAACTAGTGCACCTATACACCTGACAAGTGTATTGGGTGTGTTAGGGACACAAGAGACTTCTTGTATCTTGATTGCAGGATTGCGTGAGAGGGAATAACTTTGACCACTTCCTCCCTAAGTTCGATAAACCTTGGGTGATCCACTTAAGGGAAAACTTGCTGCTGTTCTACAAACCTCTGCACTTAGAGGCCCAACAACTGTCTACAGGAATAGAAATGCGTAGACATCAAGCTATTTTTTGGCGCCGTTGCCGGGGCGGAAAGGTAAAAGGTATTCACACCGGATGATTAAAGAAGAAGAACCTCCCATGGCAAACGCCTATTTTCTGGCGCCGTTGCGGGGGAGGTAAGGTAAAAGGTACTCACATCCTCCGGTGTGAGTGCTCAAAGTTATTTCCTTTAGATTCTACAATTTTGTCTTTTTGTTTCTTGTTTTCACTAGTTAGGCTTAATGGAAAAAAAAAAAAAAATTAGAGAGCTTTATAGTATTTATCTTGAGTTAGGACATGAAGTGTTTGAAGAGAAAATTAAAAAACCTATGGAACTTTATTTGCATGCTAATAGCAATGGTGTTAGTATGAATTCTTTGGACACCATTATTGCTAATGCTATGGAAAAGTCTAAGCTTGGGGAAGCTAGTTTTTATGAAACTGATCTTTTTAGTTCCCTAGCTTTGGAAGATAGCTATTCTATTACTTATGATGATACCAAACCTCCAATATATGATGATTACAATGATGAGTATCATATTTTCAGTCCACCTACTATTGAGGAGAAAATTAATTATGATTACAATATGCCTCCTATATTTGATGATTATGGTGATGAGAATAATAATGATAGCTATTTTGTTGAATTTGCTCCCACAACAATTAAGAAGAATGACTATGTTTATGTGGAGAGTATTAATTCTTTTAAGCATGTGGCTCATGATGAGAATGTTTTATGTGATAGTTATATTGTTAATTTTATTCATGATTCTACTGAAAGTTATTATGAGAGAGGGAAACATGGTTTTATGCACCTCAATAATATTAAATTTCCCCTCTTTATGTTGAAAGTCTTGAAGTTGCACTTGTTTTGCTTTACTATGGTTATTGCTTTGTGCTTTCATGATTTGTTTCTTTACAAGATTCCTATGCATAGAAAGTGGGTTAGACTTAAATGTGCTTTGAATTTGCTTCTTGATGCTCTCCTTTACTTCAATTCATATTTCTTATGTGAGCATCTTCTCAAACTATCATGCCTAACTTGAAGGCGTTAAAGAAAAATACTTATTGGGAGATAACCCAAAAGTTTTAGATGAGTCTTGGAAATTATTACTTCTTTAATAACCGCTCCTTATCCTTTTTATTTGATTTTTGTGCCAAGAGTAACCTCTAATGAGAGAGAAGAGATTGGAAAAGTTGTTGTCCTGAAACAGATTTTTGTGCTTCACTGTAAAAATTCGTGTAAAATCTCTGTACGTAGTTTTGAGGCGCGAAGTTTTGTGCTTCTGCCCCAGGTTGTTATCTAACTTTTGTTAGTTCAACACTTTTTGATTTGAGCAACAGAAGGTCTTCGAAAAAATTGGTCTTTACCAGCTGGTCTATTTTGATAGATTTCTGCCATTATTTGCATTTGCTTCTTGTTGGTTCCTTTTTGAGTTCTTTTAGGGAATTGAGCTTTTTGAGGGAAGTGCTACAGTAGCTAGTGTTTTAATGGAAGTTTTATTGGTGTTGAAACTGAACCTAAAAACTTATTATCTTGAGTGCACTAATGTTGCTAATAAAGATTGTGTGAAGTTTTGCATGAAGGAAAAATTTCAGGTGTACGGAAGGAATGAGTAATGAGATGAAGGATGGACTAAAGCTCAAGCTCGGGGATGCCATGTGTGTCACCCCAAGAAATATCCAATAAGTACAAGCGTCAAAGTTTGGAGATGCCCAAGGCATCCCCTTCTTCATCAATAAAAATCCCAGGTTTGTTCCAAACACTTCATTTTTATTGTTTCATGCACAGTTGTGTTGTTCTTGAAGCGTCTTCTTTTTTGTTTTCGTTTTGGTTTTTCGTTTTCTTGGTTTGCTTAGTTTGCTTGACTAAATTGGTTGGACCCCCTCTTTCATGCATTGGTTTTCAAATAGTTTGGTTTGGATTGGAAAAGAGTAGGAAAAGTTCATGCTTAAGTGGTAAAGAGAGCTTGTTTTTGACTGTGGCCTATGCTTTGTCATGCCATGATTGATATTGTTTTGGCTTTAGGCTTAGTATTCTTTGCTGTATCATGACATATTATAAACAATTGAGATTGCTTAATGTGCCTTGGATGAATCATGCGTTGTTTTAGCATATTAAAGCATAGTATTGTGGTATTCTCGTTTGATGCTTTATTTGGGTTGACTTGGCGCATGCTCACACCATGTTATGACTATCCCAAGTCGCTATAGCCTTGATGATCCTTTAGTTTTCGACTTGTAATATCACTTTATGCTTTGATCAATGATGTTTTGTCGCTCTACAGGATTATGGCCATTATAGCTCTCTTAGTTTGTCGCTCCCAGTCTTTTGCTAGCCTCTGTAACCAAGTATGAGTTCCACTCATGCATCCAATTCCTTAAACCGAGTTATTCCAAAGAGTCCACCATACCTACCTATTAGCTTATGCTATTCCAAGTATATTCATGTTTTTATCTACCTTCCAAATTAAACTTGTTATGAGAAAACTAGTGATTAAAGCTCTCACGAACTTGATGGCACACTTTACTTTTCTTGCCCTTAATAAACTTGAACCATTGTGTCATCTATGTTGTATATGCTTGCACTTATTTGTTGGGGATTAGTAGAACCATGCTGTCATGGGGAACGCTTTCAACATTGCACTTGTACTTTGTACCTAGTTGATATCATGCTCTTTTGTCTATGGATGTCGTCGGTGTGAAATGAAAGGGGAGCTTGTAAGTCCATAGAGTTATGTATATGTGTTAGAGAAACGCCTGGGCCGCTGGTCTAATCCATGCTGACATGGTGGAAACCTGCAACGTAACCATAATGAGCTGTCTATGACGCATTCTTCTTATAAAAAAAGAGTCCTATATTGAGAAAAAAGAGAAAAAGAATAAAAAGAGATTATGAAAAGAGGAAAGAGAGAAAAAACACCATATTCCCATGGTAAATAAGAAGATTGCTGAGATGCTCGTTGTCTGCTTGCCTTGTCATTTTGATATGGGGATTCTTCCGTATCATCGGGCAAGGGGTACCCCGTTGGCGGTTCTCTATGATACACATGTACTTACGATGACAAGAACTTACCGGTGACTAAACTTGAGTAGCATGAGGAGCGACCCTTGTATTCAAGGGACATGAGATTTCCAACTTATACTTCGTCAAGCATGTACACCATAGTTTGTTCACTTTAACCTTAATCACCTTCAAGATGCTTATGATAGGGGCAATGAGAGCTGAAAGCTATAAGTACCATAATTTTTGGAAGCTCTTTATGAAACTTGAATCCCTACTTCCTTCTATGAAGGCATTTCTTCTACTTTTATGTTGAGTCTCCACCTTCTATCTTTATGCACCTACTTTGAGAGCATAGTGGCCATTCTTAGTTCTATGTGCATTGTCCCAAGACTTGTTGATTGATGCATAGCTTTGATATTGCTTGTTTTAAACTATTTGTATCTAGTCACTCTTATAAACTTTGAAGGTGTCCTATGCATTTATGTTTTCTACTCTATGAGGGACAAGCTGAATGCCACTATGCTATGTTTTCTTTATGTGAAACAAACAAACGTCATGCAAAGCATTGTTATTCATGAATCCTTTGTTTGTGTCTTTTCATGTTGCAACATAGTTACTTTGCCTTATTGTTAGAACTTTATCTTTCATGTTATGATTGAAGTACTATGTTCCCAGCTATCAATGTTTTACAAATACTTTGATCAAGTTTATGATGGTGCATGTCACCTCAAAAATTATTCTTTCTTTTTATCACTTACCTACTCGAGGACGACCAGGAGTTAAGCTTGGGGATGTTGATACATTGCAAATGTATCTATAATTTTTGATGTTCCATGCTTGGTTTTATCTACTCTCTTGTGTTTTGTCCACACTTTGGAGTACTTTCATATGATTTCTTGGACTAACCTATTAACAAGAGCCATAGTGCCAGTTGCCTGTTTTCTGCTATTTTTGGCTCCAGAAAGTAAGAAAATGAATATTCTCGGAATTGTACGAGACAAAAGCCAAAGTTGATATTTTACCGGAAGACTCATGGAGCCAGAAGACGAGACGGAGAGGGGCCACAGGGTGGCCACACCACCCCTAGGCGCGGGTCCACCTAGGCCGCGCCAGGGCATGGTGTGGGCCTCCTGGCCGGCCACTGACCTTGCCTCTTTCACCTATATATCTCCCCCGATGCAGAAACCCTAGATCGTCAAGCCTCTAGCCACGAAAAGTTCCGCAGCACCGCCGCCACCGAAGGGGGGATTTCGGGGACAAAACGTCTCTGTTCCGACACCCTGCCGGGACGGGGAAGTGCCCCCGGAGCCATCTCCATCGATCTCCACCACCATGTCCATCACCGTTGCTGATTGCCATGATGAGGAGGGAGTAGTTCTCTCTCGAGGCTAAGGGGTCAACCGATAGCTATGTGTTCATCCCTCTCTCTCTATGCATGATCTTATTGAGATCATGAGCTTGTAATCTATAGATCTACCTTGCTACTCAAGTGCTTTATTAGATCTCTGCTCTCCCCATGTGTGTGAAAGTGGCAGCGTGCACACCATGGTGGCACTTAGGCTAGAGATTACAAATACTTGTTATGAGTTAATTTGGAGTTGGATGTCTTTATGAAATTGTGGTGTTTGTTGGAACCATCTATACTCAAGGTGACAATGTGGGGTTATCTAGATGGGAAAGATGAACTTTGAGGTGTGCTGTTATGGCCCTACCATCGATTAGAGTGTCCAACCGGAGAGTAGTTAAGAGTAGTATCATGAAGATAATATATTTATGAGAGAGTGTTCACTAGTGAAAGTATGATCTCCAGGCCTTGTTTCTAAGCATTGATAGACCGTTTGCAATTAGATCTGTTACATGTTTGCTTGCTACTATCTTTATTTCAGTTTGCCTTTAGTCTTTTCCACGCCATCAAGTTATTTTCTATCACCGTTACCACTTATAATTATCCATACCACTTGTATTTCACTATCTCTTTGCCAAACTAGTGCACCTATACACCTGACAAGTGTATTGGGTGTGTTGGGGACACAAGAGACTTCTTGTATCTTGATTGCAGGATTGCTTGAGAGGGAATACCTTTGACCACTTCCTCCATGAGTTCGATAAACCTTGGGTGATCCACTTAAGGGAAAACTTGCTGTTGTTCTACAAACCTCTGCACTTGGAGGCCCAACAACTGTCTACAAGAATAGAAGTGCGTAGACATCATGGCCTGGGCCCAGCCCCCCTCCGTCTCGTATTCTCGCTCTGGGAGTCTTCTAGTGAAATAGGATTTTTGACATATTTTCCGAGATTTTTCCTGATAGTTGATTTTCTGCACAAAAACTAGACACCGAGGCAATTCTACTGAAAACAGTGTCAGTCCGTGTTAGTTGCATCCAAATCACACAAGTTTAGAGGAGAAACTATAGCAAAAGTGTTCGGGAAAGTAGATACGTTTTGACGTATCAGTGTATTGACGTTTGGGTTAGCAACGACGTTGCTGCCTATGTTGGCGTTGATGGGGTTGGGGATGATGTTGTTGTTGGTCCTGCCTGTGGCCATTTACACGCCCGCTGGAGTGATTGTCCCCATGGACGTGGCTCCCGTGGAGTCACCGCCTGAGGCATAGTCGAGGATAGGGAACATGGAGTCATGCTCGAATTCATCGGCATCCAAGACTGGCATGATCGACCCAACATCGAAAACTGGGGTGACCGAGTCAATGTCCTCATCATGCTGGCCACCGTCAGTGAGATCTAGATCCGTGGCAACGGCAAGCGCGTTATCGGTGGGGTCACCCTCGGGGGGCGCGGGATCGACGGAGTTAGGGCTTCTGACGCTTTCCCCAGCCTCCATGGCCTCAACGGCTGTGTTGTATCCTATGAAGGTGTTGATGCTGCCGAATGGAACCATGTAGGATCTCATGACTAGGGCGGGCACTAGGCGATAGCTGTACCTAGTGACGTACATCATGGCGCTGATTGTGATGAGCTGGCTAGTCACAATCTGTCCAGAGAGTGACAAAGTTGGTATCACCGGGAATATCACACCCAAAGTATCATGCCCCACTGTGGGCACCAACTGTCAGTGCATAGATATGGCATATGCTACCAGGGGGTATCTTTCGTGAGGGGGTAAGTGTGGGAGCGTAGGTATTCTCTGTACAAGATGAGCATGCATGGTTTTACCCAGGTTCGGCCCCTCTCTTGGGAGGTAAAGACCTACTCTTAGTAAGATTGTATTGATGGTGAGATTACATGGAGTCGCCGGAGGCGATGAGTGGTTAAAAGTAGAGAGAGGGCTCGTGCTATGGCATGATATGTGTTCTGAGCTACTAGGGTTCCCTACTAAGGTTTATAAGGTACCTCAGCTAAGGTTCTACAAGATAGGATCCATGGCGGTTTCGGATCCGAGTCGTCTAACATGCCAGGTCAGCCCACTACTTGACATCCAAGTCTCCACTCCTAGGCCTTATGGATGGGTCCTTCCGTGCCATGGGCCTCCAGACTCCTACATCTTTCGTATCAACTCGCATGCTAGGCCTACCCTGTTGGATATTCCCTCATCACATTGCTCCAAGTTCATGATTATCAGCATCTTCAGGTCGATCCAATTTTCAAATGTCCCTCTTGGGTATCAGTGCGGTGAGCCAGACGCCATTCGTCCCAAGGGGATGCGTATGCATCCAACATGTCCACCTCTGTGCAACAATGGTTAGATTCTCGACTCAAGCCTACCACTAAAGGATATGGCGATCTCTTGTGGCTCCCACGCTTTTTCCAACTGAACGATGGACTGCTTGATCTACGATGGAGTTGGATTATCCTTCTAGATTGCCTTGGCCACGACAACATTTTCCACAAGCGTATTGTAGATCTAGTTTCCTTTGATATCTAGCCAAGGTTCTATGATCTGTATACTGGAGACACATGATACTCTAGGTTTCTTTGAGCTATTGAACAACATCTTGTGCACTTACATGTTCTTCATCATGCACACAGCTTCTTGTCCCTCATAGATAGAGGTGAGCCTTTGGTACTCGGATCTTAGTTGCTCGATGTAGTTGATTTTCGAGTCTATGCTCATTTGAATCTCTATGACATTATCTGCTTTCTCAAAGAGCGATAAGCATTTGGCTTCTAGAGTATCCACAGTTTGTCTATCATCGTGTTAATTGGAGTCATCAAAACTTCTCCATGGTACACCTTGGCCATTGGATTGATGGTCATAACATCGACCAATGGCCTGTTTGGTCCGGGATTAGTCGGAGGCATGCTGACCCATGAGGAAGGAGCTGGAAGAGCTCGCTAATCCATAGTGTTTGGCTCTCCTCTAGTGTTAGTGATGGTAACGAGCATAAACTACGGACCATGTCCTAGAGAGAGGTTTTCCTCGGTATTCTCTGGCTGAGTAAACTCAGATCCGTTAACACTTTCGATTATAGTAGAATTGTGTCCAGGGTTTCCTTCGTCCATGCTGTCATATGGAGACGAATTTGTCTCATTAGTCTCCCCACTCTCACCTTTAGTGGGTGCAGATTGGTATTTGTCCTCCAGGTCATCCTTGTATGACTGTAGCTCAACGCATGTGTATGAACCTACATCTTCTTCAATTGCATCAAGGACATATTTGTTTTCAACCTCGACATTAGAAGAATCAGATCCAGATCTGATATAGCCAACAAAGTGGTGGGGAATCAAGCATGTAATAGAGCACAACCCTTAGCCTTGGCATCGGAATTTTTTTTTGATGGTTTCGATTACGTCATTGAGGGTGAGCCAAAGATTTGCGCTCATCCTATTTATCTTGTGTCATAGGATAGAGCCCTTAGTTAGCCCATTGATAATGTGGACCACAGCTACCATGTCCAAGATTCCTTCAATCGAGTTTTTTAACCTGAGCCATCTGGTTCGAAACTCTTCCAAAGTTTCATTTGGCTTTTGAACGTAGCATGATAGATCTACGACAACAATGTAACCAATGAACTGAGATCCATAGGATTGGGTTTGAACTGGGAGATACTCCTCAGATTCATCTTCCACCTCAATCTTTGCCTTTGGGGCAGGTTGGGTGGGTTGCTTAGTGATCTGGAAACATGCAATCAAGCTCTTTTGAGAGTTCTTAACTCTTTCATGAACTTATGAAAGGTGAACTTTCATCTTTCACAATATAGCCCCTGATGACATTTTTGTGACTGGGAAGAAGCGAGTGCAACGCCCCATTTGCCGGAAAGTTGTCCGTAGACCACATCGCATGTGTGGTGTTCATTATGCTAATGCAAGATTGCTAAGTGATTCTCCAAGATCCATTTTCTTCCACCTAGCTCATAAGTAAACCCATCCAACGACCCATACTTTATGTGCCTGATCTGTGTAAAAACACAATCATGGTCTAGACAAACCTCCAGCGAATGGAACATAGCTTCATTGGATGGTAATGGAGGAAACACAAAGTATCATAAATGGAGCAGAGCTCACTTGATGACATTCTGGAGTTATTGGAATATCTCCTAATGGTTCTTGTATCAAGGAGAGAAGATCATTTATTACGAGGATATCCCTCGGGCATGGGTATTAATCTATGAAGTTGGACCCTTTTGTAAGTTTCACAACATGCAAGAAAATTCCCATGATCGCAAAGGACCTCAATGGGATAGGCCAAGTTCTACTAAGATATTTACAAAGACATCTAGACTAAGTTCATAATACGAGTACAATTCTATAATTGAGCTCCCACTTAAATTGTCATCCCTGGGACCATATTATATTAGCGATCACATGATCCCTTTACACCATATCATCCCCCATCATCACGGCCTTTGATATAGCTTCCAGGGTGGACTATATCTGCCAATCACATCATCCATGTGACTCGTGCTCGATCTTTTGATCTGTTGTGTTCCAAGGCCACGTCTGTACATGCTAGGCTTGCCAATCCAACCTTGGTGTATTTGCAGTGCATACATGGCTTGCACCCACCATATGCGAACGCAAAGATGTCTAACACCCGATCGTCACAGCTCGCTTCATAATTGCAAACTTTCTTGGTGGTGCACACTAAAGGGAGAACACTACATTGGTATTTCATAGGGATCATCTTATACGATGCTATCGTTGGTATCTAATACTAGCACACAATAAGATGTAACATGTATCAACATCACATGTATAATAGTGATATGATATGGTACTTCTTCTTGCGCCTTGATCTCCATCGAGCGCTTCAACATGATTTCCATCTTGCCACCGGTTTGATGCCAAGTCCATGACGCCACCAATAGGTTATTGTTGGGGGGATACCCCCGGGTAGGGTAATGCTGGGGTATAAGGGCCGAGTTAGCCGGGGTACGGCACGGTCAAAGCAAGTGCTGACCGGGTCACCTCAAGACAGGCCGGACTATGGTGTGACCCGGCCCATGGAGCATCTCCTTAACTATGGTCCGGCCGGCATAAATTATATTGTGTCCATGTTTATCTATCTGTTTTGCAGATGACTTGGTAAGCCGGATTAGCTATATGCTAGCCGGATTATCTTGTGGCTTCCAAGAGAAGGAATCCCCCGCTGGTCAAAAGGTGGCTTTATTAGCTGTAGCATGAGCGAAGCAAAGTAAAGATACCATCGGGTCAGGGGTGACCAAGGTGACGTGGGCAAAGCCGGATGACGTAGCCCGTGTCTGGTGACGCCAAAAGACAAAGATTACGCGGTAGGTTACGTCCAAAGTTCGTACGAGCCGTTAAAGAGAATAAAGAAGCATCTGCTTTAGGCGAGGAGCATATTTGTAGAATATGCTGCCACCTGTGCCCTAGAATTGTAACCCGGGCTCCCCTATATAGGGAGCACCGGGGCCTCCATAGAAGGGGATCGATCATTCTCTCTGTCTAAGGTAGAACTCTAGGGCTAGTTGGTAGGGAGTAAGAGACATTGTCTCCTTCTTGCTGAGAGCCTCAAGAGCATTTGTAACCACCATTGATAGAGAAAATACAAGAGCTTTTGTGCGTAGAATCACCATGTTCTCCCTCCCTGGATTCCCCTAGCACTCATTGGAGAATATCATTTTGCGGCCCGAAAGTTGGGGTGTCCAGGCAACGCGGTACCCAAGTTCTCTGAAATCAGCCGGGATGACTACAGTTGGTGTGCCAAATACTCAGAGGGTCTTTTTCGGCACGAATTCAACTTTACATTTCAATACAAAAAATCAGGCTAACAGCCGTCAAGTTGGCCCCCCTGTCAGTTCTCGCTGTTATGTCGCTCCTATCGCTCCCGTCGCTTAGGTGTCAATTAGGCTTGCAGCGTTGGCGTCCGCATCCATTACGCGTCTTCTTCTTCCCCGGAGCGGCAATCTGTGGGGCGTCGCAGCCATGGTGCGGAGCTGGGACATGGACGAACCTGCTCCTCCCTGTAGGCTTGCAGCGTTGGTGCCTGCATCCATTACGCGTCTTCTTCCCCGGAGCAGCAATCTGTGGTCGCGGCCATGGCGCAGAGCTGGGACGTGACGAAGCTGCTCGGCCCCGCTCTCCTCCCCATCCTGTGTCGGAGCTCGCCCTCATCGTGGACGCACCCATGGCACAATGAGGGGACGAGAATTGGTTCCCGGTGAGATCTATCACCTTGTCGACCATGCTCGGTTCTGTTTTCCTCCTCTAGATTCCGAGCTCGCCGTCACCGTGGTTGCACCCGCACCAAGTCTGCCACCTCTGCCGAGGTCTCTGTGGTAGCTCAAGTTCTGGGGCTCTCCAAGTTCTACCATGTTGGGCCTGTAAGTATTGTTGTATGTTAAACTAGCAAATCTCTTTTGTTCAAATCTCTTGGGCTGTACAACCTTCATTGTGTTTAATTATGACAGACAAAATATAAATGATTTCTCTCAATTTCTTGCATAGAAAAATGCACAACTAATTTCATATTCTCGCAGGAACTGGCCCCACTTGTTGAACCGGCGGCACTACCACGATCTCCACGTAATCACGGTGATTTCTCGAACCGAAAGTTGCAGTTACCACGTTTCTTCTGCAGTCATTCCTCTTCCTCAGTCATTCCTCTGCAGTTTTTCCTGGGCGCTTCTTCTTCCTCTGTTCTGGAACCGTCGGTTCATCTTCTTCTTCCTCTCGCAGGCAGTTCCTTGCAAGCATTTCCTTTCACCCATTTCCTTGCAGGCATGAACGATGGGAAACGCACAACAGAGACTCACTTGGTCCCTACCCATGGCACCACGACTTTGACAGTGGTGTACACAAATGATGAAGCGACTGTGGAGACAACTCTCGCCAGGTTTGAGCAATTGCTTGAGAAAGAGAAGCACAAGTTTGTGGGGCTAGACTTGGAGTACACCCGTGCAAATAAGCGAAAAAAATCCTCCACGAGAGATCGTTGTCGTGCAAATCGCCATACATGAGGAGGTCCTTGTTTACCACTTCTGCAGGTATGTGAAATTTAAATTTGAGATCACCACTTCTACATCCCTTGTTCCCTTACATCCCTAGAACCATCTAAGTGCAGGAGTAAATCAACTGAGATGCATTGTACGGCTCTGGTCGAGTTCTTGTGTAGGAAAGGGAGAACTTTCACTAGCGTGGATATCACAAATGACACAATTATGCTTTCTCGTGCGTTGATAAAAATCCCAGAGGGGCACCACATCGACATCCAAAATCTATACAAGATCAAATCATACCTAGCGAAGGATGGCATGGGTGATCTGGCAGCAAAAATCATCGATAAATCCTATGAAAAACTGAAGAAATTGAAGCGACTCGATCACGACTACTGGGAGTGGAAGCCGATGAGCCAGGTGCGCCTCGAGTATGCAGCCAGAGACGCCTACATGGCGTACGAGTTGTATAGTAAGCTCATTACCATGAAAGATGGGATGGTTAAGGCGGGGTTTTTCGCGAGAGAGCTATGCCCTGGTTGCAAGCTAGCCCAAGAGAAGAAGCGCGAGGAGGACAGAAAGCGGTTTCAGGACGAGCAGGGATCTTGGGACGGTGGCGACATCAAGCGGTTGAAGGGGAAGCAAGTCAAGGATGACAACAAGTGGTGGTGATACATTATGTGTTTGAACTAGATTTTAGTTTCTAGTTTATTATGTGTGTGATACATTTAGTTACTTCAGTACAAAATTTTAACCAATTTAACTTGTTGATGTATTTCTTGACAATTATAATATAATCAAGCACTAGAAATATTTTGTAGTGTGCATGAGCATGATCAGTAAATATAATTGAACACTAGAAACTTTAAGGCACTCCATATAAAGGAGTAGATTAATATAGAAGGTTCACCAGAGACACCACGGATATATTGTCTTACATGCCACACACAGGTAATAATTAACTAGAACAAAATAAAAGCAGGGGCTGCAGCAGGAGGCCGGGACACGGAGACGCCTAGCAGGGCAGGGGTTTATCAGCAGGAGGCAGTGACAGCCTAGTCGATGTGATACAGGCCAGTCCTGACATACTCCTGGAGGAATTTGCCTTAGGCTGTGTGCCGTGCCAAGGTAATCGCCCTATGGCTTCTGCCCCCGCCTCTGCCAACGCCCTCCGTGTGCTGGATCATGCTGTTGAGGTCCATTTTGATTGCTCTGCCACAGAATGGGCAAAACAGTCTCCCCCTATAGTGGAAAAGAATTAGCCCACACCGTAACCGCCTCAACACGTAGCGACTCTTGTTGTCCCTGGATACCTTGCTATCGTCCACTTCATCATCATCCTCCAGTTGATTTTTAAGAACATAACTTAGAACTCATACATATGATTGAATTGTATTACAACTCAAGAATTGACAACATGTATATGTAAGACAATATATCCGTGGATATCAAAGATAAAGCATCTCAGCAATAGTTTGATCGGTTCATATATCATTTCATCTCAACACAATGACAAATAATTGCATTAGAGTGAATGTAGGATAATTGCATCAGAGTGAATTGCTGCCTCAGGTTCACCAACCCATCCCTAAAACACGACACCGTCATATGTGTGTCCCCTTGAACTCTTTTGGGGCAAATTTCAATCATCGGCCTCGGTGACAAACTAAAATGTAATTCTTATACACTGAATGCATGGAATAGATAATTCGAATATCATAGTTCTATGAATGTAGAATAAAGATTAAGGCCTCATAAGTTTCTACAGGGACGGCATAAGTGAACCAAGTAACAATTGCACAGCGTATATTGTTCTTGTACATCGGCCCAAGTTCACTAACTCATCCCTAAAAATCTGACACCAATGTGTCTGCCTCTCTTTGGGGGCAAATTTAAATCATTGGCCACAATAAGAAATTGAAATGTAATCATACAAAACATTATTCAGGGATATACATAGTCAGGTACAAAAACAAGCCTAAATATTGTAATTATAAATAAAAAACCAAACAATTAATCTTCAGGTACATGTTAAAAATACTTATGATCAAAACCATTCATATACATATGCATCATACCAATCATTAAACAATCAGAAACAATTCAAGGATTATATATGTAGTTCCATATGAGAATAAATCAAGGGCCTCATAATTTTTTTCAGAGATGGAGTTGGAGAACCAAAGTACCAACATCACAACCTATATTGTTTGTGTGCATTGCTGCCTCAGGTTCACAAACCCATCCCTAAATCACGACACCATCATACGTGTCTCCCCTTGAACTCTGTTGGGGCAAATTTCAACCATCGGCCTCCGTGAAAAACTAAAATGTAATTCTTATACACTATGAATGCATGGAATAGATAATTCAAATATCATAGTTCTATGAATGTAGAATAAAGATTGCAGCCTCATAAGTTTCTACAGAGATGGCGTAAGCGAACCAAGTAATAATTGCACAACTTATATTGATTTTGTACATGGCCCTAGGTTCGCTCACTCATCCCTGAAAAAATCTGACATCAATGTGTCTGCCTCTCTTTGGGGCAAATTTGAATCATTGGCCACAATAAGAAATTGAAATGTAATCGTACAAAACAATATTCAGGGATATACATAGTCAGGTACAAAAACAAGCCTAAATATTGTAATTATAAATAAAAAACCAAACAATTAATCTTCAGGTACATGTTAAAAATACTTATAATGAAAACCATTCATATACATATGCATCGTACCAATCATTAAAAGATCAGAAACAATTCAAAGATTATATATGTAGTTCCATATGAGAATAAATCAAGGGCCTCATAATTTGTTTTAGAGATGGAGTTGGAGAACCAAAGTACCAACATCACAGCCTATATTGTTTGTGTGCATTGCTGCCTCAGGTTCACC
Organism: Avena eriantha; assembly: GCA_910589775.1. NCBI lineage: Eukaryota > Viridiplantae > Streptophyta > Magnoliopsida > Poales > Poaceae > Avena > Avena eriantha. Next base: position 530,894,129 of record OU342745.1, on the reverse strand, counting down.
AACCCATCCTGAAAACACGACACCATCATACGTGTCTCCCCTTGAACTCTTTTGGGGCAAATTTCAATCATCGGCCTCGGTGACAAACTAAAATGTAATTCTTATACACTATGAATGCATGGAATAGATAATTCAAATATCATAGTTCTATGAATGTAGAATAAAGATTGCAGCCTCATAAGTTTCTACAGAGATGGCGTAAGCGAACCAACTAAAAATTGCACAGCTTATATTGATCTTGTACATGGCCCTAGGTTCGCTCTCTCATCCCTGAAAAAATCTGACACCAATGTGTCTGCCTCTCTTTGGGGCAAATTTGAATCATTGGCCACAATAAGAAATTGAAATGTAATCGTACAAAACAATATTCAGGGATATACAAATGCATCATACAACGCATTCATAGATCAGAAACAATACAAAGATTATATATTTAGGTTCCATATGAGAGAGAAATTAGGGCCTCATTTTTTTCAGCGATGGAGTCGGAGAACCAAAATACCAACAACACAACCTATATTGTTTATGTGCATTGCTACCTCAGGTTCACTAACCATCCCTAAGAAAACGACACCATCAGATGCCCTTGGACTATTTTGGGGAAAAATTGAATCATTGGGCTCAGTAAGGAATAGAAATGTAATGTTATAGGCCTGCTGTGTATCGAAATCAACACTCAACTAGCAAACTCAACTAGATGGCAGATGAGCAGATTAGGGTTTTGTGACTAGACGGATTGGTGTTTTGTGACTAGATGGCAGATGCATCAATCAACCGATCGAATCATATATATACTACCCTACTTAAAGAGCAAAAGAATCTGTACCCGATTGAGCAAATCCTATGTATGAACAGTAAAAACTGCAGCTGCGACTAGAGAAGCTAGCAATGTAGTACCTCGGACTCCTCATCAGGGACCTCCTCCTCGAACTCATCATTCTACGCGCAAGATCTCTTGTACGGCGATGGGGTCGTCGATGTAGATCACCGGATTGCCTCCGCCTGCCGCCTGCCCTCCATCCAGATCTGCCACTGGCACCACGACGTTGTTGGCCATGACGTTGTCGGCCACCTGCTGCTCGGCGGTGATGGCTACTACCTGCTGCTCGGCGGCGATGGCTACCACCTGCTGCTCGGCAGCGATGACTACCACTTGCTGCTCGGCAGCGACAGCTACCACCTGCTGCTCGGCAGCGACAACTACTGGTTCGACGGATGAGCTCGCACCCTCGACGGCGCGGCGACGAGCGGCGTTTGTGCCCGGAGAAGACGCCTCCGCCTGCTTGGCGACGATCCAGCCATCTGCTGCTGCGCCTTCAACTGGCTTCACCTCCGGCTCGTATCCACGTGTACGCTTCATGGCGCACCAAGGGAAGGAGGTAGTGCAAACGAGGGAGCTTTGGCACGCGCGACATGTGTAGATTGGGGTCTTGGGACTAGACAGACTGTTCCTCTAGACAAACCACATAAGTCATTGCATGTATGTTCTTTTCATGAACCACACCTGGTGTCATTGCATGTGTAATCCTCTAGACAAACCACATAAGGATCCACCAGTGTAATTGCATGTCAGTTCTTTTCATGAACCACATAAGGATCCACCAGCATCATTCGACGTGTGTTCTTCTCATGAACCACACATGGATCTACCGGTGTCATTACATGTCTGTTCTTTTCATGATTCACAGCTAGAGTCATTGCATGTCTGTTACTTCCATAAACCACACATGGATCCACCGGTGTCATTGCAAGTCTGTTCTTTTCATGAACCACACCCAGTGTCATTGCATGTTAGTTCTTTTCATGAACCACATAAGGATCCACCAGTTTCATTGCATGTTAGTTCTTCTCATGAACCACACATGGATCCACCGGTGTCATTGCATGTCTGTTCTTTTCATGATTCACAGCTAGAGTCATTGCATGTGTGTTACTTCCATAAACCACACATGGATCCACCGGTGTCATTGCATGTCTATTCTTTTCATGAACCACAGCCAGAGTCATTGCATGCCAGTTCTTTTCATGAACCACATAAGGATCCACCAGTATCATTGCATGTCTGTTCTTTTCACAAACAACATGCAGTGTCATTGCATGTCTGTTCTTTTCATGAACCACACCCGGTGTCATTGCATGTGTGTTCCTCTAGAAAAACCACATAAAGATCCACCGGTGTCACTGCATGTCTGTTCTTTTCATAACCACATAAGGATCCACCAGTGTCATTGAAGTGTGTTCTTCTCATGAACCACACATGGATCCACCGGTGTCATTGCATGTCTGTTCTTTTCATGATTCACAGCTAGAGTCATTGCATGTCTGTTACTTCCATACAACACACATGGATCCACTGGTGTCATTGCATGTCTGTTCTTTTCAAGAACCACACTCAGTGTCATTGCATGTCAGTTCTTTTCATGAACCAAATAAGGATCCACCAGTGTCATTGCATGTATGTTTTTCTCATGAACCACACATGGATCCACCAGTGTCATTGCATGTCTATTCTTTTTGTGATTCACAGCTAGAGTCATTGCATGTCTGTTACTTCCATAAACCACACAGAGATCCACCGGTGTCATTGCATGTCTGTTCTTTTCATGAACCACACCCAGTGTCATTGCATGTCTGTTCTTTTAATGAACCACACCTAGTGTCATTGCATGTGTGTTCTTCTAAACAAACCACATGCAGTGTCATTGCATGTCTGTTCTTTTCATGAACCACACCCGGTGTCATTGCATGTGTGTTCCTCTAGACAAACCACATAAGGATCCACAGGTGTCACTGCATGTCTGTTCTTTTCATAACCACATAAGGATCCACCAGTGTCATTGAAGTGTGTTCTTCTCATGAACCACACATGGATCCACCGGTGTCATTGCATGTATGTTCTTTTCATGATTCACAGCTAGAGTCATTGCATGTCTGTTACTTCCATACAACACACATGGATCCACTGGTGTCATTGTATGTCTGTTCTTTTCAAGAACCACACTCAGTGTCATTGCATGTCAGTTCTTTTCATGAACCAAATAAGGATCCACCAGTGTCATTGCATGTATGTTTTTCTCATGAACCACACATGGATCCACCAGTGTCATTGCATGTCTGTTCTTTTTGTGATTCACAGCTAGAGTCATTGCATATCTGTTACTTCCATAAACCACACAAAGATCCACCGGTGTCATTGCATGTCTGTTCTTTTCATGAACCACACCCAGTGTCATTGCATGTTAGTTCGTTTCATGAACCACATAAGGATCCACCAGTGCCATTGCATGTGCGTTCTTTTCACAAACCACATGCAGTGTCATTGCATGTCTGTTCTTTTCATGAACCACACCCGGTGTCATTGCATGTGTGTTCCTCTAGACAAACCACATAAGGATCCACTGGTGTCACTGCTAGAGTCATTGCATGTTTGTTACTTCCATAAACCACATATGGATCCATCTAGTGTCATTGCATGTCAGTTCTTTTCATGAAGCACATAAGGATCCACCAGTGTCATTGGATGTGTGTTCTTCTCATGAACCACACATGGATCCACCGATGAAATTGCATGTCTGTTCTTTTCATTATTCACAGCTAGAGTTATTGCATGTCTGTTACTTCCATAAACCACACATGGATCCACCGGTGTCATTGCATGTCTGTTCTTTTCATGAACCACATAAGGTTCCACCAGTGTCATTGCATGTCTGTTCTTCTCATGAACCAGATGAAGTGTCATTGCATGTCTGTTCTTTTCATGAACCACACCCGGTGTCATTGCAGGTGTGTTCCTCTAGACAAACCACATAAGGGTCCACCGGTGTCACTTTATGTCTATTCTTTTCATGAACCACATAAGGATCCACCAGTGTCATTGCATGTGTGTTATTTTCATGAACCACACCCAGTGTCATTGCAAGTCAGTTCTTTTCATGAACCACATAAGGATCCACCAGTGTCATTGCATGTATGTTCTTCTCACAAACCACATAAGGATCCACCAGTGTCATTGCATGTCTGTTCTTTTCATGAACCACACCCAGTGTCATTGCATGTGTGTTCTTCTAAACAAACCACATGCAGTGTCATTGCATGTGTGTTCCTCTAGACAAACCACATAAGGATCCACTGTTGTCACTGCATGTATATTCTTTTCATGAACCACATAAGGATCCACCAGTGTCATTGGATGTGTGTTCTTCTCATGAACCACACCCAGTGTCATTGCATCTCAGTTCTTTTCATGAACCACATAAGGATCCACCAGTGGCATTGCATGTCGGTTCTTCTCACAAACCACATAAGGATCCACGGGTGTCATTGAATGTCTGTGCTTGTCATGAATCACAGCTAGAGTCATTGCATGTCTGTTCCTCTAGACAAACAACATAAGTCATTGCATGTCTGTTCTTTTCATGAACCACACCCGGTGTCATTGCATGTGTGTTCCTCTAGACAAACCACATAAGGATCCACCAGTGTCATTGCATGTCAGTTCTTTTCATGAACCACATAAGGATCCACCAGTGTCATTGGATGTGTGTTCTTCTCATGAACCACACATGGATCCACCGATGAAATTGCATGTGTGTTCTTTTCATGATTCATAGCTAGAGTCATTGCATGTGTGTTACTTCCATAAATCACACACGGATCCACCGGTGTCATTGCATGTATGTTCTTTTCATGAACCATACCTAGTGTCATTGCATGTCAGTTCTTTTCATGAACCACATAAGGATCCACCAGTGTCATTGCATGTCTATTCTTCTCATGAACCACACATGGATTCACCGGTGTCATTGCATGTCTGTTCTTTTCATGATTCACAGCTAGAGTCATTGCATGTCAGTTACTTCCATAAACCACACATGGATCCACCGGTGTCATTGCATGTCTGTTCTTTTCATGAACCACACCTAGTGTCATTGCATGTTAGTTCTTTTCATGAACAACATAAGGATCCACCAGTGTCATTGCATGTCTATTCTTTTCACAAACCACATGCAGTGTCATTACATGTCTGTTCTTTTCATGAACCACACCCGGTGTCATTGCATGTGTGTTCCTCTAGACAAACCACATAAGGATCCACCGGTGTCATTGCATGTCTATTTTTTTCATGAACCACATAAGGATCCACCAGTGTCATTGGATTTGTGTTTTTTTCATGAACCACATAAGGATCGACCAGTGTCATTGCATGTCTGTTCTTCTCACAAACCACATAAGGATCCACTAGTGTCATTGCATGTCTGTTCTTTTAATGAACCACACCTAGTGTCATTGCATGTGTGTTCTTCTAAACAAACCACATGCAGTGTCCTTGCATATCTGTTCTTTTCATGAACCATACCCGGTGTCATTGCACGTGTGTTCCTCTAGACAAACCACATAAGGATCCACAGGTGTCACTGCATGTCTGTTCTTTTCATGAACCACACAAGGATCCACCAGTGTCATTGAAGTGTGTTCTTCTCATGAACCACACATGGATCCACCGATGAAATTGCATGTCTGTTCTTTTCATTATTCACAGCTAGAGTCATTGCATGTCTGTTACTTCCATAAACCACACATGGATCCACCGGTGTCATTGCATGTCTGTTCTTTTCATGAACCACATAAGGTTCCACCAGTGTCATTGCATGTCTGTTCTTCTCATGAACCACATGAAGTGTCATTGCATGTCTGTTCTTTTCATGAACCACACCCGGTGTCATTGCAGGTGTGTTCCTCTAGACAAACCACATAAGGATCCACCGGTGTCACTTCATGTCTATTCTTTTCATGAACCACATAAGGATCCACCAGTGTCATTGCATGTGTGTTCTTTTCATGAACCACACCCAGTGTCATTGCAAGTCAGTTCTTTTCATGAACCACATAAGGATCCACCAGTGTCATTGCATGTATGTTCTTCTCACAAACCACATAAGGATCCACCAGTGTCATTGCATGTCTGTTCTTTTCATGAACCACACCCAGTGTCATTGCATGTGTGTTCTTCTAAACAAACCACATGCAGTGTCATTGCATGTGTGTTCCTCTAGACAAACCACATAAGGATCCACTGTTGTCACTACATGTATATTTTTTTCATGAACCACATAAGGATCCACCAGTGTCATTGGATGTGTGTTCTTCTCATGAACCACACCCAGTGTCATTGCATGTCAGTTCTTTTCATGAACCACATAAGGATCCACCAGCGGCATTGCATGTCGGTTCTTCTCACAAACCACATAAGGATCCACGGGTGTCATTGAATGTCTGTGCTTGTCATGAATCACAGCTAGAGTCATTGCATGTCTGTTCCTCTAGACAAACCACATAAGTCATTGCATGTCTGTTCTTTTCATGAACCACACCCGGTGTCATTGCATGTGTGTTCCTCTAGACAAACCACATAAGGATCCACCAGTGTCATTGCATGTCAGTTCTTTTCATGAACCACATAAGGATCCACCAGTGTCATTGGATGTGTGTTCTTCTCATGAACCACACATGGATCCACCGGTGTCATTGCATGTTTGTTCTTTTCATGATTCACAGCTAGAGTCATTGCATGTTTGTTACTTCCATAAACCACACATGGATCCACCGGTGTCATTGCATGTCTGTTCTTTTCATGAACCACACCCAGTGTCATTGCATGCCAGTTCTTTTCATGAACCACGTAAGGATCCACCAGTGTCATTGCATGTCTGTTCTTCTCATGAACCACACATGGATCCACCGGTGTCATTGCATGTCTGTTCTTTTCATGATCACAGCTAGAGTCATTGCATGTCTGTTACTTCCATAAACCACACATGGATCCACTAGTGTCATTGCATGTCTGTTCTTTTCATGAACCACACCCAGTGTCATTGCATGTCAGTTCTTTTCATGAACCACATAAGGATCCACCAGTGTCATTGCATGTCTGTTCTTTTCACAAACTACATGCAGTGTCATTGCATGTCTATTATTTTCATGAACCACACCCGTTGTCATTGCATGTGTGTTCCTCTAGACAAACCACATAAGGATCCACCGGTGTCACTGCTAGAGTCATTGCATGTCTGTTACTTCCATAAACCACATATGGATCCACCTAGTGTGATTGCATGTCTGTTTTTTTCACAAACCACACATGGATACACCAGTGTCATTGCATGGGTGGCTGTTAGACCGAGTCTTCTAGAAGGCACGCCCTAACACAGTTGTTCTACTTGACAATTGTTACATACCGTTCGATCAGGGCGCTTGGAAGATTGGGAAGGTCTTCGAGAGAGAGATCCGCGAGTAGGCTGTTCTGCAGCATGATTGGCCACGCTTGCTCGGGACAAACTGGCAACACCGGGCGCTCCCCTATTGTGAGTGTCACGTCTCACGAGTTCGTGTGGCCACATCCCAGTGTCAACTCCCCATTACTTCTCTTTCTCCCCGTACTTCTCTTCCTTCCCCTTGAATCCACTTTCCCTACTTCACTCCCATCCCGCCGTAGCCGCAAGCCGACGACGCCTCCATCCCAATCCCCTCTCCGGCAGCAACCCCCCTCCCGTCTCGCCATGGGTTCAAGGGGAGATGGCAAGGAAATGCATCGTGACAACAGGGATGGTGATTTCGATGTGAGTCGTCTCATCTCTATTTCTATCATCTGTGGCCAGTTATCTATTTTTTGAGCTAGATCTAATCTGTTTACTCATGTGCGTATGATGTGTTAGGCCAACCAGACGATGTATGACTCCGACTATCACGGTTTAGCGGATGAAGACAGTCCTCTGCTATGTAAACATGGATATGTGCCCGCTAAATTTATAGCGTTCAAAGGACGAAACGTAGGCAGGAGGTTTCTATGGTGTCAAGGACATCATGCAATGATGCAAGGCGGAAGTTGCAGTGTTGTCAAATGGGTAGACCTAGAGTGGCCCAAATCGATGCAGAAAACGCTGGACAAACTATGGGAAATGACTGTTGAGTTGAAAGAATCCGTATTCAGCTCACTTCTTGACAGTGTTGAGATGAAGCTATGGGAACCAGTTGACACGACCAAGCATAAGCGAGATCTCATGTGGGTGCAAGACAAGGTTAGCAAAGTCGAGAAGGAGAGGGACACGGCGTTGGCCCTAAAGGCTAAAGTAGAGCAAGAACTGACTAATGCCCCTTGGATATTCCGTCCGTCGCTTCGTCGTCATCGTGTACAAATAGGAGGTGCCACAGCGCGTCGCTTCGTCGTCCTCTCCAATCTCCACCGCGTCGTCGCTTCGTCGTCCATCCCCTCGCTCCCTCTCCAATCTCCACCGCGCCGCCATGGAGATGCCCGATCTGAACTTCTACGAGGTGGTGATGTTCGCGAACTTCGACATCCTCGCGCCGCCAGCCGCGACGGTGCTCCACGGATGGCGCATGAGCTCTGCGGGGGTGTCGGTGGCTCCGCTCCCTGGCCGAGCCGAGATGGGGAGCAAAGTCGCGGCACGCCGCCGCCAGATGCCCGCGTGGAAGAGGGCGCTGCCCCAGCACACGGCGGCCAACCCGTACTGGCCGGCGCTGTTCAAGAAGGAGCGAAAGGCCAAGATTGGCAACCGCATCATTGACGGGCGCGTGGTGCACCGGGATCTCTACAACCGAGAAGAGCGGGAGAGATTCTGGTTCGTCCCTGGACGGACCAAGTACACGGTCATTGTCGCTGATCACCGCGAAGAGGTGCTCCGTCTCGCGAACAATGCGGACATCATGGAGGTTCCGTTCGACAGCGACGAGGAAGCCGACGGCTCGGAGGATAGTGGCAGCGGAAGTGAAATTGTTGACTAGTGGTTGAATAAATGTAGGATGTGAAATCGCACCTTTGTTTAGAAGAATTTGTGGTTGAAGTAATGAAATGCCTCGATTTAGATCTCTGTCTCGATTAATTTGTGGAAGAATTTGTGATTTAGATCAATTTTTGCCTCGATTTAGATCTCTGTCCCGGATTGGGAACATGACCGTGGACCAAAGACACCTTTTCTACTAGTGTATTCTGACATTGGTGGTTTGTTTAAATGTAATCTACGTGGATTGTGCCGCATGCAAATGGCACAACCACAATTTATAAAGTGGAAGCACGTACACCCGGTTATTGGAGATTCGGGAGCTTCGCTAGCTGCAGGGGATGCAGGAGCAGAGAGACGGTGAGATAGACATGCTCAAGATTAGGCTAGAAAGTGGTACCGATTTCCTCCTCATCTGGGCATTATCGGTGAGAACATTGATGTTTATGTTGCCACGTCGTTGTGCAGCATCTGAAATAAGTTGCTGCTTCGTGGAGTGTGGCAGCTTAAATAATTTATTTCTGTGCCACTTACATTCCGTCGTATTTGGAGACCTCCTGCCCCTGGGCAATCGTGGAACTGGTGGATCCTTGTTTTCAGATAGTAGTGGCACAATCACAATTTCGGATTCAACTACTGACTCGGGTGTTTCCAAACCCTAAGTCGCGGTACATTTTACTCAGAGAACATGGGTAGATTGTTTCGCCCAACAACGTGCCACACACAGAGCTCCAGAATTTAACAGAATTACATATATATGTTCAAGTTTAACACATTACTATGCATCTTCATTGCCAACAGTCTTCTTCCGCAGCCTGGGTGCCAAGCCTTCACGTCCACTGGCTTCTTCATTTCCTGCCTTCCTCGTCTTCCTCGGTGCCAATTTTCTTAGCTTCACGTACTCTCCATCGCCGGGATAATGGGCACCAGAATCGTGTCCAACATCATCTTTCCACTCGTTTTTAATTACTTCAGGCAGCAAAATGACATCTTTCCACTCATTTTTAATTTGTTCGGGCAGCAAAATGACTGACCCGGCAGTCATGTTTCTAACCTTGCGGCGCTTCCTGTCAAAGAAACAAGACTGTTGCATAACTGCCCAATATCTACAGAGTAAATAAAACAAAAATTACAATTCAGCACAAACATGCGAACCTCAAGAGACCTTTGCTTACCAGGAGCTGATTGGGTTCGAGCAACCACCCTGTCCAAGAATAGAAGGGCGATTCCCAGTTGCAGCAGCTTCCACATCCAGTACATCACATTTCAGCTCAAACATGGCAGCCGAAGCATACCTTTTCATCAACCCAATTAGCTGACTGTCACACGTTATAGGAACCATGATGCCACGTTATTCCATGAAGCTGAACTTTGCAGTCTGCTTCGGCCATAATTCAACATGATTACGCAGAGCAGCAACCATACCAGATATAGTGTAGATCTGCGCAGGCGTTTCTTCCATCGTGAAACAATGGTGTCCATACCACTTGCCCTTAGAGTCGTACCTGTAGAGGACTACCGTAACCAGGTAAGGGGGTCCGCGCAGATCCCACTTGATAGAAAACTATGGAAAAAAATATGTTTGTCAGCGTTGGGCTAACAAACAATTTGAGGTTCAGTAGCTAGCTAGCAGTTAATGTTTGTCAGCGTTGGGCTAACAAACAATTTGAGGTTCAGTAGCTAGCTAGCAGTTATAATTAGTGCAAATTGCAAAGAGAAGGGTAGCTCAACCGCTTGTAGCCAGAACTTCTTCTTCCTTGATAGTCAGATCTGCCATCCTCCGAACTGCTCGGCTCGTCGGCGGCGGAGGCAGGCTAGAGCCTCGCAACGGCGGCTACGGCATGTGCCATTGGAGCTCGGGATCAGCGACTGGGTGCAGCAACTGGGGGCAGCAACTTGGCCCCGGAAGTCAAATGTTCGAAGGGATCGTCCTGCCTGGAGGGTGGATTCCGACGCCGCCGGTGCTAGGGAAAAGCTGGGAATGGATTTGTGAAATTGGTCAACGCATCCAATCCACTTAGCTGCTCGATTTTCCTAAGAGGTTGCCGCGTTAGCGCCCGCGTCACGGACAGATGACCGACATGAGGGTCCCGACCGTCTACTACACGGGGCGATTTAACAGAATGTTTGAATTTCGCAGGGGTGAGATGAGTTTGCCTCGAAATGGCCCCTCTCAGTAGTTGGCGGCCCAACTTTTCAAAACACGGTAATTTCAGGCAACTCAGGTACCGCCATGCGCTGGCCTGCGAACTTTGGTACCCCAGACGAACAACCCCCACACATTGGCCCCATCTTTAGCCTATCCATGGCATCTGCCATGCCACCACCATGACAGTTGGCGCCCACCGTGGGGCTAGCGGTGCTAGCAGGGGTGAAAATCCAGACGGGAAGCTTCTCCAGCACCGGCGAGCGCGTCGTCTTCGGCTTGGTTCAGCGCTTCGGAGCGCTGGACTACGTCAGCGACAATGTAGGAAGCTTCGGCAGGCACCCTCCTCCGCGCAACAACGTCTTCATCAAGCTTGGCGCGCACAAGATCTATGTCGGCGTGGACGAGTCCTGCGTTCATCTGTGGCACATCATCGAGGGAGGCGAGCCACCTCTCAGCGCAACTTGTGGAGTGCGTATCACTCGCCCCACTAGCAGCGTTGAGGTCCTGATGACCGTGCCTGATGCGGAACCAAACAAGGGCCCAGCGCTAGAGCCAGAGGTAACACCAAAGCAGACCAGGTCTAGGTTTCCTCCGCTAGAAAAGCCAGAGAATGTGCTCCAGCAAGCAATAGATAGCCTAGCGGCGCCAATAGCACCTGTGGTAGATCCGGATCAGACACAAGCTGAGTTAAAGGAAACTAGGCAGAAAATGTTAGCTGGGGCAAAGAAGGTGGCAGAGCTGCATCAGTCTTTGAACATCACCTTGAGAGAATATGCTAAGGCAAACCGCATAGATGGAGTGAAAATCCGAGGTAGGAACCTGATCACTGAGATTGACAAGGAATACGAGCCTAGGCCGGGTCAGACAACCACAATAGTAACAAGAGGGCTAGATCGGTACACCACTCCGGCAAAGAACCTCAGGGCAGCAAAAGCGGCCGCATCCGATTTAGAAGGTTTGACTAGAGAGGCCCGACAAAGGCAACAAGAGAGGGTGAATCACTTGCTGAGAGTTGCTTGCCAGCAAAATGAAGAAATGAACAAGGCTAACCCGGCGCCACCAGGATCCTCACAGGTGGTACATTTGGCCAGGAACAACCCAGCGAGATCCGGAGGAGCCGTGTCATCTCCGGGTCACAATCCCAGGAGGGAGGAAGTAGTAAACTCTGGAAGAAGAGACAATCAGATGGTTCCTTACGATCCGGTAAGATCTGGAAAAGGCAAAGCGGTGCAAGTTGATGAAGATCGGCACAGTACGAGCCGAGGTGTGGCCGACCGAGGTAACCATGACCAAGGCAATGTCGGTTAGAGAAATGCTGCCAACGGCAATGCCGGACAACGTGATCCCGTCGGAACGGGGCAAAACATACCTCAGACGCAGCAACAACGCGCACCTCAGCAACAAGGGAGTGCAGGACAAGCAGCACAACAACAAAATGCTCGTCCAGATCACGAAAGATACAATGATGGTTATTCGGCCATGATCAACGATGGATACCCCAGACCTGATCACCACATAATTGGGTCAAGACTGGGAGGCAGGAACTTGCAGCCAGATGATGCTAGGCTAAAATTGGATAGGATTTATAGGTCGGGGCTAATTGAAGTACAAGGCCCACCGGGTCTAGCATGCTTTGGGCCTCGGATCATGAACGAGCCACTGGTGCCTAACTTTCAGCTGGCCAGAGGAACCCGAACTTACGATGGTAGTACTAGGCCAGAGGATTGGCTGATTGACTACACCACAGCGGTCAAGATCGCGATAGGAAATTTGAGATGGGCAGTAAGATATGTACCACAGATGCTAGAAGGACCGACGCGAGTTTGGCTGAACAATTTGCCACCAGGGAGTGTCAACTGTTGGTTGGATTTCCAGGAGCTGTTTGTTAGCAACTTCTCAAGCACTTACAAGAGCCCAACATGCCACATACCCTTGCACTGTGCCGACAGAGACCAAATGAGCCAAACCGAGATTTCTTGACACGGTGGTGCAATGTGCGAAACTTGTGCGAGGGGGTAATTGAGTCACAAGCTATCGCGTGGTTCGCTCAGGGATGCAGATATGGAAGTATGCTGTGGCAGAGGTTACAGCGTGACATGCCAACTATGGCTGAAACTATCTGGATCGCAGATTCGTATGCCTTGGGAGATCCAACGCAACCCTGGCTAATGTCGAGCGAGGCAAACGAGGAATATTACGGCCTAGATGGCTCCGGATCATCAAGGAGGAATGATTTTCGGGGAAAGAGAAGGGAGGAGCGCCTAGATTACCGGTATAACTCACAACAGGTAGCAGCGGTAGACCGGGATCAATCCAATGTCAGAGCCAGCCAACGCCAAAAAACAGGAGGGCAAAATTGGCAGCAGAAAAACGAAGGGAAAAAACCTTGGACCCTGGAGCAAAAGAAGCAATGGCAAGAACAAAAGTATAGACCGAGGTATACGTTTGAGTCCATGATGGATCAACCTTGCAAGTTCCATACGCCAAGCCCAAATAGTCCGGCGAATCATACAACCCGACAATGTGAATGGATGAGGAAATTAGAGCATGGAAGTTCAGGGAATGCTCAGGCACCTCGAAATGAAGATCCTAGAAATGAAGCACCACGACCACCGTTACTGACAAGGGGGAATGGACAGCAACTGATGCTGCCACCACCTCCACCGAGGTACGAGAATCTGGAAAGAAGGGACGCAGTACATCAAGTAGATAACAACCAGCAACGAGGGCCGGATTACCACGAGAATGAGGGACGAAACGAGTATAGGGAGCATCATCAAAGCTACTGTGTGTTTACCATGGAGGAAAATGACCAAAAAAGCTTGCAGCGCCAACACATGGAAGTAAACGCAGTAATGCCGGCAGTAAGATCATGCCAAGCCCGGGAACCTATGCTCTGGTCCTGGATCCGACGTTCATCGGGCCGAATCTGAATGTAAGGTTTTCCAAGGTATTGATTAACAATGGCAGTAGTATCAACATTATGTACAAGGATACCATGCACAAGTTGGGAATAAGAGAGAACATGTTACAGGAAATGAGGACCACCTTTCATGGCATCGTACCAGGTAATTCTTGTAAGCCAATTGGTAAGGTCCGGGTTGACGTGTTATTTGGCACGAGAGACAATTATCGGACTAAAAACTTGGAATTTGAAGTGGTGAATCTGGAGAGCGCTTATCACGCGTTACTCGGCAGGCCAGCACTGAACAAGTTCATGGCAACTACCCACATCAGTTACCTTAAGATGAAGTTGCCCGGGCTAAGGGGCGTGATAATTGTATCAGGGGACTTCTGGCGTTTGATCGAGTGCACCTCAGCCGGATCTAACTTAGCCGAGTCACTCGTGATAGCTCAAGTAAAAAGGAAGATACTGGAAGTGGCGAAACTGGCTCAATCCGCGCAACAACATATGCCGGCTCTGACCAACCTACACGGGAGCGTATCATTCCAAGCGACTAAGGACACGAAGAAAGTGCCAATCGATGATCAGTTCCCAGAGCGCACCGTGACCATTAGTGTCGAGTTAAGTAGCAAATAGCAAAGCGAGCTCGTGAACTTCCTCCATGAGAATCGGGATATCTTTGCTTGGTCTACTCAGGATCTGCAAGGTGTACCGAGGGAGTTGGCTGAGCACTCATTAAACGTAAGACCCGGGGCTAAGCCGGTAAAGCAACCTCTCGGGCGTTTTGCCGAAGACAGAAGGAAAGTCATTGGAGACGAAATAACTAGGCTCCTAGCAGCCGGATTTATCATGGAAGTAATCTATCCGGATTGGCTCTCTATGTTGGGTCCGCAGCATAGAAAACAAAAATTTTCCTACGATGAGAACTATACGCCAAGCTCTATCTACTAGATACAGAGCAACAGGTGGACATACATCCATGGAGAACTTACCCTCGAAGACAACGAGTTTTGTTAACGAGTAGGAACTCGTGGTTGATGTAGTCGTACGCTTGCCGATCTCAAGATCGTGTGGAAGTCCGAGCGCCACAAATCAGCAGCGCATCCGTCCTCGCACACACGTTCAAGCCACCGGACAACCTCCACCTCCTCACTCCAGCGAATCAGCGGAAGCAGCAACTCCTTCCAGACGCAAGGCCACCTGGAACATGTATCTCGCTAATCCGAGACCATGGGGGAATATCTAGAGGGGGAGAGAGATCCTTCACGAGGAGGTGTGTGGATGAAGGAGGGAATGGGTGGCCTTTTATAGGAGGAGGGGGGTGCCCCCTCTCTCCATGGCCGGGGCATGGGGGGGTGACCCCTCACCTCCCCATTCAGTGGTGGTAATCCCTCCACATTAAAATGCCCCTTAACATTCTCTTTTAAAGTCTCCACTTTGAATGCATTAAATTTCTCCAAATTTAATGCTCTCTCATTGAATAAAACTCTTTTATTTATTTTATTCAGAATTTTGTTAATTACTTTAATTAACAAACATTCACATAAAACCCCTTGCAACATTTCAATATTACATGCAGAACCACTTTCTGCAATTTCACCCGAAACAATTCCGGTTTCTATCGAAACAATTCCTGTTTCTATCGAAACATTTCCTGCGCTTTGAAAACCTTTTGTCTGGAACATATGTGCTCCTAAATGGTGTCCGGCAACCTTAAGTGTGTCACCCTATGGTTCGCGAATAATGCAGACATGATTGAGACTCCTCTCAGATCAATAATCAGAAGCGAGACCTGGAGATCCATACTGACTCCTGCACATTCAACGATGACTTCTGTGATCGTGAGAACCTTTAACGTCAGCAATTTAATCCCTTTGTCTCATGATATAATACATGTCCGAGATTCGATCATCGGTATCCAAATACCTAGTTTGATCTCGTTACCGACATGCACTCTTTTCTCGTTCCCGTGATATAACATTCTAGTGATCACATCACTTGCTTGCAAGCTATCTTAATGTGATATCACCGAGAGGGCCCAGAGTATATCTATCCGTCATCTGGATTGACAAATTCCACTCTTGATCCATGAGCCTCAACATAACACCTTCGTAGTACTGAACCCATCTTTATAGTCACCCTGTTACGGTGTGACGTTTGATGTTATCAAGATACTCTTCCGGTGTTAGCAATTAACATGATCTCATGGTCTAAGGATTAAGACTACTTTGTATGATGTTATAGCAATATAAACATAATGACTTGATCGTAATGCTATACTTCGGATGAATGTTCATCACATGATTTCACAATTGATGTGACCTTGTTATTAACAACATCCAATGTCTATGATCAGGAAACTTTGATCATCTTGTTCATCAACAAGCTAGTCTATAAGAGAGGCATAACTAGGAACCCTTTTTGTTTATTAAACACACATGTATTGATGTTTCCTATCAATACAATTATAGCATGCAAAATAAACATCTATCATATACAAGAAATATATAATAACAACTTTATTATTGCCTCTCAGGGCATATTTCCTTCAGTCTCCCACTTGCACTAGAGACAATAATCTAGTTCACATAGTGATAAATCTAACACCCATGGAGTTCTGGTGTTGATCATGTTTTACCCTAGGGAGTACTTTAGTCAACGGATCTGCTACATTTAGGTCCATGTGCACTTTACAAATCTTTATATCTCCATCCTTGACATGCTCGCGGATGGAGTGAAACCGGCGCTTAATATGCTTGGAATTCTTGTGAGACCTTGGTTCCTTGGCGTTGGCTATGGCTCCATTGTTGTCACAATAGATCACCATTGGGTCCAACGCATTGGGAACCACACCCAGTTCTGTAATGAACTCTTTCATCCAAACTGCCTCCTGCGCCGCTTCTGAAGCAGCAACATATTCCGCCTCCATTGTTGATCCAGCCACCACAGGTTTTTTGGAACTCCTCCAACTAACTGCTGCTCCGTTCAAGAGAAATACGTATCCGGATTGAGACTTAGAGTCATCCAGATCGGTGTCAAAGCTAGCATCGACATAACACTTAGCGACTAGCTCTTCTTCACCTTCGTATATAAGAAGCATATCCTTAGTTCTTCTCAAGTACTTGAGGATGTTCTTTACCGCTATCTAGTGTTCCGAACCTGGATCAGATTGGTACCTACTAGTCAAACTAATAGCATGTGCCACATCCGGTCTTGTACATAGCATGGCATACATTATAGAGCCTATGGCCGAGGCATAGGGGATCTTATCCATCATCTCTCTTTCTTCCGCCGTAGCCGGACTTTGAGTCTTACTCAATGTCTTGCCTTGCAACATAGGTAAGAACCCCTTCTTACTTTCGTCCATATTAAACTTCTTTAATATCTTATCAAGGTATGTACTCTGCGATAGCCCAATTAGGCATCTTGATCTATCTCTATAGATTTTAATGCCTAATATATATGAAGCTTCACCAAGGTCCTTCATTGAAAATTTGCTGTTTAGATAACTTTTAACACTGTTTAAAAGATCTATATCATTTCCAATCAATAATATGTCATCCACATATAATATCAGAAATGCCACATTGCTCCCACTCACTTTCTTGTAAATACAACCTCTCCATAAGTTTGGACAAATCCAAACTCTTTGATCACCTCATCAAAGCGGAGATTCCAACTCCGGGATGCTTGCTTCAGTCCATAGATGGATCGCTGAAGTTTGCACACCTTATCAGCATCCTTAGGATCGACAAAACCTTTTGGTTGTATCATATACAAATCTTCTTCAATATTACCATTGAGGAACGCAGTTTTGACATCCATCTGCCATATTTCATAATCGAAATATGGAGCAATTGCTAACATAATCCTAACCGACTTAAGCATCGCTACAGGTGAGAATGTCTCATCGTAGTCAACTCCTTGAATTTGTCGAAACCCCTTTGCGACAAGTCGAGCCTTATAGATGGTTACATTACCATCAGCATCAGTTTTTCTTTTGAAAATCCATTTATTCTCAACGGCCTTTCGATCGTGAGGTAAGTCCACCAAGGTCCAAACCTGGTTTTCGTACATGGATTCCATCTCGGATTTCATGGCTTCTAGCCATTTGTTGGAATCAGGGCTCATCATCGCTTCTTCATACGTCGCAGGGTCATCTATTTCATCAATCATGAAATTCATAACAGGATTGCTGTACAGTTCAGGAGCTGCACGTGTTCTTCTTGACCTGCGAGGTTCGGTAGTGTCCTCTTTCGGAGTTTCATGATCAATATCATTAGCTCTCTCTTCATTAGGTGAAGTCAACTCCGAAACAACTTCCGGTGCTGTGCTACTCGCCATTTCATGAAGAGAAGGTTCAATAACCTCTTCGAGTTCTACCTTCCGACTACTCACACCTTTCGCGAGAAACTCCTTCTCAAGAAAGGATCCATTCTTGGCAACAAAGACCTTGCCCTCGGATCTGTGATAGAAGGTATACCCAATCGTTTCCTTAGGGTATCCTATGAAGACGCATTTTTCCGCTTTGGGTTCGAGTTTATCCGGTTGAAGTTTCTTCACATAAACATCACATCCCCAAACTTTAAGAAATGACAGCTTAGGTTTGTTTCCAAACCATAATTCATACGGTGTCTTTTCAACAGATTTAGATGGTGCCCTATTTAAAGTGAATGTAGCGGTTTCTAGTGCATAACCCCAAAATGACAGTGGCAAGTCAGTCAGAGACATCATAGATCAAACCATATCCAATAAAGTACGATTACGACGTTTTGACACACCATTACGTTGTGGTGTTCCGGCAGGCATGAGTTGTGAAACTATTCCACACTTTTTCATGTGTGTGCTAAGCTCGTAACTAAGATACTCTCCTCTACGGTCAGACCGTAGAAATTTGATCTTTCTATTACGATGATTTTCCACTTCATTCTGAAATTCTTTGAACTTTTCAAAAGTTTTAGACTTGTGTTTCATCAAATAGATATACCCGTATCTACTCAAATCATCCGTGAAAGTAACAAAATAACGATATCCACCTCGCGCCGACACACTCATTGGTCCACACACATCAGTATGTATGATTTCCAATAAATCTGTCGCCCGTTCGATTGAACCGGAAAACGGCGTTCTAGTCATCTTGCCCATAAGGCATGGCTCACATGTATCAAATGATTCAAAATCAAGTGATTCCAAAAGTCCATCAGAATGGAGTTTCTTCATGCGTTTAACGCCAATATGACCTAGACGGCAGTGCCACTTATATGTAGATATATCATTATCAAGTTTAATCCTTTTAGCATCAACATTATGAATATGCGTAATACTACTATCGAGATCCAATAGAAATAAACCATTCAACACAGGTGCATGACCATAAAAGATATTATTCATATAAATCGAACAACCATTGTTTTCAGATTTAAACGAATAACCACTTTGCATCAAACATGATCCGGATACAATGTTCATGCTCAGTGCAGGCACCAAATAACAATTATTCAGGTTTATAACTAATCCGACGGCATATGGAGGGGCAGCGTTCCGACGGCGATCACATCAACTCTTGATCCATTGCCGACCCGCATCGTGACCTCATCCCTTGCTAGTTGTCGCTTGTTCCGCAGCCCCTGAACCGAGTTACTTATATTAGCAACCGATCCCGTATCAAATACCCAGGTGCTACTGCGAGTACTAGTCAAGTACACATCAATAACATGTATATCACATATACCTTCGTTTGCCTTGCCGGCCTTTTTTGTCCGCCAAATACTTGGGGCAGTTGCGCTTCCAATGGCCTATCCCCTTGCAATAGTAGCACTCGGTGTCAGACTTAGGGCCATCTCGGGGTTTCTTTTCAGGCGCGGCAACAGATTTGCCGCCCTTCTTTCCCTTCTGCTTGCCTTTCTTGTCCTTCTTGAAACCGGTGGTCTTATTGATCATCAACACTTGATGTTCTTTCCTAATCTCCACTTCTGCAGTCTTAAGCATTGACAGAAGCTCGGGAAGAGACTTCTTCATGCCCTGCATATTATAGTTCATCACGAAGCTCTTGTAGCTAGGTGGCATAGATTGGAGAACACGATGTATGCCTAAGTCAATGGGAATCGTTATTCCCAAGGACACAAGCTTATCGGCGTACCCAGACATTTTGAGTACGTGCTCACTAACGGAGCTGTTCTCTTCCATCATGCAGCTAAAGAACTTTTCAGAAGCATTATAACTCTCAACAGCAGCATGGGTATCGAAAATCATTTTCAATTCTCCCATGGTATCAAAGGCATTGCCATTTTCGAAATGTTTTCGAAGTTCTGGTTCTAGCCCATACAGTATGCCACAATGAACTAAGTTGTGGTCCTCCTGACGAGTTATATAGACGTTCTTTTCCTCGTCAAGGGCATCAGGAGCTGGTGGGGGGCCTGGCGGCGCCTCTAGCACATATTGCTTTTGTGCAGCAGTGAGGAGAATCCTCAAATTCATAGCCCAGTTGGTGAAGTTGCTACCATTCGTAGCAAGTTTCTCTTTCTCCATGAACAAATTGAAATTAAAAGCAGGTGGTGCCAGCTACAACAGAATTTGTAAAGTTTATTTAGACTAAGTTTATGATAGATTGAGTTCAACTAATCCAAATTACTAATGAACTCCCACTCAAAAACGACATCCCTCGTGTCCTTTTGGTGATTACATGAACCAAATCCACTACACCAAGTCCGATCATCACGTGAGTCGGTGTAGCTTCAAAGGCGAGTATCTATATAGGCATCATATCAACTATATGACTCATGCTTAACCTTTCGGTCCGTGTTCCGAGGCCATGTATGTACATGCTAGGCTCGTCAAGTAAGAATCTTAGTATTCGCGTGTGTAAAACTGTCTTACACCCGTTGTATGAAAGCGTAGAGTCGAGAACACCCGATCATCACGTGATGCCTCAAAACACGATCCACAAAGCGGTGCATACTTAAGGAAGAACACATTTTATCTTGATATCTAAATGAGGGATCATCTTATAATGCTACCAAAAGCGCCAAACTAGCAGTATAAGATGCTAACATCTAATGTGTGAAGTGAGGTGATATGGTCCATGCATTTGATCTCTATCATTTGCATCGTGGTATGATCTCTATCATTCCTTTGTGTGTAAGGCCAAGGTCTATGGAACTTACACGTTAAGTGAGTTGTAAGAGTATCTATCATACATCTACTTACAATAATACCATATCAAGACACTAGCCTAGCAACGATCTAAACTAGACGCCTCTAATTTATCAATTGCAAGTTTTACGTGGCTTAGGGCTTTCAGAGATAGAACCGGTGTTACCTACGGACATGAACCACAACGAGGATAACCAAGTTATTAGCAACTCGTTGTAAATCAGATATTGACTATAGTAGGAGACACAGACACCCTCCAGCCACTTATGCAAAACAAGTTACATGTCAGTCGTGGAACCGGTCTCATGTACGATGACATGTAAGGTTGGTCCGGGCCGCTTCATCCCACTATGCCACCAATATCCAAAGTACATAGAAGATGCAATAACATGATCATCATCGCCCACATATAAACATATATGTACTACCCGTGCAAAGCACCTACGCATAGATCAGGCTCTGATACCACTGTTGGGTCCGCAGCATAGAAAACAAAAAATTTCCTACGATGAGAACTATACGCCAAGATCTATCTACTAGATACAGAGCAATGGGTGGACATACATCCATGGAGAACTTACCCTTGAAGACAACGAGTTTTGTTAATGAGTAGGAACTCGTGGTTGATGTAGTTGTACACTTGCCGATCTCAAGATCGTGTGGAAGTCCGAGCGCCGCAAATCAGCAGCGCATCCATCCTCGCACACACGTTCAAGCCACCGGACAACCTCCACCTCCTTGCTCCAGCGAATCAGCGGAAGCAGCAACTCCTTCCAGACGCAAGGCCACCGGGAACATGTATCTCGCTAATACGAGACCATAGGGGAATATCTAGAGGGGGAGAGAGATCCTTCACAAGGAGGTGTGTGGATGAAGGAGGGAATGGGTGGCCTTTTATAGGAGGAGGGGGGTGCCCCCTCTCTCCATTGTCGGCGCATGGGGGGGGGTGACCCCTCACCTCCCCATTCATGTGGTGGTAACCCCTCCACATTAAAATGCCCCTTAACATTCTCTTTTAAAGTCTCCACTTTAAATGCATTAAATTTCTCCAAATTTAATGCTCTCTCATTTAATAAAACACTTTTATTTACTTTATTCATAATTTTGTTAATTACTTTAATTAACAAACATTCACATAAAACCCCTTGCAACATTTCAATATTACATGCAGAACCACTTTCTGCAATTTCACCCGAAACAATTCCTGTTTCTATCGAAACATTTCCTGCGCTTTGCAAACCTTTTGTCTGGAACATATGTGCTCCTAAATGGTGTCCGGAAACCCTTAAGTGTGTCACCCTACGGTTCGCGAATAATGCAGACATGATTGAGACTCCTCTCAGATCAATAATCAGAAGCGGGACCTGGAGATCCATACTGACTCCTGCACATTCAACGATGACTTCTATGATCGTGAGAACCTTTAACGTCAGCAATTTAATCCCTTTGTCTCATGATATAATACATGTCCGAGATTCGATCATCGGTATCCAAATACCTAGTTTGATCTCGTTACCGACATGCACTCTTTTCTCGCTCCCGTGATATAACATTCTAGTGATCACATCACTTGCTTGCAAGCTATCTTAATGTGACATCACCGAGAGGGCCCAGAGTATATCTATCCGTCATCTGGATTGACAAATTCCACTCTTGATCCATGAGCCTCAACATAACACCTTCGTAGTACTGAACCCATCTTTATAGTCACCCTGTTACGGTGTGACGTTTGATGTTATCAAGATACTCTTCCGGTGTTAGCAATTAACATGATCTCATGGTCTAAGGACTAAGACTACTTTGTATGATGTTATAGCAATATAAACATAATGACTTGATCGTAATGCTATACTTCGGATCAATGTTCATCACATCATTTCACAAATGCTGTGACCTTGTTATTAACAACATCCAATGTCTATGATCCGGAAACTTTGATCATCTTGTTAATCAACAAGCTAGTCTATAAGAGAGGCATAACTAGGAACCCTTTTTGTTTCTTAAACACACATGTATTGATGTTTCCTATCAATACAATTATAGCATGCAAAATAAACATCTATCATATACAAGAAATATATAATAACAACTTTATTATTGCCTCTCAGGGCATATTTCCTTCACTCTAATCCGGTGCTTGTGGAGAAAAAAGAAAGATGATCCGAACGTGGCTGTGTTATGGCGCATGTACATTGATTAAACGAACCTAAATAAGGCGTGTCCCAAAGATCCAATTCTGCTCCCTAGGATAGATCAAGTCATAGACTCAACGGCCGGATGTGAACTGCTGTCATTCATTGATGCGTATTCTGGTTTCCACCAGATACCCTTAAATCCGGATGATCAAATAAAGACTGCATTTATTACCCCGTAAGGGGCTTATTGCTATTGCACTATGCCGTTTGGTTTACGTAATGCAGGAGCAACGTACCAATGATGCATGCAAAAATGCTTACATGCTCAGATAGGTCGGAACGTGCAAGTTTACGTAGATGATATGGTAATAAAAACCAAGGAAAGCAATACGCTCCTTGATGATATCCGGCAGACGTTCGCGAACTTTTGAAGGTTCCGAATGAAGCTGAACACGGAGAAGTGCACCTTTGGCGTGCCCGCCGAAAAGTTACTCGGTTTTTTGGTATCTAGCCGTGGCATTGAAGCTAACCCAACGAAAATCCAGGCCATAGAAAGAATGGAACTGCCAAAATGCCTTAACGACGTGTAGAAGTTCACTGGTTTCCTGGCACTGTTAAGTCGGTTCGTATGTCGGTTGGGAGAGAAGGCCTTGCCCCTCTACCAACTAATGAAAAAGGCAGACAAGTTCACATGGACGCCACAGGCGGACCTTGCATTTCGAGAGTTGAAAAAGATGTTATCTACCGCACCAATCCTAGCAGCACCACTACCTAAGGAGCCAATGTTGCTCTACGTAGCCACGACCAGCCGAGTCGTAAGTGCAGTAATTGTAGTGGAGCGTGAAGAGGAAGGAAAATCGGTGCAAAGGCCGGTGTACTATCTAAGCGAAGTATTATCAGCCTCGAAACAGAACTACCCTCACTATTAGAAGATGGCGTATAGCGTATATATGTCGGCCAATAAACTCAAACACTATTTTGAGGAACACCCCATCAAGGTGATATGTGAGGCACCCATTTCGAAAATTATGAGTAACAAAGATGCAAGTGGCCGGATAGCAAAGTGGGCAATCGAGCTAGCTCCCTATGCACCACAATTTGACAGAAGGGATACTATCAAGTCACAAGCCGTGGCGGATTTCTTTGTGGACTGGGCCAAAATGCAGTACGAGCCACTCCTGCCGAACTCCAATTATTGGCAAATGCACTTCGATGGATCAAAACTAAAAGATGGGTTGGGCGCCGGAGTAGTGCTTAGCTCGCCCAAGAAGGATCAACTAAAATATGTCCTTCAAATCCACTTCAGTGCCTCGAATAATGTGGTGGAGTATGAAGCCTTGGTGCATGGTCTCAAAGTGGCGAAAGAAGTAGGGATATGTCAGATACAATGCTTGGGAGATTCTGATTTGGTGGTGTAGCAAGTGTCTGGAAATTGGGATGCCTTGGATGCTAACATGGCCCTATACAGGTTCCATGTTCAAAAGATAAGTGGGTTTTTCGAGGGGTGTGAGTTCCATCACATACCCCGGATTCAAAACGAGGCGGCAGATACGTTGTCCAAGTTAGGCTTGACCCGGCAACCAATCCCGCCAAATGTTGCTTTGGAGCACCTAAGAAAACCATCTATCACACCCTCACCCGAATCAGATTCAATTTATATCTCGGCACTCTCCGGATCAGGAGCTGCACCTATGGAGATAGAGTGGGGAAGCACCTCAGCAAACCCGGGGACTGCCACAGCGAACCCGGGGACTGATCATCCTGATTCGGCAGGAGTGATGTCGGTGGATGCGATGGAAATCGATGAGGAACCTTTTCCCGTCCGGACTATACCAACTTGGGCCAAGCCAATCTTTGATTCCCTGAAAGAGGGAATCTTGCCGGATGACAGAATAATATCAAGGAAAATCCAGAGAAGGGCAAAGGCCTATACAATTATCAACGCCGAACTATACAAAAGAAGTGTGACAACAGTACTGCAGTGGTGTGTTGATCCGGAGGAAGGACTTGACATACTCCGAGATATTCACCAAGGGGAATGTGGCCACCATGCCTCCTCAAGAGTGTTAGTGGCAAAAGCTTTTCGGCATGGATTTTATTGGCCCAGTGCTTTGGAGCAAGCAGAGGATCTGGTGAGAAAATGCAATGGCTATCAAAGATATGCCACAAAAACTCATCTACCAATGTCGGAGATGAAAACTATCCCCATTACCTGGCCATTTGCTGTATGGTGCCTAGATATGGTAGGGCCAGTTAAGCCGGCCAAAGGAGGGATGACCCATATCCTAGTCATGCTTGACAAATTCACCAAATGGATTGAGGTGAAACCAATTCGGAAATGTGATGGGGCAACAAACAGTAAGATTCCTCAAGGATATAATCCTAAGATATGGCTATCCCCATAGCATCATAACTGATAATGGAACAAATTTCACTAAAGGAGTGTTTGCGAGATTCTGCCGAGAAAAGAAGATCCAGTTAGATGTCGCCCACCCCGCATCGAAACGGGCAAGTGGAAAGATCCAACGGACTTGTATTGTCCGGGATAAAACCCCGACTCATAGAGCCGCTGCAAAGATCAGCGGGGTGCTGGATAGAAGAAATGCCAGCAGTACTATGGAGCTTAAGAACAACTCCAAATCGATCAACATGTTATACACCATTCTTTCTGGTATATGGGGTAGAAGCTGTATTACCAGCCGACATAGAGCATGATTTGCCAAGAGTCACCCAATAAACAGAAGCTGAAGTGCGCGAAGCCCGGCAAAATGATGTTGATCTGCTGGAAGAAGCGAGAGAACTGGCCTTGTCCATATCCGCCATATATCAGCAAAATCTCCGACACTATCATAGCCGAAAAGTAAACTCCCGAGTTTTCCGGGAAGGTGATCTGGTACTCCGGCTAATACATCGCACTGCTGGCATGCATAAGTTATCCCCTCCATGGGAAGGACCTTTCATTGTAAGAAAAGCCTCGCGCAATGACTCCTACTATCTTATTGATGCGCAGCCCCCGGAAAAGAACAAGGCGGACAGGTCCGGAGAGGAATCCAAACGATCGTGGAACGTAGCACTGCTTGGTCCTTTCTACACCTAAGAGGTGAATGTATCCGAGCTACTTGTATGTCGGTATGTATGTCGGCAATGGGCTTATCAATAAAAACTTTGCCACCCCGAGCAGAGACTCGGGGACTGCTATAATACTTGTCTCTTGTTTTCGTATTTTTGTGTCGGCTAGGTTAAGTCACTTATATCTTAGTCGGATTAGTAATGTGTGAGCACCAAAAACCTAACTCTTTGACTTTGCTACTGTCCAACAAGAATTGGCTTCATGGCAAGCAAGAGAACAAGTTTGGAATGGCAAAGCACATGAAAAAACGACTAAGGGAAAGAACTTAAGCGGGCCGACATTGGTTTTTTTTGACTAACCCTTAGTTTGTTTTGGTCACTAAAACGCCGGATCATTTTGAGCTAATCTCAAAGTTTCAAGTATTGTTAAGTCAATTTTTTGAACCTCAGACTCGTAAGTCGAAAAGCCGAATCAAGGTAGCGAGCCGAGTCAAAAATTGGGAGAACAAGAAAACGAAACTCGGGGACTTCCCACGATAATCCAGCAATAAAACTTAGTTCAGAACATAAATTTGTAGCACAACCAAACTAAAGTATTTAGATACATCTATGCCCGGCATTCTGGAGATCTGATAAATATGACCGATGTTTTCTAAGGAGCAGGACCAACAGACGAATCATCCGTCGATGAAGGAGGTACTTCAGAGTGTGGGGGAGGGGCGCTAGCCTCGACTTCATCCTGAGGGTTAACCTCGCCATCCTCCGGGTCATCGGCCTTGTCGCCACTTCCGGAGCCCTCATTTTCACTCCCTTCCTCTTCATCTTTAGAAACAGCTTCTTCATCAATGGCATCGAGATAACTCGGCCCCTCATTCTAAGCATGGAAAAAGGAGTACTGGATGAGCTTGTTGGCACAGGCTTTGCGGCGCGTGATCCACTCCGGATCCTCGCACCACTTAGACCCAGTGCGCATGCGAGTGAGCAGCCCCAGATAAATTCCTTCATACCATGAAAGAGCAAATTTCAAGGCAATGTCGGCCCCAGCCCGTGCGGCAGATTTGCGCCACAAATGCAGCTGCGTATCACACTCCATTAATTTGGCTATGAAAGCCGAGCCTTTCTTTGGAACGGATTCATTAGGCCAGAGGGAGCTGAACATCCGCGTTGTCGCCGGGATAATATCCGCGCCATGGTTCTTCACTACCTCAAGTCGAGCAATGAGGCTCGCCAGTAGATCCTCCGTATTATACGCGATTGTCTTGGCACCAGGGGCAGCAAGCATACCACGCTGTTCGCGGGACCGGGTTACGGCAGTGGCACCGAGCGTATCACTCTCTTGAAATTTGCCTGAAAGTGGGGAAGAAGAAACAGTGAACAAAAGCACCAAACCCGGAGGAAAGAAAATCAAGCAAGGGCAGAAAACTCACGCGCAATCTGGAAGAGGAGTCGCTGAAGCTCGGAATGAATGTCGGCGCTATGGGCCTGAAGTTTCTCGTATTCGGTGGTCACCGATGTAAGCTTGACATCGGCTTCCTCCAATAGGCTCTTATCCTTGGATATTTGCGTGGTTAAACGCTCTTTCTCCTCGGCGAACTCCTGGTCGGCCTTCTCCAACTCGGACTCATGGAGGCCCTTAAGCCTCTGAATTTCGGCATTTAGCCAAGTGATCTCCGAGTCCTGGAGCTGGAGCCGAGCTATCTCTTCATCCTTCTTCTTCAGCTCAGCCTCATGCTTCCCTGCTTGTTCGAGGAAATGGGTCATTATTTCAGGCATGGTAATGCTATCCCTGAGAGCAACTGCAACAACATAATGATCCGGAGGACCCAAAGTATAAGTGTCCACCGGATAAAGGAAGGAAAATACGACGATCGTGGGGAGGGGATAAATTTACCTTTGACCTCAGCAAGGTTTTTCTGCATGATTATGTTTTCAGCTTCAACCTCAGCTGCATGATTCGGACAACAAACTAATATGGATCCTAGGAAGTTCGAATAAACGAATACGGAAGAGGAAGAAGGGAAAATTACCCCTCTTCTGGTACTCCACTAGGAGTTTACCATAACACGCTCGAATGTCTTTATAGGAGTCCAGCAAGTGCTGGAACTCAGCGGATCGGTGGTTAGTGGTAATCTCAAATAAGCAAGGCAATGACAAAGTTCAACGGCGGAAAAAAAATTCAAAGTCTACAAGATTCGGGCCAAGTGGAACTTAACCCGGCTCTAGGTGTGTGGATATTCGAAGTCTACAAGATCCGGGCCAAGCGGAACTTAACCCGGCTCTAGGTGTGTGGATATTCGAAGTCTACAAGATCCGGGCGAAGTGGAACTTAACCCGGCTCTAGATGTGTGGATATTCGAAGTTTACAAGATCCAGGCCAAGTGGAACTTAACCTGGCTCTAGGTGTGTGGATATTCGAAGTCTACAAGATCCGGGCCAAGCGGAACTTAACTCGGATCTAGGTGTGTGGATATTCGAAGTCTACAAGATCCGGGCCAAGTGGAGCTTAACCCGGCTCTAGGTGTGTGGATATTCGAAGTTTACAAGATCCGGGCCAAGTGGAACTTAACCCGGCTCTAGGTGTGTGGATATTCAAAGTCTATAAGATCCAGGCCAAGTGGAACTTAACCCTACTCTAGCTATGTGGATATTCGAAGTCTACAAGATCCGGGCCAAGTGGAACATAACCCGGCTCTAGGTGTGTGGATATTCGAAGTGTATAAGATCCGGGCCAAGGGAACTAAACCCGGCTCTGACTATGTTAAAATTTGATGTCGTTACGAACAAAAACTAGATTCTATAAGGAGCATCCGACCGAATAACAAGTTATTCCCTCAAAGGCTCGGGGACTAGGGCTATATCTACAAGTACTCACTTATGCAAAACATCAATAACAGAGGAAAAGAGTCACCTCCATCATCCGGCCAGCTAAGGAAATAGCCTTCGTAGCGGAGTTCATCTGGGCGCTGAACTCGGCTGGGCCGAACTTCTCCAGCAGATCATCTTGAGGGTTGATAAATTCTGCATTATTCCAGTTCTTCACATACTCAAGGAGCAGTGGACTGTAACTTTCACCACTTGGAGAATAGTTCGCCACAAGGCCTTTCACGTGGGCCTCTGGCCTGCCGGATTGAGCTGCAGCGGGGCTGGTATGCAGAACCAGCTCCTCTCTACCCTCTGACCTGGAGGCGGTAGACCCGGATGAAGTTCCTTTTGCTGACCCGGAATCCTTCTTGACTTTGTTGAATGAAGATGGAGGAGCTATTTGGAAGATATCTGCGATTGAAGGGGTAGACCCGGAGGGAGCCGATGGAGCTTTCCTCTTGGGAGGCTTGGTGGAGGCTTTTGCTGCTGCTGGTGATGCTAGGAACACTGGGACAAGAGAACTTGTTGGGGGCAGCGCTAATGAAACTGGCACCTCAAGACTTGGCGCTGAGGTCGAAGAACTGGGGAGTTCTGGCATTGCCGTATCCAGAGCCGCCCCACTACCCCCGCGCCGACATTGCCCTCCTCTTGGCGAGGTGGGCTCTAGTCAGGCACAACCACGGAGCCCTCTTGAATAGGGCTGAGCGGGCGAGAATCATCGTTGCGGGAGGGGGGAGAAGGGCTGCTCCGGAGTGGGGAGGCTATGTCGGAGACGCTCTGAGGGATAACCCTAGGAGCTTTGAAAAGAAGAAAAGCACCAAGTTAAAAAGAGAGAACCAATAAGAAACGAAGGCAACCAAAGGAAAAATCCCCAAGTATCAATGCAAAAGGACTTACTCATCCGTGGTAGGAGGAGCCCGAGGTTTGGGCGCCCTCCGGACCGTGCTCTTGGCGGCCGGCTTGGACGAGGCTTTCACCCCGGATTTCTTCTGCCTCTTCTTGGGCGGCGGCACCTCCGAAGCTGCGGCCGAGGTAGCCGCGCGCTTCTGGGAAGGAGCATGAGCCGGACCACCAGTGGCAAGGGGAGGAACCTCGTGGATCTGACCGTCAGGGTTAGCTGAACATTCGGACATAACCAGATGCACATAAGAGATGGGAACTGGATCAAGTACCTCCAGGATCTCAACATCCGAGTCATCATCGTCAGGCCAATCCCTTAGAGAAGAAGCCTTACCAACTTTGCGTTTGACGATGTCCGGGGTTGGTAGGAAGGCCTCTGGATCAGGATCCTCCTCGGTGCGGTCCGGCAACCACTTGCTCGCCAGCACCTCGCCATCCTCTAGTGGCTGCTGGAGGAATCGCTGAGAACAAGGCATCAATTGACAAGTTACAAAAGTGAACCGACATACAGAGAAGATTCGGAGAATAGGAAAAAGAAAATTCACCTTTGGAGGAGGGTTGTCCTGGGTGAAGGCTCAAGTCCCCACTCCCAATCCTCGGAGAACTCCTTCTCCACATTGAATATGGACTTAACCCGGCGGCAAACCGCCGAATTATCCAGCTCAATGGAAGAAGTCCGGTGGGGGTCGAGAGGGCCGCTCAAGTAGCAAATCTTGTGGGCTCGCTTTTGAAGGGGGAGACCTGGCTAGGGAGAAAACTAATCATAATATCCTCCCCCCGGAGATGCTCCTTGAGCAGCTCCTTGATCCGGTGCTCCACTTGATTCGCCAGGGCCGTGGGTCACTTCGGACCCAACACGAGGTATCAGGAGGGCCAAGCTTGAAGGGGAGGAGCCGGATCAAGTCCTCGCTGGTGGTGTTCCGGACATAGAAAAAAGTCCACGCCTAGCCCTTGCAGGACTCGAGTCCGGTGACCCAGGGGAATACGGAGTTCTTCCGGGTAGAAATGGAGGCAGCGCCACACTGGGTCAAGTGTTTATCCTCCAGGGCAAGCTCCTTGTCCGGAACTACGTTCCTCCGGAGACCAAAGAACTTGATCCAAAGTTCTTTGGTTGGCTAGAGGACGACGTACCCCTCAATGCCAGAAGCAAAGGAGGACAAAGAGGTGATAGCGTTGGCAGGGAGGTGATGCGGTTGCATCTTGTAGGTGGAAATGAAATCGAAAAAGAAATCGGAAGTGGGGAGGCCGAAGCCGTGTTGAAAATGCAAAAGGAAAACAACGTATTCCCCAGAATTGGGGGAAGGAGAGATTTCACCGGAGGCGAGGCGGCAGGCGACACCGGCGGGGATGCGGCGCGTGGCACGCAGCCAGTCCAGATCCTCCTCGTGGATGATGGAGCCATCCGAGCAGCCACGCTCGTGGCCCTCTGCTCCTTCCTCCTGCTGCGCCACCACCGCTGCCTCCTCCTCTATCATGGTGATTCTAGATCTTCAAGATAGAAATCGGTGTACAAATAACCGAAAGAGGGGAAACGGGAAGCGCAAGGCCCCGTGGTGAAATCTTGAGTGGGAACGGCGGCGCTGGCACAAGATGCTGCCTGAGCACGGTCGCAGTGACGCTGGAGAAATAGGAAACTGGCGACGGCAGCAAGGTTGCAGTGAGAGAGAAAGAGGCTTGGAGGCACGGAGAAAATGGAGGAACTTCCTTTGAAATCTCCCCATGACCTCTACTTAACCGCGCAGCACGCGCGTCATGGGATCTTTTGCGGTGGCCACGCCCCGCGCAACGGGCGTGTACGCAGCCAGAACGGCCAATCAGAGCGAGGCCACAGAAAGGACCACAGGAGAAAACGATCCCATGAAGTGATGTTATGTTACGGTTAACGAGGCGCTGTAGTGAAGGGACGTTTACAACAGTTATTCTTGAGATTGCGATAGTAACCGTCACATTAAATGCGCGTGGCCCTTAAAATGAGGAAAAATGATGATTACCCCCCCCCCCCACGTAGGATGTGGGGAAGCATAAAAGAGAAGGAAAGGTAACCCGGATACGTGAGCAAGAGACCTGGCCAGCGAGGAATAACTCAGAATGAGCCAAGAGATCGCAAGATGAGAAATTCCGGGTTACGAGATAACTCGGCCAAAGAGGCAAAGATCCGGATATGGGAACCTGTTGTGGCCTTAACAACTAAAAGTTGCTAAGACCGCACCAGCTTCGGGGACTAATGTTGGGGGGATACCCCCGGGTAGGGTAACGCCGGGGTATAAGGGCCGAGTTAGCCGGGGTACGGTGCGGTCAAAGCAAGTGCTGACCGGGTCACCTCAAGACATGCCGGACTACGGTGTGACCCGACCCATGGAGCATCCCCTTAACTATGGTCCGGCCGGCATAAATTATATGCCGGCCATTTTATCTATCTGTTTTGCAGATGACTTGGTAAGCCGGATTAGCTATATGCTAGCTGGACTATCTTGTGGCTTCCAAGAGAAGGAATCCCCCGCTGGTCAAAAGGTGGCTTTATTAGCTGTAGCATGAGCGAAGCAAAGTAAAGAGACCAGCGGGTCAGGGGCGACCAAGGTGACGCGGGCAAAGCCGGATGACGTAGCCCGTGTCTGGTGACACCAAAAGACAAAGATTACGCGGTGGGTTACGTCCAAAGTCCGACGAGCCGTTAAAGGGAATAAATAAGCATCTGCTTTAGGCGAGGAGCATATTCGTAGAATATGCTGCCACCTGTGTCCTAGAATGGTAACCCGGGCTCCCCTATATAAGGAGCACTGGGGCCTCCATAGAAGGGGATCGATCATTCTCTCTGTCTAAGGTAGAACTCTAGGGATAGTTGGTAGGGAGTAAGAGACATTGTCTCCTTCTTGCTGAGAGCCTCAAGAGCATTTGTAAACACCATTGATAGAGAAAATACAAGAACTTCTGTGCGTGGCATCACCACGTTCTCCCTCCCTGGATTCCCCTAGCACTCATTGGCCCCATCTTTAGCCTATCCATGTCATCTGCCGTGCCACCACCACGACAATCATCCATCGGAACGATGACTATTGCTATACTACTTAGTAACATAAAATTGTACTACTTTACCTTCATAATGACCAATACCATATCAAATCACAAGCCCTCCTGCAAAATAAAGTTAAATGTATCTACTTTATCTTTTGCAAGTTTTACGTGGTTGCTAGGGCTTTTGCAATAGAACCATTTTTAATCTACAAACTTTCTAACCATAACATGGATCAGATAGTTGTCTATATTACACCCTTCTCGGGGCCCTTCATTTTACATGTCATATCAACTATTGAATGAGAAACAGACACTCGCTAGCCACTTATTCGGTACAAGTCGTATGTTGAGCGCGGAATCATTCTCGCGTAAGATTACACGTAAGGTCGGTTCGGGCCGCTTCATCAAACAATACCACGATATAAACAAGTACACATTAGAGGATAACAACTAAAGGATTAATGCTCGCACAATCCACGTGTGTACTAGCCGTACAACATTACTACACATAGATCTAGCTCTAATACCACGGAAGGGGTTCCGTGGCAGAAAACAAAAAAATTCCTATGTTGGAATGCCTCGAGCTGCCCAAGATCTATCTATGAGTAGTGAAGTAACGGACGGAGAAGTTTCAGATACATATCCTTGTAGTCCGAAAGCGGTTGACGTTCTGAGGGGACCGTGGATGATATAGTTGTACCCGAAGATGACCTCAAGGTCGCGAATCTCCTCGCAAGTCACCATTGCTCCATCGTACAGCAGCTCCAGCTCACGACATCCAAGGTGCCACAAGTGGCAGTACTCTTGTGGTTTCGCACACATAAGGTGTACGAAGATGACCTCCGATTCTCTGATCCCTGCTGAGGTTGTGAAAGTAGATCTTCTGGCTGGAATCCCTTCAGTGCAACGGCGTGCTGCAAGTGTGTCATCTCTTGCATGTGCCATCCTTCCAGGGACCACGCCATCACGAGAGAACAATGAGAGAGAGAGAGATTCCCTGAGGAAAGTGCCTCAGAGAATATTGGATTATTGTGTTGTTAATCCCACCCATGAGCACCCCTTTATATAGGTGGAGGAGTGGTACTCCCCACCAAAGGTTTCCCATGTGGGACTAAAACTAGGCAAAGGAAAATAGAGGGAGGAGGGCGCGCTCATAGTGGCCCAACAGCGGCTGAGGTTGCTGTTGTCTATCCCTTTTTCTGGTAGCTTCCTCATGGGTTGATTCTCTCCAAGGTTTTGGCCCTGTTCATGAAGTTGGCTTCAAATATTAACTTAAATATTTATTTAGTATATATTAATTCACAATTAACACATGATAAATACATATTATAAATTGATATTCATCGGAAACCCCTTTCGGTCTTTTCCTTTCTTTCTTCCTCCGAAACACTTTGGATTCTCTTCAAAATGATTCCGGATTCTCTCTCTTTTGTGATTCCATCTTGCAGAATGATATCTAGAATCATCGTACCCTTAAGTGTGTTACCCCAACGGCTCGGGAATGTCACAAACATGATGGAGACTCCTCTCATATCAATGATCATTAGCGGGACCGGGATGCCCATAATGACCCCTGTGCATTCCACAATGTAATGTCGTTTGAACCGTAAACGTCGAGTCCAATTCCCTTTATTTCTTTGATACACTTGTCCAAGATCTGATCATCGTATCATATAGCTTGATCAAACTCGTTACCGACAAGTTCTATTTTACTTGTTCCCATGATATTCCATCCCCTTGACCTAGTCACATGTTGCAAATTTCTGGATGTTATCTCACCAAGTTGACCGTGCGTATCTTCTCGTCACGCGGGTGAAACAAATCCCGATCTTGATACATAGGCCTCAACTATTCCTTTGGAATACACAAAACACACGTTTATGGCCACCCAGTTATGGACATGACGGTTGATGCAATCAAAGAAGCCTTGGAAGATAGTGATTAATATGATCTCACGGTCTAAGGAGAAGGATACTACGCTTCTAACTATTGCAATGATGAACCATGTGACTTGATTGTGTTGTAATAACTATCTTTGGGTAATGTCCATCATATCACTATATGACTCTGTTGTAAACTGGCATAAATGCTCCATGATCAGGAAAACTTGATCATCGGTTACCCAACGAACTAGTCTATACTATTAAAAGGCTTACGGTCTTGATGGTACGTCATTTTCAGTTTCCGAACTTTTCGCCAAGTGGAAATAACACACCCGTTCGGTGGAAAAAATCCCAAGCCACCCCCATCCCTTCCTACCTCCCGCTGGCACTCAGCGGCAGAGCAGCGGTAGGCACATCGAGGCTTCCCTCCGTCCCTTCTCCTCTCTGTCGGTGCGAGGCCGCCCTCCTCCCCTGCTCCT
This sequence comes from Avena eriantha, assembly GCA_910589775.1. NCBI lineage: Eukaryota > Viridiplantae > Streptophyta > Magnoliopsida > Poales > Poaceae > Avena > Avena eriantha. The sequence continues at coordinate 530,858,788 of OU342745.1, read as the reverse complement.
CTACCACCGGTGTTTCTACCCTCCAGTTCCCTCTTCTCTCTGGATCCACTTTCGCTGCAGCCGGCCATACCAGGTCAGGAGGACCAACGCCGTCGCTGGAGACTTCCCTGGGCCATGCCACTGTTTCCAGGAGCTTCATATCGTCACCCTCATCCGCCTACTTCAAGGAATTGAGCCGGGACCTGCGGAATCGAGTTAATCATCTTTGTCTTCTTCACTACAACCGAGCACCACCACCGTTGTCCCCACACATCTCGACGCAGTTGCACATTCGCCGATGATCCCGGTGATAGTCCGCACTTTTCACGCATCTCCTCTCTCTCCTGGCCCCTCCGATCTATCGCCCGACTGTGTGCCGCCGCCGTCTGCCACTACTGTCGTCCGTCCCGGTTACGACCGATCTGTGATGATAGGCGCGCTCTGGCCTCGATTCGTTGGGCATGAGGGGTAGCGAAACATGGGAGCAGAACCGCCTGGCATCATCCGATACCTCTAGCAGCGTCGAGCGGTAGCAACCGGGGCGCTCAAGCCGACAATCTAGTTTCACAGGGCTAAATCCCCTGCTCTGCGCTTGAAGTTGCCAACCATGCCCTCACCGGAGTGTGCTTTCGTGAGCTATGAGAATGCTCAGGATTCACATGTTCATGTTCAGGATTGGGCTTAGTTCATGGCATTATTTTGAATCAAAGGAGCTTGTTCTTACCAGGTGATTTCAGTAGCTTCTATTACAACCTTTTAGAACCGAGGATAAGGATTTACTTCAGAGGGAAATTCAGAGTTAGACACTTGGAGGCCCTTCTTGTTCCGTGTCACATTCGCCGATGATCCCGGTGATAGTCCGCACTTTTCACGCATCTCCTCTCTCTCCCGGCCCCTCCGATCTATCGCCCGATTGTGTGCCGTCGCCGTCTGTCGCTACTGTCGTCCGTCCTGGTTACGACCGATCTGCGATGATAGGCGTGCTCTGGCCTCGATTCGTTGGGCATGAGGGGTAGCGAAACATGGGAGCAGAACCGCCTGGCATCATCCGATACCTCTAGCAGCGTCGAGCGGCAGCAACCGGGGCGCTCAAGCCAACAATCCAGTTTCACAGGGCTAAATCCCCTGCTCTGCGCTTGAAGTTGCCAACCATGCCCTCACCGCAGTGTGCTTTCGTGAGCTATAAGAATGCTCAGGATTCACATGTTCTTGTTCAGGATTGGGCTTAGTTCATGGCATTATTTTGAATCACAAGGAGCTTGTTCTTACCAGGTGATTTCAGTAGCTTCTGTTACAACCTTTTAGAACCGAGGATAAGGATTTACTTCAGAGGGAAAGTCAGAGTTAGACACTTGGAGGCCCTTCTTGTTCTTTGTCGATGCAGTCCAGCAGAACACAAAAAACTAAATGCAGACTAGACGTGCAACTTGATGGAAGAAATCATGTAGAATACCTAGAGTGCAAAATTGGTAGGTCAACTCAGCTTGAACACTACTTTGTGGATGTGAAACTACAATTTACAAAAATGAAGAACTTCTAAATGGCCGGATCTCGGTAAAGACAAATGGATGAGAAAATTAACTATGGAATATGAAAGTTATAGACCTTTCGGTGAGAAAAGTGAAACACTGATATAAGAGCAATGCAATTTTTCTTCGATGATCTATAGGAACTTATAAATTACATCTTAACTTAATTTGTGTAACTCACTCTGTATTTGCATGTAATTAGATAAAATAATTATGATGTCGATTGTTCGTAACATACGGAATTAACTATAAGTAGAAAATTTATCCTTTTTACCACATTTGTGGGAATATTTAGGCCCCATATCTTTTATCGTCTTTAATAGTAATTTGTAGCCACCAATTTTATCTACTTTAGAACATTATCTGGTTATCTCTATCAATACGCGTGTATTTTCATGTGTTATTTTTACATATGTTGTAAACACTAAAAGACCGTAGAAGAGAACCAACATGTGGTTGGATGGTTAGAAGGACAGTGGTACCTCGAGTCCATGTTTGACACTTTGGTTTCTCATAAAAAGGCGGATATTTTTCAGTGGGAGGTGACGTTGCAGTCAACAGCGAGGCACATGTCGTAATTTCGTCAATTTCAAAACCCGCTGGATCAGTCTCTCACGGAGGTGCTCACATGGATAGGGTGTCGTGTGTGCATTCATAGGAATAGCCGTAAGCGTCTGTGTTTGTACTAGGTGTCGGAAAAAAACCCGTAGCAACGCACGAGCATTCATCTAGTATAAATAGAGGCTACTAGGGACTTGGTATGTTTTTATACCACACCTATATCAATATTTCCACTTGATAAAATTATAGCACAATATGAAAATATTACGAACTAATTGAGATATGATAAAAAAAGGCCATTTATTATTTGCCTCTGGCATATCTCCTTCATCAACAATATTGTATCACATAAATTTGTATAGGAACTAGGCATCGAGCATAAGAGTAGAAGACTTAAATCCTCATCATCATATTTTACTTTCATAGACTACAAGTCTGAAACAATCTCTTTATAAATAAAAAAGTGATTCATTATCGATCCACCCACTTGCATCCTATTCGAGAATAACTTCATCTTCACATGCATCTTACATGTTATTCTTTAACACACAGATCGTTTCTAGTTTATCCCATAGGGCCGTTGTAGATTTTTCCGCCAGCACTTCCTGCAAAATATTATTGGATAAATGAAGTTGAATCAAACACAAAGCCTTACGGTCCTTCCGTTTTTATTCATCGGACCACCCCTTCTCATCCTTCTGAATCCTTCTAGCGCTTCATACAGATCAGAAGTTTGGGCGAGAATCGTCCGCATCTTCACCTGCCTGAAGGAGAATCTTGTGGTGTAGTCCAGCTGCGGTAGATCGAACTTCAATGACAACATATCGCAAACCCTAGATTGTAACCTGGGTCTCTGATACCACTTGTTATAAACGTCACAAGAAAATAACGAAGAACAAAATATAAATCGTAGCAAGGGGACACATATTTAACATGGAAAAACATCTTCAACAAAGAGACGAAAAACCCAACACTAGTAGAAACAAGAGCTTCGGTTCAGAGCAGATTCTGGCTCTAGTCCCGGGTGGGTTTTGGGCCGGGACTAGTGCTCACACTAGCCCCGGTTTGCCCTGGCTCCAACAGCTAGGAGGCCGGGGCAGCTCTAGTCCCGCGTTGTTCCGGACCTTTAGTCCCGGTTCGTGATACGACCTAGGACTAGAGGGCTCGCGCCAGCCAGCCCCACGTGTAGGAGCCTGTAGTCTCGGTTGGTATCATGGCCCGGGACTAGAGGCCAATCACTAGTCCCGGTTCATAATACCAACCAGGACTATTACCAACAGGCAAATAAATTCGCGGGTTCTGCCACGGTAGGAAAACTGGCAAAAATCCTGCCACGACAGGAAAACGGCTATTCATTCCCTTGGCGGGAGATCTCCTTTTCTAGTTTCAAAAGCATGCCAAAAAACTATAAAGTTTCAAAAATAAAATCCTTCGAACTATAGTTATATTAAGTGATTTAGTTGTTATAAAAATTAACAAACATGAATTTCAACATAATTTGCAACAAAATATCATGAAAACTTGAAATGGCCACAACTTTTGCATACGATGTCAGAAAAAATGTACAACCTATCAAAATGTGTAGAAACAATTTCTACTTCGATTTCAACTGCCCTAAGCCATTTTGGATTCTTTTAGATTTTTAAAATTCAAAAAGGAAAACAATTATTTTCAAAAATTAATTGTTTAGTAATTTTTATGTCATATTTTGATTCCTCACATTTTTCTGATAATAATGGATATATTTTTTGTTGAATTTCAATTTACAGATTTAAAGATATCCATATTAAATGAATAAATAGCAAAAATGAATAAAATATTATTTTAATTTAAAAATTAATATTTTTAGTAAATGTTTTATGTTATATTTGGATCCTCACATTTTTATGATAATAATGGATATATTATTGTTCAATTTCGATTTACAAATTTAAAGTTATCCATATTAAATGAATAAATGGCAAAAATGAATAAAATATTATTTTAAAAAGTTTACCTGAGAAAGAGAGTACAAGAAGGCCAGGCTGCCCTTTTCGTCAAAAAAAAAGATCTGATCTCCACCAATGGCTGTCTTTTAGGCCTCTTCAATGGCTCGTCGTGTCCAAGTGCCAGCGGATGCGAGTAGTTAATTAATTAGACACAGACACAGTCGACTTTATTTGCCAGGGGTGAGATGAAATGGCATCGGATGATGCATGCCACTGATACGACCACCTTGCAATACTTAGTGGAATACATTTGCTGCGCCTTGATCACCATGCGTTCCACACCGTTGCTTTCATTTACTTAGATGGTTAGGATTTTAAATCCCTATGGTTTGAGCCGACGACTTGCCTGCACGTACGATCGATGTGGCAGCTGGAAGCCTGGAACTGGTCGCCGGCGGGCGTACGGAATATGGTAGTATTCTACCAAGAGACCCATTTCAGTACTCGACCTTCAATCACCCACACATCCCCCTTTCCTTTCGAAACTTTTCCTCCGACTTCCCCCAAGAAAGCACACTGAGGCCAAGCCACCGATGGCGTCGTCCAGGTCGCCGGCGACGGTGAACTGGGAGAGTCTGGTGCGTGCGGCTCTCAAGCGCGACCGGGCCGGGCTCGGGCTTGATTCCAGCGCGGAGTACTCAGTTGTAAGGACCACCATGATCGAGCGGATCCTGCAGACCGCCAGTGACATCGAGAACGACGACCCTGACGTTGCCCGGATCAGTACTATCTCTTCTCCGAACTACTGTACTTATCTGCGTTTTTACAGCTCTCTGAATGATCGCAGAAAGAAAACATTAATTTCTGCTTTTTTCCCCCCGAGTTTTGGGTTTGTGGATGGGAGCTGGCTGCCGTTTAAAAAGGATTCACGCGTGCATGATTCTTCCACATGATCGATAACCCTGAAACTGAAAGTCATCTTCTTCATTCCACAGTTTGTGAACAAGCATATGCTATGGCTCAAAATCTGGACCCGATGAGTAGTGATGGGTCGGGTCCTTTAAAGTTTAGGACAGGCCTGGCCTGCGTGGTGGCGGTACGTTTTTGCTCACTGTAATTAATGTCGCTTTTGAAGCTAATGGTTTGACTTTTGTATCATCACGGTATAACTTCCTGTGCCTACCGTGCTATCTGCAGCAAAAACTTGCTAAAAAGTACGGGGGCGAAATTGACCGACAAAATGACACCCAGGTTTTGTGGAACTTCTGTATGGAATACATGAATTGGCTTCGGGCTGATGGCATGCACCTAAAACTGGGGAGACTTAAGAGACAAGCTACTTTTAGTACATATCAGTATGTCTTCTCTAATTAAGTTCTCTTACATTGTGGTCTTTCTTATGAACATGAGTTATGTGCATAGTGACTTTACTATCAAACCAAATATAGCAGCCTCTTCCAAGTTATTAATCCCTCCGTCCTAAAATAAGTGATGCAGTTTTGTCTAGATTCACATGTAGTATCTAGATACTAAAACACGTCTAGATACATGCATATCTAGATAAATCTTCATCACTTATTTCCGGCCAGAGGGAGTACTTGTTTCAACCATTCAATAAAATCTGCGAATTATGCCCATGACGTGTCCAAGTCGGCAGATATTGAACAATTTAGACACTTACCATAGGGCTCCGGTATGCCTGGTAATTAAGCAACTGCTAGCAAAAATACCGACAGGTAGCTGAAAATGCCGACTTACCGGTGGCAACGCATGGCTAAAATACCGAAAAGGTACGTTCCAGTGTTATTACCAATAAAATAGATTTGTCATGTTCATAATTTACTATGCTTGGGAAGTGATGTGGCCGCCATTGTTCGGTTTATTATGGGTATGTGTACATTGGTGTATCCAGATGGTGGGTATGGGTTGTTCTTGTACTTTCTTTCCAATTATAGATAGGGAAGTTGTGATAGAGCTCCCATGTAGTACATAATGAGAATGGTGAGCTAGCACAGAGTGAGAATGCATGTGAGCTAGCACAGATCCTAAGTTTCAAGTGTTTATATTGCTATAAAATGAGAATGCTGAGCTAGCACAGATCTTGATAGTTGGAAGGCACAGACAGAAGGTGCACATGCATCCGGATTTAGAAAATTCACTCTAGTTTGAAATTCGTTTATGAACTAATACTGACATATATTAGCTCCCTACCGGTACATTGAGCTAAGTTTGCCTTCTTTTTTATGGTTTTCATCGCAATTGTTCGTTGAAAGCTTATTACTATAATCAAATTTTATGTGAACACTAAGGTATTACTCATGTAACAAGTACTTCATTTTTGTGATATGGCAAGGATGGGAACTAGTGATATGAAAATGGAAAAAAGCTATACCACTTTGAGGGCTTTGCTTGATGCTTTGAAAATTGTTGTTGGAAAGTCACCAATTGATAAGCCTGGTACACTAATTCCAGACGAGGTAATTCATTGACAATGGCATAACTGATCATCTATTCCTTGTTTTTTCTTTCTCGTAATGATCACATGTGAGGTTCACATCCCAAATCTTAAATACATAGTATATCTTTTGAAAGGCCGAGAATAACTTGACATTTATGTTACATTCGACTTTGTCTAGATAAGGAGAATAAAAGGATCAGACGCAGACTCCACTACAGTCATATACAGGTAACTTACGATAATGGATGTTCTACGCCAATAAGTACTGCATAGCATAAGAAAAATTAGCTCAATTCAACAATTAAAATAGAATTGTTGGGCTATTTTTCTGGAGTGTTGATTGGGATTGAGTCGTGGTTCTTATGTACAAGTACTAAATACCTTAATCTTCTAATTTTCTAAAATTAAACTGAAACTAAAATTCATCAAGTCATGAAATGTTTTTCACATCCATTTGAACTAATCCATTCAGAATTCAGAAATGACCACTTGCGGTGTTATTATCAATTGTGACACTTTATGTTCGATTTTTTGCTCGGCCCATCAATGTATGAATTAATTCACTTTTTAGACAATCAATATTGTATATATTCATTGTAGTAAATAGTACATGGTAGAGATACATATGCTTACTCCAACGATTATAAAATAAAGTCTAAAAGAAACTAGCAAATCTTCGAGGTCTTCAACTCTTTCTTCTTTCAAACACAATCTTGTACTTTTCTAAAGGCAGCTCAAAACGGACAAATAAAACCAATACCTGTAAATATCAATGAGGGTTCTCTCATAATTTTAATTTGAGCTACAGTACCAAGGCCATGTGCACGCGTGTAACCATTAGAGTAATCAATCGACATCAACAAGAGTACCAACATCAGTATTCTAGGAAAAAGCAACCGAACAGCCTGATCAATGTCGCTGGCAAACCGAGAGAACGAACCACCATTATTGAGAACGTAGCAGCTGAGACACATATCGCGAGGATAAACCTTCTTGCGATAACCATGAGAAAACATCCAAAACCGATCTTGCAAAACAAGATCTGAAATACCATACCTATGGAAACTTAATCTTTCAACACCACCATTGACGTCGGGAAGGAGATCATGTCGTCAAATGAAGGGTCAAAAGTTATTTATTCTAGATGAGGCTATCTCCATTGACATAGAGGTAAAAAGAATATAGACAAAACACTAATCTAATCTTTAGAAACACTACTTTTATTGAAAACTCCACTCATAGATTGGATTTTCTACCCCTTGAGACGCTGGCGAGCCCGACCGGAGGAGGGGTAACCGATCTATGGAGGAGGTGGCTGAGAAAACTGTGAATTAATCCACTTGATCTCTCTTTCCACCCATGAATCATTTGAAGAAGAAAAACGGGTGGGTGAAAATTTTACAGGCCATGCGAGGCCAAATAGGTAGGCAATTCCTATTCTCCGCTCAACGCGTGTGTTTATAACGCGCGCCTGAGTGTATCTGAGGACTGTGCCAGGCGCATTCGGAGAGGCCCACATGGGGGAACACTCAGGCGTGCGGTATAAACGCACGCATTGAGCGGAGAATAGCATCCCCAAAATAGATAGTCATATATAGGCAAGGAATTTTCCTACCCCCGGGCCTTGGCTGTTATGACCCGGGGCCCAACTCCACCCCTGCACAAAAGCCATATTGACTACGAAGTTTTCAAAGTACGTTGACATGGTGAGATAGCCGGATTTAAAGCTCACAAAAAAAATGATGCATTTATATACTCCCTCCGATCCAAATTGATTGATTTGGATTTTTTTTATATTCGGATATTTCTAGCACTAAAACATTGTCTAGATACATGTGAATCTAGACAAATCAAAATCAATTAATTTGGATCGGGGGAGTAGCACAAATCGTATTGCTATATCGCTATCCATATTGGTTGGGTATAGCATGAGATACTACGTCCAAGTAGTTGCCCCCAAATCCCAGAGACTCTCGGTCTCTCACGTCTCTGCATTGTGGAGAAAAGACCATGTACTGATCGACCTATGAATAAGCATCACAAAATAAAAAACCATTTCTGAAAATAAACATCATTATGATAGTTCCATAAAACCCAAAGTAAAGCACATACTCCCACATGAATCTGAGCCTTATGTTGTGCGCTAACCCTATGCCCTAGCCAACCAGTTCCCAAACGTATTCTCTATATTAGTTGGAGAGGGTAAATTATAAGAGCCCTGCTAAAGAAACCTCTTAGCATTTTAGATGCAGTTCGCTATAATGTAATATCTAGATTCTTGAATGATGTAATTCAGTCCGAATGTAACCACTATCCGGTTTAAATAAAGCAGTGGATTACCGTAAAAATAATAATTATAGGAGCCCTTTAACATTTACGCTGTTGTAGTGACCTCTTCAATCTCATACAACTACCGCTACATTACTATTTGAACGAAATGATTCTAAAGGCCAATTTTAGTTCTGAACCATCTCAAACCTGCCTAACAGTTTTTTCCTTTTTTTCATGGCACATGATATAATAAGAAAAAAATGTACAACTAAGGGGATGTACACAACGGTGTGTATTACCATGGTCTTACTTCATCTCCACTACCTTTTTTCCTGATAATGGGCACTTTTATTAGACTCAACAGTTTACATCAAGATGATACAATCTAGAGATCCACACCCGGCCTATGCACAACGCAGATGCACACAATAGATAATAACATAATAAGAGGTAGAAGTAGGAAACTCATAGACCATAACTTAGAATACATGAATCTATAATAAACACCTATAGTGGAGAAAGTTCAGTCTACAATCTATGCTGCCACCTATGATGGAAAACATGGTTCGTCACTTGTTCCAACCGCGAACACACCTCCATATACATGACGTGGTGTGCCGTTTTTTGAAGAGTAGACTACTCTCCGAGTAAGTGTGCATATTGGAAGATGACCTGCATGGGTGAAGACATTTTAGCATCAAAAATCATATTATTTCTACACATCCATATCGATTATAATAATGCAATTGCTTCCATCCATATGTGTATCCTATCCCTGTTACCAATACCACGCAACTAGTTACCAAAAAATATTGGTTAATGAGCTTGGTGGATACAAAATTGAGGCTACTTGGATGGCTGGCATATAGAACCCCAAACTGACACTCAAGGAAAAAATATTTGATAATTTCATCGTGATGGAAGAAACAACATTTTATACTTTCTTGCCGTTGCACTTAAATAGATTATACTTTGTTACACCTCGACGAAGATACTAGGCGGAAATATTAATCTTCAATGGTATCTTTATTTTTCCAAATGTATTTGTTTTTATTAATTGGTACCTCGAAGTATACTAGTGCTTTGTACGTTGCAACTGAAAACTTACCTTTCTCAATTAGGTTCAAATGGAACTCATCGTGCTCGTCTGTTAGACGTATATTTGCCAACCGCTCCTGAAGAGCTTACCATGAGGCAAGACGTGAGATCTCGTCTAGAAGTCACTTTTGGAAGTGAGGTGCTCAACACCTATGCGAATGTATCTCCCTTGTTACGAGCTATGTTGTGTAAATCTAGATAATGTTCCATGAGAGAAATATTTCCTAACCAACAATCCTTTCAGAATCTATCTTTCGAACCATCCTTGATAAGGAAAGATCCAAAGCGGAAGAAGAAGTTTTTTACACGCATTGGACCAACCCAAAAGTGTGAATCCCCTGATTTTCAGTATATTTGGGATAGAGATTTTGAGCCTATATATTTCCTTCTCAACTGGGTTTGCCAAATGCCCTCCTCGGTTAATAGCTTGAACATCCATTTCCCTAGTAAATCTATCTATCTTCCACTACCTATCTTTCAACTATAGCCAAACTTAATAATATGTATAAACCACATTATTCCTTTTCCAAACGAGTAATGCTATATGTACGGACAAATTGTTTACAGAACGGGCTTACTGGATGATGTGGTGGGCGGTGGCAAATCACGATTTGCTGGAAACCGTTCCCAATAATACTTCACCAACCATATCAGGCCACGTCTATTCCGTAAGTTTATTTTGTTAGCCCAGTCCGTAGGTCTAGGATTTATGTTCCCAAAGTGGGAGGTTCCAACAGATCTAATGCAAAATAAAAATATTACGGTGTTTTTATATTGTACTTATCAGCAATCATAGTTTCCCAAATCTTGGCATCATCCTTCACAAATCTTTCACCAAGAGCTAAGAATACACATATTGACATTCGCTTGATCATGGAGTCCTAAACCCACATACTCTTTTTTCTTGTAAATAAGTTTCTAGCGAGCTAAGTGAATTTATCTATGTCCTCCAAAAGTTCTTATCGGACCCATTTTTCCATGAGGTATTGGCCATCTTTTTGCTATTGGTCATCTTTTTTTAAACTGTTGGTCCTCATTTCAGAAATTTGCTAAAAGAAGGTCAACACTCAGTTAAACTTTGCTGCTAATTATGGGTTCTTTTCAACGAAGAGGATGGTATCATCTGCATATTGCAGATGACACCTTCAAGAAAAACATCAGATCATAGTACAATATTCATGTTACGACATCTACAACTAGGATAAACTAGAGAAGAGATAGTAGGGTCTCCTTTTCTCGGTCCTTCGCCAATGGGGACGAAATTGCCTAAGACATCATTCAGTTTTACCCCTACACCATTATGGGTAAATGCTTTGGTCCAACCCACTCATTTATGGACAGATCATCTTTTGTTTAGCAAATCTAAAAGGAAATCTAAACTAAACTTGTCATAGAACTTTTTTTTATTATCTAACAAAAGAACCTGGCCTTAGCTTTTAGCTTGAATAATGGAGTATATGATCTCATGCAAGTAACCACACGCTCTCTAAAATGCAATGGCTCTTGATGAAGGCAGACTGATTTATTGCTGCAATGATGCCCACGGTAATAGCTAGTTTTTGGTCCGAGGATGCTGCTGGAGGCACTCTGTTCGGTTTGCCCGTACAAGTGTCCAACAACCCTAATAGGGTGTTAGGACTTCAGACTGGGCAAATCCAGACATTCTATTGGGGTTGTCGGTGGAGATGCCCTTAGAGCATCTCTAGCGGAACCTTAAAAGCGGTTAAACCCTTAAAATAACAGTTTTATATAGTTATAATCGAAAAATTAGGATCGAAAAGATCCTTTATATCGAGCAAACCCTAACTTTTTTTAAAGGTCACCTTAGCTGGAACTTGGAATCCTCATATCTTCAGTTTTTGACCAAAATTTAAATGTGCCTAACTGTCATAATGGTCACTAGAACGCCAGGCCGCCGCCACCGGACTCGCCGGAATCCGACGAAATCCCAGAATGCCGGAGAGTTCGGATTCTGGGCATATTGATTTTAATTTCACACTGCCCATCTCACAACAGACCGACTTTAGGCCAAACTGCCGGAAGCGGGCACGGCAACGGCCATGACAGGCTGCGAGCTGGGGTGGCGAGGAGGAGGGCATCGGCAGCGCGAGGGACGGTGCAAGGCAAGCGGCAACAGTGAGCGAGCGGACGGAAGGCGGGGCAGGCTGCCGGCGGCGGCGTGCGGCTGGACACAGATGGATTCCATCCCAATCGATTATAGCTAGCTGGTGCTAGTCGATCAATTCCATATGATCGATTATTAGCAAGCTATAGGTGGACGCGGGAGATGGGGGTGGCGCGTGCCTGCGCGGCTAGGTGCGCGGTGAGAAAAGGGAAGAAAAAGGAAAAATGTGGTTTACGGTGGTGTATTTAAGGGTCTGTTCCGTACAAACCTGTTTCAACCTGTAAAACCGGTTTAAGGTGCGTTTAGACCGGTCATAATGGGTAGTACCTGCACATGATACTTGTGTATGATATTTCCTATACAATTTATAGTATCATATACTATTATCATGATCTCACCATATTTATGAATTGTAGAATCTTAATGTAAATTTGTGTTCAAAATTTATTTGACATCAATTTTTCTATTTTTATATGTTATGATAGGTATCTATCTATGATACTACCGTGCTCTCTCTCATCATTAATTGCAGACAAATCAACAATTTGTATGCATGTAATGCATGATACCACCTATGAAACTCCTGTTATATTAGTATTCCCTCCGTCCGCACTTCTAGTCTTCTCCTAAGTCAAACTTAGTAAAGTTTGACTAACATTTTAGAGAAACGTAACAATATTTATGACATTAAATTGGAACCATTAGATCTGTTTACAAATTTCGTTTCATAATATGTCAATTTGATGTAATATATGTTGTTATATCTATCTATAAACTTGGTCAAATTTAATTAAGTTTAACTTACAAAAGCTAGAAGAACACTTATTTGTGGACGGACCGACTTTTAATCGTGGTCTGCTAGAGATGCTCTCGTGTGATCATCGGTAAATGCGTCCCACCGTTTCTTTCACTTAGAAGGTTATTAGGATTTCAATTTTGAGGCGACGACTTGTTGGCTGCACAATCGGCGGCAGCTGGAACTGGTGGCCAGCGTACGGCATAGTATTCAGTACCCAACTTTTACCATACCTCCTCAAGAAAGCTCACTGCAGCCTCGCTACTGATGGTGATGGGGTCGACCAGGTTGTCGCCGGCGGTGAACTGGGAGCGGCTCGTGCACGCGGCTCTCAAGCCCGGCGCGGCCGGGCTTGCCCTCGACTCCAGCGCGGAGTACTCGTTTCAGAAGGCCACCATCATCGAGCGGATCCTGCGGGCCGTTAATATCATCGATAGCAACGACCCCAACGTCGCCCGGATCCGTAAGCTCTTTCTTCTCCGACATGTCTGCGTTTTTGCAGCTCTGAATGATTACAGAGCGTAAAACATGGTTGTTTTTTCCCGATGTGTTTGTGGTTCAAACGTTTCACTCCTGCAACCTTCTGCCACATGAAAGTCGTTTCCTTCCACAGTATGCGAACAAACATATATGATCGCTAAAAATCTGGATCCGAGTACTGATGGGGTAGGCGCTTTAAAGTTCAGGGCAGGCTTGGCGTCCTTGATAGCGGTACGGTTTTGCTCACTGTACTTCAGGTATCGATCCTTTGAAGCTAAATAATTCATGCACTATCACGGTATAACTTCATGTGCCTACCATGGCATCTGCAGCACAAAAAGGCTAGAAGGCACAATGCTGCAATTTACCAGCGAAATGATACCCAGACTTTGTGGAACTTCTATATGGAATACGTGAGTTGGCTTCAGGCTGATGGCATCGACCTAGAACCCGGGAGACTCAAGGAATCAACAACTTTTAGTACAGAGTATGTCTTCTCTAAGTTCTCTTAATTTGTGATGTTTCTTCTTTCACAGACTGAGATGAATATTATATTTGTACATACAATGATTTTTTATTAAACCAAAAGTACTTGATTAAATTTGCCTAAATTCGTTCATAACGTTTTGAAATTGGCAGATTATAAATAACTTGGGCACTTACAATAGGGTTCAATACTCTCAATTTTTTCTCTCGAAATAAAAACAATAGGGTTCCAGTGTACTTGAAAAAGAAAAAAAAAACAGAAGGTGGCCTCCAAACACACCGTCCTTTACCGTTGACGACCCAGGACTAAAATACCGTTTGTTTTTGTGTCGATCCATTTTCATGTCTGACCGTCCGTTTTTGTGTTGGGATCCGTGTGTGCAATTTTCTATGAAACAATGTAGAGACTTCAAAATTTGCAGGTCCATGAAACATTACAACTACAATATGTATTTTCATGAGTTTTTGATGCACAATAATTAAATAAATAAAATAATATTTGTGTTGCATAAAAAATCTCATTATGGTTCTAATTTTTCTTTGATCAGCAAAGTTTCAAGTGTTTATATTGCTACAAAATAAGAAATGAACTAACACAAATCTTGATACAAAGTTGGAAGGTGCAGACAGGAGGTGTACATGCACTTGACTTTAGAAAATTCACTCTGGTTAGAAATCAGTTCATGAAATAGTAGTACTGATGTATAATTATCTCCTTCCGGTACATTGAGCTAAGTTTGTCTTCTTTCTAAGGTTCTCATGCACAGTTGTTTGTTGAGAGTTTACTATCATAATCAAGACTTATGCGTAGGCTATGATACTGTTCATATCACAAGTACTTGAGTTTTGTGCTATGACAAGGATGGGAGCTAGTGATATGGAAATGGAAAAAGTCTATGCCACTTTGAGGGCTTTGCTTGATGCTTTGAAGATTCTTGTTGAAAAGTCACCAATTGATACACTTGGTAGAGAAATTCTAGACGAGGTAATTCATTAACCATGGCATAACTGCTCAATTGATCATGTATCCATTATTTCGTCTTTCTCGCAATGATCCACATGCGAGAATTTGCATCCAAAATATACAATATGTCTATCGAAAGGCTTAGGATCACTTGCATTTATGTTACATTGGGCTTTTTTCCAGATAAGGAGAATAAAAGAACCGGCTGCATGCTCCACCACAACTAAATACAGGTAACTTATGATACAGTATGTTCTATATTAAAATTACTACTAGCAAGACATAAGAAAATGTTCACAATTAAAATAAAATTATTTGGCTAGTTCATTACCATGTTGATTGGTATTGGGTTGTACTTTACTAGAACGATACCCTGCAGATTGTAGCGAATGTTAGCTTTGCGACAAGTAAATAACGAAGAACAAAACAAAATTACAGCAATGGGGACATAGATTTAACGTGGAAAACCCTCTCCAACAAAGCGACGGAAAAAACCACGGGCGCCAGACCACAAATCTTCACTATAACGGGGAGTGTTTACACAACGCCGGTGATTTTTACAGATGCAACTTATCCAGCCCTCCGCATCGGCCCAAGCCTCCGGCAACGGGACTCGCTCCGCTCCGTCAGAAGTTAGCCTCCTTAATAGAATTTGGATCATACTTCAACAACAAAAATATTTTAAGAAACTATATTGTATAAATGAAAAGATGTAATACACATAAAACGTGGACTTGCTATAGGTTTATGCAAGATTTAATTGGTCAAATAGTCGAGATGCTAAAGTTAATTAACATGAAATTGTTGTATATCTGTCAGATATGAATTAATGGTGTGGACAATTGGATGGAAAAAATAGGCGACCTACATAGCTTGCACATAAGATACAATTAATAATAAATGTTAGTGAGATGATATAGACATTTGATTATCTAGTGGAAGAGATGACGTGAATAGCTTGTATGTAGGGATAAACAAAGATTAATAATACTTACTGGGATTTTGCTTTATAAGTAGTATAGATAACATGAAACTGGAACAAAAATTTATCAATTCACTATCTATTTCCCAGATTCTTATGAACTAATCCCTTCGAAAATGATCTGCTGTAGTTTTTTTAGGGAAACAACATGAATCTGTTGCGAGCTTTATTAGTCACCCACCATCGTTTAGCAAATTGTTTAGAAGAAAACTAGGGACTCATCATCCCAATTACAGGATAAACCATTCAAAAAACACTCGATAGCTAAATCATGAGCCACTTTATTTGATTTCCTCGAACAATGATTAAAAGAGTCGCTACCAATCGACGAAATAAGATCCATGCACTCAACAAACACCGCTGATGCCTTGCTCCACCACTTGTCTTCCCTATTGCATGCATCAATAATTTCAGCTTGAACTGTAGAGAAACCAAGACTGTTTACCGGGTTTAGTCCTTCTCACATAGATATGGCTTCACCATCGGCGCAGAGGACACACATGCGGTATGAAGAGGCTTGATGCCACCACAAACCGTCCATGAAAATCTGGAAGAACCCCACCAGTAGAGCCTGCACAAACATCGCCATGGAATGATGCATCAACTTAAGTTTAATATGTCTTGGGATAGGTCTTGACCATCTTGCTGTCACGCACTTACGCTTGGTTTAGATGAACTCACTGAGTTGGTATTATTGAGAGGATGGATATCTTCCATTGGTAGAGCGGAAGCACTAACCCATTGTGTGTCCTTTGACATTTGATCCACCATAGGTACCAACGTTCGAGACAAATAGTTTCTTTTAGACCAATATTAGTAAAACCTGGAAGAGTATTGTCATGTCTCCAGAGAAGGGTTTCGAGAACAGTATAGCCTGATCGATCCACTAGTGCAGCTTTGGCTATGACATTCACAACCCCAAGACTATCCTAGCTAGATTTCCTCCGCTGCCTAGCGTTGGAATAACAAGTGCAAAATATCCTCTTGACCTTTTTTGGAAATAGGAAAGCCACCCAAATTTCCAATGTGTCAGACTGTAAAGAATTGTTTTAGAGGGACAATGCAATGGAGAGAACGCCATATGAAAATATCCACTTTACTTGGTATTTTCAAACTCCACAAAACTTTCCAAACCAGGTTTGTAGCAGCAGTACCTGGTAGAGCGAGTTGAACCGCCGATTGACCAAACTGGTGATGCCACTGGAGGTAATAGCCATCCGACATTATACTTTTCGTGATTCATCGCTCCGCAAGCATTAAAATCCTCAAACCCCTGACTATGAAGTGGAATCTGAAGGGTATGGAGCACATCAACTGATCCAAAAAGAATATCGAGGAGATCCTCATCCTATTGCCAGTATTTATGATCAATTAGATCACTAATGACCTTCTAATACATTGCACCTCTTCTTTGCGATATCACCTTCTTACTAGGACTACTAGGGATCCATCGATCACTCGAGATTTTCTCACCATTTCGAACTCTAACTTTCCATGGGAGGTATGGGTTTTAGAGATTTTAATTCTTTAATCTTGCAATTTTGGAAAGCAAGTTTGGAGACTTATCAATGCTCCAGATTCCTATGTGCATGAGTCTTACATGCTAAGTATTAACTTGTTGGTAATTTTTTTAAAGCTGGACCAAAGGTGAGTTCACCTTTCACTTGGCAAAAACCTGTTGTAGTATTATTAGCACCAGTTCCCTTTTGTGTTTGATTTCTTGCTTGGCCCATCAGTCGGTAAATAAATTCACTTCATCCCTCCTTCCACCCAAGTATCATACACGAGGATAATTACATACGAATAAAAAGAGGTAGAGTAATCAAATATCCCATGCCAAGCACATTTTTCCACACAACTTGTCGCCCACAGCCCAACACGGCCACCACACACAACCATATTTATTGCAAAATTTTCAAAGTGACTTTATAGGGTGAGATAGCTAGATACAAAGCTTACCCAACAAAAAATTCATGATGCACTTATACACTTATATGACAAAAACGTATTGCTATACCGCCATCCGTATTTGCTAAATTGAACCTGAGCTACCGTCTCCATATTCCACTGACTCTCACACCTCAACATGGTGGAGAAATATCCACCTTAGTAGCCTTTTGATAACCGCAAATTAAAAAAAACCTATTGTCTCACTAAAAACAAAATCATTATGAAAATTTCATAAAACCCAACGTAAAGCAGCGTACTCCTACGTAGACGTGAGCCTTAAGTTATGCACTAACTCCAGCCAATCATTTCCTGAAAGTATTTGCTATATTAGTCTGAGAGATAAATTATAATCCCCATGTTACTTGTAAGGTGTTGTACTAATCCCTTCTGCCTCATCCATTGATGGACAATGCTTTGTGAGAAGTTTCTTCTAAAGGTCATTTTTGGCCATGAATCATCCCAAGCCTGCCTAACAATTTTTCCTTTTTCATTGCACATGGTATGAATATAAAAATGTACAACTAAGTGGAAGTACCACCCGAGTGTCTTCCAAAATCTAACATCATCTTTTCTTCGTGTCTTTCAACCCACAGCCAACTTAACAATTTGTCTAACCCACATAGACCCTTTCCAAACTGGGAGGTTCCAACCGATCTCTGCAAATAATATTATGGTGTTTTTTTATTGTACTTGTGATCAATCATAGTTCCTAAAGCTTTCCATCATCTTTCACCCAATATCTAAGAAGGCACATATTTATCATGATTACTAAGCCCCATATTTTCCTTGCAAATAAGTTTCCACCTAGCTAAGTGAATGTTTCTATGTCCTCAAAAGTCACCCCGGAGACAATTTTACATTTGAGTATTTATAGGTATAGTGCCTATTTTGGTAATATAAAGCGATAAGGAGAGTAAGTATACTCGCATGCTAGCTAGATGTGCCTTGTTGAAAATAATCCTAGCAGCATATGTCAATAATTTTTCGCTACACCCAACTATGTTTTTCAATATTTTCTCAAATATGGATTGGGTATCCTCTCTTCTAAGTTTATCATAATTGATAGGGATTCCAAGTATTTGATTGGGAGTTAGCCCATTGTGAAAGTGAAAATATATGTAAATTTTCATCTTCTTGTATACCTTAAGGTATGGGCTTACTCTTTCCCTTATTGATCCTTAATTCCGGTAACTTTCTTAACGAAGCTGAGCACCCAATTAAACTTAATTTGTTGCTAGTTATGGGTTCTCATTAGAAAAGAGGATTGCACATGTTCAATAAGATAACACATTCAACACAAAACCCAGAGCATAGGCCTCTAATCAGGTTAGCCCCAACATCCTTAGCCAACATTTGGTCATGACATTTACAACTAGGTTAAACAAGAGAGGAGAAAATATGTCTCCCTTTCTCAGTCCTTTGCTAATTGGGAATAATTCCCAATGACATAATTTCACCCCTTTAAAGATATTATGGGAAAATGCTTTGAACCAACTCACCCATTTCTAGCTATATCATTTGTTCTTAACCAAATCTAAAAGGAAAATATAAGCTAAACTTGTGAAAACTGTCCATTGTCTAAGAAAAGAACCATGCCTTGACTTTTGTCCTGAAAATGGAGTATATGATCTAATGGGATGTGACCACACTCTCAAATAGAGGCGAGCTGATTTTTTGCATAATGATGCCCATAGTAGCAAAACTAGCCTTACTGGGAACTTTGGTAAACATTCTAAAAGAGTTTAGTACACTTATTGTCCTAAAGTTTTCTGTACTAGCTTCTAGGTTATAGCAAAATTTGGTCCAAATATATCTAATCTGCCATTGAAAAAAAACACTAAGCATTTCTTGTAGATCTTTTCTAACAACATCCTGGAAGTGTTGATATAAAATGAAAAGGTTAACCATCTGTTGTAGGGGCCTCATCGAGGAGTCAAAAATAGCATTTTTTTACTTCCTCCCTAGTTAAAAGATCCAATAAAGTGTTCTACTTAGAGGATGTTTTATCATGAGGAGAGAAAAATATTCACTGAGCAAGAAATCACATTTTTTCATTCATGCAGAGATCTTTATGATAATTGATTGCTACTTTTGAATTTCCTACATCATAGGTAACTTTTTTGTTAGGTCCTTCCATGGAGTCTACTAACATTATCTTTATCCTTTGATTTTCTACTATATGAAAGTAATTGTAATCATGTCTCCCTCTTTGATATCTCTATCTCTAGATCTTTGTTTAGCTTACATCTATTATTACATCAATAGATTATGCATTTCTATACAAATATGCTTTAGTCTGATCTGCTAGTATTATATAGTTTACAGTCTTACCATTAATGAATAAACTGTCATATTCCTCTATAAAATCCTTTAAACATTTCTAAGCCTAGATTCATTATTTTACTCCATCCTTTTATAAATGTTCAATTTCTTGATTTGATGCGGCCACACACCTACATAATCCTTTCCCTATAAGTGTTGGTTCCAAAAATAATTAAACCAAAGTCTTGAATTCAGCTCCCATGAGGCACCGTTTTTTGAGCCCGTAAATAACAGGCTTTGGTGGGATCTCAAACCCAGATTTCCACATAATAAGTGTGTGAGCACTATGTATCCTAGGTAAAGACCTAAGAGATTCCTCTAGGTCTGGACAAAGTGTGGCCTCTACCTCCAGCGTCGGCAGACTGTCACTGACATGCCGCACGTGGAAGTTGGTATCACACTTGGCCACTTCCGGGTGGTCACCCGTTGAGGAGCTCTTCGTTGGAGTCAACCCACGACTCTGGTGGCTTGGCCGGGAAGAAGAAGACCAGCCGGAGATTGTGTTCCATCTAGAACCACCTGGATCACTCCGACTAGTTAATGACATAGGCCAGGTCCGCGGAAAGGTCTGGCTGCGGGAGGGCTCGACGACATTGTATCTCCTCAATGTGCGTGGCTCCGATTTGGATGGCCAACACTGGAACCCTAGTAGGATAAAGTGTTATCCTCTAGGAGGCACACATCGTGATGTGTAGGTCGAGCGGTATTGCAACACGATATGGGCGGAAATGTTGATATTGTGGCGCTACTCCTCTATAATTGTCACAGTCGATGCAAGGACACGGAAGAAGCCAAGGTGGTGGGAGCCCACCTGATGGTTGTTCTTTTTGTGGCTCCATCTTCGGCATCACGGTCGTGTTGGGAAGAGGCAGTCCTAATCCACATCAGGTGCTAGGTCTCGCTGGCAGGGAGAGGGATGCGAGAAGGCAAGGTCCGATGTCGCGACATGGCAGTGGATAGGGTGTTGGGCTGGAAAGCGGGTGTGTTGCATTTGTAATAGGACTAGCGTGGTAGATGGGAGTATAACCGACATGTTAGTCAGCGGACAGGGGTGAATGTTCTATATTTTTAGCCAAAATTTGCAACAAAAATGCGGCCAAACTGACAAATAACAGTGCGCTTGTCCGTCGTTTGTGCTGCCACATTGGGCCTTGCATTCCGTACAAGAATTGACATAGGAGGACCCAATATGGGGCCGTGTTGGAATTTCCCCAATGAAAGCAATGAAAATGTGTTATTTAACTTTACATCGCGGAAGACCCTATAAATATTAGACATCATAAGATTTTCCTGATTATTTTCCAGAGTAAATTTCCTACCACACAACTTAATTTTTTAGATGAATCCAAACATCCCCTCCCTCTTTTTTTGGGGTACGCCTTCGGTTAATTTGTTAATAAAATTCAGTAATTATAGTTGTTGGTAAATGTGATATTGATACTTTAGTAAGTATGTATGAAACGATAATATGGTTTGGTTTCGGTAAACACCAAATAATATCTATAAAGGTAATGTAAATACCATACTAGACATAATTTTTTATGAAAATTCCACCTATGTATCAATAACTATCAACATCGGTACAAAGATCCCCAAAAGTAATAACAATATAGGTAGGTCACTCGACCACGTAACGACAACTTCATACGGTAGTGCAAGCTTAAGGCACGCCGCTATCCTCGTCCCTCCATCACCAAAGTCAAGGATCATTGTCGTAGTAGAGCTTGTTATAGTAGAGAAACGAGGAGTCGTCATGCTAAGATCCCAAAAGGCTAGTGCATTAGAGAAGCAACTATCACCATTGATGGCAACCATAGATCGAAAGAGACTGACCTGAAACCACATGAACAAACATAAAAACCGACTGGATCTTAGGAGATCTGTTGGACACATGACTCCACGCGTCCTTTCTGGATATACGTACCCATGACTAGTCTTTATACTCGAAGACTAGGGTGGTCCACCTGTGGTTAGAGCCTATGGCTCCATGGACAACCCAGCCAATGATATAGATGGAGGCCCATATGGCTACGAGAAGGCCCAGAAAAGTTACCGACTCGGGTATGAAGCCAGCAAACTTTGAGTACAAGATTTAGTAGTTACCGACTATGATGGAATCTATATCGTAGTCGGATAGGTTTGTCCCTGTAATCCCTAGGTCGGACGACTATATCAACCGGCCTATGTGCAGCCCTTAGGGAAAGACTTACAACGAGCAATCTCACAACTCGCACAGGCAAGCCTATCTTCAACCCTCTATAACCTACGACTTCACCGAATTTAGTGGATTGAAAGAAGAAGTAGGATCTAGCCAATGCAATCATATCTGAACTTAGATAAACTAGCGTGTTATCCGTTCCAAACATCCTTACGTCCCACACCCCTTCCTTTTCACGTCTCGAGGACCCCCTCGTGGCATTGATGGGTTCGTAGCATGGAAAACAAAAAATTTCTACTGCAAGAACGAACAAAACCCATATCTAATCTAGATAAAAGCCAAGATCTAATCTATTAGACATGTGCAACGAGATAGATTTGTACTAACCCTTGTAGATCCGAAAGCGTTACGAGATTGGATCTCGTGGTTGATGTAGTCGATCACTTGCCGATCTCAAGATCGAGTGGACGATCCTTCCGGCGCCGCGTTCCGGCAGCGCTTCCGCAATCGGTCACACGTACGGAGTCGAAGCAGACCTTCCTCTCCTCGTTCCAGCGAGCAGCGGAGGTAGTAGATCTTCTCCACGGAATCCCAGCAGCACGACGGCGTGGTGGTGGTGGTGGAGCAGAGAATTCTGCAGGGCTTCGCCTAAGCCTGAGCAGAAGAAAAGAGGAGGAGAGAGGCGGCTAGGATTGGAGTAGTGGAGGAGAGAGGCGGCTAGGATTGGAGTAGTGGAGGAGGGCCAGGGGGTGGCGCCCCCACCCCTCTATTTAAAGGGGGAGGCGCCATCAGGAGGTGGAGTCCTTGTAGGACTCCCCTCTCCCTTGGCCAGCGGATTGGGAGGGGGGAGGAGTCCTCCTCCCCCACGACTCCTTGTCTTGCCCCACAAGGACTCCTTGATCCTTTCTTGGTTTTCAAGCAAACTCCAAGAAATCTTCCAGAACCTTTCGGAACATTCCGAAACCTTCTAGAATCCTCATACAAATACCCCGGAACATTTCCTAACTCAGAAAATGATCCCCAATATATGAATCTTATTCTCCGGACAATTTCGGATCTCCCCGTGATGTCCCGGATCCAATCCGAGACTCCGAACAACATTCAGTCTCCAACGCACATTCCATATCTACTTAAAACAACTTCGAACCTTAAGTGTGTCACCCTACGGTTCGTGAATATGTAGACATGACAGAGACACATCTCCTATCAATAACCATCAGCGGGACCTGGAGATCCATAATGGCTCCCACATACTCAACGATGACTTCGTGATCGATAGAACCATTTACATACGAAACCAATTCCCTTTGTCACGCGATACTATACTTATCTGAGGTTTGATCGTCGGTATCTCCATACCTAGTTCTACCTCGTTACTGACAAGTACTCTTTACTCGTTCCATGATATGTCATCCCTTGTGACCCAGTCACATGCTTGCAAGCTAACTAGATGACATTCCACCGAGAGGGCCCAGAGCATATCTATCCGTCATATGGATGGACAAATCCCAATCTTGGTCCATGCGCTTCAACACATACTTTCAGAATACCCAGTGACACCTTTATGACCACCCAGTTACGAAGCGGTGTTTGATGTCATCAAAGTACCCATCCGGTGATGGTGATTAACATAACCTCGTGGTCGAAGGATTAGGTTACTATGTATTTTAAAGCTTATAGCAAACGAACTTAATGACTTGATCTTATGCTATGCTTACTACGGGTGTGTGTCCATCACATCATTCTCCTAATGATATGATCTTGTTATTAACGACATCCAATGTACATGATCAAGAAACCATGATCATCCATTAATCAACAAGCTAGTTTAACAAGAGGCTTACTAGGGACTCTTTTATGTTTACAAAACACACAAGTATTAATGTTTCCGGTTAATACAATTATAGCATGGGATGTAAACATTTATCATAAACATAAAGATATAATAATAACCACTTTATTATTGCCTCTTGGGTATATCTCCAACAGCCCACTTGCACTAGAGTCAATAATCTAGTTAAAAAACGTGTGCATTCAACACCTATGGCTTTCTGGTGTTGTATAGACACTATTGCTAGTGGTAAACATAATCTTCGGATCTGACACTTCCAGGTCCGTGTGTATTTGCATGTCCTTGCGTCTCTACGCATTACTCATTCTCCAATGAGATGGCATTGTATAAATTTGGTCCTTTGGTGAGACCTTTAGTTCCTTGGGATTAAATCATGTTGATACAATTCTTGTACAATGTATCTTCATAGTATTATCCTGCTATGAACCACGCCTAGTTTGATAACAACCTACTTAACACAAATGCCCTCCTTTGCTGCTACTATAGCAGTTATATACTTAGCCTTTTGTTGTAGTATCCGTCACAATATCTCAACTTTGGAACTCATCCAAATCCATCATGGAACATCCTTTCCATTATATTGTGCCACCCATAGTCTAAATTGAGATAAATTTAATTTGTATCTTGTGACAAAACTAGTATCAATGTAACACTTTACAACGAACTACCTTTAACTATTTGTCACTTATACATGATATATTCTTAATTCTTCCAAAGATCATAAGAATATCTTTACTATTGTCCAATGATCATCTTATGAATCATTCTAGTATATGCTCATAACATTTAGAGCATAGGACATATCTGGATGTGTACATCTCAAAGAATGATTGATCAAAATATTCTTGTGATTTCACCAAGTGTCAAAACACTTGAATCTCGTGTCAACACACTTGAATCTTGATTTAGTCCTTTCCGTGCGTCAAGAACCTTTCTTGTTGTTTCCATATTGAACTCATTCAACATCTCATCTATGTACATTTGGCAAAACCATATTAGCGCATCAATCTATTCATATAGACATTGATGCCTAATTCTTGGGTTATGCCTAAGTCTTTCATCGAAATGAAATTCTTAACCTGTGTCAATAAAAGATACATCATTTCTAATCAACAATATGTCTTTCACATAATGTATTAGAAATATGTCTTAGCGCTCCCACTTAATTTCTTGCAAAATGCAAACATCTTCATCATCTCTGATGAAATTAAACCTTTTAACGGTTTCATCACGGTGAAGATTCCAACTCCTCGATGCTCACTTCAACCATTGAAGTTTTGCATACTCTTTTAGCATCCTTTTAATTTAACAAAACCCTTTGGATCGTGTCATGTACACGTCCTAGGTAACCATTCTATTAGAAGAACTTGTTTTGTTTGTTCAACTACCATATACCAAAATATATGTAGTGGTTGCTACATTAATCCGTCCAGACTAAATATCGCTATGAAAGATCAAATCTTATCATAGTCAATTCCTTGAACATTGTCGTAAACTCTTTCCGACATGTCGACTAGTTCATAGATTTGAAACATCCATGTCTATTTCTTTATAGATCCAAACACGACCGATAGGCTTCACGCCTTTCCGGAGGGTCTTCTAAGTTCCGAAACTTGATTTCTCGTGTATGGATACTATCACGGATTCCATGACTTCTAGTAATTTTATGGAGTCAGGGCCCATCATCGCTTCTTTGCATGTAGTCGGTTCATCATTGTCAAAACAGTAACGACTTGCTTATCAAATCTTACTATTTGATTCTTACCGACCCACACGGTTCTATAGGAACTCTAATCTCCGAGATCACACCTTTTGTAATCACGAGAGCCATGAGCATTGTGGCCGCCACCGGGACACTTTCCGGCGCTGCGCTACTTAGCACTTATAGCTAAGGTTCAACAACCTTATCAAAGTTCTATTGTCCTCCCACTTAACTTTTCACGAAAAATTCCTTCTCAAGAAACTTGACGTTCCAAGCGACAAACTCTTTTGTCCTCGGCGTTATGGAGAAATTCCCAACAAATTCTTTGGAATAACCTACAAAGACGTGCTTATCCGACTTTGGTTGTAAATATTTTACTTATGCATAGCATACCAAAATTTAAGAAAAGACAATTCGGGTTTTATCCCAAACCATAACTCATATGGTGTCATTTCAACAGATCACGATGGAGCTCTTTTCAGTGTAAAAGCGGTAGTCACTAAAGTTTTAATCTTTAAAATATAATGGCAGTTTTATAAATGACACCTTTGATCTTACCATGTAAAATAAGGTTTCATTACATATCTCGAACACTTCATACTCCTATGGTGTTTTGAGAAATGCAAATCCATGGAACGATTCCTTAAACCTTAGGTGTTTTGCTAAACTTGTAACTCAAACATCTTTCTTTATGATCCAATCATAAACTCTTTTATTTTCTTGATACAATGATTTTCCACTTCATCTTGAAAGTCTTTGAACATTTTTCAAATGTTTCATACTTCTTCCTTATTGAGTAAGTATATACATATACTCACGCAAATCTTCGGAGAAAGCATATGAAGTTGAAATCCATCGCCCACGACTACACATAATGGACTATATACATCAATATATACAAATTCCAATCAGTTAGTCGTTCGTTCCTCTTTTGACCTACGAACGGAGTTTTAATTATCTCCAGGAAAGTATCACAAGCGTCATTTGATCCAAATCAAAGACTCCAAAAATCCATCAACATGGAGTTTCTTCATATATCCTTTCAATATAATTTAAATAGCGATGTCACTTCGTAAGTGATCTTTCAATCATTTGTCTTGCGACATTTTAGCATTAGTTTTATGGTCGTTATTTCTCCAACCAGACTTGTATATCATCCATCTATTATGGAATACGGTAATTATTTGAACAACCTTTTGTCGTCATAATACCTGATCAAAATAACAATTATTGAAACAAATGTTGAAGGCAAGCTTTGATGTTAACGAGCAACACAACAACCCTTTATTTGTTTTCGATGAACATCATCACATATTCTCTTGCTAGTTACTTAGGTCATTGCAGCTCATGAATTGTGTTGTCCTGTATGACACTTCATACCAACCAATTCGGTATCCAATACCAGAGAACCACATTGTTTAACAAGCAAGGAATACAACCATAACATGTATATTTTCTATATGCCTAAGTTGGACATCTCCAACCTTTTATTTTCTGCCAAATATTTTATAGATTCTCTTTCAGCAATTCCTTTTCTTTTAAAAGAATTTATCAACATCAATAGTGATGTCATTCACATGACACATAGTACAAAGTGTGTATAGTCAAATACCAATACCTTTGGACTTGCACTTTGAAGTGGATCACCTTCATCAAATGTTTGGCATTCTTTCAAAATTCCATTCTTTAGTAATCTTTTAGTGTAGTAAACATTTTACTTACATCTTCTATTCATCCTTATCATGACAACTTTCATGATCAAGCTGCTATAGCTTATAAAGGTGAATTGCGAGTATAATATTTCTTTTTCAAAACCTTTTGGAGGATTAGGACGACTAGCGTCTCAAACCTTCACAAATTCTCATCAAATATGAGGACGTATACTCTATCATGTTGTAACCAACACATTGTTTTAGATATTGCAATACCTTTCAGATATGATGGTTTCTGAAACATTGCTTTCAGCTCTTAGATAAACTTGATATTAAAAACAATCTTTTAAGTATCAAGAATCATGGAGGCAAACATGATACTTTAGATATTAACATTGGAATTCTTACTCTTGATTTAATACTACTTATTAAACTTCATGGAGTAAATAGAGTTTGCTGAAAGTTTGCAATAGAACTTATAAACTTTAAATTGACATTCAAAACAATACGATACCAGTTCGTAAAGTAAATATCCAGAATCTCTATAGTCCCACTATCTCAACTATAACTAAGCGTAAGGTGGTGAACGGATGCCAATGACTACAACAAACTATGCAAAGTCACTTTGATTGTGTTTATGATAAATTGAGTTCGACTAATCCAAATTACAAATGAACTCCCACTCAAAACAACATCCCTCGAGTTGTTTTAGTGATTACACGAACCAAATCCACTACACCAAGTCCGATCATCACGTGAGATGATGTAGCTTTAAAGGCGAACAATCAACATGTTCATCATATCATCCATATGACTCATGCTTTACCTTTCGGTATTCCGTGTTTCGAAACCATGTCTATACATGCTAGGCTTGTCAAGGTTAACCTTAGTTTCCGCATGTGCAAATCTGGTTTGCACCCGTTGTATGCACACGTAGAGTCTATCACACCCGATCATCACGAGATGCTTCGAAACGACGAGTCTTAGCAACGGTGCCAACTAAGGGTGAACACTTTATTACTTGATATTTAGTGAGAGGGATCATCTTATAATGCTACCGTCGCGATCTAAGCAATACAAGATGCATAAAGGATTAACATCACAGGCAATTCATAATTAGTGTGATATGATATGGCCCTTTCTTCTTGCGCCTTTGATCTCCATCTCCAAAGCACGAACATGATCTCCATCATCACCAGCATTGCGTCAAGGTCAGTGGCGCCGCTTCATGGTTGTCCATCATCACTAGCAACTATCACAACTACTTGGAATAAAGCTATTACAAGATGAATAGACACGCATGTCTTAACAGAATTAAAGACAACCATTAGGCTCCTGCCAGTTGCCATATTACAACAAGGATCATTGCATACATCAAATATAATCACAATCACATGATGGCCATATTACATCACAAAACTCCTGCAAAAACAAGTTAGACGCCTCTAATTTTCTTTGCATGTTTTACGTGGTTTGGGGCTTTCGAACAATAACGGATCTTACCTACGAAACTGAACCACAACGTTGATACAAGTGCTATCAAGTGCAAAGTGTAAATTGGATCTATACTATGGTGGGAGAGACAGACACCCGCAAAGCCACTTGTGCAAAGCAAGTTACACGTCAAGCGTGGAGCAAGTCTCATGTGCGATGACATGTAAGGTTAGCCCGAGCCGCTTCATCCCACCATGCCGCAAGATGCAAAATACACAAAGCAAAAGACGGCACGAGCACCAACGCCCACAAAACCATTGTGTTCTACTCGTGCAATAGATCTACGCATAGATACGGCTCTGATACCACTGATGGGTTCGTAGCATGGAAAACAAAAAAATTCTACTACAAGAACGAACAAAAACCAGATCTAATCTATTAGACATGTGCAACGAGATAGATCTGTACTAACCCTTGTAGATCCGAAAGCGTTACGAGATTGGATCTCGTGGTTGATGTAGTCGATCACTTGCCGATCTCAAGATCGAGTGGACGATCCTTCCGGCGCCGCGTTCCGGCAGCGCTTCCGCAGTCGGTCACACGTACGGAGTCGAAGCAGACCTTCCTCTCCTCGTTCTAGCGAGCAGCGGAGGTAGTAGATCTTCTCCACGGAATCCCAGCAGCACGACGGCGTGATGGTGGTGGAGTAGAGAATTCTGCAGGGCTTCGCCTAAGCCTGAGCAGAAGAAAAAGAGGAGGAGAGAGGCCGCTAGGATTGGAGTAGTGGAGGAGAGAGGCGGCTAGGATTGGAGTAGTGGAGGAGGGCCAGGGGGTGGCGCCCCCACCCCTCTATTTAAAGGGGGAGGCGCCATCAGGAGGTGGAGTCCTTGTAGGACTCCCCTCTCCCTTGGCCAGCGGATTGGGAGGGGGGAGGAGTCCTCCTCCCCCACGACTCCTTGTCTTGCCCCACAAGGACTCCTTGATCCTTTCTTGGTTTTCAAGCAAACTCCAAGAAATCTTCCAGAACCTTCCGGAACATTCCGAAACCTTCTAGAATCCTCATACAAATACCCCGGAACATTTCCTAACTCAGAAAATGATCCCCAATATATGAATCTTATTCTCCGGACAATTTCGGATCTCCCCGTGATGTCCCGGATCCAATCCGAGACTCCGAACAACATTCAGTCTCCAACGCACATTCCATATCTACTTAAAACAACTTCGAACCTTAAGTGTGTCACCCTACGGTTCGTGAATATGTAGACATGACAGAGACACATCTCCTATCAATAACCATCAGCGGGACCTGGAGATCCATAATGGCTCCCACATACTCAACGATGACTTCGTGATCGATAGAACCATTTACATACGAAACCAATTCCCTTTGTCACGCGATACTATACTTATCCGAGGTTTGATCGTCGGTATCTCCATACCTAGTTCTACCTCGTTACTGACAAGTACTCTTTACTCGTTCCGTGATATGTCATCCCTTGTGACCCAGTCACATGCTTGCAAGCTAACTAGATGACATTCCACTGAGAGGGCCCAGAGCATATCTATCCGTCATATGATGGACAAATCCCAATCTTGGTCCATGCGCTTCAACACATACTTTCAGAATACCCAGTGACACCTTTATGACCACCCAGTTACGAAGCGGTGTTTGATGTCATCAAAGTACCCATCCGGTGATGGTGATTAACATAACCGCATGGTCGAAGGATTAGGTTACTATGTATTTTAAAGCTTATAGCAAACGAACTTAATGACTTGATCTTATGCTATGCTTACCACGGGTGTGTGTCCATCACATCATTCTCCTAATGATATGATCTTGTTATTAACGACATCCAATGTCCATGATCAGCAAATCATGATCATCCATTAATCAACAAGCTAGTTTAACAAGAGGCTTACTAGGGACTCTTTTATGTTTACAAAACACACAAGTATTAATGTTTCCGGTTAATACAATTATATCATGGGATGTAAACATTTATCATAAACATAAAGATATAATAATAACCACTTTATTATTGCCTCTTGGGCATATCTCCAACATGCATACTTGTCATCAATATGATGACACCATCGGAGCAAAGGTAGGACGGGAAGGACATTATTTTGACTTCAAGATGTAGCTGCAACCTCACTATTCTGAAGAAGGCAATAAAAATATAGGCTGAATAAAGTTCCGGCGTTGAGGGGTCGTGGTCCACCTCGCATCAAATGCCCTAAGACCACGGACAAGAGGGGCAGAACCCTAGATGGGTTTTGCCATGGTCTCCTGACCTCTCTTTCTTGGGCTTCACATAATGTATATTAGCCAAAGTTGATGAAAATTTAATACGATGGACCATGACATAGTGCATCTCAACAGGTCATGCCGGTCACAGGCTGGCTCGAAGCATGCATTCTTGCCCCGTCATGGGCATGGCGCGACATGTGTCTTAATAGGCCGAACACTGCCCGTGGCCTGGTTGTGCGATGCCTGGGCCTCTACCTCAAGCCCGCGTGCCGGTACAACATGACCTGTTAAGAATTTTTATGTTTTCTCCTGATTTTATTCGATTATTTCTGTATTTTCCTTAAAAACAATCCAAAAGGCCTTAATGGGAGGACACAATTAGGCCTTAAGTAATGTGTCATGACTGGGCCTCAAGTCGAAATCCCCTAGTCGGTACGACATGGCCCGTTTATTAATGTGCCTTGACGGTGCCATGTCAGGCACGATAAGCCCTTAGCGGACTGTGCCGGGCCGTGGGCCAGCCTGTTGGACAAGTTTGCTTGGGAGTGAGGGAATACAGTTGAGCCTGATTTAGGTGGAGCTCACCATTTATATAGGTATGTATGACAATAATAGAAGTGTATGTTAGTCCCTTTATGTAGTGTACATAATGGCTTCTATCGAATTGATAGCGAATTGCAATGATGTTTTCGGAAGTTCAAAGTTGTAGTGGTATTTCTCAAATAGCCTCAAATTGTAGTGTCCTTGTTCACACAAAAGTATTCAAACTACTTTCATTATAATAACTAACTGTTAATCAATCAAGCATTAGGATCTCTAGAAAAAGCCCGACCTTCTCAAAGGCTTGTCACCTGGTGCCGTGGCGCAAAGTGTCATCTTGTCCTTATAGGAGATTGTCTGTACTACCTACATGTATGACAGGTGTCAACAAGAGTTTTGGTGAGATTTCACTTTTCGAAGCAGGATGCTATAGGTTGGATGGGCATTTATTTTCGAGATTCGCATTTTTAAAATTAAATATCGTGAGAACCGTTGGTTGAACCTAGGAACCGTTTTCACTTTTGAGTTTCTCACATCGAGATATTGAGAACTAGATCTCATGTTTATATATTTCGATTTCTTTTATAATTATGAAACGACTACGGTTGTAATTCACTTTTAGTATATTTGTATTTCAGGTCCTTAGTATACATCGTACCTAGGTTTACACTTGTACTTCGTGTACATCGGTTATCGGTATACTTATATTTCGGTGTACTTTGGGTTTTAGTATATATACTCGTATTTCGTTGTACTTCGATTATCAGTACTCTTGTATTCTGGTGTACTTAGGTTTTCTCTACACTTGTACTTCAGTGCATTTAGTATTTCGACCTCAGTGTCAGTACTCTTGTATTCTGGTGTACTTAGGTTTTCTCTACACTTGTACTTCAGTGCATTTAGTATTTCGACCTCAGTGTACTTAGTACTCCATTTTGAGTGTACTTGTACTTATTCATCGGTGTACTTTGTTAGTGTACTTTTGCACTTTGGTTCATTAACGTACTTTGGTATTTTGGTTTGTTTTATACGTTCAAAATGTACTTTTGTACTACTTTGTTCACCATGTTAATTAACCGGATAGACTTGAAATGCGAAAATCCTGTGCACATATTGGTCCGTCGCTGGGTCAGCGCCATGCATGCATGTACGGAATCTTTCAATAATTCGGAGAGTCAAATAAATTATATTTAAACCGTTTTCACATTTGGGTTCATCCCGACAAGTACCTTGAAATAAGATCTTATTTTAATATGTTTTGAATGTTTTTCCATCGCCCGGTTGCGAGGTTGTAGTACTGTACCTACCATTATTACTTGTTAACATCTATCATTCAAATAATACATAGTTATCAGATAATATATTTTTTACCATAGCAATTATCTACTATTCGATCCACTCTAAACACGTCAAGGATGACATTACCGTCATGCGCGAGGCTTACATTCGTGAGTAGCAAAGTTTTAAAAACCTGATAACAATTTCATTTTAACCTGACTATATGTAGTAACCAAGTGACTATAATCTAACAATTAGCTTCAAAAAAAGAAGTCAGAACATATTCTAGTTTCGAAGATCTCGTCATGACAAAGTCAAGCATGGAATCATATCTGAATTTTGACCTATGGATTTGAGTATTCATGGCTTAGTTACCACATTTTAATCTTGCTGAGATGCATCTTATTTGTAAAGTCCAATGATTACAGCTATCGCATTTGTTTTCAATGTACTTGTGCAGCGTGCAATACTCGTTTCGGAAGGCCGACGTCATCGATCAGATCCTGCAGGCTGTGGATGACATCGACGTTGAGGACCCTGACATTGCCCGGATCCGTACGCTCTCCGACCTATCGGTGTTTTTACAGCTCTAAATTAGTTAGAGGATAATGTTCAACTCTTTTCTGAGTTCTGGGTGGATGGGAGTTGACTGCCGTTATGGCGAATGGAACGGCAGTCAGCTCCCATCCACCCATTCGCCACAGTTTGTGACCATAAAATTACTGTAACTTCTTCCACATGATATCCCTAAAAGTCATGTTCTTCCCACAGTGTGTGAACAAGCATTTTCTATAGCTGTAAATCTGGATTCGAGCTGTAGTGACGGGCGGGGTGCTTTAAAGTTAAGGACAGGCGTGGCGTGCATGCTGGCGGTACGTTTTTTGTTCACTGTACTTCTTATCTCATTTGATGAAGCCGATGGTTTCACTTCCATATCACCGTATAGTTTCCTGCGCCTTACCATGGTATCTGCAGAAAAATCGTGCTAAAAGGGACGAGGCTAAAAGGTACGTACCTAAAATTGACCGAAAAAATGACACTCAGTTACTGTGGAACTTCTATATGGGGTACATGAATAAGCTTCGGGCTGATGGCATGCACGTAGAAGCGGGGAGACTTAAGAAATCAGCAGCTGTTAGTACAGAGTATGTCTTCTCTAAGTTCTCTTACACTGTGGTCTTTCTTCTTTCACATAGGTGAATACTACTAGTACTCTACATACAGTGATTTTTCTATTAAGACCAAATAGTAAACCCGGCCAAGTTATTTATTTACTAATGTTAACGTTTGAATAAAGTTGGCCCATTGATCGGTAGATATTAAAGAGTTCAATCACCACAAGCCTCCGTTATGTCCGGAACCGGCCGGTTTATCCTGGCAATCCCATGGCTAAAAATACCAAAGAAGTAGGTCTCAACCAACTGCCATAGGAGAGTGTTGCGAACCAAATACTCACTCGGTTCACTAATGTAACACCTTCTACATATTCTAAATTAGAATAGATTCGGACTAAAATAAATGATGGATGGACTTAAACAATAAAACATATCCAAATACAGGCATTTTCAAAATAAGCTAGAAGGTCTTACATTAGTGAATGGAGGGAGTACTTTTGTTAACTTGCCATGCTTGTGAGGTGTTGTGGCTGCCATTGTTCCATCTATTATCGGTATTTTTACATTGGTGTATCCGGATGGGGTAGGTCGGTTCATGTAATCTCTTCTATGTTTGAAGTTTGAATCAGTTATAAAATACTAGTACCGTGCATAATTAGATCCTATCGGTACGCTGAGCTAAGTTTGTCTTCTTTCTTAAGGTTTTCATGAGAGCTCATTATCGTAATCAAAAAAATATGTGTACTATATCATAGGTGCGGCTCAGTTTTCTGTGCTATGAGAAGGATTGGAGACAGTGACAGAAAAATGAAAAAAGCCCATGCCACTTTGAGGGCATTGCTAGACGCTTTGAAAATTATTGTTGAAATTTCACCGTCGGATACGCTTGGTAAACAAATTCTACACGAGGTAATTCATTGATCATGATCCTGTATTACCTCTTTTTTTCCTACCAGTGCCCCATGCGAGGGTCTGCATCCTAAATATAAAATCAATCTTTTGAAAGGCCAAGAATCGCTTGACATTTATGCATGTTAAATTGGCCCTTTTTCAGATAAGGAGAATAAAAGAGTCACATGAAAGCTCCACTGCAACCTAGATACCGACAACTTTCGATGAGAGATGTTCTATGCTGAAGCTATGTGACTGTTCGATGCAAATGTACAAAATGCCCGGGTGAATGTATATAAGTGAGCTCATTTTTTATTCATATAGTTAAATGACAGCACAAGTGCTTTTCTGACTTTACATAGTGATCATGTGTCTTATGATACAGCTGATTTCTCTTTATTCTTTAAAGAAAATCAGAAGTTGCAGCATTGTAACTTTTATGTTCTTACTCAAGAAAATTTAAATTATTAATTTCATAAGTATAAAATACGAGAAGCACCCACCCACATATCATTCACTTTCCACTATCCTCTTCCCCTCAACTTATGAAACTTCCTGCCTTGCATTCCAAAAGTTTCACGATTTTAGAATGTTAAATTAATTAAAAAAGATTATTGATTTGCTTGTCTTTCCTGAAAGTTTTGAAGTTATTAAAACGTTTTGACAACTTATTTTACATTTCCCCAACCTTGGTAAAAAACAGTATATGACAGTAGATTCTTATTTCTCAAATTATAAATCTTGGTTTGGAAAAAATACAAATCTGATTTTTTTGTAGTTGATTTGATTTCAACCATTTTGATTTGAGTGATATTTGATATATTTTGTCCAACCATGTTTTAACTAGTTGAGAGGGGGAATTATATGAACTTCCCAGATATGGAGGATTGACGTTCTATTTTGTCTCATTTGACTCTTTTTCAATTTGTGTAACCATTTTAAATATTCTCCAACACTTGTTCTTATTTACAAAAGAGAGAAATGCAATGACAGTTGAAAATATAAGAAACATATGTGTGAAGTATTATAGTTGGTACTTTTGAGTATTAATTGCATATTTCAATCTTGTGAAATAAGATATGATTTGATAAACCATAGAACATACTTTTGGGGATTATTAAAGGCCTTAAAACCTTTTTATGAATAATATTATTTTCACAAACTTATATTTTGGTGGAAACTACTTTACTAAGCCCAATTTAACTATTTAGGGTTATTGGCATTTTCTATAATTTTAGAAATAGTTTGGCAATTATTGAAGCCAAAACTATTGTTCTAGTATTATTCCTGTTTCGTCTAAATCTTGGCTGAACGGTTATCCGCTCTTCTCGGCAAGTCGATCAGAATCCAACACACCAAATTTGACCCTTGTCGTCCTCTCTTTGTTTTCTCTTGCCGTCGAGCCCAACATGCTAGTTCTTCTTCTTCCTCTAACCCGACTGCCATCAATGGTATGATTGCCTCACACCTGATAGCGTCGTGATTATGGCGCTTCTCCCTAGCGAATGTCAAGTCCAAGCATATGAGGGGCAATCTTGATTGTTAACGCCGATTAACCTCCTGGTGCATCTCGAACGAGTTACCATTTTCGGTGAGCTCAGGCCTGAGATCCCTTGCATATATAAATCCACTGGTTCTCCCTTTACTTGTGACTCTCCTCTCCCCAAGTCCTCGCGCACTCGCATTTCCTCTAGTGCTCGTATTCATCCTCGCGAGGGCAGCCCTTGCTAGAGCTCTAGCGAAGCCATGCTGATTGATGTCGTCTAGTGGTGGAGCACTACCGATCAACCTGGTTTCTGGCCTTTAGACCCAGGGGCGGATCCATAATTTGACCATGGGGGCCAAGAAGGAAAAGCCCGTGTGAACGATATACCACAAAACTATATCAATTCACAAAAATAGTATGGGCATGAAAGTGTAACAATGCATATTTTGCAACTTAAGAAAATAGGCATTTCTCTACAAGTTTGTTTATACTTCTAGGCCTGCAGTACAATCGAACAAGTTACTAATATGGTCAAATTAAGTTTTGCGGCTATTATTTCCCTAATATAACAAAACCTTAAAATAATTAAATTACATTTTTTGGTAATACGTCGCCTTGTGCAATCCTATTTTAGTAAGAAATAAGATATAATCAGCAATCCTATCCTAACCAGTTGATGTTTTTTGGAGTAGTAATATTATCACAACTATGACATTCCTCATGGGCTCATTGTTTAGTCGCCTTCGTTACGCGGGATCGACACCATGTAATTTGAAACAGACCTGGTTTGAGACGTTTGGCAGATCGGCCGACGTTGTTGGCGGGCGCGCGTCAACTGTCGCCGGTAACTGACACGGACACTCTAAGGTTCCGAGTGGGCTGACTATGCCCTAGCGGGGCGGCTCGAGGGAGTAGATCCCTATAAAGTTGTACGTTTTTCTAAGGGTAGTTAAAGCGTTACTAGGTGGATGTGTGCGCTTCGTCGCGCCGTCTACAGTAACATTTTTTGTTTTGTTTGTGTTATCATAAATTAAATATATCAACATGTACAGGGTTGAGTGTTTTAATCGGTAGACAAATGTGTCAGAGCGGATTTGAAGTTTTTGATGAATTTTTCCTCCAGATCGCGCCAACTGTTGATTGATTCTTCGGGTAGCTGCCGGAGCCAGGACCGTGCGGCTCCGGTTAAGTGCAACTATAGGCTTTGCATGACGGTTGCTTTTGATCCACCTAGGAGTTTCATGGTTTGTAAATAATCGGCCAGCCACACTTCTGGCTCTTGGATGCCATCGTACTTTTGACGATCGTGAGGGAGCTTGAAGTCCTTGGGTACATGAGTCTTGCGAAACCGATGGGTAAAGCAACTTGCAACACATGGCTTGAGGTCATCCTCGCTTTCGTCGTCTTAGTACCTTCTACGCCTCTCCTGGGATTTGTCAATTTTGCTTTGCGTGATGTCGTCCCTGGCTTCATGACTATGCGAGGAATGCACGAAGCGCGTGTGGTGTGGCGATCTGGATCTTGAGGTTCCTGTCACCTGCCGAGGGCTACTGCGACGGTGCGGTGATCTGTTGGATTGCGGAGCGATCTCCTGGTCCCCTTTTGCGAGTGTTGCTCCAACCATGCCGAGACCCATGAGGGCGGAGAGATGGATGGCTTCCTGCGGATCGTCGTCTGCCGATTGAGTTGTGAGTAGGTAGGTCTGACCCCCGACGGGGGCGGCTTGTGCCGTTTTATCCTTGATGTGGCTCTAGACATTGCTTTTCATAGTGACTCATCGTATTACAGTTGTAGCACTTGACTTCGGATATATCCAAGTATCTTGGCTTCCGATCGTCAGATCGATCACCTTTGCCATGCCCTTGTGGCTTGTATTTTCCTCTACGCTTGTCATTGTTTTCGCCGTGCTTCGAGTTGCTTGATCCTTCACCGTCACACCTTCCTTTGCTATTTGGGGCTTCCGAGAAGGCGCATGAGTAGAGCAATTGATCGCTGCCACCTACTTTCCCTTTCCGATAACTATGAGAATTTTCTTCCCACGTCCGCAAGCGTCCGACCGCCTTCGGTATGGTCATGCTCTCTGCTCAAGCGTACTGACGATGTACGTGAAATTATTAGTCACCAAGCTGAAAAACATCTCCACAATCTCGTGATGATACCGATAACATATGGGCCTCTGCAACAACAAAATGTTCGAAATACATTATGAATGCACACAACCCTATTACAAAAACAAGAAGAAAAGGAAAAAAAATAAAAGATCCTGCTACAGTGACCAAAACCGTGTAGCTGAAACAGAAACCACAGCCAAGACAACACCTGGAGTTCGCGCTCACAAAACAGTTCCTTCAATAAGGACATTGCCGGATACAAGCAATTAAGACTTTGAATTTTCACCATGCAGCAAGTTCGTCCTCTCAAAACAATGACTTTAACATGGTCATTATCAGACATAACCAATTAAGGCTAGACATTGGATTTTCAACCTAAAAGATAAAACAATGTACCCCTCATGTGTTGCTGCCCCCGCTTGCTGATGTCGCTGCTGCAAGTCAAGATCAACCAAGCAAGGTTCTCATCGCCACAAGGACACTTTTCGCCCTTATTAGCCTCAGTTCCTTAATATAATACTCCACATTTTGACAGTTCAAATCGAAAGGTGGCGACTCTTCAAGTTTTTTTTGGTTAGTTTTTGTTTTTTGTTTCTAATAGTCGCTTCGGACTCACCAACTATATCCTCTAAATATCAATCTGAACCTGTCTTTTAGCAGTAGGAAGCACATGTTGAAGCTCGGGGCAACTTTTGTGTTTCACTGCTTTGACGTTTCATGGTGAGAGCAGTGCAGGTTACCGGTGTTCACATCGGCCGATTAGTCCAGCCAGATGCGATCCCAACAATCAATCTTGTGTATTTATTTCTTCTTGTTTGATTCAAGTATCTGATAAATTGGTGATTGTTCTTGGCTCTTTTGTTTTTGGCTGTTCAGGCTTTGTTGATAAATTCGGATTCGGGCTTTGCCAAGGAAGTTTGGTTCCCAAGACTGAAAGAATAAAAATATATATAAAGCCATGGCGGATCTCACATCTGGGAACGAGAACTACGGCTGGAGGAAGAAGATTAGAAGCATTTTAAGTATAATTCGTCAAATTTAGTCCTGGAGTATCTAAACGAAAAGAACCATAACTCATTGTCCCGGACAACGACATTTCCATCTCAAAACCTGAACGGACGGTGGATTTCCGCTCCGCTACAAATCGTGCCCGCTAGAGAAGTCGTATTCTTATCCTCAGCCCACGCCCAGTCCAATAGACAAAACAACGACGGCGACGACGCAACGACCGGCCCTAAACGATCAACGGCAGCTGGAACTGGTCGCCGGCGGCGACATACTGTTTCCTTTGTATTCTATCGAGAGACGCAGCAGCAGTTCAGTTCAGTACTCTACCAAACACATCTCCTTTCTGGACCCTCCGCTCAGTCTTCCTCAAAAAAGTTCACTGCGGCCTCGCCGCAGATGGCGCCGTCCAGGTCGCCGGCGGCGGTGAACTGGGAGAGGCTCGTACGCGCGACTCTCAGGCGCGACCGCTCCTCTGGGGCCGTCCTTGGGCTTGACGCCAGCGTCCAGTACCCGGTTCAGAGGGCCACCGTCGTCAAGCAGATCCTGCAGGCCATTTTTGCTCACTGTAATTCGTGTTTCTTTTCAAGCTAATGGGTTCACTTTTATAACACGGTCTGACTTCCTCTGCCTACCATGGTGTCTGCAGCAAAAACTTGTCAAAAAGTACGGGGGCGAAATTGACCGACAAAATGACACCCAGATTTTGTGGGACTTCTCTATGGAATACATGAGCTCGCTTCGGGCTCGTGGTATGCACCTAGAACCGGGGAGACTTTGGGAATCCGGAACTTTTAGTACAGAGTATGTCTTCACTTACATTGTGGAATATTACCATGTTCTGCCCATGACATGATTTTTTATCAAACCAAATGCTCATTTCTTCAACCTTTTAGTAACGAAAATTATGCCGCTTGTCTGGTTCAGCTACTGGCCAGTTACCAGTATCCTGACACAAAACGTACTGAACCAATTTCGATAGACTGCCATTTTTGTAACAGTTAGGGTAATGACCACTTACTTCTACCACTCGAACATGTTATGCCTCTAAATGTTGCTGTGTAGAGCCATTACATGCAGAAAATAGGTTCAGACAAACCCATATAACTTTGATAGGAAAGTGTTGACAACCCCCCCTGACCGAAAGGCACAACACGTCCCGTGTCATCCTCGAAGGCGACCGTGGTGATGAAACCCTAGCATCGCGCGGGCCCTCCCTACCTAGCCTTTCGCCCCAAAGAGTGGTGGGGATTTCCCTGGCTGGCAGCGCTCACGGGCGGCGGGCGAGGGGATGTCGTGGCGGTGACTTCGGGAGCCTCGGTGATGGTGTTGACAGCCCCTGACTACGCGGTCTCCGGTAGGCGGAGATGCTAGCAGGGGTTCCGCAGCAGCAGGTGGAGGGGGGGGGGGCAGGCGGAGAGGGTCCTTGGTGGCGGATCGAAGCTCCACATCAGGCGGTGTTGTTTGGCTCAGCTAGGTGGTCGGGAGGCCACATGCGGTGCGCAAAGCGGAGGTGTCGTAGCACTGATCTAAGGGGACCCAGATCTCAGAGCGAGAGTGGAGTGGCTGGTGCCGAGGGGTTCAAGATCTCGGCTTGACCAGATCTTGCCCGTCGCCCGATGCAGGCAGGCCGTAGTGACGGCGGTGGTTGGTACATGCAGAATGGGGCGTGCTAGAGTGGTGTGGTGGGCAGGAGGCTACTCAAGTGGTCCGACCGATGCAAGTTGTGGTAGAGTGGGTCAGCTTCGGGCGAGTACCTTGTCTTCGGCTAGTTGCAGGGTGACGATGATGACGCCTTCGTCGTTATTTCCTTCTTGAAGGCATCATTGAGGCGATGACCTCTCATTCCTTTCTGAGGAAGCTCCAGGGGAATACCGTAGGCCATGTGTTGTCTTCACCCTTAGGGAATCCTTAAAGCTCTCTTAGGCCGGAGCGTCAGGTGGACCATGGTGGTGTTGGTGTTGCAATCTGTGTGGCAATGATGACAACAACGAGCAAATACGTGGCATGTCCTTTGACATCAGTTGTCCTATGTGGTTTTGGGTTCTTGTGAGGTGTCCTTCCATGATGGGGTGAAGTCGGAGTTGCGGCCGCGGGGAGGCATGTAGCAATGATGCCACTTGATCAGTTGTATGGGTGCGTGAATTTCGTTGGTGCAAGGTGCACAGTTTCTCCTCTGAAGGTCATCGTCAAAGTCAAAGTTGACTCTTCCTCAACCCTCTTGGGGTTTACTATTCGGCATGAGCCGACATGGGCTTGGTGTCGGTTGCCGCAAGAGCCTCGTCGGTGGTCGCCGATGATGAAGTTAGAGTCGCTGGCTTGTGGAGGAGTGATGAGGATGACACTCGACGGAAAACTTGGTGGTGGTGTTTCTTCTCGACAGCGTGTGTGTGTTTCATGTGGGTGGCTAGGTTGGCCTAGATGTACATGTTGGAACTCACAGCATAAGAAAGCAAAACAATTCCTAAGAGTGCGGAAAAAACCAAGATCTAATGTACTAGATGCAAGTAACGAGTGAGATATTAGATCTGGATACCCTTGTAGAACACACACGTTAAACATTGGAGTTATCATGGGATGATGTACTCTTCGCGATCCGGTCCGATCCAAGCACCGCACGAACGACACCTCTGAGATGTGCACGTGTATGGATTGATGATGTCTCCTCCTTCTTGATCCATCAAGCTAGGGGGGGAGGTAGATGGGATCGATCTCGGCAGCATGTCGACATGGTGGCGGAAATTCCAGCAGAGCTTCGTTGAGCTTCTACGGAGAGGAGGAATAGAGAAGGGGGAGAGAGGTGGCTAGGGTTGTGCACTGAGGCTCCTAGCCTTCCCCTATTTACATAGGGGTGAGGGGAGGCTTCCATGGCCCCCTCTCTAAGCATATATGGCCGACAGCCAAGGAGGGAGTCCTCCCTGCCCCCGATTCCCCCCTATTTTCTAGGGTTTCAGGTTTATCCACCAGCACCATGCACATGGGCCTTGTGGGGATGGTATGTTGTCACGTGTGGGCCTCTGCACCACCCATTTGGCCATGTGGGACATTTGGTACAGGTGGTCCCACTATGGTGCCCTCTGGAACATTCTAGAACCTCCAATACAATACCCAAAAATCCCAAACATTTCTGCTAACCCTGAAAATACTTCCCCATATTTTTTTCTTTATCTTCAGACTATTCTGAAGCTTGTCGTGAGGTCCTGGACGTCATTCGAGACTCCAAATCAAAATTTGGTATCACCATCTCAATATCTCATTACTACCCTAACAACATCGAACGTTAAGTGTGTGACCCCACAGGTTCGAGAACATGTGGAGATGATCGAACTACCTCTCCGATCAAAACCAATAGCATGACCATGGATACCCATAACGGTTCCCACATATTCTACGAAGATCTTTCATTGGTCGAACCATGATGTCGAGGATTCAAACAATCTTGTATACAATTTCCTTTATCTAGCAATATGTTACTAACCCGAGATTCGATCGTCAGTATCACCATACATAGTTCATTCTCATTACTAGCAAGTTTTGTTTATTCGTTCCGTAATACAATATCCCTGTGATTAAACTCATTAGTCACATTGCTTACTAGCTACTTAGGATGTTGTGTTACCGAGAGGGGCCAGAGATATCTCTGCATCACATGGAGTGACAAATCACAATCTTGATCCATGTGACTCAACAAGTGCCTTATGAGATG
This sequence comes from Avena eriantha, assembly GCA_910589775.1. NCBI lineage: Eukaryota > Viridiplantae > Streptophyta > Magnoliopsida > Poales > Poaceae > Avena > Avena eriantha. The sequence continues at coordinate 530,815,672 of OU342745.1, read as the reverse complement.
CCTAAAGAACACCTTTGTGATCACCCAATGATGAAGTGGTGTTTGATACCAACAAAGTATTCTTCCGGTACTAGGGAGCAACATGATCTTATGGTCTAATAAAATGATACTTGACACCGAGAAAACTACAACAATTAAAAGTCAGTTATATGATCAAATGCTATGCTTGGTTTTGGATCTGTCCATTACAACATTCTTCTAATCATATGACCTCGTTATTAAATGACAACACATGTTTATGATTAGGAAACCTTAACCATCATTTAATCAACAAGCTAGTCTAGTAGAGGCTTATTAGGGACACTGTGTATTTGTGTACACACATGTATTGAGTTTCAGATAATATAACTATAGCATGGATTCAACTCTTTTTTTATATGCTTGGTAAAACTTTATAAAGTTTAACTTTGACCAAACTAATATTTAGAGTAATTTAAAACAGAGAGGGAGTATGATTTGCTCCTTTGGGTACCCCGAGCTCAGCTGGCCTTCTTTTATACGGTTGTCATGCACGGTCGTTTGTTGGTAGCTTAATATCTTAATGACAATTTATGTTTACACTATGATATTGTGTATGATCACAACCACCCAATTTGATTTGTGGTATGACAAGGATGGGAGCCACTGATTCGAAAAGGGATAAAGCTTATGCCACTTTGAGGGCTTTGCTTGGTGCTTTGGAAATTCTTGTTGAAAAGTCACCGACTGATACACTTCGTAGACAAATTCTAAACAAGGTAATTCTAGACAAATTCTAGACAAGGTATTCCTTTTTTTTCTAGGGGTGATCCCCATGCGATGGCTCGCATCCAAAATATGTAAATCTATATTTTGAAAGGCTGAGACAGTCATGCATGCAGTTGACGGAGCTCCGCAGTTGACAATTTGACATTTGTATTACATTGGCCTTTTTCAGATAAGGAGAATGAAGGAATCTAATGCATGTTCCAGTGCTGCCAGATACAAGTAACGTCCGCTGAGAAACTTATTCTAAACGGCACTTCATACGTAATACTTGCAAAAAAAACTTATTCTATAATCCCGACACAACAACCATCTCCCAACAATGTGTCGTCCTAAAAGGGAATATCAATTCCATTCCCAACCAAAAAAGATTCACCGCTAAAAAATACCTCTTTACACCCCGTGAGCCATTTAACAAAAAGAGAGATATTCACATGTTTGGAAATCACTTGTGACAACATCTTGGAATGAAGAAATTTATTATGTAGCAACTCTGAATGATAAACCTTGTAATAAAGTCGGCTCTGTGCATCGACTGATATAGAGGCCATGGTGATATCCCCATTTGGGAACAAAAGAAAAACTCTTGCCACGTTCTTCATTTAGAATCTTATACAATCTTTTATTGAGTAGAAATTTGTTGTTATATGTAGTACCTCCACTTCTAGGTTCCCACGATCCTTTGACTGACGAATAATATTTCACTTGGTCAATATTCCATTTCCGTGCATCACTATTTCAAATGTAATCTGAACTTGTAATCGTCTAACCTTTTCTGCACCCTTATAGGCATTTTAAAGACATAATATAAAAACACCAAACTAGTGAGAATCACATTAAAATTAGACATGTCATAACTAGAATAGATCAGATACTATCTAACTTCTAAAGTATAATATGTATCTAGGATGTTCGACATAATGCCTGAGGCCAGCCAGGAGCCGACAAATCTGTCCCTAACATTGCTAAAGGACATCACATATGATTTCTCCGATGAGCGAGAAATCGGCAGGGGCGGGCTCGCTGTTGTGTACATGGTAAAATTAATTCTTCAAATCTCTACACTTCTAAATTTCTCCACATCAGAAGTAAACATCATATGAAAGGCTATGTTGTACTAACAAGACAAGTAAAACAGGGAGTACTTGAAGATGGGTTAGTCGCTGTAAAGAAGTTTTCCAACAGCCACACAATTGATGACGCGACATTCTATCGCGAGGCTACTTTTCTTATGAGTGTTAAGCACAAAAATGTTGTGCGGTTTCTAGGATTTTGTGCTCATACAGAACATAAAGTGATGAAATGGGAAGGATCACAAAAATATATTTACCCCGAATCGAGAGAAAGGTCTGTTTCGAGTATATGAGAAAAGGAAGCCTTTCTAATCATGTTACCGGTAAAAAGATTAGCATGCTATTCTATTTTTTATTTTTTTCATTACAGTTTCTTTTTTCTCATTAAGCTATCTCCATTTTATTTTGCAGATGAATTAAGGGGCCTTGAATGGCATACACGTTTCCAAATAATTAGAGAAGTTTGTGAAGGTTTGAGTTATCTTAACAAGGAAATGAATATTATCCATAGGGATCTTAAACCTGGGAATATACTATTAGATGATCTCATGGTACCAAAGATAGCTGATTTTGGTATATCAGAATTTCTTGAAGGAGTTACACATGCTACAACTAGTAACCGTGCCATGTCACGGTAAGTGTTTAGAGAACTGTTTTAATGTTTGTATGAATTTCATTATGCAATACTATATTAAGGTATATGTTTTATTTTCTTGTAGAGGATATTGCCCTCCTGAATTCCTACGTTTTGGAAAGATTTCCTTGAAGACGGATGTTTATAGCTTGGGCGTTATAATCCTAGAGCTTGTGACTGGTTACAGGGAAGATCCCAACATAAAAAATGTAAGAACTACTCGTCTTAACATTTCTTAAGGGCTTAAACTATACGAAAAATTCACTTTTGGCATATTTTATTTTAATTATTAGTATAATAAAAGATACTCCCTTTTCGCATTAAGTTTCTAATTTAGTACAAGTTGCACTAAATCACTGACACTTAATATGGAATAGAGGGAGTACATTCCAATGAATTTTTATTCTGAAAAGCTATACCGTTAAATTTGTATTCGAAAAAGAAATCAACGGTATAAATTTTATGCCACATTTTTCATATATTGTTGACCAGATTGATGGTTCAAGTTAATTCACCTAAAATGATTACACCATATAAGTAGGGTGGATGAAGTAGTACTAGCATACTATGTAAGTTAAATCATATACTATATATATTGACTGGATGGAAATGATAACTCTGCGATTGTGTACACTTCGATCTAGCATTATACCTGGAAAACTATTCTAGTACATGACCTATGCTTAAGAGTTGAAGAATACAGGGTCCATCCCACTTCCTAACGTACATGGTTCAACAATTATGTACACCTTAATAGCTAAAATTTAGCAGCGGCCGGTGCTTGGAGTAAGCTAACTTTAGACTAGTCACAATGGGAAGTATCATATATTAGGTACTAGTATATGATATCATCTCCACAATGCATAGTATGATATCAACACAATCTCTTTCATCATTAATTAGCATGCCACGTCAGAATTTTGCCAACATGTCATGCATGATACTACCTATGATACCCCATTGGGGCCAAACCTGGCCAACGGGCCGGCCCGGCACGGCACAGGCCCAGCACGGCCTAAACGTGCCTGGCCCGGCACGGCCCGTCGTGGCCCGCCTAGCTCACGTGCCGTGCCGGGCCAGCACGGGGCCTGCCTCCGAGGCCCGAGCACGGCACCAGAGCTAGCCGGGCCGGCCCGCGGCACGTGGAGCACGCGGCCTGTTGTTGTTTTCCGGTGGCCCGTCGCTGATTGCCCTTCGATAACGGTCGAATCTACAATAAATCAGCTAAGAGTCGGTGGTCTAGTGGTTCGGTGCAGCGCGGAACGCCCCGACGTCGCAAGTTCGAATCCTCTTGATGATCTTTTTCCCTCTATATATTGAAATTTCCGATGCACACATGCTAAAGGGCCGTGCCGGGCCGGCCCGCGTGCTTAGGCCGCGGCCCCAGCACGGCACGGGCCCGGCAAGTCACGGGCAGGGCCGGTGCCGGGCTTTTCTCGCGGGCCCACATGCTGGCACGCTAAAACTCGGCCCGTTGGCCAGGTTTGATTGGGGCTAATCTTAGAGAATCTCCACTCCCCCCCCCCCCCCCCCCCCCCCCCCCTCCCGGGGCTAAGTTTTGTCACCCAGTCACACCCCCAGTACCAAAATAGGCTTTGCGTGGGCATTTTCACGAACACACTGTAGGCGAGCCAGTGATGCCGATGTCACCCCTGGTGCTGCCCCTGGCCATGGCGCCGCCCCGGAACCCCACCTGATGCGGCATGGCGCCTCCGCGGCGGCGGCGACGACCAGCTTTCCGAGGACCTCGTTCGCGAGGCGCGGTGCCTAGAGGCGTGCCGCGACCATCCGTGCCTCGTCGAGCTGTGGTGCCTGGAGGCGTGACGCGGCTATCCGTGCCTCGTCCCGGTGATGCGGGAGCGCGGCGCCGGGCGGCCGGTCCCCGAGGCCAAGGCGCACCGCCTCATGCGGCAGCTCCTGGACGGCGCCGCGGCGATGCACGACCTCGGCGTGCTGCACCTCCACGGGATGTCGCGCCGGGCGGCCGGTCCCCGAGGCCGAGGCGCGTCGCCTCATGCGGCAGCTCCTAGACAGCGCCGCGGCGATGCACGACCTCGGCGTGCTGCTCCTCCACGGGATCGTCATGGCCGAGCTCCTCGCGGGCGTGCCGCTGCTGCCGGGGAGGTCGGAGATGGACCAGCTGAAGAGGGCGTTCGACACGGTGGGCACTGCATGCTCGCGCCGCCCTTGGCCGCCCTCTGCTGCAGCTCGCCTACGCAGGCGCCGCGTCTAGGGTTTGCTAGGGAGCGCCGGATGTTAAAAAAATCGCGCCGGCGGAAAACCTGTCTATAGGGGGCATGACCGGAAGCGATTTTTGTCTCCGGCGCCCCTATTTTGGCTTTTTTTTCCTGGTGGACAGATGGAGATGCCCTTAGTGCACCATGCTTTCTTAGCCGTTATTCATCACTTCGTGTTATTGATTCGATTATTCACTACCTACGCAACAAGTGTGGTTGCTCTCTAGTCTTTAGAGACACACTTTTGTACGCTTATTCACAAGCATGCCTAATTGTCTCCCACAAATATATAGCGCATGAAATTTTGCTACAATTTGTGTTATAGGTATGCCGACAGAACAGTCAGTACGTTGGCGCAAAGTTATATACTGTTATGGAGACATATTGTGAGGTAATAAGGTCATTTTAGTCTAGAAGAGTGTAAATACCAGCTCTTATTTGCCCGAAACAAGGAGTAAAAATCACTTGTGGTATCCGCAGTCCACACACATTTTTAAAAAGAGTGAATTCCACTTTTAACCCAATATTTGTGCATTTGTGACACGCATATTATCCCATTTAGTGAATCTTCTACCGGAATATCCCATCTAGGAGACTTTAAACATAGCTTTACCCAAGTTTAGCATTTTCCCCTTTTCTTGTTAGATATAGGACCAATATGTTAATTCGATGTGGCGCAGTATGTTAATTCGATGTGGCGCGACAAAATGTGTAAAGATGGAAGGGTATCATCGATGATCATGTCCAAACCTCTCATCCATCTACTCCATTTCTCGTCTTCGTGGTGATATTTTTAACCCTAATCATCATCTCACACCTTGCCCAATGGACACACATCAAAAAGTGAGCCTACCTCACTTGGTTAGGGAAGTGGATGCACAACCCAACCACACAGATGCAGATTTCGGTTCTTTTTATTTCAAAACAAAAATCGTTGTAGAGGCTTTTCCTACCGCATTCCTTTAAAAAAGCGAGTGTGCAAAGCTTCTAGAAGGGGTAATGCAGATGAGTTTTCGCTCGAAGGGGTAATCGGTGTCACAAATGCATAAATAGGGGTAAAATTTGAAATTCACACTTCACATAATTTCGAAAGTTACAAGATTCAGTGTCCCCACAAAATCTTAAAAACCATATGGGACTTTTGCGCAATAAATAATGATGACGCCACTAAAGAATCTGAAAGGGCCACTGTTTAGTTCTAGCACCGACCAATTTCATATTCCTGTTCTTTTGTAGTACTGCATTTATTTAAAACTTACAAATGGATTAGATGCTCGCTCAAGCTAATGTGGTTTGTGCACTTGTGCAACTCATGCATATCATTATTTGAAGTAAACACTGTAGCATCAATCAGAACCACCTCTGTAAATGGTAGGTACTTAGAAGATGGAGATACCGGTGGAATAAATCAGGGAATTATACACCAATTGCAGTAAAACAAATACAGAAGTGCATCGATGTAGCAGTAAGGTGCATGTCAGAAGATCCGAAACAAAGACCTTATATGTGGAACATAGCAGATGATCTTAGAGAAGTGGAACCTACGATTGGGCACATAATCAATTTGCGGAATGCCAATGAACCTACAGCTAGCCAGGTAAACTTGCATAGCAATTCAATTTCCCAAGATATAATTGTGACCGAACGAGTATAGATTTGTGGAGTATATATATTCTGCAGATTTGCACTTATCCCTTGGAGATGCTAGGGATTGAGCCGTTGGAGCCGCATTTCCGTTTTGAGCTAATCAAACGGAGAACATGCGCGCTTGAGCTAACCAATAACGGGGCATCAACATGATAACATCGCCTTCCGCATCAACACCATTGGCCCACGGCGGTACCACATTGAGCCAAACAAAGGTGTCGTGCCGGCACTTTGTACGACGACCCTTCTTGTTCCAGGCGTACGACCCTGAGACGTGACGGTGTCACTTTTCCGGCCCGGTAAAGTGAAAGTTATATAAATAAGAATAAGAAAGAGAAGCGTGATGTTGTCGTGTTGTCAGCAATCAAATTATCGTAAATAGATAGTGCGGTTGCGTTGTTTCAATTTCTGTTCGGAGCCGTACGTGGACGTTACCGCTCATACAGCTCCCAGCCAGCAAGCAGTTAGCTTTCCTCTAGAAGTCATGGAAGTGTGGATAAATCGACGGAAGGTTTTTATTCCTTAGAAACCCGCCCTAACCGTTCTAAATATGGACGGAGAGCGGTCTTCATTTTTTCGGGGTGCTCCAGATCACATTTAAGATCTAGGAAAGACGATTTTTCTTCGTACGATTGAAAAAAAAGAGTGCTCTAGGTCGGAGAAAACAAGAAGAAGATTGTTCACCAGTCTGTCTCCCAACCTCTTTAAAGCAGCTACCTACCGTGATCTGGTCTTGGGACAGCAATGCTATTCCAGCTTATTACAGATTACTCAAATTATGTGAGAGTTTCCGTTTTGGTCTTGTCTGTGTTAACAGGCTCAATCTAGTGTTTGACACTGTGCATCGTTCATATGCTGGAGCAGGTTTGAATACCCCTGCCGAGGAAATACAGATCCCTTTCCATTCCATTTCTATCTATTCATCTGGTAGAGAAGAAGAGCTAAATAATAACCCACTGCATCAGCACTAGGGAGGGCTGGTCTGGAATGACATAGCATAGATCAAAACATTGACTTGAACTTTCCCTTTACTTTATAGGTTGACCGGGATGACCCAGGAGCTTTTTATCCATCCACTTGATTCTGTAATTTCATTCTATCTCGACTCCAGGCAAGACAAAGCACTTCCAAACCCTAATATTCTCTGAAGAGCTGGTACTATGCGACTGTCCTGGCTTAGTTTTCCCTTCATTTTATAGCTCGCTCGAGACATGAAATGGTAGCATGTGGTGTTCTACCAATCGACCGCATGACTCAGCACTGGGAGGCAGTACAGGTCGTAGCAAACAGGGTTGGGCGCAGCGAACTGGAACGTGTCTATAACATAAGGTTAGCCGACCCAAAACCTTAACTCCGAGCAACTACTCAGTAGATTAACTAGTGTCCCCGATTGCTTGGATGAACAGAGCTCTTTTCTCCCCCAATATGCTTATTTGACGGAGTCTAGTGCGTATTCATTTTCTTCTGGTCTTGGATTCTAAAGGTTTTTTTCCGGTGTAGGATTCAGGGTAGGTCGACGAGAGATTGTACACAAAGACTACCTAAGCCAGTCCTGGCGCTAAGAATTGATTGAGCAAAAGAAGTTTTGTAAGCTGCTATCATAGCATTCCCTCAATAAGGTATTTTAAGGTTGTTTTCACCTTTGTTAGAAGGCCACTACTCTTTTCCAAAGGTCCACGAGTCGTCCGGGTTTAGAGCATTTTTGTCTAGTGAAAATCTCTTTTTCTGTTTTTCAGGATGTGCTCCTTTTCGGTTTGCTTGGTTTGGGTCGAGTCTGTTATGCGTACGTCTTTTCGGACTCTTTATTTGTTTGTGGACAACAGAAATTCAAACATGAGAAAAGGGGATCATTCCATTTGGAACACACCCATCTATCTCATCTGACCTCTCCGAATTCCCGAGTAACGAACCATGGGCTATAGATGGTTGGGGCATATCATCATCCGGAGGGAGTGGTCTTAATATCAAATAACTAGTTAAAGTAAGCATGAAAGAATTAATTTCCTTTTATTTTTTTTACTACACTACATATGTTGGTAAAGCACTTACCTAAGTTATGGGAAATTCATAATTCATCAGTCAGTTATTTTAGAGAATACTCGGGGAATTTTGGAATAAGAGATAAATAAACAATTGAATTTGAAAAAAAAAATGTTTTGTATTTTGGATTATTTCTTTTTCAATAGGACCCGGAACCGATACAGTCGACGGTCAAGGTACCAAGACCGAGACCGAGACAGTCATTAAAGCAGTCAGAGTCGAACCGAAAGGAGAGGCACCAACCATTAACCAGATCAAACCGTATTCAATATCAATAGCAGCGAGGTTTTTGGCCATTCTTGAAGTGTTCTCGATGCGGTTGGATCACCTTGATGTTAATTTTCTGAGGTCAACAAAATCTTCCTCTATCCAAGAAAAATCTACAAAAATTGTGTTCGAGCGGACAGGTCGACATTCATTTTCTCTTCCGAACTGAATCACTGGATTACCACTGTCAATCCTCATTTTTTGTACTCCCCGATACATAAGAAGGATCGTCGATTTAGTACTTAGTTTTTTCTTTTCGAACCGCGCAAGAGGCTTGCATGTAATATATGTTAAGAAGAAGAAAAGACCCACGAAGGAAAAAGTAGAAAAGAAAGTTTGAACAGAGGAAGAACTACCAGAAACAAAATACAGCAACATGATGCGACCTATACAGAGACTGAGAACTAATAAACTAGCTTTGAGTTCTGATCCTGCAGATTTCGGTGTAAACCGTTTTGAGAAAAGAGAGGTGTCCTGATATTTTTGAATGCATGTTGGGTTATCATCAGTGAAGTGAGAAAAAAAAAAACACCGTCGCTCTTGTTCCTGATCAGTCTGTCAGTTATGTATCTTGCTGAACCACCAGTACTATCTATTTTTCATAAGCAAATGAATGTAGTCAGCAACCAAATGATCAGTGCTTGCTATCGATCAGCTTCATATTAGCTAATATACATTTCAAACTTTTAAACTTCCAAAACATAAAGAAAAAGGACCTGTTACTACTTCTTCAAAATGGTCCAGAGCACATATTTCCGACATGCATTGGCTATAGATTTTTGATAGTAAAATCTGAGGTATCCGACATGCATGTTGGTACGATTATGGAGTTGAATGATGCGACTTTCTTTGAGAACATATTTCTCATGAAAGGTATGTCTAGCTCATCAAATCAGGAGATGACTAGTTCATCTAGTCAGGAATTTGTTATAATTCCTGAAGCCACTATGCCGATAGAACACTATGATGATCCTGTGGAGGACGACAATGAAGCTCCTAAAAGGAGCAAGAGACAAAGGACTTCCTAAAAGGAGCAAGAGAAAAAGGATTGTAAAGTCATTTGGTGATGATTTCATTGTGTACCTTGTGGATGATACTCCCACCTCTATTTCAGAAGCCTATACATCTCAAGATGCTGACTACTAGAAAAAAGCTGCCCCTAGTGAGATGGATTCCATCTTAGGTAATGAAACTTGGGAGGTCACTGATCGTCCTTATGGGTGCAAACCTGTAGGATGTAAGTGGGTGTTCAAGAAAAAGCTTAGACCTGATGATACTATTGAAAAGTATAAGACACGTCTTGTGGCCAAGGGTTATACTCAGAAAGAAGGTGAAGACTTCTTCGATACATACTCACCTGCCTCACATGGTCTTCTCGTTCATCAAATGGACGTTAAGACAACTTTTCTAAATGGAGAGCTAGATGAGGAAATTTATATGGAGCAGCCTGATGGATTTGTAGTAGATGGTCAAGAAGGAAAGGTGTGTAAGTTAGTGAAGTCTTTATATGGTCTTAAGCAAACTCCTAAGCAGTGGCACAAGAAGTTTGAAAGAACTTTAATCGATGAAGGCTTTGTTGTAAAGGAAGCTGATAAGTGTGTGTACTATCGCCATGGTGGGGGCAAGGGAGTTATTATGTGTCTCTATGTCGATGACATATTGATATTTGGGACCAACTTCACTGTTATTGAGGAGGTCAAAGAGTTCCTATCTCGCTGCTTTGAGATGAAGGACTTGGGAGTGGCTGATGTAATCTTAAACATCAAGCTACTAAAGGATGACAATGGTGGGATTACACTGCTTCAGTCCCACTATGTGGAAAAGATATTGAGTCGTTTTGGGTATAGCGACTGCAAGTCTTCTCCAACGCCTTATGATCCGAGTGTGCTACTTCGGAGGAATCGAAGGAATGATAAAGATCAATTGAGATATTCTCAAATTATTGGCTCGCTCATGTATTTAGCTAGCGCTACGAGGCCTGACATCTCCTTTGCTGTAAAAAAACTAAGTCGATTTGTGTCAAATCCTAGAGATGATCATTGGCATGCTCTTGAGAGAGTTTTGCGCTATTTGAAAGGCACTGCGAGTTATGGTATTCACTATACTGGGTATCCACGGGTACTTGAGGGTTATAGTGATTCAAACTGGATATCTGATGCTGATGAGATTAAGGCCACAAGTGGTTATTTGTTTACGCTTGGTGGTGGCGCTGTTTCCTGAAAGTCTTGCAAGCAGACTATCTTAACGAGGTCAACTATGAAAACAGAACTCACAACATTAGACACAACCACTATTGAAGCAGAGTGGCTTCGTGAGCTTTTGATGGACTTACCTGTGGTTGAAAAACCAATACCCTCCATCCCGATGAACTGTGATCGTCAAAGTAAACAGTTCTAAGGATAAGATGAAGTCATCAAGGCATGTGAAGAGGAGATTGAAATATGTCAGGAAACTGAGAAACTTCGGAGTTATTGCGTTAGATTATATCCAAACATCTAAGAACTTGGCAGATCCCTTCACAAAGGGTTTATCACGTAATGTGATAGATAATGCATCGAGGGAGATGGGTTTGAGACCCACACAATGAGTTGTTCATAGTGGCAACCCACTCTATGTGATCGGAGATCCTGTGAATTAGAGCTGGGAGACAAGCTGTTGATCAGCTGAGAGGAGAGTGTGCCCATATTATATTTACATCTCCATAAAGATGCAATACTCTCTTGTTCTGCATGGCAGGTTGATATTTATCTTAATGTGTTCCAAGTGGCTTTTTCAAATAGAGATGTTGTCCTGCAGAACATCTATTGAAGAACACACCTATATGAGTCTGACTGTCAAACGTCGCAGTCCGTGAGAGTTGAGTGCTCTCTAATAAACTCATGAAATGCCCTAGAGTATGACGCATAAGCTCCAAACCGCGGGGAAGCCCTGCGACAGCCCTGTATCGGTCTAGATTTTGTGTGAAACTAGTGTGCAGAAAACTTGTAGTTCAAGGCATAGTCCACTATTCAAGTTGCTCACTAGTGTAGCATGAAGTTTAAGGTGGAAGTTCAACTTAATAGTCTCCACTATACACCGGTATATAAAACAATATTCTAGAATGGAAATGAGGTGATGTGCCAATGAGACTTTGTGGGGGATTGTTGGAATTTGGTGAGTTTTGGGCTGTTGGCCCATTAGACAAATTCTCTTTGCCCATTTGTGCATGGCAGCATACAGCTGTGCTAGTGGTGTCAAAGTTTAGTTCCACATTGCTAGTTGACTGAGAGTTACACCTCCTTATATATTAGGTTGTTCCACCACTCACTAAGGTGTGAGAAAAAGAGCAGCTCTCGCGCACTCCTCCTCCGACGCCGCCCGGCTCGCCACGCCATGCCACGCCACGTCACACCACGCGCGCGCACCGCTGGTTGCGGGAATCTCGCCGAGTCGAGCTTTATTTTTGTTAGTCGGGAAAATTAATCTTGTCATTAACGGACGCGTTAATTAGTCAGCCGTTTCCACCTTAATCGGCATGACCAACACACACGTATCCTTCCAATCTATTGCGCTGCCGTCTTCGTCTTCCCCATCCCGGCTTGCGGCGTGCACCGCAGATCGGGACAGTAGGCCTCCGGAACCCCGCCTTCTTGTGAACCTGTACGGGTGAGGGCGATCAGGTTTTTCGGGAGCGCTTCCGCGCGACTACTGACGCCATCACGGACGACTCCTTCCCCGACGAGGACTTCTTCCCGGACATCAACAACCTCTACATCGACGACATGGCCGACGACGCTGCCACCGCTGCTGCCAACGTCGTGGCTGCTGCTGCCGCTGCTTTACCGTACGTAATACTGAACTGACTCTTTCAAATTCTGCTAAAGTTCTTTATTCTAGCGATTTGTGTAGATGTGATAGATTTATCTTATTTAGATGTAATCTGTTCATCTACTTTGTTAATCTGCATGATTAGTTTTGGTACTGTCTGTATAATCATGATTTATCAGTTTATTATTCGGATTAAATCATATGGATTATTCTTATATATTTCAACAAAGAACTACAAGGTACACTACTTATTCAGCACCGCACCCTACGAGTACACGGTACACGACAGTCGACAGCACACACACACGCGAGACAACATAGGTACTATCGATCGGATGGTTGATGAACGACAGAGCCGGCCAGCCTAGGCTTCTACGTCGTCGTGCTTGGACCGCGACGACTTAGCAGCGCTGTCCCTGAGGGCGTACTGGTGGTACACCATGGCGACGGCGGCGCCGAAGAACGGGCCAACCCAGAAGATCCACTGCTCGTCCCACGCCTTCCGGCCATTGTACACCACGGCGGGGCCGAGGCTCCTGGCCGGGTTGATCCCGGTGCCGGTGACGGGGATGGTGGCCAGGTGCGCCATCAGCACCGCGAACCCGATGAGCAGCGGCGCCAGCACCGGCACGTGAGAGTCCCGGGCCATGCGCTTCGGGTCGGTCGCCGAGAACACGGTGTACACCAGCACGGCGGTGCCCAGCGACTCGGCCACCAGCCCCGCCGCCGGCGAGAACCCGGGGGCAAGCTCGTTGGCGCCCCCGCCGTAGAGCTCGTAGTGCCGCGCGCCGTGGACTGCCCTAACAAGCGCCGCGCCGCAGATGGCGCCGAGGCACTGCGCCGCCATGTAGAGGACTGCGCGGGGGAGCGACACTTTTCTCGCCAGCAGCAGCGCGAACGTCACCGCGGGGTTGATGTGGCCGCCGGAGATGCCGGCCGTGCAGTACACGAGGACGGCGATCATGCCGCCGAAGGCCCACGCGATGCCTAGCACGCCAGTGCCGCTGCACGCCGCCTCCGCGGTCTGGCGCTTATGTCCGATGACGGTGGCCACGGTGACGTAGACGAAAAGGAGCGTGGCGGTGAACTCGGCGATAATGGCGCGGTATAGGGACCACTTGCCAAGCTCGCCGGCGTCAAAGAGCGGCGTCGGAGGAGGGTCCAGGTAGTCTTTGGTGGTGATGGCGTTGCCGTTAGAGTTGGCCTCTGGACTCAGCTTGCCCTCTGCTGCTGCCATATTGACTGAGCTCCTGGATCTGATTAATTGATGGGAACTAATTCGACCGATAGAGATTGGTGTGTGTCCATAACGTGGCAATGCTGCGTCTATATATAGAGCGAGGCCACCATCACTGAGCATGCCCTAGCCAGGAGGCATTGTTTACAGTGTACAAGAGTCATTTACTCGCTTTCAAGCGAGGACTCCTGTTTATTCCCCTTCAAGAACAAAAAGCGCTAATACGAAATTTGTGACATGGATGAAAATAAGAAAATGAGAGTGCTCCAATGTAAGTTTTGAGTCATAAATTTTATCATTCTTAGCAAAAGGTAATATTATTTGACAAAAATTTACATGGATAAGTTTCTAGTCAATATATGTGTCAACTTTTCTAGGATTTTACAAACATACAAATACCTTGTTTTGCTAAGTTTTAGAAATTGGGTACATTGTCCCCGCAAAACAAAAGGAAATTGGGTACATTGTAAACCAGGTTCATTCTTGTTTATGTTTTCCCCAAATCTCCAAACAGGTGAACTGACGGAATTTGGCCATATGCGTAACCGGGTCGTATGGTATTTTCGAGAAAGAAAGCCTAGGTTTATGTCACAGAATTTTGGAGCTGTGATCTTAACCAAAGACAAGCGATGAGTGCTTCCATGCTCCACCCTCCCAAAAGTTCATAAGGGTAAGATAGTCTTTTTCTATTAATTGCTCATTTAGATTAAGGGAGTGTCTAGATCTCAGGCGCCTGAGAACTTCTTAGGTCTAAGTCATTGATGTCATCCTAATATTTGTGCTAATTCTCAGTTGCAACCTAGTTGTAACTCATAAGATTTGTACTAATTCTCAGTTTCAACCTAGTTGCAACTCATTAAATTCTCAGTTACATCCTAGTTGCAACTCATGTGTAACTTCCACTTTACACGAATCACGAGGTAAATCGAATGGTGAAAGAGACGACTGAGACCTAAGAAGTTCTCAGGCGCCTGAGAACTAGCAAAACCGTTAGATTAAACCTGCTGCTGCGATCAAAATACATTAATCCAGCCCATATACACGTACTCTTAATTAAAATAGAGAATGGAAACCACACGGTTTTATTATCCAGCAAAATTTACTTAATAACTTCCCTCCTAGATTAACGGGGCAATCAACATAAACTATGTATTTTCGAGAAAGAAAGCCTTATACGGGTTTTACTAAATACCTCTTCATAACTTCCCTCCTAGATTAATGGTCCACTTGACGGGAATGAGCTAATGGCTGCAGACGGTGGCCTCTTTGCCGTGTGCCCTCGTCGGTCCTTTGCCGTGTGTATTCTACAGTATACACGGTAAAAAGCCTTTGCCGTGTCTATTCCGCAGTATACACGGCAAAGGTCCTTTGCGTGTGTATTCCGCAGTATACACGGCTTTTTTCCCTTTTATCATATTACTCTTATGAAAATTATTAAAAAATCATCCTAATTCAGAAAAATAGAAATAATATATCAAAATTTTCAGAAAAATAAGATCTATCTATCTACACTCAAATATTAAATATTTATGTTGAATATAAATCTTCATGCTCACCGTTTTGATCATACTTTAAAACAGGCATAAAAATTTCAAAAATGATCGAAACAATGTGAAACCTTCGCGTGGAGTCATATTATGTTACATAGTTGGGAGGAAAATATCAAACTTGGTATATTGATTATGTCTCAAAAAACCTTCACAAATAACCTACCTCATTCGAGGATTCCTGGCTTTCCGTTCAAATGACCAATGTTATGGCCATAATTACGACATAGTTTGTGATAATGTGTCCATATTGTGCATGCATGTGCATCATGGGATGGCGAACAATATTGCAGGAGGAAGTTTTCCTTTTCGTCGCACGGAAAATTCATTTTCATTTTTCGGAGCGCAAAAATCGGGACGTTTTGTGAAGTAACACCAAATGTTCAATTCAAAAATGCTTCCACCCCATTTTTCAAAAAATACTAGACCACCTTACACGAATAATGTCCCAACCGTGGATTTTAAAATATTTCCGTCCACCCTTGGTAAAAAAGACAAATTTATGTTGAATTGGTAGGAAGTGGGTCAGATATGAACTGCAGGTACATGATTTGATGCTCATGATTTTTTTACAAAAATCATTTTTAGGTTCACAATATGATGTTTCTTCAGAGATCCAATGCAATTTTAGCTAGGGTCAGCCCTGAGCTAAAAATCTTCATGTCCACTGTTTGATTAGGGTTTGATGATAGTTTCAAATGACCATAACAAAATCAAACAAAATCAAAAAAATGCGAGACCTTCGCGTGGTGTCATATTTTTAAACATAGTTGGGAGGAAAAATATCCAACTTGGCATATTGATTATGTCTCAAAAAACCTTCACAAAATGACCTATCTCATTCGAGATTTCCTGACTTTCGGTTCAAATGACCAATATTATAGGTAGAATCGTGACATAGTTTGTGATAATGTGCCCATATTGTGCATGCATGTGCATCGTGGGTTGGCGAATATTGTTGCAGGAGGAAGTTTTCCTTTTCATTGCACGGAGCGCAAAAATCGGCGCGTTTTGTGAAGCAACACCAAATGTTCAATTCAAAAATGCTACCACCCCATTTTTCAAAAAAATACTAGACCACCTTTTATGAATAATGTCCCAACCGGGGATTCTAAAACATTTCCGTCCACCCCTGGTGAAAAAAACAAATTTCTACCAAATCGGTAGGAAGTGGGTTAGATATGAACTGTAATTACACTAGTGGAAAACGGGCCTCCAGTCCCGGTCCGTAAGGGGCTTTAGTCCCGGTCCTGGTAACCGGGACTGGAGGGGCGGGACTAAAGGCCCACCCACTAGTCCCGGCCCTCTTACCAGCCGGGACCAATGGGCATCCACGTGGCTCTCTCTGCGGACGCTGGGTGCCTCCCATTAGTCCCGGTTCCTATTACGAACCGGGACAAATGGTTCTCTGCCGCGGCAGAGAATTCAATTTGTATCCTTTTTTTCATTTCAAAATAGTTTTCTACGCTACCACATACCGTATATGTTCGTGCATACATAAGATAACTTCTCTTAAGATCGAGCATACAAATATATACATGATAGTTATACAGGGAGATCACAATTATCGGGACTAGAGCCCGTCTATTCAGTTACACGGTCGGGGATCATCGACGCCTATTCACACTAAATTCTCCGGCGTCATCTATCATCTCGTTTATCAAGAATCCTGTCAGTTCTTCAGCAATTGCTACTACACGTTGCTCTGGTAGGAGCTGATCCCGCATTTTCTGAACTATATAAGAAAAGGAGATCAATATGAATATCAATCATGATAACAAAAGTGACGGTAATAAAAATAATGTTATGAATGTATTGCTTACATCGACTCTATAATCATTCAGCTCACAGGTAAACGTGCGAATGAACTCGCAAACGTAGAATCCACATATATTCGTCTTCGGTGGCTGCCTCGCGCACTTTACGAAAATAGAATTCAATCAAAATAATAATCCAGCATCATAATTGTATTGAAACTACAATTAAAGAGATGCGCGTACTACTTACCGAGACCGGCTTAAACGTCAGCTTCTCACTAAAGTCACCCGTAACCGCACTCTTGAACTGGTTCCAAACCCTACCTGGTAAAGAAAATGAATGAGTTATTTATTACGTGATATCTCAGGAAATCAACAAAAGAGACCGATGTAGCGCGAAAATTACCTCTAGAGTATGTCCTGCATGTCCCTAAACATTTCCAGGGGTCTCTTTAATGGGTCCATAACTTCAACTCTTACCTTATCGAGTTGAATGTCCATGAGAATCTAGTGGAAACTGTACACGTTTATATATATATCAGTAACTCATCAATTACACTTAACATCGAGTAAGAAAAAGAGAATACGTACAATAGAGTAAGACCCTCACGCGAAATTGTAAGGAAACAGTATGTGCTCACAGAAATTTTGCTCCGTTAGAAATCTTAGAAGGTTTTCCTGCGTGTCCTCGGGTTTTGTCGTTAGCGTCTGTACATGTATTTTATCTGGGTCAATGAACCCAACACTAAAGATTGAACTTCTTTTACATTCCATGATCTTTATTCTGCATAATAATAGAGTACAAAAGGATATAATTAGGATAATTACATGCAATGAACTGAACAACTGAAAAAATGAACAACTTATATATAGACAATGAATTCAACAACTTACGGACAATAGCAACTCATGAGACTTTTGTCGAGGGCGTCGAAAATGTATAACTGGAAGAGTTCTGGAAACTCAACATGGACCTCTTCTTCTCGGAAATAGTAGTCATGTGGGACTTTCGCCACGATCATTATTCTCTCCTGCTTTACGGCTTTCAAGTGCCATTTATGTAAACTCTGCATTTGTGTTGGCAGTTTTTGGAACTACTCAAAGCTGACCAGAGGCTTCCCTGGGACATATGTAGCGACTACCTGAGCCTTGGGTAACTTGTCGTCCTGGGAACCTAGCAATTCCTCAATAGTCACATTCATAGAGGCCGCAAGCTTCGCAGCTTCTTCCATATTCTGCTGGGGAATGTCATGGGATACCACCTTGAGGGGTGGGGTCAATTTTTTGGCCTGTTCCCCAAGCTGGGGGACGTCCTTTCTTTTCCCGGTTGCACTTTGACCTGATGATTTGCTCCCGCTTGCACTTCTACTTGATTTGCTCTTCTTCACTTCCTTCTGAAGTGTGCGTCGATAGTCATCTAGCTTATGGTGCAAGTCATATTGCGATTTTGTGTTCAGAAAAGAAAGTGCATACGCTTTTTGCTTCTCGGTGTATACCAGGGCGGGCTCGGGTTTCTTCTTTTGAAGCTGCGCAACACATTTGGCCTTTACGATCATGTCGGTTTCCTCGTCAGTACGATCGTAAGGTCTGATTGGAAGATTCTTATGAGGTACTCTTGGGAGGGGCGACATTTGTCGTTTTGGGCTCCTGCGTCGTTTAGTACTAATCGGAGGCTGCGGAGGAGATCGAGATGGACTCGGGCTGTGGTGGTCGTAGTCATGGGGTGGGCTTCTTAGAGGTGGTGGAGGTGAAGGTGACATGCGACCACTCGGAGGCAGTGTTGGCTTTGGCGTCCAGCCTAGAAGCTTGATGTTGTTCTTGTCCCATAGAATGATACCACCCAGTACTTCTGCGAGTGTCCTCTCACCTTCAGGTCCAGGGATGTCAAGCTCCATTGAGTCCCACCCCATTGCGATTTCATCCACAACAACTTTAGCATAGCCAGCTGGAATCTCACGGCCATGCCAGCGTGCGCCAGGTGGACAAGGTAAAGCACATCCGACCGCCACCTTGATGGATAGGTTCTTCACCTTCTGATGGAGCTCACAAGATGCCTGCTCCTTGATTCCATCCACGGGGTAGCCGGGACCGCCATCTACCATACGTGCATCGTCAGAAGGGACCTCCGATTCAGCCACGATGCTTCTCCACTGAGATGGGATGGCGGTAATATCGAGTACAGGATCTTGCGCGCTGCTCCTCGAAGTTCATCAATCTGTTGCTGATGCATTCGAAGTGTTCCTAGCAAGTCGGTGAACCTGTCTCCCTCCTCCTCCTGTCGTCGCCTCTTTGCTCTCTCTCGGCTCCTATAAGTATCTCTGTCTTTGGGAAACCCCATCTCCCACGTATAACTAGGGCCAAGGCCTCGTACATGTCCTCCGCGTTCGTCATTCCCGAGGACCTTTGTCAGCAAGTCTTTCTCTCTATCGGGACGGAACTTTGTTGTCCCCGCTTTAATCTCCTTCACCACTTTCTGCCATGTATCCCGGGGTATCCTAATCCCGTCACTGCAAATAAGGTCCCCTGTACTTTCGTCATACTCACTCCCAGGCCCAAGGAACCAATTCCTTGCCCTCAAATCCCATTCTTCGCGTATTGGTTCTGGAGTGACCCCTTTAGCAAGCAGCTCATTCTCTTTAGCATCCCACTTTGGCATGGCAGCCGCGTAGCCCCTGGCCCCAGGTGATGGTGATATTTCTTCATCGCGGCATTTTTCTTGTTTTTTTCTGACATTTCCATAGCAGGTTGTGACTCCTTGTACTTCACAAATGCATCCCAGTTAGCCTGCTGCTTCGTTAGATAGCATTCAAATTTTGGAGTCTTCTTCGTCTTCTGATACTTTTGCCATAATGCTTTCTTCCAGTTCTTGAATAGTTCGGCCATCTTCGTAAGAGTCCACTGCTTGACTTTCTTCCTCAATGTAGTTGTGTTGGCATCATCCTCACATTCTGGCAGGGTGAAATGTGTCATGAGGTCATTCCAAAGACCCTCTTTGCACCTGTCGGCGACATACTCACCCTGTTTCGCCCCTTTGGTCTTATTCCACTCTCGAACGGTGATCGGGATGCGATCCCTAACCATAACTCTGCATTGTTGTTTAAATATAGTTTTAGCCTTTTCGGGTTCCAACGGTTCACCCCGTGGTGATACCCGCGTAATTGTATAATGCGTAGATGCGTCCAACTTTTTGGCCAGGCCTCGTTTGGAATATTTTTTGCTCGATGTGGAGGCCTAAGAGAAGAAACATTCGTCAATTTATATATATATACAACTCAGTTAATGCATCTACTGATCACCAGACTTCATATATATACCTTGCCGTCGGCTTCTCCACCACCGGAGCCGTCGGCTTCTCCACCACCGGAGCCGTCGGCTTCTCCTTGATCATTTCGGTCGACCTCCTCTCTCTCACCGGAGGGGTTCAGTTAAATCGACGGAGATTCGGGTGGATCAACATGGGGGGTGTCGTTGATCATATCCTCAAGAATTTCTTCCTGTGCTAGGTCTCTCTGGATTGGATCCATAGTTTTCTACAAAATGCACACAGTAACATTTTTCATTCAATATTGCTGCATAAAATAATACTAAACAATAATATGAACACGCAATTTGCTACAATAATACTAAACAATAGCAAAATTCTAGTAATGCCCTAACCCTAACCCTAAGTCCGGGGGCCCGCGAGCACCACCACCCTAACCCTATGTTCGGGGGCCCGCGAGCACCACCACTCTAACCCTAAGTCCGGTGGCCCGCGAGCACTACCACCCTAACCCTAAGTACGGTGTCCCACGAGCACCACCACCCTAACCCTAAGTCCGGGGGCCCGCGAGCACTACCACATTAAACCTAAGTCCGGGGGCCCGCGAGCACCACCACCCTAACCCTATGTCCGGTGGACCCACGAGCACTACCACCCTAACCCTAAGTCCGGTGGCCCGCGAGCACCACCACCCTAACCCTAAGTCCGGTGGGCCCGCGAGCACCACCACCCTAACCCTAAGTCCGGGGCCCGCGAGCACCACCACCCTAACCCTAAGTCTGGTGGGCCCACGAGCACTACCACCCTAACCCTAAGTCCGGTGGGCCTGCGAGCACCACCACCCTAACCCTAAGTCCGGGGGCCCGCGAGCACCACCACCCTAACCCTAAGTCCGGTGGGCCCGCGAGCACTACCACCCTAACCCTAAGTCCGGTGGCCCGCGGGCACCACCACCCTAACCCTAAGTCCGGGGGCCCACGAGCACTACCACATTAACCCTAAGTCCGGGGGCCCGCGAGCACTACCACCCTAACCCTAAGTCCGGTGGCCCGCGAGCACCACCACCGTAACCCTAAGTCCGGGGGCCCGCGAGCACTACCACATTAACCCTAAGTCGGGGGCCCGCGAGCACTACCACCCTAACCCTAAGTCCGGTGGCCCGCGAGCACCACCACCCTAACCCTAAGTCTAGGCCCCGCGAGCACCACCACCCTAACCCTAAGTCCGGGGGCCCGCGAGCACTACCACATTAACCCTAAGTCCGGGGGCCCGTGAGCACTACCACCCTAACCCTAAGTGCGGTGGCCCGCGAGCACCACCACCCTAACCCTAAGTCCGGGGGCCCGCGAGCACTACCTGACTTAGGGTACTTATTTCTTTAGCTTATCTTTATTTAGCACTAATGCTTGTTTGTCTCAATCGACACTATAATACTACATACTATATAATATAATACTATATATATTATTACTAGTAATAAATATATATACACAAACATATATCTATATACTACATTTATATACTAGTAATAAATATTACAATATAAAAAAGATACAAGAAATAAAAAAACATACACTAGAAATTAATATATACTATACTAGAAATATATACTATACTAGAAATATATACTATACTACAAATTAATATATATACTATACTACAAATTAATAAAAATACATACACTAGAAATATAAAAAAGATACAAAAAATACTAGTAATAATTCTATCTATCTATTACAAAAAACATACTAGTAATACAAGTAATAATTCTATCTATCTATGACAAAAAAGATACTAGTAATACAAAAAACATACACTAGAAATACTAGTAATAATTCTATCTATTACTAGTAATAATTCTTAATTAATTAATATACAAAAAACAAAAGAGAGAGAGGAGGCAGAGAGCGGGCTCGCTCGCTGGGGCTCGATGGGCTCGCGCGGGCTCGCCGGTCGCGGGGCGCCGCCCGGGCTCGCCTGGGGATGGAGGCAGCGCGCGGGGCTCGCTAGGGCCGGGGACGGAGAGGAGGCAGAGCGCGCGGTGGGGGGAGGCGGCGAGGATTACCTCCCAGCGGTGGCGCGGCAACACGGGGGCGCGGGGTCTCGAGAGGCGGCGGCGCGGCGCGGCAACACGGCGAGCGGGGTACGCAGACGGGCGGAGAGGCGGCGAGGTATTTCGGCAGCCTGGCGGCATAGTGCTACTCCTCGCTCCGGTCGATGGATTCGACCGGGGAAGAAGGCGGCGCCTTAAATACCCCCACGCTTTAGTCCCGGTGCGTGGCTGGAACCGGGACTAAAGGTGGGGTCTTTAGTCCCGGTTCCAGCCACGCACCAGGACTAAAGGCTTTGGATGCCTTTTCGCCTGCAGAGCCTTTAGTCCCGGATGGTGTTCTGGGCCGGGACTAAAGGCCCAAATTTACGCGCGCTGGGCCTAAGTTGGCGCCTGTTTTTTCAAATATTACAATTTGTAACTATTAGATTTTTTAAACATTTGAATTATACAGTTTTTGCATACTTATGAATATGAGAAAATTCTCAATATCAAAAGTTTTTGAATTTGAATAAGTAATCCAAATCTATTTTCTGTTTTATAAAATAATTATTCTACCTAGTGAAACTAATAACCATTTTTCCATTTCCAATTTAAAAATGCATTAACTATTATATTTTGCATATTTTTGAATCTCACTAAATGTTTAACATGAAAAGTTTTTGAATTTGAATAAGTAATCCAAATCTATTTTCTGTTTTATAAAATAATTATTCTAACTAGTGAAACTAATAACCATTTTGCCATTTCCAATTTAAAAATGCATTAAGTATTATATTTTGCATATTTTTGAATCTCACTAAATTTTTAACATAAAAAGTGCTTGAATTTGAATAAGAGATTCAAATACATTTTCTGTTTTATAAAATAATTATTCTAACTAGTCAAACTATTAACCATTTTGCCATTTTCATGTGATTCCGACGCTCCGGTGGTCTTCGTCCGGCGAAACCCTAGACCGGGGGCCCCGGATCGTCTACCCCTATAGCTTTCTCCTTACGAGGGTAGCCCCTTTAGGGTTTAGGGTTAAGGGTTTAGGGTTTGTGAAAAGAATACACATGCAATGACACTAGTGGATCCATATGTGGTTTGTGAAAAGAACAGACATGTAATGACTCTAGCTGCGGTTAGTGAAAAGAACACGCATGCAATCACACTGGTGGATCCATATGTGGTTTGTTAAAATAACACACATGCAATGACTCTAGATGTGGTTTGTGAAAAGAACACATATGCAATGACACTGGTGGATCAATCTGCCGCCTCTCTCCACTCTATCCCATGGCTTCCACCATACCTCTAACCCAGGGAGGCGGAGATGGAGTCTTTCACGGGCTAGCAGGAAATATTTTCCGAGGCGGAACTTTCGAAGATGCCATAGGGCGTGTGCACCAAGGGCATCTTCGAGAAGTTCTGCCACGGGAGATTTCCCAACCCTTTCCTCCATCCATGGGGATGAAACTCTCCATCCATGTTGGCTTGTTGAGTTGCTTGCCATGGCGTATCGATGCTCCTTTTATAGGCACGACGCCGCTTCTACTTTGTCTTCTTCCTCTGACAGGGCATCGTGTGCTACATGCTTTGTCTCATCGAGCAGTGCGTCCACCCACGCGTCCTTATCCTGCCGACAGCTTTAGTCCCAGTTGCACCCACCAGCTGGTACTAAAGGTTACCCACACGTCCTTATCCCACCGACAGTTTTGTTAGATGACACAAAAACCACCTTTAGTCCCGGTTGCACCCACCAGCCGGTACTAAAGGTTAGCCACCCCCCAGATAAGGCCCTCCCAGATAAGCCTCCCCCAGATAAGGCCCCCCATCTTTTGTCCCGGTTTGAGCCCCCACCCGGGATGAAAGTTTCCCGCGCCACTGCGTTCCCGCGCTTTCCACCGGTTCCCGCCACTGGCCGAGCACGATATTTCTGAACAAACGTTTCAACCGTGGTATTATAGGAGCATACCACATCACCTTGGCAGGAACCCTCTTCTTGGGTGGCTCGCCCTCAACATCATCAGGGTCATCTTTTCTGATCTTATACCGCAATGCAGTGCATACCGGGCATTTATCCATATTCTCGTACTTCTCACCGCGTTAGAGGATGCAGTCATTAGGGCATGCATGTATCTTCTGCACGTCTAATCCTAGAGGGCACACAAGTTTCTTTGCTTCGTACGTACTGGAGGGCAATTGGTTATTTCTTGGAAGCAGCTTCTTCATTATTACCAGCATCTTTTCAAATCCCGAGTCAGTCATACCGGTCTCTGCCTTCCACTTCAACAATTCCAGTGTGCTACCCAGCTTCTTCTGTCCATCTTCACAAGTTGGATACAGCAATGTGTTGTGGTCCTGTAATATCTGCTCGAACTGCAACCTCTCCTTTTCTGTGTCGCAGTCTCGCCTTGCATCACTAATGACCCGACCAAAATCATCAACGGGCTCATCTGGTTCCCGTTCTTCACCCCCTTCTTCTTCATTATCTTCAACTGCGGTATCATCGTATTCAGGGAACATAGATCGGTAGTTATCATCGTCGTTCTATTCTTCATCGCCGTCTTCCATCATAACCCCTCTTTCTCCGTGCTTGGTCCAAACATTATAGCCGGACATGAAACCGGACCGAAGCAGGTGGCTCTGAATGACTCTTGAGGAAGTGTGAGCCTGCTCATTCCGACATTCCACACATGGACAACACATAAAACCATCCCGCCGCTTGTTCGCCTCGGCCACAAGGCGAAAAGAACGCTGGCCTTCTCTGTAAGCGTCAGAGCGTCGGTCACCGTACATCCATGGGTGGCTCATCTGCATCATACAACCATGCATATATATCAAACGCAATCACGATGCTTAAATTAGTACCGCGCGGTCAAAACGAGAAAATAGTTGCTAACCTTTTAGGACACTTCAAAACAAAGAGGAGAAACCTTAAGTGTCGCTCTGGCACCTCATATCATATTTTGTCTTGTGTGAACTCAAGTGGCATCACTCTAACAGGCATTTCACCGAAAACCTCTAGTGCATATGAAGAAAAATGGTTAGCACAAAGTTATACCCACCTCTCACATAGGAAAAACAGGAGAGAGTGGAGGGCTGGGTGCATATATATAGGGCCAGGCCATTAGTCCCGGTTTGAGATACAAACTGGGACTAAAGGTTCTGCCAGGAGAACGTGCGCCGGCCCAGACCCATTTTTCCCGGTTTGTATCTCAAAGTGCCTCGGCCTCCTCGGGCCGTCTGGTTCGGACCATTAGTCCCGGCCCCAGCCACGGCCAGGACTAGTGGCCCGAACCAAAGGCCCATTTTCTCCTAGTGGTACATGATCTAATGCTCATGATTTTTTATAAAAATTATTTTTAGGTTCACAATATGATGTTTCTTCAGATATCCAATGCAAGTTTAGCAAGGCTCAGCCCCGATCTTAGAATCTTCATGCCCTTCGTTCGATTAGGGTCTGACGATAGTTTCAAATGACCATGACTAAATAAAAAAATCAAAAAAATGTGAGACCGTCGCGTGGTATCATATTTTGTGACATAGTTGGGAGGAAAAATATCAAACTTGGTATATTGATTATGTCTCAAAAAACCTTCACAAAATGATCTATCTCATTCGAGGTTTCCTAGCTTTCGGTTCAACTGACCAATGTTATGGCAGAATCGCGACATAGTTTGTGATAATATGCCCATCTTGTGCATACATGTGCATCATGGGATGGCGAACAATGTTACATGAGGAAGTTTTCCTTTTCATCGCACGGAAAAGCCATTTTCTATTTTTGGAGCGCAAAAATCGGGGCGTTTTGTGAAGCAACACAAAATGCTCAATTTAAAAATGCTACCACCCCATTTTTCAATAATACTAGACCACCTTACATGAACAATGTCCCAACTAGGGATTTTAAAACCTTTCCGTCCACCCCTGGTGAAAAAGACAAATTTCTGCCGAATCGGTAGGAAGTGGGTCAGATATGAACTACAGGTACATGACCTAATGCTCATGATTTTTTTAAATCATTTTTAGGTTCACAATATGATGTTTGTTCAGAGATCCAATGCAAGTTTAGCGAGGCTCAGCCCCGAGCTAAGAATCTTCATGCCCGCGTTCGATTAGGGTTTGACCATAGTTTCAAATGACCATAACTAAATCAAAAAAATCAAAAAAATGCGAGACCTTCGCGTGGTGTCATATTTTGTGACATAGTTGGGAGGAAAAATATCAAACTTGGTATATTGATTATTTCTCAAAAAAACCTTCGCAAAATGACCTATCTCATTCGAGGTTTCTTGGCTTTCGGTTCAAATGACCAATGTTATGGGCATAATTGCGGCATAGTTTGTGATAATGTGCCCATATTATGCATGCATATGCATATCTCATGACGAACAATGTTGCAGGAGGAAGTTTTCCTTTTCGTCGCACAGAAAAGCTATTTTCTATTTTCGGAGTGCAAAAATCGGGGTCTTTTGTGAAGCACCACCAAATGTTCAATTCAAAAATGCTACCACCCTATTTTTCAATAATACTAGACCACATTACATGAATAATGTCCTAATCGGGGATTTTAAAACCTTTCCATCCACCCCTAGTGAAAAAGACAATTTTTTGCCAAATCGGTAGGAAGTGGGTCAGATATGAACTACATGTACATGATCCACTGCTCATGATTTTTTTACAAAAATCTTTTTTAGGTTCACAATATGATATGGATGTCATATTTGGATTCCTCTTATTTTTCTGATCAATTTAGATATTTTATTTGTCGAATTCCAATTTACGGATTTAAATATATGAATTATTCCATATTAAAATAGAAAAAGGCAAAAAAAAATATTTTATTTTTTATTTGGATTCAAGAATATTATTACTTATTCATTGTTGTCTACTTAGATAATTATTTGGAATCTAAAACTGAGATATGTGACATCATGGTCCAAGAGTTAATATGATTGATATGAAAGTATTATCGACAAGGTATGATTTCTTTCTTGGAAGCTCATTCGGAAGGAACGAAGAAGTTAAGCGTGCTAGGGCTAGAGTACTGTTAGGATGGGTGACCGTAGGAAAACTTTGATCATGAGTGCAATTTGACCTAATATTAAACATACTTAGGGTTAAAAGTACCCCATATGAGACTAACAAGTAAAAAATATTCAAAAAAGTTTGAATAAAACATTTGAATTTTTTTCAATTTATTTTGAAAAGACAGCCTTTGCCGTGTAGAATTTATGTGTGACACACGGCAAAGGCAGCCTTTGCCGTGTTAGATTTATGAATGACACACGGCAAAGAATAGACACTGTCATCTCCAAGAGGAACCGTTATCTCACTTTACTTTTCCGTGTCTGCGCGTAAGAGACACGGCAAATGCTTTGCCGTGTCTTGTTTAGAAAACACACGGCAAAGGGCCTTTGCCGTGGCAAACGTTATCGTGTGGCATTTGTCGTGTGTATACACACGGCAAAGACCTTTGCCGTGTTATATGCCCACACGGCATGCCGTAGTGTCTGTGCGAAAATATATAACTATGTGGTCAGTCATCTAGATAGTTTCAACCTTGTATCTGCCGTGTTTAGTTTCTAATATATTTAGCAATTGGTTGCACGTCATAGATCATAGGGTTGCCGCCTTATTACTATGGCCCAATCCATTTAATGCTCTATTGCTTAAATGATCCAATGTCACTAGCTGGCTACATTGATCCTAGCTATCTATTGGTAAACAATAAATTAGGCTGATCGACGCAGCCATGGTAAATTAGTCTCATGTAAAAAAAAGGAGAATAAGTATGTATGCATATATTTTACAAAAGTTGAAAGGCTAAATTTAAAAATTTGATGGTCAGTATGTATACTACAATTCGTAGGGAGCAAGAGGAAGCTCTGGAGGCTTGCAATAACAGTTTCTTTGTTCTTTTGATACGAGCTTGGAGTAAGAGTTAATTAACTGCAAGAGTATGTTTGCACAAATCCAGTCCAGGTGCATAGAAAAGGGACCAACGTACGTACTCGTACGCTGCCGACTAAAACAGTGATAAGGTTGACGAAAATGTCCTCGGGTAAGCTGGTTGCCAACGTACAAATTAATGATAAAAGGAGGGGCTAGTTGGCACTGTAGCAGTTGTCTCCGGCCGACCACCTCGGATGTGCACGTAACGTACGTACTCCGTCTAAGCAGCAGTGTACTAGGTTAGCGGTGTGTGTAAGTGTGTTCATCATAGCCGCCCGTCCGTGACTCCCATGCCAGCCACAGCCAGTCCTCAGGATAGTGTACAGTAAGCTAAGGGCCACTCCAACGCCGTGATCTATTTGGTTCTCCTCCCTTTGTGTCCGTGTGATAGAGGGAATTACCGCGGTGACCCAGACGGCCCGGTGTCCATTTTGGGGTCACATATTGCAGTTAAATTTAGGCTGGAGTTGCTTCGAAGTAGGCATGTCAAGAACGGCTCGCGTGGTCCCATTGTCATCCCTGGTACGCAAGCCCGTGACCTAGCTCACTATGTCTAGTCTAAGAGTATATCTACTCCGACCCCCTAAACGGTCTTGGGGGCACCAGCGCGTAAAATCGCTACCAGCACCTCCTCCCCCCCCCCCCCCCCCCCCCCCCCCCCCGGGTAGCCTCTTCACTATATCTGGTATTGGGCTATGACTGGGTATTCTACACCACATATAAATAAAAATCATCTGGTGCAAGAGGTATATGGGTGTAAGAGTAGAGATGCTCTAACCCCTCCATTACAAGAGGCATTGAAGAAGTTGGCAACCGATAAGGAGGTGTCAAGTGAGATGGGGGAGAAGAGGAACGTTGGGAGAAAGATGAACACATCAAGCACTACCTTGAAAGTCGAAATTGAAAGGCCAATGTCCGGTTAAGAGCCAATGAAGTAGAGCTCAATAAAAAAAAAGTAGACTTTAAGCACATGAAAGTTGAGCTTAATGCATTTACGAGAGCCAAGGAAGTAGAGCTCAAACAATGAAGTGGAGCTTAAGATTTTCAACGCGGAGACCATGATCATGACAGAATATCTCAACATCATGGACACAATCACTCTATATTGTTACCGTACCATGCCGTGTTTGTAATTTATTTGATATCACTTCCTTTTTTTTCTATCGGTTGAAATATTGGCCAGATTAATGAAAAATAGGTGAAAGTAAACAGACATTTCGTACCAAATAAGGGGGTGTTTGTTTGGGCTTTTGGTAGCTTTCCATGAAAAAGCCGGAAAAAGGAACTAAACAGGCAGTTGCTCGTTGGTCTTTTGCCGAAACACTTTTACGAAACGGGCAAACCAGGGAATGCATATCCGGGGGTGCTTCCCACAGCTTTTCCCCTTAGCGAGGAAAACGTTTTCGCAATTTGACATATCGTTGAGCTAAAATTACAATAGAATGACACCCTGTTAGTCCAACATATCCCCATGCTATCCATCCAAAAAAAAGGCAGCCACACATTACAGCACACATCGACCCGAGGAGATAGGGTTCATCGCGAGCGCCACCACTCTCGCTCGCCGGCCATCAGCTCGACTCCCACCAGCGGCCTACCTCCTCCCCGCTGCCGGACCTCCACCCCACCGCCTTCTTCTCCTCACCGCCTCAAGACCGCTCGACCCTGTCCTTGCACGCCCCCGCCGTCCAGCAACCACTGGTCCGATTTTCGCCGCCACCCGACCTCGTCCCTGCTCAGCTAACCCCCTCCCCGTCCCTGCCCAGCTAATCTCGTCCCTGTCTTACCTCCGCCCCCGGTCGACCTCATCCCAGTCCAGAGGTGAGGCCACCGTCCATGCTACTACTATAAAATTCGGCTGTGCTACTGCTATACAATTTGATGTTGTTTGATGTGGTACTGCTATAAAATTTCGTACATGTCTTGATGTGTTGCTGCTCGAAAATTTGATATTACCTGATGTGGTACTATTGTACAATTTGATGATGTTTGCTGCTACGTGTTGGTCTTGCTGAAATTATGTTGCTTGTTGTAGTACTGCTGTATATAAAATGCTATATTTAGTAAGGTTTTTCTGCTATGTCTTGGTATTACTTTGCAATGTCGAAGGCAGTTGGGAATGCATACCGCACTAGATTTTTCTGTGACATTTGTATGGAGGAAGTGAACGACAACAATAGGGAGGGCGTTGCTTGAGTAGAAAGGGTTACCAGAATCTTGGGGACAAATTTGCTGATAAAATAGAGGAAATATTAACGCAAAAGCAATTTAAGAACAAATGAGATGCTTTAAAGATGGATTACATGGGGTGGATGGAATTGCAAAATGCGACCGGTATAGGTTGGGATCATATAGCAAAAACTGGATGCGGATGATGATTGGTGGAAGAATCACCTAGATGTAAGTTATCATGTCTTTACTTGCCTTTTATTTTGTATTGTTATTATGATCATTGGATTGATATCTCTATTATGTTTTTATTTTCAGATTCGGCTTGACCATGCAAAGTTTAGGAATGGGCCACCTGCCAACTTGGAACAACATGATGTTATGTTTAGGAAGGACATGTCACTAGAGAATCAACTGCCATTGCAAGTGAGGAAGAAGGAAATAGCAAGGAAGCTCGAATAATGCTTGATGATGATACCTCCAAGATAATATTGAAACACAAACATGTAGAGAAGCATTTTTTTCTCGGCTTACAACAATGCACTAAACACAATTGTTTCAAGGCACACCGAAGGCAGTTCTTGCAGCAAAGATGATAAGGTCCCAACTATGAAGGAGTTTTTAGGGATGGTTCAGTATTGTGGAGTGAGTGAAGGAACTGCTATCATGTACACTGTGGGCAATCTAGCTATGATCAAGGATCAAAGGGAGGTGTTCGCAACATTTGCAACAACTAAGAGAAGGCCTGATAGGCTCCAGAGGACACACAATGAGATGAACAAATAGTGTGTTTATTTGTTACCATTGAAAAACTTGTGTGTACCATTTATTAGATACTACTGGTTATTATTCATTTTTTGTTTATTTAGATGGGACTATTTGTGATGATTGTAAAACTGGTAAACAATTATGGTTATTATTTGGTGAGACTATCTGTTGATTGATGCATGTCTAGTAAATTATTGTGTGAAGCATTTGCTGATTGTTGCATGTCTAGTAAATTAATGTGTGAAGCATTTTAACATGTTCTAATTTTTTCTTTGTAGATGGATAGATGGCTCACACATCCAGTTAAAGTATCTACAGAAGAGGCGGTTAACCATACATGAAGGCATGGTTACACATCATAGAATATTCTAGCGAAATGTGACTTCAATTTGAGATTCACCTCTGTCGTTGCTAGATGGCCTCGTTCGGCACGGGATACACGCATTCTACAACACGCCATTGAGAAGTATCCAGTAGAGTTTCCAACCCCTCCTAGTGGTAATATTCTATATCTTTGTCTACATGTTACACACATAGTTACAAATGCATTGTCATTGTTTTTGATTTTTTTTTTCATGTACAGATACATATTACCTTGTTGATTTTGGTTATCCAAATAGAAAAGGGTTTCTTCGCTCCTTACAAGGAGAACACATACCACATACCACATTTTTGTTGAGAAGGGAGACCAACAATTAGGGAAGAGATTTTTAACTATCTACACTCATCGCTCCAGAATGCTATCGAGCATGTCTTTGGTATCTTAAAAACAAGTGACGCATATTAAAATATATTCCTTCTTACTATCTGGTTAAATAGAAAAGAATTATTCTTGATTGCATATCGCTTCACAGTTTCATTAGAGACTCCAATTTATGAGACAAGAAGGTTGGTCGGTGTGATGCATATGAGAACCACCTTCCTAACGCCCAAAGGCAATCAGTAACATTAGCCAGTGATACCGTTCCTAGTGGACTACACACGGTATACATGATCTCAACACATGATCGCATCGCTACCGCATTGTACAATGCTAGAAGAAGATGACCGGTTTGATTGGTGTGGATATGTCTATGTTCATTATGGTGCTATTGTATTTGTGTAATGATCTGGATATGTATTTTGGACAAACCAATATGTGACCAGTGGCGGATCTAGGATGAAATCGATGGGGCGCCAAGCTTAAAAAGTACCCTTTTAAGCTTTGCATTTAGCCATGCTTAATACAACTATTAGTATTTTTGGAGGGGTGCCATTGCACCCCCACCGGATACGCCACTGTATGTGAAATATGGTATTTAATATTGACATATGCGTTTATGCACTTCAATAGTGAAATATACATGTTAGGAACATTACAGACATATCATACAGTCACACAACCAGCCAAGTTGACAAACAGTCAAACTCAGAGAAGTAGCGTTCCCTACACAGCAGCACAACCAGCCACAACCAGCCAACCACAGTCCAAACAAACAACCCTAAGGGTATCTCCACCGGGTCGACCCAAACATGCGACCCAAAACGTCCGTTTGGGTTGGGCTGCTGGGAGTTTGGGTTGTGTTCCGGCCTGTCCGACCAACCACGCCTAGCGACACGATCCATCTGTCTGCGCTAGGCTGATGATTTTTTAAAAAATCAAACAGAGACAATACATGCTAAAACTGGCAAATTTCATATATATTTATACGTAATTTAAATTCAAATATAAAAAACTAGATTTAAACTAGCCCTAAAACTACTGATCTTCTACCGCCGGTGCCGCCCCGTCCATCTAGAGATCGAGGTCGATGTACTCCCGCGGCGTCCAGAGGTGCGCCAGTGGCGGGCCTGGAGCCAGCGCAGGTTGGTCGATCACCTGGCCAGGCCACGCTGGACACGCATCCATCTCCTCCGGCATGGTCGGAGCAGCCCACACTGGCAGCAACGACGGTGGGGGCAGCCCCGCGTTTACCTGCACCACCAGGTCGGTGAGCTGGACGGCCTTCTAGTAGCCGTCTCACATGACGTCCTTGTCCTTCGCGCTGGCCGTGACGGCCTGCTCGGTGAAGGTGTCCTCGTCGTAGCCCCACGCCAGGAGCTCCTGGTACTCCGGGGGCAGGTGTGCGGCGGTGGATGCGACAGCCTCCTCCTCCTTGACGACGGTGTTGAGGTCATCATCAGAGTCATTGTCGTTGTTGTCATCGTCGTGATCGAAGGCAGGGAGTTTGCGGGACCCCACGGCTCAAACTTACCGTGGAAGGTGCTCGCGCGCCGCGCTGTGTGTTCCCAGGCAAGGAACTCCTTCCATAACACTTTTGTTCTGGTAGGCGCGATCCCACCAGAGGGCCGGCGGGAGCTTGTGGATGCGGCGTTGGATCTCCTCCTCCAACCCCTTGCCCTCCTTGGGCATGGGCGGCACCGACACCCACTCCTGGTTGAGGTGCTAGCCCGTGGGGAGGGCGAAATCGTGGTAGGGCATGTGTAGCATCCCATCTGTCTAACATCTGTAATGCTACATAGTCTAATAATAAAATGCTACTTCCCACATATATTTGTTGCATCATAATTATATCATGCTCATGTTCTTCATGCCACCTTCCATGGATCATGTTTTAAAATGTTGCAATTGTTATGTTGCATTGCATTACATTGCACTTGCACTTGTTGGAATCTTGCTTGTATGTCTTGATATCATCTTACTCCCTCTCTCTTTTAAAACTCTCTATGTTGGTTTCTACAAGTTGGGACCCACTTGCTAGGGTCCAATATTTTTCCTAATGATTTTATCAAATTGTAAAACCCAATTCATAGTCTTGTATAAGTGCCCAAATTGAATTACTAGTGGGCATCCCCTTTTCCCAGGTCTTGTTCCCTCTTGTCTTTGTGTTGTCAAAACCCTTCTTTTCAAATCAAGCTACGAAGTTTCAAAATAGTTAAGAGTTCAAACTCTTGTTTGAATTGAAATCAAATCTACCCAAAACAAATAATAAAACAAAAACAGGAATAAAAACAGGAAGAGAGAGAGAGCAGCAGCCCAGCCCCAGCTTTTGGCCACCCCGGAACTCCGCTTTCCTCCCTGGGCTTTTTCCTTCTCCTCTCCCAGCCCAGCATCACCAGTCGCTTACCCCTTCACCATTTGACGCCGTCCCCTGTTCTTCTTCTCCGTCTCGGCTCCCTCTCTCTGCGGTTCTGACGGCAGGAGCAGGTGGTCGTCGCTGTGCCGTCTGCCGTGCTAGCCCCCTCACGCCGCGCGCGTAAGCGCCTCGTTCTTATCCCGGGCTGCCTAGGAACCCTAGGTTCTTCTCCTTTCTATGGGAGCGACGCCACTTTTCCCCTTGTAGCACCGCCGCAGCCCTCGCTATCCGCCGTCCCCGGCCACGCCTCGGGAACCATCATATCGGTAGAGAGCCCGTGAACCTTTTTGCGCCATCTGCTAGTCCTGGCGCGCTCGAAATCGGCGTCGAGCTTGTCTTCTTCGTCTCTGCTCGCCGCTCTTTCCTTCGGGAATTCCGGCCACCCCGTCGACCTCCGGCCTCATCGGTCTCAGGAACGAATTCCTGGTGAGTTTGCCATTCCCCCCGACCCGTTCTAGCCCCGTTTGGCCTCTGTGCTAACTGCTCCTCGCTGATCGTGTACCCGTCGCCGCAGCTTCTTCTCCGGCGAGCCCCCACGGCGTCCCCTGTTCCAGCACCACCCGGTTTTGGTCTCCCCGTGCTCCCGCGCCTCGGCCACACCTTCCCTTCCCCAATGCGCACCCCAGGTGAGCATTCGCGCGACGAGCTCTTCTGTGTATGTGCGCTCTAGCTCTGTCAGGATCTTCGGCAGCCGCGAGCAGCCCGTTGTTCCGCGACGTTTCCCCACCACTGCAGTTCGCCTTTGCCAGAGATACCTGAATAAGTCTTGTAGCCAGAGGTTTCCTCTGCGTTTCTCCTTTTTACGTCGCCCTGTTTTGCACCGCCGTTCGGTCGCTATCGGCGGCGGAAGAGCGTCCAGATCCGCCGCGTCGTGAGTTTCAGTTTTCCTTCAGAGAGCAGCTACCAGGGATTTTCGTAGAAAACCCCCTGGATGTATCTGTCAGTCACAGACGAGTCCTCCCGCGGCCCCATGTGGCAGCCCTTCTGTCAGCGCACGAGTGGACCCGTGTCCACCCTGGTCGCAGCCGCCAGCCTCTAGGGCTAGATGCCAACCGCGTGAGAAATCACCGCACGGCTGCTATGACCGGTGGGCCGCTGAGTCAGCGTGGCCCACACGGCAGTGGCTGTGGCTAGAAAACCATGAGTGCGAAAAGTTTCTGGCCAAACTTTATCTAATAAAAATAAATCCAGAAAATGTTTAAATTCAAATAAATTCATATTAAATCAAATCTTTTGAATTTGCAAATAATTTCAAAAGAGACCCTAATTCATTTTTAATTCTGAATTCAAAACCATTTTTAAATAATTACCTACATTCCCCTGCATATTACTTCTAATGACAATTTTGCCCGTTTGGCTATTTAAAAATGCCTAATAATAGTTTTAAATCTTTAAATTCAAATTTGACATGTAATATATGTTTTCTGATTAGAAAAATGCCAGGAATTCAAATATGCTATCCAAAATAAGTTTTGAGCAATTTAAAATTTCGAAATTATTTAAATGATAATAAATGCCTTTTCCTTAATAAATTAATAACTTTAGTTCTATAACTCCAAATTTGACAAATAATATGTCTAAATCGATCAGTGCGACGAGCCCGTTCTATTTATGTATTCCATGATATGAATTGAAGCATGCATCGTATCATTATTAAAAATCAGAACTGTTTATGGCAATAAAACTTGACCAAATAATTAATAAAATGATTTATTCTTGTCCCCACACCCCACCCTTGCCATGCTACTTTATTGCCATGTAAATTGTGCATTATTCATCATGGCATGCTTGTTTGCTTGTCGCATTTTATTTATATGCTTGTGC
The DNA here is from genome assembly GCA_910589775.1 of Avena eriantha. Classification (NCBI taxonomy): domain Eukaryota; kingdom Viridiplantae; phylum Streptophyta; class Magnoliopsida; order Poales; family Poaceae; genus Avena; species Avena eriantha. The sequence continues at coordinate 530,779,550 of OU342745.1, read as the reverse complement.
ACTTTATTTATGTTGGCCCTTGTTTGTTTGGTTCTTCTTTTCGAATAGACGCCGAGCAGGGGAAATATCAGGAATCCCAGGAGTACTACCCGGATCCATCTCTCACTTCAACTGAGCTACCAGGCAAGCACTACCACATGCTTGCATACATATAGTACCTATTTCTTCTACCTTATTCTTGCATTATGGAGTCGCGATTGCATTAAACTGAATCCCAAGTACTGCATAGCCTTTACTTTTAAACCCCACCGAAGCTTGTTCCTCCATCCTATGAGCCATTACTACAAGAGTTGTTTGAGCCATGCGGGTCGTAGAACAGCATGTGTAGGGTATGTGAGTGTCTGATGGATAACAAGGTACCTAAACAACTTAACCTGAGTAGTAATGGGATAACTAATGAAAGCGGCACTGGTGGGCAATATCTGTTATTTGGTTTTTCCTGCCCACTTGTGTCCCGTAGGACCCGAGTACTTGATTCCTATTCCTTAACTATTTGCACTATCCACATCCGGGAGGCCTTATGAACCCCCCCTGAGCCAGAGCTTGATTCATTTCTATTTCTTGGGGCCATAAAGTAGTTTGGGGCTTTATTACTATCCTGTACTTATGCCATGCTGTACTGCTTTATTTAAGATTGTGCGTGGAGCACCTGTACTGTTTAGGAATCGCGGCACGATTTCACGGTATCGACAAGCCTAGTCACATTTTCGGGTTTCCAGTCGTTTACAGCCGTTCTCGCAAACCCTGGGTCTGTCTCGGAGCCGGCCAACTTCGTTGCAGGTAGCTTATTGGGGTGGCCCCCTGAAATATTTTACTAATCCTGTGATTGCTTTGTCGTGAAAGCCTCGTTGGGTTTTGATTTGGTTTTTCCGAGGTCGATCGTGTGTGTGTTGCTATTTGTGCACCCCTGCAGGGTAAATCTTTCTGAAAGCTGTGTCCGCGCTTATGGACGACTTGGAGTACAGTTTCTCGATCATAGACAAGTATAACTAAAGTACCGACTTTAATTTGACTAAATATCTGACTAGTAAATAGTGCGATACTCATGGAATGGTTAATAAAACTGCCAACGGATGGGCTGTTCGTCCGCTTTCTCGTTGGTAAGCGAGAAGGAGGATGGATCTGTTATTTTATATTGTTATAACTGTTGTTCCTAATTAACGGGCATCCGTCTATCATTGGTTAGGCGGATGGTTAGCGAGTATCTATAGGCTTGTTAGTTATTATCTTTTGCTGCAATTGCGTCACCCCAGGTATATGTCCCCTTTAGAGGCATAAAGACTTACTGAGTACCCCTAGGGTCTCACACGATAAATTGTTCGATTCAGATGAATAGGTGTATTCGCAAGATGGATACTGGGTGGAGGAGACAGATGATGTTGGCAACGATCACTCGGTGTAGAGATTCCGAGGATGGGGATCCGCGAGATCTGTGGGCGGGATGTGCTTATTTATGTGTCATCTTATGCCGATTTACTTCTTGTCCGTACTCGGATCTTGTTTCCCGCTTCCGCTTGATACTCTGATGTTTGATGTATGAGGAGCTATCCTACACTATTATCTCTATCTAGGATATTTGGATCTTGCCGTATGGCGTTGCAATATTTCTATTTCTTTTAGATGGAATGGCTCTGAGAACTGTTGTAAGGTAGCTTGCATATATACTCACTTGTGTATGTATTTGATCTCTTCGCCTGTTGCCTACGCCGCTCGCTCTTGTCCCGATGTCTTGGAAGTGGTTAGGACGGCCGACGGGTCTACACGTGGGTGGCCCCTGGGCCCCCGCTGTACTATTTTAACCACTTCCGGTTCACCCAGGCTTGAACTTAGAGCGTTGGGTCCGAGATTGTTACACCATGCCTGCTCCCTCCCTCCACCACCGCTCGCACTCCGCCACGCGGAAATACCGGCGATCACGGTGGGGCTTCTCCTCCACCTGGCGCACGGTGGGGCGGCGGGCGAAGTCCTGGGGCCGCGGCGGGGGCAGCACAACCCCTGAAGGAAGGCCGGTAGGCCACCCCCTTCCTGCGTCGATTGCTCGAGCCCGAACTGCCCGCCTCGTGGTCCACCAAAATGGCCGTGCCGCGTTGGATTTGCCCTAAGCATGTGCCCGTAGGTACGTACGTGTGTGTTTTTTTTCAGCAACCGATAGGAGCTCTGCCTTTACAATTAGGAAGAAGGAAAACCAAACGTTCAGTACATATCGAGCATATTTTGATTATGGTGTAAAACATGCCCAAAAAAACACTAAGGGCGATACAGAAAAGGAAAAATCAGTCTGGCTTTGCTAGAATGACAGGCCTGAATGCCGTGAAAGCGCGCGCACGTTGGTGCATGTCCTCCCTGGCAATCTCGGCAACCTCTGCGACGGTAAGGCGTTGATTGGTGAAGATTCTTCTGTTTCTTTCCTTCCAAGCATTCCATAGGACGTAGAGCAATCTGCCGCTGATTCTCCTTTGCTTGTTTGTGGGTCTTCCATCAATGAGGCTGTCCCACCAGTCTGATATAGAAGGAAACCCACTCCCCGGTGGTCCATGCCCGGATTCATTCCAGAGTTGAGATTGGTTCCATACCGCAGACGTATAGGGACAGTCTTTGCATAAGTGGCCAGCCGTATCGGGGGCTCCGCGATAAAGAGCACATATGGGGTCGTGCGTCCATCCCCGCAAGGCAAGATTGTCAGCCGTCAATAACTTGTCGTGCATGGCAAGCCAGGCGAAAAGCTTGCACTTCGGCTCGGCATGGGCAGTCCAGATTTTCTTGGAAGTGAATTTGGGATGGCTTCCGTTAAATTGTGCGTGGTAGGCGGAGCTTGCACTATAGGTTCCGTCCGTAGATAGAGTCCAGGCAATGGCATCGGCTTGTCCAGGCGTTAGCTGCGTGCTTTCCACCACATCCCAGACCAGGAGGTACTGAGATAGGTGAGTAGGCGTGCTCAAGCGGGCAATTGATCGTATCCAGTTGCCGTTGGCAAGCTCTTTAGCCACACTCCGGTTTTTTCTCGTGGCAATTTCGAAAAGATCCGGGGCGAGAAGACGAATAGGACCCTGAGGAGACTAGTTGTCGTGCCAGAAAGATGTCGTCTCACCGTCTCCAAGAGTGATTTTGGTGGAGGCACGGAAGAGGGCCATGTCGGTGTCATTACATGGCAGCCTGGAGCCTACCCAAGTGCGTTGCGGGTTCGTCCATTGTAGCCAAGGCCATCGGAGTCTAAGGGCACGACCGGTTCTGCGGAGGTCAGGCATCCCAAGCCCGCCTAGATATTTTGGTCTGGAGAGAGTCGTCCAACTCACTAGAGCTTTCCCATTAGTCGCATGTTCGCCCTCATCTCCAGCCCAAACGAAGTTCCTAGCGACGCGGGTGGTCTTGTCGCAAGCCCACTTTGAAAGTGGGATGACGGTGGCGTGGTAGACAGCGATGGCCATGAGCACAGACCTTGCGAGGGCGACCCTGCCAAGCCGCACCAGATTCTTCCCCATCCAGCTTGGCAGCTTTCCGGCGATCTTGTCAATGAGCGGCTGCAGGTCCACCTTCTGAAGGCGTCTGAAGTGGAGGGGTAGGCCCAGATATTTTCCCGGAAACGTCGCAATCTTCACGGGGAAGGCACCCAGGACGTCCGCTAGGTCGATGTCGGCAAACCTGACCGGAAAGACTTCGGTTTTGCTCATGTTTGTTACCAGACCGCTGGCTTTCCCAAAGCAGTCGAGGATGGCGGAGATGGCTTGCAGCTCCTCTTTAACGGGGTTCACAAAGATTCCGGCATCATCAGCATAGAGGGAAATTCTGCAGCGGGTCATGCGAGATCTGATCGGACTGAGGATTCCGTGACTAGTGGCGAGGGAAAGGATGCGCTGCAGGGGATCGATAGCGCAGATGAAAAGCATAGGGGAGAGCGGGTCTCCCCGTCTCAAACCCCTGGCATGCCAGAACGGCTTCCCAGGATTCCCGTTGAGCAGCACCCTAGAGGTGGCTCGGTGACTGGGTTTGACGTGTGTGTTTTTTCCCTTTGAGTTTTGCTTTTGCTTGGCAGCGTATAGAGGGATAGATGGATGCGATGGTGGTCAGAGCTCAGATTGTCGATAATCATGTGAATGCGTGCAGTGAGCAACGTACCAAATGCAGCTGAAAGGAAAACACGATTCGTACGGTGTACCATCTGCAAAAGTTTCAACACTGCAGCTGCTGTACCTCCTCAAGCTATGCCTACGGCCGTGCTGTCACTCTGGTCTGCTGGATTATTGCCTTGTGTAACAGTCGGTAGCGCTAGGCGTGCCGGGGATAACTCCCCCGATCCCCGGGTCCCCTATATGACACATGTCCTTTTTTTTTAGATTCTCGCTTTTGCTATAAATTATGCCAAATTGCTACAAAATATCCCGATTTTGCTACATGTAGCAAAAAACAGTTCGGCCCAGAAGATTAAAAAACAGACTGGACCTCGCGGGAGATTTCATCGGAGACCTCACCTTCGACCGCGTAGCAAAAATGTTGTGCTAATGTAGCATATCCGACCTCGCTGGAGGCTTTCGCCGGTAGACATAGCTGGAGTTTCACCGGAAACTATGTAGCAAAAGAATTGTGCCAATGTAGCAAAACCGAAGAACAATTGTAGCAAAATATTTGTATTAGTGTACAAATTTATTTTTTGCCCGAGACATCGCCGGGATCTCGCCGAAATTCATAAGTGCAGAAATAAGTGTAGCATTTGGAAAACATCAATGTAGCAAAACCGAAACGAATACATAGCAAAACATAAATGAGTATGTAGCAAAACCAGCCCCGCTTCGCCCAAGGTAGCAACATCATGCACTCATGATAGCAAAAAAGTAGACCCAAGGTAGCAGAGCCGTATGCCGTCGGTAGCAACGGTCTATACCCAGGGTAGCAAAAGCCACCCGTCATCGGTAGCAACGTCGCCAACCATGGGTAGCAACAGTGTCGACCGTCGATAGCAAATCCATCCTTCATAGGTAGCATGGACGGATGCGCCATCTCGAATCGCCGGTCTCGCCGGAATTGGGAGAGAAGGGAGCACCTCCGCAGTGAAGTCCATCTCCGGCGACAAACGGGAGCACCACCGTTGTGGCCTCCCCGTCGATGCAGCGGCACGCAGGTTCTAGGCAAGTGCAGGCAGAGGGCGGGCTCCGACGGCCTACTCCGGCCGCAGTGGTGGCGGAGGGCGGAGCTCAGCGGAGGGCGGGCTCCGGCGGCCAACTTCGGCCGTGGTAGTGGCGGAGGGCGGAGCTCGGCGGCACGCGTGGCGGCGGGAGGCGGAGGCCTACTCCGGCCGTGGTGGTAGCGGAGGGCGGAGATCGGCGGCGACGCGTGGCGGAGGGCAGAGTGTTGAGAAATAGAGCAATCTTCCAAGAGATTTAACCAAAATAAAAGGCAGATAAAACATAGGCAGAATAATAGAAAAGGACTAAAAGATGATATACATCACGGTAGAGGAACCGCCGGTGTTCCCGTTAGCGTTGGCACTGTCGTCAGCCATGTTGTCGAGGAAAAGGTTGTTGATGTCGGGGAAGAAGTTGTCGTTGGGGAAGACGTCGCTGCAGTCGCTATCCGTGAAGGTGTCCGTGATGAAGCCAGTAATCGCGCTGGTAGCGCTCCCCAAAAACCTTATCGCCCTTCTCCCGTACAGGACTCGAAGCAGCGGGGTCTCGGAGGCCTACTGTCCCAGCTCGCGGTGCACGCCGCAAGACGGGATAGGGAAGATCTAAGCAGCGCAATGCTCTGAAACTGGAGGCACAGGGTGTGTGCATTGGTGTGTCTGAGGAGAGGAGCAACCTCTCACTCTTATAGGCACGGGTAGGTAGGCGAACAGTCGGCGTCGGGAGAGGAAACGAACAGGCATCGACCGAAGCCGAACAGCCTCCACTAAGCTCGAATTAAATCTCCACTGAGTTCGTGCGTATTAAAAATACACTCACGCAGACTGTTCAAATTATTATCCATTTATGCGTGGCAAAAAGAAAGAGAAGCTCTCGGCTCGAGGCATTCCCGCTACCCGAGGCGCGTGCGTCGTGGCGAGGCGAGGCGAGGCGTGGCGAGGCGGGCGGTGGAGGAGGACTAAACTCAACTAGCAATATGGGACTAAACTCTTGTCCCACCTCTTTGCCTTGCATGAATGGGCCAAGTGGGCCTCTAGGATTTCAGAAATTGTTGAATAATATAAATGGGCTGGGCCTTTATTAGGGAAAATTCCAACAATCCCCCACCAGATCCCAGAGGCACACATAAATTTGCCTATGGTTCCAAAACATTGTTTATATACTGGTACTAGTGGAGGCTGTTAAATTGAACTTCCATCTAGAACTCTATGCTACACTAGTTTGCAACTTGTACAGTGGACTATGCCTTGAACTGCAAGTTTGCTGCATTCTAGCTTTACACAAAGCCTTGACCAATACTGGGCTGCCGTGGGACTTCCCCTCGGGTGGAGCTTATGCGTCATACTCCATAGCCTTTCATGAGTTTATTAGAGAGCACCCAACTCTCATAGACTGCGACGTTTAACAATCAGACTCATATAGGAGTGTTCTTCAAAAGATGTTCTACAGGACAACATCTCTGCTTAAACTAAGCCACTTAGAACACATTAAGATAAATCAACCTGCCATGCAGAATAGGAAAGTATTGCATCTTCACGGAGTGGTGTTTTAAAGTAGGGATACTTTCCTCTCAGTTAACCAACAGCTTGTCTCCCAATTCTAATTCACGGGATCTCCGATCACATAGAGTGGTTTACCACTGTGGAAAACTTATATTGTGGGTCTCATACCCATCTCCTTTGATGCATTTTCTATCACGTTACGTGATAGACCCTTTGTGAAGGGATCTGCCAGATTCTTAGATGTTTGGATATAATCCAATGCAATAACTCCGGAGTTTCTCATTTTCCTGACAGATTTCAATCTCCTCTTCACATGTCTTGAGGACTTCATATTATTCTTAGAACTGTTAACTTTAACAATCACAGTTTGATTATCACAGTTCATTGGGATTGCGGGTATAGGTTTCTCAACCATAGGTAAGTCCATCAAGAGTTCTCGAAGCCACTCTGCTTCGACAGTGGTTGTGTCTAATGCTGCGAGTTCTGCTTCCATAGTTGACCTCGTTAAGATGGTCTGCTTGCAAGACTTCCAAGAAACAGCACCACCGCCAAGTGTAAATATATATCCACTCATGGCCTTTATCTCATCAGCATCAGATATCCAATTTGAATCACTATATCCCTCCAGCACCCTTAGGTACCCAGTATAGTGAATGCCGTAGCTCACAGTGCCATTTAGATAGCGCATGACTCTCTCAAGAGCTTGCCAATGATCATCTCCAGGATTTGAAACAAACCGACCGAGTTTGCTTACAGCAAAAGCGATGTCAGGCCTCGTAGCGCTAGCTAAATACATAAGCGACTCAATAATCTGAGAATATGTCAATTGATCTCTAGTAGTGCCTCTATTCTTTCGAAGTAACACACTAGGATCATACGGTGTTTGAGAAGACTTGCATTTGCTATACCCAAAGCGACTCAAGATCTTTTCCACATAGTGAGACTGAAGCAGTGTGATCCCACCATTATCATCTCTAAATAGCTTGATGTTCAAAATAACATCAGCTACTCCTAGATCCTTCATCTCAAAAGACCGAGATAAGAAATCCTTGACTTCCTTAATCACATTAAGATTGGTCCCAAAAATCAGTATGTCATCAACATACAAACAAAGAATTACTCCCCCGCTCCCACCATAGTGATAGTATACACATTTGTTAGCTTCGTTTACAGCAAAACCTGCAGTGGTTAGGGTTCTCTCAAACTTCTCGTGCCACTGCTTAGGTGCTTGTTTAAGGCCATATAAAGACTTCAACAACTTACACACTTTTCCTTCTTGACCACTCACTACAAATCCATCTGGCTGATCCATATAAATTTCCTCGTCCAACTCTCCATTTAGGAAAGCCGTCTTAACGTCCATTTGATGAACGAGAAGACCATGTGAGGCAGCCAAAGATAGTAGTACGCGGATGGTGGTCAATCTGGCTACGGGTGAGTAAGTATCAAAGAAGTCCTCACCTTCCTTTTGGGTATAACCCTTGGCTACAAGTCTTGCCTTGTACTTCTCAATAGTACCATCAGGCCTAAGTTTTTTCTTAAACACCCATTTGCATCCTACGGGTTTGCACCCATAAGGACGATCGGTGATCTCCCATGTTCCATTCGCTAAGATGGAATCCATCTCACTACGAACGGCTTCCTTCCAGTAGTCAGCATCAGGAGATGCATAGGCTTCTGAGATAGAGGTAGGAGTATCATCCACAAGGTACACAATGAAATCATTACCAAAGGATTTTACAGCCTCTGTCTCTTACTCCTCTTAGGAATTTCATTATCATCCTCCTCAGGTTTTTCCGAGTGTTCAATAGGAATGGTATGTTCAGGAATTTCATTATTAGCTCGCGGTGCACGCCGCAAGACGGGATGGGGAAGATCTAAGCAGCGCAATGCTCTGAAACTAGAGGCGCAGGGTGTGTGCATTGGTGTGTCTGAGGAGAGGAGCGACCTCTCACTCTTATAGGCACGGGTAGGCAGGCGAACAGTCGGCGTCGGGAGAGGAAACGAATAGGCATCGACCGAAGCCGCGTGGCGTGGCGTGGCGTGGCGTGGCGTGGCGTGGCGTGGCGTGGCGAGGCGGGCGGCGGAGGAGGAGGAGCGCGCGTGTATATGTCTTCTCTTCTCAAGCTCGTATAAGTGGTGGAAGAGCTCTCCTTATAAGCTGGTCCAAATTCCACTCAACTAGCAATGTGGGACTAAACTCTTGTCCCACCTCTTTGCCTTGCATGAATGGGGTAAGTGGGCCTCTAGAATTTCAGGAATTGTTGAATAATATAAATAGGCTAGGCCTTTATTAGGCAAAATTCCAACACAGAGCTCGGCAGCGGCGCGTGGCGGCGGGAGGCGGCAGCTGCGCGCTGCAGGGAAGCGATGGGGCGTGGGAAAAGGAAGCGGGCGGTCGTCCGCGCGAGGATGAGGATGAGGATAAGGGAAGGGAAGACGCGTGGTGGGACCGATGTTTACGAGGCCGAGCGACGACGTTCGATCCCTGGAGGATGTGCATCATTTTCCTTTGAGTTTTGCTTTTGCCTGGCAGCGTATAGAGGGATAGATGGATGCGATGGAGGTCAGAGCTCAGATTGTCGATAATCATGTGAATGCGTGCATTGGGCAACGTACCAAATGCAGCTGAAAGGAAAACACGATTCGTACGGTGTACCATCTGCAAAAGTTTCAACACTGCAGCTGCTGTACCTCCTCAAGCTATGCCTACGGCCGTGCTGTCACTCTGGTCTGCTGGATTATTGCCTTGTGTAACAGTGGGTGTGAGGAACATGACCCGCCCATTCAATTTTTTGCAACGGCCTTTTTAACTCCATCAGTCCACACTTCTTGGTTCATGGCTCCTCTTTGTTCTTCTCTAGCTTGTCATAGGTTCTCCAAACCATGCAAATGTGTCTGTGTGAGCTGCTTTCTCTTTTCCATTATGCCAATCTTCATCATCATCATCTTCTTAGCGGTGTTTGGGTTCTTTGTGAGTCACATGCACTTACGGAAATTGTCTAAAATGTATGAGTGCCAACCAGCGAGTCGTCGACAGGGAGCATGAGTGTTGAAGTATAATTGTATTGCCTAGTCTCTTCCATCATATCGGTATTTTAATTGCATTGGCTAAAGAATGCAGTTTTATACAACACTTTCACCGGATGAAGCGGAGCCTGATGAAACCTAGCGATGGCTAATGAAGAGTGATTGAGATGGTTATGGACTTCTCACGCATGTAGTATATAGTTTTCACGAGGAAGAGAAATAACCGTTTCTAAGTCACTGCTAACAATTGCCCAATCTAAGATTTACATTCCTTGAAATACAAAGAGACAAGACTATATTATCGAACAACTACCGCCATCGAGATAAACATTTCTAAGTTGATTGCGATATAAAAACTCATGATGTAGAATCATGAATTATTTTGTTCATCATTTGCTCATCACATTACTGGTCCCAAGACCAAGAAAATAATTGGCCTAGTAAAAAATTAACTAAAAGTTCAACCTTGGACCCGTTTTAAGTCACCCTAACCAAATGTGTTATGTGTCAAGCAGGTGACTAAGTTCATACCAATCCATTTATTCACATTCTATTAGCTAGGATTGCATCTTGACCTTAAGTATGTTATGCCAATCCTACAATGTTCATAGAAAACATAGCCAATCCATGGTGATAAAAATTGTGTGTATTAAATAGATTTCTATCGTCTATATTGGGTCAAGAGTCCTGATTGTTGACAAGAGAAGTGGATGAGTACTATGGTGGTAGGATCGAACGACGCAATGTGACCTCCTTCCTAATACTCCATCATTCCTATAGAGATGAAAATATTGATTATTGAGAATAGAAGATGATGTATATTATGGTGGCGCCAACAAGAAAAGGTAAAGTTATAGGAGAAAGGAGGGTTTGAGAATAGTGTATGATGAAAGGGCAGGAGCCTCTTTGATTCCCGGGATTTTAAAAATAGAATAGGAAAAATGCAGGATTGCAATGCTATGTGCACTCTAATTTTATAGGATTTCATATGCATCAAAGTTTGTATGATTGCATCACATGGAAAACAAAGGATTCCCAAAAGGAGGTTAAAAGTTAAAAAAAAGGTTTACGTGGATGTTAGATTTTCTATGAAATCTAGTGCATATGAATCCCTAGGATTCAATCTTAAAAATCACACTACCACCACACAAAACAAATTATGGGATTTAATCTTACAAATCAAACAACCGTAATAGGGAAAATTCGTAATGATCTAAATCATTAAAAATTGCTACGCATATCTATTGAATCAAAGAATGCCTTTCACAGGCTACGGTTAAACTGTCAGTCTGCTACTCACTGCATAAAGTTGTTGTGCATGTATGAGATGCACACGAAGAGAAAAGAGCGAATAAAGGACAACAGGAGAAAAGGCCAATATATAGGTGGACGACGATGCATGATGGGTGCATGATTGGTTTTGTATGGTAGCTGCATGCATGTTCTAACTTGTCTGCCTCACCATGCTATAATTTATGATATGGTGTCAGAACGAAATGAGACCGACGTGTCGAGAGTGTATTGAACGTTAGGTATGCACTGTACACTACACGGACGATGCATATATGTACGGACCCGGCCGACTGCAAAACTCGTATTGACGTAATGATATGGAGTATATATAGATGATCTGCGTCCACAAATGTCTCTACATCCTTCTATTAGCTTGAGGGAGGGCGGCTCTGCCTAGGCGATGGAGAGGCGACGGAGGCTGACTTTGGCGCCTGGGGGTCTGGGGTCGTCGTCGCCCTCAACGACGGGATCGGGGCCGGCGACTGGCTCGCGGTTCGCCTGTCTGGCCGAGGACCATTCGGACGACGACACTCTCGCGGCCAGGGTTGCCCTCGAGGGTCTCGACGACGACGATGGGAGGTTGGGTTGGACGACGGTGTCGAGGCGGCGACGCAAATCTGATGATGAAACCCGGCAGCAGTTTTGGGAGGAGATCGGATTCCCGACTGCGGCGTCGCGGTTTTGGGAGAGGTCGCCGGATAGTGCGGTCGGCGGTGGAGCTTCCTTGTCGCATCCGGTGGTCTCGCCTCCTCATTCTAGGGCTGGGTCGCGGCGCCGATCCGGTTCTCCCTTGTTGCGGCGGAGGTCGGTGCTCTCCCCGGCGATGATGAGGCCCTAGCGGGGGCCGCTTCCCCCGAGGCGTCTGTCGGCGCCGCCGGTGTTGGGCACGCTGATCGCCCGGGTGCTAGGGCACGCCGTCTACCCGTCTGGGGAGGTGGGGACGGGTGGCGTGGAGGGGGCCGAGGTGGACATTGACGCTGAGGTGGCTGCCACGCCTGCGGCGGTCGAGTCCGGCTCGGGTGGGGCCAGCGACGCGGAGACCGAGGCGGGCGGGGAGCCCGAGTTTTCGTGGACTAGGATCGTGTTACGCTTTAAGGCGACGTGGTCTAGGTCTTCGCACGTACTCGCTGCGCCGCCCTCGACTCGCTCGTCGCCGCAGCTTCTCCTCGCTCCATCGCCGCAGCCTCTCCTCGCTCCGTCGCCGCCGTCTCCCCACTCATCGCCGTCGCAGTCCGCTGCGCTCCCGCGTGGGCTATCCTTCGCCGTCGTCCTCCGTTCCCCGACACCGATGGCCGGGAATCTGCCGCGGGGACAACAGCCGCCTATGGCGCATCCTCCTAGGGGGGCTCCGCTGCCTCGGGGAGCGGCTCCCTATGCTGCTCCTCCGGTGGGTGGACCGCCGGCCGCCTATGCCGCTCCGCCTCCCGGTGGTCCGCCGCCGACTACTTTGCCTGTGGCGTCAAGCTCTTCACCGCAGTTCCCCCCGGGCTTCCCGCCAGGGATTGTTTTTCGCCCCCCTCCCACTCCATACTTCGCGGCTGGTCACGCGATGCAACATCAGCCGCTGCAAGCGCCGTACCGCGCCCCTCCTTCGCTTTACCCTGGTGTGGCGGGAGGTGTGGGGGGAGGTGTGCCGCCTTTGGGAGCACATGGTGGTGCTCCCGCCGTTTGTGGCCGGTGCTGCTTCTACCGCTACTTCTGTGCCTAAGAGGAAGAAGAAGAAACCTGCTCAAGGTCAGCCGCAGCCGGCGAGGACTCCTGGGACGATTGTGCATCCGCAATACCAGCCGATCCAGCATCAGGTGCAGGGACAGCAGCAGTTCGGGTTTCATCATATGCCCTTTAAATTTACCCCACCCCAGTATTCCGTTGAGCAGGGTGGGATGCAGGGCATGCAGCTGAGCGTGGACTCAAATGTCCCGTCCAGGTCGCAAGGAGTGCTGGCATCTGGGAATGCGCCTAAGAAGAATAAGAAAGTGTCAGGTGCTGGAAATGTGCTTCGGACTCTCATGCGTCGCAGGATTGTAAGGCAACTCATTATTGTTATATTTGTGATGTGCCTTCCCACCCTACGTCAGGTGCCCGGTTCTGAAGCAACCCCGTCCCATAGCTTACATGGTCGGGGTGGGACATGATAAGACACTTTTTGCATAGATTCCTGATAGTGTGGTACGCCCTAACCTAGGGACTAGTAAGACCCCTATTGTGCTGGTTCAGGTTTCGGGTGAGCCAGTTACTGCTGATGTGGTGCAACAACAGATTGCTAGGAGATGCCAGGTAAAGGCTCAATGGAAGTGGGAGGCCCTTAAGCATGGGACCAATGATTTTCTTGTCAGTTTCCCTTCCTTCGAGGACCTTGATAGGGTGGATGGTAGTCAGTTTTCTATGCCTCTTGGTAAGACCCAGCTGTCGGTCTCTGCCTACAGGATGCAGGAGGTGCCTCATAAGTGTGAATTGCATCAGGTTTGGTTACATGTTGAGGGGGTACCTCATTCGCTGTGGACTTTTTTGGGCTTGTGGGCGGTTGGATCCCTTCTGGGTAGTCCTATCGATGTGGATTTGTTGTGCCTTAGGCGGAGAGGCCTGGTTCGTATCTTGGTTGGGATGTTTGATATATCTGTTTTCCAGAAGAAGGATGCATTGGGATCTTATCTTACTTCTGATGCTGTGGTGCTGCTCAAGGGTTACGAGCTTCATTTTCGTATTGAGCCTGCTGGTTTTGTACCGGAGCCTGACTTCTCGCCGTTTCTTTGGAGGAAGGGCCCTGATGGTTCTGGGATGATGGTGCTGGGCCGAGTGGAGATGATGTGATGGATACTTCTGAGGCGGCTCCTACACCACCGGCGGTTGGGACTTTGGCTGTGCAGCCGTCAGGACAGGGTGCTTCTGCTCTGACATCTTCTCGTCAGGCAGTTGTTCAGGTGTATGTTGTCACCCCTTTCAACTCCTCCCCGGCTACGCCGCGTGGAAAGGAGTTGTTGGATGCTCTCCCGCTTGATTCTCCTCTTCGTGGGGTTTCACCCACGGGAGGTGGACGAGGGTCACTCACTCTCAGCTTCAGGAGGTGTTACACTTCACTCGGCCCTATAGGGCGTCTCCGTCTCCAGCCAGATCTCGTCTGAATGTGCTCGGCAGGACTATTCCGTGTATGGATGTGGTCTCACCCTCGGGAGCTTCACCGGGGACCACTACGGCGCCGGCAGTGGACGTGGTGGACCGGGACAAGCGGTCTTGTCCGCATGGGACCTTCATTGCTGCGTGCGAGGATGAGGTGGTGGCCCTGGAGGGGTTGCTGCTTGGCGCGGGGTTGGCCCAGGAGGGGCTGACGACCCGCACTCCCCAGGCTCCGTCGACGCGCCTTGGTGGGGGAGCCCTGGCCCAAGAGGGCTTGGGGACTCCTCCGCTGTGCTTCGACCAGGCGAACCAGGTGGGCGAGGGTGCACTGCCCCAGCTGGGGGGGCGTCGTGCTGCACTGACCCAGGAGGGGTCGGGGCTCGGCCATGGCAACCTGACCCAGGAGGGGCTGGGATCGCCTAGGGCCGACGCGGCCACACCCTGTCGCAAGAGGGCGGTGGACGGGACTCCAGCGAGCGCAGCCTTCGACACGGCACCAATGCTCTAGGTGCTTCCGCTACGGATGAAGATTCGCTGGGTAAGGCTATGAGGAGGAAGGCGGAAATGAACCTTGATCCTCAGGATACTAAGGGTTCTTCGAAGTCTTTCCTCTCTTTCTCTAATCCTGTGATTGTTGATAAGCTTTCCAATGTTGGTATCAAGTTGGGTAGTTCTGTAGCGGAAGTTAATATTTCTAGTTCTATTTTGAGACATATGGAGGTTGACCGTTTAACGGTTACTCCTAAAGTTTCATTGTTACCTGACTATTTACCATCTGAGGAGGAGGAGTTGCATGCCACAGTAGATGGTCAACTCCTTTCTCACTTAGTCGGTGAAGTGTCGGATGTGGGCTTTGATGAGACGGGGCTTGATGCTTTGTATGAGCTTAAAGCCTCTAGTCGGAAATCAAAGAGCCAAAAGTTGCGGAAGAGACCTCGTGTATCCAAACAACCTATTGTTTCTCAATGAATGGCATGTTTTCAAATAGCAGAGGTCTTCGTGACTTGGCTAAGCATTTGTTTTTTGCCGATTGTGTGAGAGATCATCGTTTGGATTTTTTGGGTATTTCTGAGACGGGTAGACGAGACTATTCACAAGCTCTACACAATCGCCTTTCTGGTGGAGTGGACTTTACGTGGGTATCTCGTCCACCCCGTGGTCGTTCCGGGGGAATTCTGTTAGGCGTACGAGATGAAACCATGGAAATTTTAGCTAGTTCGGTCGAAGATTTTTTTATTAACCTCCATGTCCGTAACAAGGCTGATAATTTCACATGGTCTCTAGTCGCCGTATATGGAGCTGCCCAGGAAGTTTTTAAGGCTGATTTTTTGCGTGAGTTGGTAAATCTTGCAAAGGATAATCCGTACCCTATTCTTTTGGGTGGGGATTTTAATTTGATGACATACCCTCATGAGAAAAGTCGGGGAAGACTTGATGGTCATTGGCCCTTCATGTTTAATGTTGTCATAGACAGCTTGAACCTGCGAGAGGTTACAATGATAGGAAGACAATTTACTTGGGCAAATAGTCTTCCGGAGCCAACATACGAAAAACTGGATAGGGTACTTATGGATACATAATGGGAAGAGAAGTACCCCATGGTAAACGTAAGGGCCCTTGAACGTATTGAAGCTTTGTCAGATCATGCCCCTCTTCTTTTGTCTGTTGGGTCGCCGCCATGACATACCAAGCACGAGTTCAAGTTTGAACTAGGTTGGTTGTTTCGTGACGGGTTCTCTGAGTTGGTTAAGGCAATTTGGATAAAACCAGTCGCTAGTTATACACCTATTCAACGATGGAACAATAAAATACGTGCTTTACGTAATTTCCTTCGTGGATGGGCTCGAAATACTGCAGGCATCCTGAAAAAGGAGAAAATTCGCCTTTCCTCTATTATTGATGATCTTGAAGCCTATGCGGAAGTTAGACCATTATCTGCACATGAGATTGAGCTTAAAAGCCAATCCAATGCGGAGATGGCCAGACTATTGCGTGAGGAGGAACTCAAGTGGTATCAACGCTCCAAAGCGAAATTTATTTTGGAGGGAGATGCGAATACAAGATATTTCCATGCTATTGCCAATGGCAAGCACAAGAAAAAATGTATTCACTCTCTCAACCAGGATGAAGGTATCATTGAGGGCCAGGATCATCTCAAGTCCTACATTAGTAGTTATTACAAATCCTTTTTTGGGCCACCACCAGAGACTTCCTTCACTGTGGATGAGGCTAATACTGTGGACATTCCGTAGGTATCTGCCGAGGAAAATAGCTTTCTGACCGGCCCTTATTCGGAGGAAGAGGTTAAGAAAGCAGTTTTCCAGATGGAACATAACAAGGCACCAGGTCCTGATGGTTTCCCAGCTGAATTTTACCAACATTTCTGGGAAATAGTTAAACTGGACTTGATGGAATTATTTAGCTTTTTGCATGATGGGCAACTTGATATTTTTAGACCAAACTTTGGCAATATAATTCTACTGCCTAAGGTTACTAATGCAGAGCGTATACAACATTATCGTCCTATCTGCCTTCTAAACGTTAGCTTTAAGATTTTCACAAAAGCTGCCACTTTTAGACTAAATTCAGTTGTCGATCATGTTGTCCGGCCTTCTCAAACTGCTTTCATGCAAGGACAAAACATCTTGGATGGTGTGGTAATCCTTCACAAAACAATCCATGAGCTACACTCCAAAAAACTTAATGGGGTGTTGTTCAAGATTGATTTCGAGAAGGCCTATGACAAAGTTAATTGGTCTTTCCTTCAGCAAACACTCAGAATAAAAGGTTTTTCAAATGAGTGGTGTGCTCTCATACAATCCTTTGTGTCTGGTGGTAGCGTTGCCATAAAATTCAATGACGATACGGGCAATTACTTTCAGACTGAGAAGGGGTTGAGGCAAGGGGATCCACTATCGCCGATACTATTTAATATAGTGGCGGATATGTTGGTTATTCTTATTGAGAGGGCAAAAGCTGAGGGCCAAATTGTAGGATTAGTCCCACATCTGGTGGATGGAGGACTGTCTATCCTTCAATATGCTGATGACACTATTCTATTTATGGACCATGATATAGAGAAAGCTAAGAATCTGAAGTTAATACTTCAGCCTTCGAGCATCTCTCTGGATTGAAAATTAATTTCCATAAGAGTGAATTGTATTGTTTTGGTGAGGCCCATAGCGAGGCACACCTGTATGCTAAACTTTTCGGCTGTGAACAGGGGCAATTTCCAATCAACTATTTGGGTATACCGATACATTATCGGCATCTCACAATTGCTGAATGGAAACTCGTTGAGGAAAGACTCCAAAAACGTTTAAATAGCTGGAAAGGCAAGTTACTATCCCTTGGTGGAAGACTAGTTCTCATAAATTCAGTACTCACCAATATGGTACTGTATATGATTTCGTTCTTCCTATTGCCGAAAGGGGTCTTGAAGAAAGTGGATTATTTCCGATCAAGATTCTTTTGGCAAGGGGATAGTGAAAAAAAGAAATATTAACTGGCCAAATGGAATGTGGTTTGCCGACCTAAAGAGTATGGTGGACTAGGCATACATGATATGCAAGTCAAAAACACCGCACTATTAAGTAAATGGTTATTTAAACTACTTACTGAAGAGGGTGTTTGGCAAACCATGTTGTGGAGGAAGTATGTTGGATCCAAAGCGGTGTCTCAGATGGTTTGGAAACCGGGAGGATTCACATTTTTGGGCGGGGCTCATGGCCTCCAAAAAACAATTCTTTCGTTTTGGTACTTTTAATATTAGGGATGGTTCACAAATTCGTTTCTGGGAGGATAAATGGCTTGGCCAAACTACTCTCCGAGAACAATATCCTGCTCTTTACTCGATCGTTAGACACAAAGGAGACACAATTTCCATGGTAATGGAAAATAGTACTCCTAATGTGACTTTCAGAAGAAGTCTAATAGTCCCTAGACTAATATCGTGGAATAATCTTTTAGTTCGATTAACCACGGTACAGTTGTCGGAGGGGGTGGATGAGTTCAAATGGAATTTACTAAAGAGTGGTAAATTTTCTGTGGATTCGATTTACAGAGCTTTGATTCAACCTGATATTCTAGTCGATAATAATAGTAAAATTTGGAAGATGAAAATACCCCTTAAAACGAAAATATTTGCATGGTATCTTCGTAAAGGGGTAATTCTTACAAGAGACAATCTTGCTAAGAGGAATTGGGACGGAAGTACTCAATGTGTTTTTTGTCATCAGGACGAGACAATTAAACATCTTTTCTTCCAATGCAAATTTGCACGCTCTATATGGTCAATCATCCAAATGACCTCGGGTTTATCGCCCCCTCGATCGGTTGCCAATGTCTTTGGCAACTGGTTATATGGGATACATGATAAATATGGGACTGTGTTTAGGGTGGGAGCGCTTGCCATTATTTGGTCGCTTTGGCTATGTAGGAATGACAAGATTTTTAAAAACATTGTGTCTTCTTCTTTGCAGGTCATCTATCGAGCTACGGCTATTCTCCGATCATGGACTACTCTCCAGCTTATGGACCTCCGCCACTTATTTGTGGAGGGGTGTACACGATTGGAGGACACAGTGAGGGATATTTTGCCCCGACATGGATGACAGCGTGATCTTCGTATAGATCAACATTAGATGGAGGCGCTTTTTCTTATTACTATGATTTGTAATCTTGTTTTACCTTTGGATCTATCGTGTGTGGTTGAACGGCTATGTGCATCCTAGTTATGCAGAGGCCGGGTGTAAACATTGCTTTTAAGGAATATATGCGCCCATTTCCAAAAAAAGATGATCTGACCCCATTGATGCATCCATATATTAGAGTTGTAATATATATCTACGTATACAATATGGACTAGTACTCCGATTGTATACGTACCTCTTTGTAATGCCACGTAGAGGGCACTTCTCTACTATATAACACGCAACCGATCGGTCCAAGGGACTCACGATCGTTCCACCAAACCTAACATGGTATCAGAGCCAAGAGGCCTCAATTTCAAGACCCTACTCACGCCGTATTAAAAAAAAGATTATGCGGCCTGCACCGAACCCACGCTAAGGACTAAAATATTCTAGACGTGAGGGGGAGTGTTAAATATATAATACACGCCTAGCCCTTTCCATCAGTTCGGACTTTTGGTCTAGATGGCTAGTGCATCAATTCAATAGGAGGAAGGGGGGCGACGTGAAGCGGCGTTGACGGACGAGGAGAAGGTGCCGGTAACCTGTCCTATGGCAACAAGCATATCCTCGCGATAGTCAGAGGACAACAATTGTGAGCACATATCAGAAAGAGATGTAGACGGATTTGCATTGATACCGGCAACAAGAGGATTGTAGGTACCATCTAGGCCATTGAGAATATAATCCTTGAGCTCATCATCATCAACCTTCTTCCCCAAGGCAGCAAGCTAGGACGCAAACCCCTTCATCTTGGTGAGGTATTGGCTTGCCGTCATATCTAGCCTCTTGGTGTTGGTGAGGGCACCGCGAAGAGATGAAACCCGAGCCTTGGATTGTGTAGAGTACAGACTGTTGAGAGCACTCCATACATCCGCGGCGTGCTCAAGTCCAAACACCTCGGTGAGGACGTCCTCGGAGAGAGAGTTCACGAGGAATCCAACGATCTGTTGATCCTTCTGGACCCAAGCATCATAGGCAGGGTT
Source organism: Avena eriantha (assembly GCA_910589775.1). Taxonomy (NCBI): domain Eukaryota; kingdom Viridiplantae; phylum Streptophyta; class Magnoliopsida; order Poales; family Poaceae; genus Avena; species Avena eriantha. The sequence continues at coordinate 530,759,820 of OU342745.1, read as the reverse complement.
GGGGATGGTGATCCATTTCTTGTTCTCATCTTCAGCTTCAAGGAGAGGCGCTGGCGCCACGTCTGTACGCTCTAGGATACCCATGACGCGAGCTCCGCGTAGGGTTGGCAGCACTTGGGCTCGCTAGTGCAGAAAATTGTCCCGAGTAAGCTTCATGGACGGAGGCACCGATGGTGGCCGGCGTCGTAGGTGTAGATGTCGACATGGGTAGATCTAGGTAGGGGTAGGGTTTTGGATTTTTGAAGAAACTAAGTAGGGGAATTGGTAAAGGAGATGGAGGGGATCCTTTTGGTGTAGGGGAGGGGAGAGATCGTCGGAGGAGGGAGGGGTTCTAGGAAGGAGAAGGTGTGGCGGCGGCGGCGGTTTTGAGAACTTGCGGCGGCGGCGGTGACTATCATGTAAGAGAGTCTCGTGATAAGAAAGACCGCGTTGCTACTCCTTGGCAAGAAGGAGTATTTTGTCAAATCTGCAAAAAGGAGGGCCATCCTACGAGTGATTGTTGGTGGTGCTATGGTGATGACGATGATGATGAATCCTCCAACAACAACAAAGGTTCTTATGGGGTAGACACAAATTGGTACATGGACTCTAGGGCTTCCACTCATGTCACATGACAACTTCAAAAGCTACAGGTCCATGAAAATTATCATGGGCGTGATCAAGTTCACAATGCTAGTGGACAAGGTATGGATATTGCTCATATTGGTCATTCTGTTTTGCACCCCCCTAATAGTTCTATTCAACTTCGTGATATTCTGCATGTTCCTAGTGCTTCGATGAACTTGCTTTCTGCTCATAGAATTGCTTTAGACAATAATGCTTTCATTGAAATTCACCCATTCTTTTTCTTGATTAAGGATCAGGCAACGCAGCAAATCATATTTAGAGGGCCATGTCATGGTGGCTTGTACCCCCTCGTTCCTGTCTCCACAAGTCCCTCCAAGCATGCTCTTGTCACCGTCAAGCCTACCTCCTCCACGTGGCATCATCGTCTTGGCCACCCATCGTTGTTTATTGTTCAACAAGTTCTTAGGAAAAACAATCTTTCATATACTCCAAAAATAAATTCTTATGTCTGTGATTCATGCCAACAGGCTAAGAGCCATCAGTTTCCCTATCATATCTCCACTAGTGAGTCTACAGTTCCTCTTGAACAAGTCTTTTCTGATGTATGGGGTCCAGCTCCTATTTCTGTTGGTAAACATTCGTATTATGTAAGCTTTATCAATGATTTTAGTAAGTTTACCTGGATCTATTTACTTAAAAAGCGTTCTGAGGTGTATCAGGTGTTTCTTAATTTTCAACAATATGTTGAACGTTGCTTTGGCAGAAAAATAATTAACATGCAAACTGATTGGGGAGGTGAATATGAAAAACTCCACAGTTTCTTTCAACGTGTAGGCATTAGTCATCATGTCTCATGTCCTCATGCTCATCAACAAAATGGTTCAGCTGAACGTAAACATCGTCATATTGTTGAAGTTGGCCTCTCTTTACTTGCTAACTCTTCTATGTCTTTGAAGTATTGGGATGATGCTTTTCTTACTGCCACCTTTTTGATCAATCTTCTACCAACAAAAGTTCTCAATCTTCAAACACCTGCTGAAAAACTCCTACAAGTTAAACCAAACTATGAATCTCTTCGTGTCTTTGGTTGTGCCTGTTGGCCAAATTTACGTCCCTACAACAAGCGCAAGTTATCTTTCAGCTCAAAGCGTTGTGTTTTTCTTGGATATAGTCCTATTCATAAAGGAGTCAAGTGCCTTGATGTGTCAACTGGTCGTGTTTATATATCCCGAGATGTGGTGTTTGATGAAAATGTCTTTCCATTTGCATCCCTTCATCCTAATGCAGGCCGTCGTCTTAGTGAAGAAATTCTTCTCCTTCCTCCAGAGTCTCCATCCTTGGCCTCTAATGATAGGGATGTGCCTACTAATGATCATTATTTGCAAATTGTTCCTATTATTGAACCTCCGTAGGTTATTGCTAAACAAGGATCTCCACAAAATTCTGCATCTTCTAGTAGAAACGGCACATCAAATGACAGCATTGAACAAGGGCATACTACAGGACAAGATGGCGCTGATTCCCATGAAGATTCTGCCTCGGATCATGAGCCAGGCAGCTTCAACGAGGCTGCCTCGTCTCGCCCGTCCAACCTGCCACCCGCGCCTGCCCCCACGACTTCACCCGCCTCGCCTCATACGGCGCCCAGGGTTTCCCACTCTGGGTCCCCGCCTACGCCTCGACGCACGGACGTGTCGCCCTCGCCAGGTCGCCATCCCGGTCCCGCGTCGTCGCACGACAGCGATGTTTCGTCGCCCTCCGACAACGACAGCACGCCAGCTGCTCGTTCACCCACAGAGAGCGACAGCAGCTCGGCTGCTTCTGCATGCCCACCCTCAGGATCTTCTGCACTGCGTTCTGCTGCAGCCGACGATGCAGCTGAACCTCCCGCACCACCCAGAACACGACTGCAACAAGGTATAAAACAGCCAAAAATTCATACTGATGGCACAGTTCGTTGGTTATTATTAACATCTATAGGAGAACCTGCCAATTTGCGAGAAGCGTTTGCTGATACTAAATGGAAAAATGCGATGCAAGATGAGTATGATGCACTCATGGCTAATAAAACCTGGCACCTTGTACCACCAAGTTCTAACAAGAACGTTATTGACTGCAAATGGGTATACCGTGTCAAGAAAAATGCAGATGGCTCAGTTGAAAGGTATAAGGCTCGTCTTGTTGCTAAAGGATTCAAACAAAGGTATGGCCTTGATTATGAAGATACTTTCAGTCCAGTTGTTAAAATTGCAACAATCAGGCTTGTTCTTTCGATATGTGTTTCTCGAGGATGGAATCTACGGCAGCTTGATGTCAAGAACACGTTTTTACATGGCGTTCTGGAAGAGGAAGTCTATATGAAACAGCCACCAGGTTTTGAGTCTTCCGCTATGCCAAATTTGATAAAGCTCTTTATGGACTAAAACATGCACCAAGAGCATGGTATTCTCGTCTTAGTTCCAAGCTTCATACTCTTGGTTTTGTTCCCTCTAAGGCAAACACTTCTTTGTTTCTTTTTAACAAGTCTGGCATTCAAATGTTTCTCCTTATTTATGTTGATGACATTATTGTGACTAGCTCTTCAGATTATGCTGTTACAACGTTACTTCAGAATTTAAGCAATGAGTTTGCCCTCAAGGATCTTGGTAATCTTCATTATTTTTTGGGTCCTGAAGTTCACAAACAAGCAAATGGATTGCTCCTAAATCAGGATAAATATGCAGCTGATCTTCTTTCTCGTGTTGGCATGACTACATGTCCGTCCTGTCCAACACCTTTATCCACTACTGATACATTGTCTCTTCATGATGGTTCACTACTTAGTGAAGAAGACAACACACGCTATAGGAGTGTTGTTGGTGCTCTTCAGTACTTGACACTGACGAGACCTGATGTCGTGGTGGTGTCACGGCAGACGCCATCGATAGGCTAAAGGTGGGGACCAATACACGCTAGGGGAATCCAGGGAGGGATAGTGAAGTGATTCTCCACACAGAACTTTGTATTGCTTTGATTCCAAGATTACAAGTGCTCCTAGAGCTGTATTGACGAGAGGAGGAAGAAGGAGCTCTCTTACTCTCACCCACAGATCACACCTAAAACCCTAGCAAAACCAGAATAGCGGAACCAACCCCTACTACTGAAACCCTAGCCCCCTTTTATAGAGGGAGCTCGGTCTCTGCCTAGGGCATACGTGGAGGCATATTCCTAAGAATATGCCTCCTCCCAAAGTAGTAAGCCGACCGGGGTGCTTTTCCCCCGCGTCACACATGCAGAGGCTACTTGAGCCTCTGCGGCACCCGCGTCAGCCGACATGGGCGTCGTCACGCTTGTCGGCCACGCCCCGGTGGTCCTGTCCTTGCTTGCTTCGCTCAGGTAGTGCGTACCGGGGCTTCTTTTGACCAGCAAGATTCCTTCCTTCTCCTAGAAGCCAGACGCGACCCGGGTCATAGTTGATCCGGCCACACCCGTTCCTGCATACAAGTAAAACAGACACCTCCGACTTATTCCTTAGTCGGTTGAGACTTAGTCAGGCGAACGCCCCCTGGTCCGGGTTATCCCGTGATTCGGCCTGCCTTTAGGTGACCCGGCCAGCATCCGCTTTGGCCTTGCCGAACCTCAGCTGACTCGGCCTTTATACCATGGCGTGACCCTACCCGGGGGTATCCCCCCAACATTAGTCCCCGAAGCTGGTGCGGTCTTAGCTGCCTGGGCCGCTAATGCCACATCAGGTTCAATTTCGAGCTCCGGTCGTTATTGCCGAGTTACCTCTTTACCTCGGATTATATGGATTTGCGTTCCCTTCGCACATTCCATGTTTTCACTTGCCGTCCGGGTTACCACTTTAATTCGGACCTTATGGTTTTACTTTCCCTCCGCACATTCCAAGTTTTCACTTGCTGGCCGGGTTACCACAGTTTCATCCGGGTCTTGTTTCCTTCTCTCGTACGCCAACCCATGTGAAGGGTAATCATTATGTTGTCTTATTTTAAGGGCCTGCACAGTAACCGCCGCTGTAATTGTCAGTTATCACTGTGCGCGGGTCACGTCATGCCTGCCTCCTTGTTTATCGCATCACAGTGTCACGTCATGAGATCATCTCCGCTCTGTGGCCCTCCGTGTGGCTCCCCACTGATTGGCCGAGGCATGTCATACACGGCCACTGCGTGTGGCTGATCCGTAGGATGCGATCCCACTCACCCCTCGAGGGAGTGGTTAAATAGCGGAGGGGCACACCCCTTAGGATTTTTCCCCTTCCGCGCCCCTCTTCTCGTTGCTCTTCTCCTTCGTCTTCCTCGCGACTGCGCCGCCACCAGTGCTCCCAAATAGCAGTGTCGCCGCCGCGCTTTTCCCTCACACCTCTGCATCGCAGCCACCGTTACGCAACTCCCTCGCCACGGGTCCTCGCCAATCTAGGCCTCTGCCCCCCGACGCTGCTAGTGCCAGCAAGGGCAGTGAAGACCAGATGACGGAGGAGGAGCTCATCATCGCTGAGCAAGAAAAGGAGGAGGACGCGGCGGCGGCGGACTGCGGTGCGTGGGCCGGATCTTGGGTCTGCGAAGACGACCTGGATTGGCTCTACCGCACCAGGCGCATCCCCGCCGGCGTTGCGGCTCGTCTTGCCTCCTCCGAATTGGCCCCCTCACCCAATCCGAGTGAATACATCGTGTTCTTGTCCCACTTCCAACGGGGCTTCGGTTTGCCGGTGAGCGACTTTTTCCGGGACTGGCTTAGTACCTACCAACTCCAGCCGCACCATCTTCCTGCCAACGCCATCACTTCTCTTTCCGCCTTTGCTTCCACGATCGAAGGCTATGCCGGACTGTGGCCCACGAAGGAGCTATGGATCTGGTTTTTCGGCCTTCGTCGCAACGTCATCCCAAACATCCACATCGATCCGGAGGTCAAGCAGCTCACTCAATTCGGAGTTGCTTCCATCTCACCCTGGAGGTTTTCCGTTTTCCCCCGGGTCACCAGGTTAGAGTCCTGCAAAGGGTGGGCGCGGACTTTCTTTTACGTCTGGAATACCGGCACCGAAGACTTAATCCGGCTGCTCCCCTATACTCCCGGTCCACCTAACCTGGAGCTGCGGGATGCCGTTCCCAAGAAGCCCATGGCCTTGGCCAACCAGGTCAACAAAAGGTTTGCGAAGCTGAAGAAGCTCGGGCTACGCAACGAGGATGCTATGATCACTTTCGTGCGCAACCGAATTTCCCCCCTCCAGAAGCGCACCCACAAGGTGTGCCACATGAGCTTCGGCCGCGACCCCAACAGCACCTCATCCTTCGGGCTGAGCAACACGGAGATATATCGCCGGGCTAAGGCTCTCTTCACAACCCACAAGGACTTCTCCTCCGAGTGGACTTGGGGAATTGAGCATTATTGCCGCGATAAGCTTCCTCCCGCGGTAAGCTTCATGTTGCAAACTTACCCTGGACTAATTACGTGTCGGTTATTGTTGCATTTTTGACTCTTTTGTTCATTCTTTTCCTCAGCAATTTCTTCAGCAGACCCTCGAGGACGGCACCGATCCGACCCTTAAGTCGGCGCCGGACTGGGAGACTCCGGATGAGGAAGAGCCGGACCAGGAGATGTTCCTCCCGATGACCGACGCCACGAAACGACCCACGGGTAAATCCTCTTCTATTAGAGATTGGCCCGATGATGAAGATGACTCGGATGTCGAGGTGATTGAACCTGTTGAGGCTGTCCCCCTTTCTTTTGCTTTTCGGCATCAGCTCACCCCGGTGGTCATATCCACGAGGATCCTCCCCTCGCTACGGGCGAACCTGTTCCGATGGCACCGAAGAAGAAGCGCAGGGCTGCTCCAAGTTCTTCCTCCGGACCTTCTCAGCCCGCTAAAAGGCGAAAGAAGTCCGGGGACAAGACTGCCTCCAAGCCAGCAGGCAAGGCCCCATCACGAAGGGCTCGGAAAACCAAGGAGGCCCAAACCTCGGATGCGTAAGTCATTCTTCCTTCTGTAACTTGCTCTTCCTTACATCGTTGTAATTTCTCTTCTGACATTATTTGATTTTGAAGGGCTCCGGTGGAGGTCCCTCAAAGTGGATCTAGCATCTCTTCACCGCTCCGACCTAGCCCTTCTCCCCGTCGTGACGATGAGTCACGTCCGCTGAGCCCTATTCCAGAGGGTTCTGCGGCCGCTCCGGGTTCTGCTCCACCTCGGCAAGAGGAGGGTAACCTTGGAGCGGGGGAGATCGGCCCAGCCGAGGCGACGGCATCCACCACTTCGGCTTCGTCGCAACCAGCAGCCACTGAAGCTACCTCGGCTCCAGCATCAGTTCCAGCACCAGCAACCAGACCAGCACCAATACCAACTCCGGCATCAGCACCAACTCCGGCTGCGAAAACATCAGCAGCGGCACCAAGTCCAGCAACAAGAGCACCAACGCCTAGCTCCTCTGCCTCGTCCGAGTCTTCTCAACCTCGGCGAGAAACTACCCCGGCCGCTCCTAATGGGAAATCCGCTGCGACGATTTCCTCTTCCCAGCAAGCCAAGGGCAAGAAGGCTCCGGACGCTACCAAGCCAACATTCGTCGAGGCTGGGCAGCGTACCCTCGCATCAATGCTTCCCAAGAAAGCTCCAACAATGAAGGACGCCCCTGCCGAGCCAACTGATGCACAGCAGATGGTTCTGCACACCAGCCCAGCCCTTGCCTTGATTGAAAGGAAAGAAGCGCACGCGAAGGGCTTGGTGGCGCCCCATATGCCCACCGGTGAACCGTACCCTCCGAGCTTGATTGAATTTGTCATGAATTGGAATAAGGCAGAGGTAGTTCAAGACGCTGATCTCCCGGAGAAGTTTGGCCCCGCGGAGTTTTCCGCTCAAATGAACACAGCCGCAAAGGCAATTAACCTCGTCGGGCGGATGATGGAGGTACGTCGCTTCCCCTTTACATGTTGTAGATAATAACCATTAGTCCCCGAGCCTCCGGGGGAGTAACTTGTTACTCGGCCGGATGCTCTTTAGAAAACTAACGTAGCTCCATGAGAACGTCGAATATGCACACACCTAGAGTCGGGTTAAGTTCCACTTGGCCCGGATTTTAGTACACTTCGAATATGTACACACCTAGAGTCGGGTTAAGTTCCACTTGGCCCGGATTTTAGTACACTTCGAATATGCACACACCTAGAGCCGGGTTAAGTTCCACTTGGCTCGGAGTTTAGTACACTTCGAATATGCACACACCCAGAGCCGGGTTAAGTTCCACTTGGCCCGGATTTTAGTACACTTCGAATATGCAACACACCTAGAGCTGGGTTAAGTTCCACTTGGCCCGGATTTTAGTACACTTCGAATATGCACACACCTAGAGACGGGTTAAGTTCCACTTGGCCCGGATTTTAGTACACTTCGAATATGCACCGAGCTGACTTATGTTTCTGTATCCCTTTCAGGTGACCACCAATCGCCGGAGTGCTGAATTCCAACGCTTGCTGGATACCCACAAGACGCTACGCGCAAAGCAGGCTGCACTTATCGCGGAATACGAGAAAAGGGGTAAATTTCTTCCTTAGTGCTTCTTCATTTTTCTTCATCTTCCTTTGCCGAACTAATCTCATCATTCGGTTTCCGCAGCTGGGGTAGAGGCTGAGAACATTATTATGCGGAAAAATCTGGAGCAGATCAAGGGTAAGTCATTTTTGTCCGTCCTTGCAGTGCTTTCCACTTCCTTTTCTCCTTGGCTCGGCAAACATTCATACCTCGGCTCTGACGGGCCAACACATTATTTCAGCATCGCTTGAAGATCGTGTGCCCGTGCCTGATATGATGCTGCATTTTCTCGAACAAGCAGGGCAGCACCAAGCCGAGCTTAAGAAGAAAGATGACGAGCTCGCCCTCCTCCGGACCAAGGACGATGAGATTGCCAGGCTCAAGGCTGAGATGGAGAAGGTGAAGGCTCAGCACCAATCTGAACTTCAAAAGGTTGGTCAGAATTACACAGAAGAGCGCGAGTGCCTCAATCTCCAGATCGCCAAGGACCAGGATCTTCTCAAGGAGTCCGGCATCCAGCTTGGGTCGGCGAACGCTGAGCTTGAGCAGCTTCGGAAGAGACGTCATGACTGCACCAAGGAGCTAACCCGGATCCTCAGCATATATCACGTAAGTTCCTTTCCCTTTTCCGACCTACTTCTCCGGGTTATTTCATATGCCTTTTTTTGACCTTCCTCCATTGCCTTGTTTCCAGGCAAATTTCCAGAGGGCACTGCTATTGCGAGCGCAGCAGTTGCCAACTTCCGCCGAGAAAGGGGTACTCCGGCCGCTCCTAATGGTGAAGGGATTCCTTATGACCTGGAGGACCTGTTAGTCAGCTTGTCATCTCGCGTGGAGCTCATCAAAAATTACGGCAAGGACATCCTCGGCGCTGCAGCTCGCATCTTCAACACGTTCTGGCCCAGCGAAGATGCCCCGGAGACCACCGCACTTCTCATTGAGAAGCTGATGGAAACCGAGACCCAGCTCGGCCTCTGGAGAGAGTCCGCTGGACGTGCCGCAGCTGATACCATTCTTCACCACATACTCACATGGTATGAGAAGATCGATCTCAACCTCCTGACACGTCTGCGCAGAGGATCCAGATGGACCAATGACCCGGAGTGGGTAGCTCGGCGCCAGGCTTGCGCCCATTGCCTCATCGAATACGCTCCCATTCATGAATTGGTTGAGGGGCCGAGCTTCCTGGAAGCCGCTGGGGATGAAGAGGTTGAGCACGATGAAGATGGCTCGGACGATGAAGGAGAAGATGACGCCTCGGACATTGAAGGTAGCGAAGACGATGCCGAACTTCCTCCTCCTGCAGCTCCTTGAGCGAAAACACTTAAAAATTTATCAGATCCCCGGTATGCCGGGTGGAGTTGTATCCCATATACATGTGATATTTTGCTACTAAGTTCTTATGCCGGATTAACTTGGGCGTAGTCCCCGAGTTTCTTTTTCTTGTTCATCCAATCTCTTGGCTCGGTTCGTGTCTACCTTGATTCGGTTTTACGACTTACGAATCCGAGTTTCAAAAATTGTCTTAACAATACTGGGAAACTTTTAGACTTAGCTCAAAAGTAAAACTGCATAATAACTTGAAAATAAATACAGGGTTAGTCCAAAAAACAAACGTCGGCTCGAATAAATTCTTTTCCTTAGTCGTTTTTCATGTGCTACGCAATTCCAAACTTGTTCTCTTGCTTGCCATGAAGCCAATTCTTGTTGGACAGTAGCAAGTCAAAGAGTTGGGTTCTTGGTGCTCACACATTACTAATCCGAGTTAAGTAGAATAACTTATTCCAGCTGACGCACAAAAAACAACAAACATTATTAAGGCAGTCCCCGAGTTACTGCTCGAGGTGCCAACATTTCATTGATAAGCTCATTGCCGACATACATACCGACATATGAGAAGACTCGGATACATACACTTCTTAGCTAAGTGTAGAAAGGTCGAAGTAGAGCTATATTCCATGGTCGCTTAGATTCCTCTCCGGACCTGTCCGCCTTGTTCTTTTCCTGTGGCTTTGCATCTATAAGATAATAAGAATCATTGTGCAATGCCTTGCTCACGATGAACGGCCCTTCCCATGGGAGGGATAATTTATGCATGCCAGCAGTATGTTGTACCAACCGGAGCACCAGATCGCCTTCCCGAAAGACTCGGGGGCATACTTTCCGGCTATGATAGCATCGGAGATTTTGCTGATATATGGCGGATCTGGACAATGCCAGTTCTCTCGCTTCTTCCAGCAGATCAACATCATTTTGCCGGGCTTCTTGCACTTCGGCTTCTGTGTATTGGGTGACCCTAGGCGAATCATGCTCTATGTCGGTTGGTAATACAACTTCTGCCCCATATACCAGAAAGAACGACGTATAGCTTGTTGATCGATTTGGAGTTGTTCTTAAAATCCACAGTACCGCTGGTAGTTCTTCTATCCAGCAGCCCGCTGATCTTTGCAGCGGCTCAATGAGACAGGGTTTTACTCTGGATAATACTAATCCGTTGGATCTTTCCACTTGTCCGTTTGATGTGGGGTGGGCTACCGAGGCCACATCCAGCCAGATCTTTTTATCCCGGCAAAAACGTGCAAATGCTCCTTCCGCAAAGTTTGTGCCATTATCAGTTATGATACTATGAGGATAACCGTACCTCAAGATGATATCTTTGAGAAACGTTACGGACGTAGCTCCATCACATTTTCTTATAGGCTTTACTTCAATCCACTTGGTAAACTTGTCCACCATTACCAAAATGTGAGTCATATTTCCCCTTGCTGGTTTGAACGGGCCAACCATATCCAAGCACCATACGGCAAATGGCCAAGTGATTGGTATGGTCTTGAGTTCCGACATCGGCATATGTGTCTTGGTAGCATACCTCTGACAACCATTACATTTTCTCACCAGATCTTCTACTTGCTCTAAGGCACTTGGCTAGTAGAATCGTGCCGGAAAGCTTTTGCTACCAAGGCTCGGGATGAGGCATGATGCCCGCATTCCCCCTGATGTATATCTCGGATGATTTCAAGCCCTTATTCCGGGTCAACACATCGCTGGAGGACATTGGTCACACTTCTTTTGTGTAGTTCGGAATTGATGATCGTGTACACCTTTGCCCTCCTCTGTGTTTGCCTGGACAGCACTTCCTCAGTGGGTAACGTTCCATCTTTCAGGAATTGAAATATAGGTAGTGCCCAAGATGGTATTGCTCGCACAGGGAACACATCCTCATCAATCTCCATCTGATCCACCGCCATAACTTCAACCGGATCATGCTGAGCAGTCCCCGGGTCTTGCGAAGCAGTCCCCGGGTTTGCCGAGGCAGTCCCCGGGTTTCACGCACCACTTACCATGTCAATGTCCATGGGCACAGCTCCGGATTCTGTGTCCTCCGGGACATAGATTGAGTCGGTTTCTGGGGAGGGCCTGATGGATGGTTTCCTGAGGTACTCTAATGCTACACCCGGTGGAATTGCTTGTCGGGTTGACCTGAGCTTCGACAGCATGTCGGCAGCCTCATTTTCCACCCGGGGTACATGGTGAAATTCGCATCCCTCAAAGTAACCATATATCTTCTGCACATGCAATCTGTACAGTGCCATGTTTGGATCCAGTGCGTCCCACACTCCCGACACTTGCTGCACCACCAAATCCGAGTCGCCAAAGAATACGATCCGACGTATCCCAATCTCTTTTGCCACCTTGAGCCCGTGCACAAGTGCTTCATACTCAGCGACATTGTTTGATGCCGCGAAATGGATCTGCAGCACATATTTCAACTGGTCCTTCTTTGGCGACGTGAGTACAACTCCGGCACCTAGCCCGGTTTTGGTTTTTGATCCGTCAAAGTGCATTCGCCAATAGTTCGGATCTGGGAGTGGCGGTTCGTATTGCACCTCGGCCCAATCCACGAAAAAGTCCGCCACAGCTTGAGATTTGATGGCCTCTCTTCTGTCATATTGCGGCGCATAAGGAGCTAGCTCAATTGCCCAGTTTGCAATTCTGCCACTCGCATCCTTGTTACTCATTATCTCGGATATGGGGGCCTCACATATGACCCGAATGGGATGCTCCTCAAAGTAGTGCTTCAGTTTCTTGGCGGCCATGTACACGCCATATGCCACCTTTTGATAGTGTGGATAGTTCTGCTTTGAGGCTGACAACACCTCGCTCAAGTAATACACTGGCCTTTGCACCGACTTACCTTCCTCGTCGCGCTCTACCACTATCACTGCACTTACAACTCGGTTGGTTGCGGCTATATAGAGCAACATTGGCTCCTTTGATAGTGGTGAGGCTAGCACTGGTGCCGTGGCTAACATCTTCTTCAGGTGGGTAAATGCTTCATCGGCCTGCGGCGTCCAAACGAACTTATCCGACTTTTTCATGAGTTGGTAAAGAGGCAATGCCTTCTCTCCCAACCGACTTAACGAGGCCAGGCAACTTGTGAACTTCTGGACATCGTTAAGACACTTCGGCAGTTCCATTCGTTCGATGGCCCGGATTTTGGTTGGATTAACCTCGATACCTCGGCTAGAAACAAGAAAACCAAGCAATTTCCCAGCCGGGACACCGAAGGTGCATTTTTCCGGGTTAAGTTTCATCTGGAACCTCCTTAGGTTCGCGAACGTTTGCCTGATATCGTCAAGGAGCATTTTGCTTTCCTTGGTCTTGATAACCACATCATCCACGTACACCTGTACATTTTGGCCTATTTGGTCGTGCAAAATTTTTTGCATACATCTTTGGTACGTTGCCCCTGCATCACGTAAACCAAATGGCATGGTGCGATAGCAATAAGCCCCATACGGGGTAATAAACGCAGTCTTTATTTGATCATCCGGATTCAGAGGTATCTGGTGGAAACCAGAATATGCATCAATGAATGACAACAATTCACATCCAGCAGTTGAGTCTATGACCAGATCTATTCTTGGCAGCGGAAATGGATCTTTTGGACACGCCTTGTTTAGGTTCATGTAATCGATACACATGCGCCAAACCACCGCCACGTTCGGGTCATCCTTCTTCTTCTCCACCAGCACCGGATTAGACAGCCAATCCGGGTAAAGAACTTCCATGATAAATCCTGCAGCTAGCAACCGAGCTATCTCATCCCCAATGACTTTTCTCCTATCTTCGGCGAAGCGGCGGAGAGGTTGCTTCACCGGCTTAGCTCCGGGTCTCACATTCAAAGAGTGCTCGGCCAACTCCCTCGGAACACCTTGCAAGTCCTGTGTGGACCAAGCAAAAATGTCCCGATTCTCACAGAGGAAGCTGACGAGCTCGCTTTCCTATTTATCACTTAACCCGGCACCAATTGTTACGGTGCGCTCTGGGAACATGTCATCAACAGGAACCTTCTTGGTATCTTTCGTGGCCTGGAAAGAGACACTTCCATGCGGGTTACTCAGCGCCGGCATATACTGCTGCGCGGACTGAGCCAATGCCGCCACCTCTTGAATTTTCCTTTTTTCCTGCGCAATCACAAGTGACTCGGCTAAGTTTGACCGGGCCGACGCAAACTCCATGGAACGTCGGAAATCCCCAGCAATGGTAATCACTCCGTTCGGTCCGGGCAATTTCATCTTCAAGTAGCTAAATATGACAGCTTGCCATAAACTTGTTCAGCGTTGGCCTTCCGAGTAACGCGTGGTACGCACTTTCCAAGTTCACCACCTCGAACTCCAAATTTTCGGTTCGGCAGTTATCCCTCGTGCCGAACAAGACGTCAACCCGGACCTTGCCTACGGGCTCACAAGATATGCCGGGCACAATGCCATGGAAAGTTGTCCTCGTGGCCTGCAGCATGTTCTCCGAGATACCCAACTTGCGCATTATGTCTGCATACATTATGTTAATGCTACTGCCATTGTTGATCAGTACCTTTGAGAACCTTACATTAATGCTAGGTCCAATGAGTGTCGGATCCAGCACCAACGCATACGAACCAGGGCTTGGCATAAGCTTGGGATGATCCCTGATGCTCCAGGTGATTTCCTGATCAGACCAAGGCATGTACCTCGTCACTGCAGGCATTACTGCATTCACCTCCATATGCCTACGCTGCAAGCTCTTTCTATCTGTTTCCTTAGTGGTGAACACACAATAGCTCTGATGGTGCTCTCTGTACTCGTTTCTCCCATCATTTCCGGGGTATCTCTGATCCGGCTGATGCTGATTTTTCACTTGATGCACTGCATCCCTTCTCTCATTGTTATCATACCTCGGCGGAGGGGGAGGCAACATTAGCTGTTGTGTGTTCGCTCCGGAGAGCAATTGCTGCCGGGGTAACTCCTGCCAAGGTTGATCATTCCGGGGTGCCTGAGCATTCCCCGAACCACCTTGGTCAATCTTGCGCATCCACTCACATTGCCTCGGCGTATGACCTGCTGGGTTATTCGGATTTGGCGTGTGAAAGTTACACGGCTGGTCCAACATCGACTCATAAGTATACCTCGGACGGTCTTTCCTTTCTTTCCACTTCTTCTTTTGCTCTGGTGTCCAAGTCTTCTTGCCATCGTTTCTCGGAGTCCACTGCCCTCCAGTTTTTTGGCGTTGACTGCCCCCTGCTCCGGGCTAATCTTGATTCACAGCTGCAACTTGGTGCGAACCGTATCGATGATCCGGCCCCATCTCGCTGATAGTACTCATTGTTTGACTCGTTTGATACGAGCCTAGGTTGAGTCGGATCACCCAAAACATACGAATCTGCAATCCGGATCATCTCTGCCAACGTAGTTGGCATTTTCCTTTGCAACTTTTGCCACAGGTCACTTGCATATCTGCATCCTTGCGCAAACCATGTTATGGCCTGTGATTCTATCACGCCCTCACACGAGTTTCTCACTGTACACCACCGGGTTAGAAACTCCCGATCCGTCTCATTTGGTCTCTGCTTGCACATAGCTAGGGTCTGCGGCCTATTTGGCCTGTGATATGTACTTGAGAAATTGCTGTTGAACATTTCCTCAAAATCTATCCAGCAGTTGATGCTTCCTGGCGGCAAATTGTTCAGTCATACCCTTGCCGGTCCTTCCAACATCTGGGGTACATATCGTACAGCCCATCTCAGGTTGCTAGTGGAAATTTTCACAGCTGTAGCATAATTTATCAGCCAATCCTCCGGCTTTGTACTGCCGTCAGACATCTTCGTGCCCCTGGGTAACTGGAAGTTCGGTACCGGTGGCTCCTTCATGATCCGGGGTCCAAAACACGCCGGACCTGGTGGACCTTGACATTCGATCTATTCTGACCTATACAGTCGATCCAGTTTCAACCTGGCGTCATCCGGCATCAAATCCCTGCTTCCCAGTCTTGACCCTATCACATGATAGTCCGGCCTTGGGTATCCTGCGTTTGCCATTTCTGAGTCTCCATCATTATACCTGTCTTGCTCTCGCGGAGCACCTTTCTGTTGCATTCCTCAACCGGCACTTTGCTCTTGCCTTGGTATATTCCGCTGCTGCGGTTGTCCTGCTCCAGCCGAGTTTCGCTGTCCGGCATTGCCATTGACGGCGTTCCCTTGACCGGCATTGCCTTGGTCGCGGTTACCTCGGCCAGCTTCACCTCGGCTCACACTCTATCGATCATCATTTTTCTGAGCTTCTTTTCCTTTCCCTGCCCGCGTCGGGTCATACGGGACGATCTGTTTATTCCGTCTGGCCGAGGTTACTACCTCTTCTCTCCTTGGACCACCATGAGGAGACGATGCGGCTCCAGCGGATTTCTCTGTGTTACCCACCGCCGAATGGACGATCTTGGAGGCTCCAACTCTCCTCGGGTTAGCTCTGAGTAGTTCCTCGTTTTGCCTGTTCGCAATCTGAACCAACTCATTAACCCTATCCTGTTGTCTTTGTCGGGCTTCACCCGTCAGACCCTCTAACTCGGATGTAGCTGGATCCGCTGCTCTGAGGTTCTTTGCCGGGGTACTATACCTCGGCAGCCCCACGGACAAACAGTTTCCTGATTCCTCAATTCCAGCATCACCCTCTCTGTTCATCTCGCTCATGAGATTTCTTCCCTTCACTTTTACAGTATCAACTTTGTTCGCCTTTGCGTACTCACGCAGCGTCATATTCAACGACTGCTGAGCCGCGGCTATCTTTTTTGCGTCCTCTAGTATTTTCTGCCTAGTTTCTTCTAGCTCGGCCTGCGCTCGAGCCGGATCTGCTGCTGCTACCACAGGGTTTGCCAAGCTATCCATCGCTTCCCTCAACACATTTTCCGGCCTCTCTAGTGGAGGACCTCTACCTTTCCTCGGTGCCTTAGGCGTTACCTCCGGATCTGGCGCCGGATCCTTGCTCGCGCCCACACCTGGCATAGTCATCATCACCTCTGCATGGTCAGGGAAGCGAGCGATACGCATCTCGAGAACCACGGTGAGAGGTGGCTCCCCCGCCTCGACAACGTGACGCGGATGAACACACGACACGTCAACAGCAACGTATACCTTGTGCGTGCCGAGCTTGACGAAGAGGCCATTGTGCGGAAGAGGGAGCGTGCCGAAGCAGCCAGCGTTGTCGCTGACGAAGTCCAACGCTCCAAAGCGCTGAACGAGCCCGGAGACGATGCGTTCGCCGGTGCCGATGAGGTTTCCCGTCCGGATCTTGACCCCTGCTAGCGCCGCTAGCCCCACGGTGGGCGCCAACTGTCATGGTGGTGTCACGGAAGATGCCATGGATAGGCTAAAGGTGGGGACCAATACACGGTAGGGGAATCCAGGGAGGGATAGTGAAGTGATTCTCCACACAGAACTTTGTATTGCTTTGATTCCAAGATTACAAGTGCTCCTAGAGCTGTATTGGCGAGAGGAGGAAGAAGGAGCTCTCTTACTCTCACCCACAGATCGCACCTAAAACCCTAGCAAAACCAGGATAGCGGAACCAACCCCTACTATTGAAACCCTAGCCCCCCTTTTATAGAGGGAGCTCGGTCTCTGCCTAGGGTATACGTGGAGGCATATTCTTAGGAATATGCCTCCTCCCAAAGTAGTAAGCCGACCGGGGTGCTTTTCCCCCGCGTCACACATGCAGAGGCTACGTGAGCCTCTGCGGCGCCCGCATCAGCCGACATGGGCGTCGTCACGCTTGTCGTCCACGCCCCGGTGGTCCTATCCTTGCTTGCTTCGCTCAGGTAGTGCGTACCGGGGCTTCTTTTGACCAGCGAGATTCCTTCCTTCTCCTAGAAGCCAGACACGACCCGGGTCACAGTTGATCCGGCCACACCCGTTCCTGCATACAAGTAAAACAGACACCTCCGACTTATTCCTTAGTCGGTTGAGACTTAGTCAGGCAAACGCCCCCTGGTTCGGGTTATCCCGTGATTCGGCCTGCCTTTAGGTGACCCGGCCAGCATCCGCTTTGGCCTTGCCGAACCTCAGCTGACTCGGCCTTTATACCATGGCGTGACCCTACCCGGGGGTATCCCCCCAACACCTGACTTATCTTTTTCAGTCAACAAGGTGTGTAAATTTCTTCATGCTCCAACCACTGCTCATTGGACAGCTGTAAAAAGGATCCTCAGGTACATTCATGGTACACGCACTATTGGTATTACGTTTCAACAGTCTTCTTCAACTTTTCTCAGTGCATTCTCTGATGTGGATTGGGCTGGAGATTTAGATGACAGATGGTCTACAGGAGGTTTTGCAATCTTTTTTGGTCCTAATTTGATATCTTGGAGTTCTAGGAAACAACCTATAGTGTCACGTTCAAGCACTAAGGCTGAATATAAATCTCTTGCAAATGCTACAGCTGAGTTGATTTGGGTTGAGGCACTAGCACATGAACTTGGTGTTTCTCTACAGGAAAAACCTTGCTTGTGGTGTGATAATCTTGGTGCAACTTTTTTGTCCGCCAATCCAGTGTTTCATGCTCGTACCAAGCACATTGAGATTTATTTCTATTTTGTCGGAGAAAGGATTGCAAATAAACAACTTGAAGTCAGGTTTATCTCCAGCAAAGATCAAATAGCCGATAGTTTTACCAAGACTTTGTGTAATAAGAAATTAGATGAGTTCAGACGTAATCTAAATATTTCCAAGATTTAGATTAAGGGGGAGTATTAGAGTTATAATATATATCTACGTATACAATATGGAGTAGTACTCCGATTGTATACGTACCTCTTTGTAATGCCACGTAGAGGGCTCTTCTCTACTATATAACACGCAACTGATCGGTCCAAGGGACTCACGATCGTTCCACCAAACCTAACACCGTGAATCTCCCGACCAATTCAATTACTACTCCCTATATTCCACAATATAAGCCTCTTAAGCAAACTATCAAACAGTTTGCTATGAAGACTTGTAGCAAATGGCTGGAGCTGGTAGCATTGGAGGTGATACCCGTGAGGCCATGACCCTATCGACGCTTGGCAAAAAAATTTGCCAGGCTGCACCAAATTCTCAAGGGCTAAGGGAGCCAATTTGGGTAGCGTGGAGAAGGATCTCAAAGGAGGAATCCTTGCTGAGATTCAAGCTCTAAATCCATAGGCGGACAACGGGGATATTGACGACAAGGGATGGGCCCTCCATTATCACCTCACTAGTATGCTTACCCACCTTGATGGAGTGGAGGAAGCACAGTGGCACCAAAGGAGTAGACTTAACTAGATTCTAAAGGAGGATGCCAACATCTCGAGATTGGTGGCTGACCAGGAGGCGTAAGTGAGCCATCTCGAGATTGGTGGCTGACCAGGGGATCATCATGGAACCCGAAGAGTTGCGGGTGCATATCTACGACTTCCATTGTAGCCTTGGGATCATAGGGGGATCCCATTCTCTTCGGCCTCCCCCTACCCTGTGGGATGAGTAGGGCGAGTCTCCTGGTAGGAAAATACGGAGCTCATGCTCTCATTTACAGAGGGGGAGATGGATGCGGTCCTCTCTAGCATGAAGGCGGACACCGCTCTAGGCCTGGACGGATTCCCAGTGATTTTATTTAGGAAGTTTTGGTCACTAACCAAGCCTTTCATTATGGCAATTGTAAATGGGTTTTCTCTTAGAAGAGTGGACCTAGCCCGTCTTAACTTTGGGGTGCTCACCCTTATCCCGAAGGTTCGGGGGGGCGATGACATCAGAAAGTTTAGGCCTATTGCGCTTATTAGGGTAATCTTCAAATTCGTGATCAAAGCTTATGTTATACGCCTTTCACCCATCGCCCACCGTACCATTAGTAGGAACCAATCCACGTTCATCAAGGGTAGGAACATTGACGAGGGTTTCCTCTCTCCAGGAGATCTTCAAAAGACCAAGTCCGAGAAACTTAGGGGAGTTTTCTTGAAACTGGACTTTGAGAAATGATATGACCGGGTTAACTAGGGTTTCCTGTGAGAAGCCTTGTGGGGAAGTTATTCGTGCCAGGGAGGATCCACATGATTATGGGTTTTGTCTTGATGAGGGCCCAAACTACCATTACTGTCAATATAGAAACTAGGATTTTCTTTCATAATGGCAGGGGATCCGTCAGGGTGACCCTCTCTCACCTATCCTCTTAGATTAGGTCGTGGAAGCTCTGGTCGTGATCCTGGATGCGGTTAAGCGGGCATGTCTCATTGAGGGTGTGATCCCTCATCTCATCACAGAGGGGAGTGTCGCACCTTCAGTATGATGACGACACGATTATTATGATACAACCTAAGGACCTGGCTATTGTCGACCTCAAGTTTATTATGATGCGCTTTGAGAGCATGTCGGCCCTCGGGATTAATTTCCACAAGAGTGAGGTAATGGTCATGGGTACCTCTGAGAAGGAGGGGCAATGTATCGCCAATATTCCAATATGCTTAACTGCACGCTGAGGAGCTTGTTTCCCTTCACCTACTTGGGCCTACCAATTAGTGATAGAGCAATTGCGGTAGTGGTTTGTGGTCCTCTATTGATGAAGGTGGCCAAGAGGCTGACCCGTGGATGGGAAAATCCATGTCCTCAATAGTGAGACTGACGCTGATCAACGTGTGCCTCTTGAGCCTCCCTTTGCACACTATGGACGTTTGATTATTGGGAGATGGAGTCCATTGGGGGATGGATAAATCACGGTCACGCTTCTTATGGGAGGGGAACAATGACAAGAAAAAATACCACTAGGTCAGGTGGTCGGTGGTTGATACATTGCAAATGTATCTATAATTTTTGATGTTCCATACTTGGTTTTATCCACTTTCTTGTATGTTGTCCACACTTTGGAGTACATTTCATATGATTTCTTGGACTAACCTATTAACAAGAGCCACAGTGCCAGCTGCCTGTTTTCTGCTGTTTTTGGTTCCAGGAAAGTCAGAAAATGTATATTCTCGGAATTAGATGGGACAAAAGCCAAAGTGCCTATTTTACGGGAAGTCATCTGGAGCTAGAATACGAGACGGAGAGGAGCCAGGGTGCCACCACACCACCTGGCCGTGCGGGCCAGGCCTGGCCGCGTCAGGGGGTGGTGTGGCCAGCACAGGCACCCCCTCGGCCTCCCTCTTCGCCTATAAGTTGCCTTCTGACCTAAAAACTCAGGGGGGTTCGACATTTTTCCAGAAGGAGTTCTGCTCCGCCGCCACCACCAGATTCCACGAAACAGCACCAGAAACTCCGTTCTAGCACCCTGCCGGGACGGGGAATTGGAGGAGATCATCACCATCATCATCGTCATCACTTCTCCATCGAACATCAATGTTTCCCCCATCTATGAGTGAGTAATCCCCCGCTGTAGGCTATGGGGATGGTAGGGATTGGATGAGATCGTTCATGTAATGGCATCAGATTGTTAGGGCATGATGCCTAGTATCTTTTATTAGTGCTTTATGACTTTGTTGCGACTTGTTATGCTTAATGCTTGTCACTAGGTCCCAAGTGCCATGATTTCAGATCTGAACATGTTATTGATTCATTATGATAGTATTGTTTATGGTCTTATCTGCAAGTTGTATACACATGTTGTTGTCCGGAACCAATGGCCCCGAAGTGACAGAAATCGGGATAACCGGAGGGAATAGCTTTGATGTGAGGATCACATGTGTTCACGGAGTGTTAATGCTTTCCTCTGGTGCTCTATTAAAAGAAGCACCTTAATTGCCAGTAGTTCCCTTGAGGCCCCGCTGCAAACGGGCTGGCTGGACAAAAGATGTTGTGCAAGTTCTCATTGCGAGCACGTATGACTATATATGGAACACATGCCTAGGATTATCTAGTACTTGGATGCTTTATCTTATTTATCTGCAATTGCCCTATGATCTGATTGCTATATGAATTGTCTTGTCCATGCAACGCCCGTCCATCCATCCCTATGCGTACCGCACTCGAATCCTACTGTTTACTGCTATTGTTACTGATGTCTTTACTTTACCACTGCTGTTACTTCATTATTGCTACTACAAAACTGTTGCTACTGATAAACTGTTGTGATCAAGATTATTTCCAGGTGCAGCTGAATTGAGAACTCAGTTGTTAAGGCTTATAAATATTCTTTGGATCCCCTTGTGTCGAATCAATAAATTGGATTTCACTTCTCTCGAAAATACTGCGATACACCCCCTATACTTGTGGGCCATCAGTGTTGTGCAAACCAAAAGCCTTGGGGGGTTTGGGCATTATTGATACCAAATTGATCAACGTTTGCCTCATGGTCAAGTGGATTTAGAAAATCTACCCGGGGGACCACGAGCTGTGGGCGGACATTATCAGAGCCAAGTATATTCACAAGAAAGACCTCCGGTAGATACCCACAGTCTAGGCTCCCAATTTTGGAACTCGATCCAGAAAATTAAACATCTCTTTTGCTTGGGGGCAAAACACGAGGTAAATAATGGTTCGTCTACTAGGTTATGGCAAGATTGGTGGAAGGGTGGGACCCCTAAGGAAGACCCTGAGGTGTCTATAGCCAATGCCTAGACGATGCAGGACTAGCTCATCCCATTCATGATGGCTTTGGGATTCAGGCTGACATGCAATTAGTTTAGGGCCCTAATCGCTTTGTTTGGACTCTTGAACCCTCGGGGAGGTTCAAAGTCTGCTCCCTCTACAATAAACTTTGCTAGGGTATTCCTAGTAAACACTTTAGTGAGATCTAGAGAATCTCAATATCCCTTAAGATTAGAGTTTTCATGTGCTTTGTGTGTGGAGTATGAGGATACGTATCACATTTTATTTTCTTGAGAATCTCAATATCCCTTAAGATTAGAGTGTTCATGTGCTCTGTGTGTGGAGTGCGGTTAGAGAACTTCTCTCCTGCTCCTGGAATCCTCGGTGTTGATCCAACGTGTTTAGATTCCTTACGCACTCGGTGTTGATCCGACGTGTTTAGATTCCTTACGCACTATTCGGGCCAAGCTATGAGGGTGCTCTCGATTTGTTGCTCAGTGCTATGTTAGACCCTATGGAATATGTGGAATAAATTTCCACTAAGGGGTTGTTCCTGGCCCACCGGCTGATGGTTTGTACAAAATGTCTATGTATCTGCAAGTGTGGAAGCCGGTGGCTAGGAGACAAGACCGGGAGGCGTTAGAGCTGACGGTTGAGAGGATTCATCATCTCTACTTCACTGTGTGAGATAGCTCGGATTGATACCTGTCTCATTTATCCTCGCCTTTACCTTTCCTCGTTGGTCTGCGTTGGGGCGTGTTCATGTGGGGTATACGTGTGTATGCAACACTTACGGGGTGTTTGTATGTGTTGTGGACGGGCTTTGTGCCTTGGACCTTCATTGTTGGTTTGTTGTATGTTGATCTTAACCGTAATTTGCATTGTGTAGCACTACATCGAATTTTCCAATGACTCTTGCTTCGATCTCCCCTCCTACCCGCTGCAAACTTTGGCATCAATGAATCAGACGGCTAGGATCGCAACTTACCCCTCCGTTCAGAAGGACGAGATGGATCTTGAAACCCATGGACAAGCCTATGCAGCCCATATCCACCTGTGTGTGACCCGTGTGCGCGTATACGTACGTAGGCATGTACGTATGCGGTGATGACGTGTGCCTGAATCGAACCCTCCCATGTATGGGAATGTCGACCCCCTCGCCTTCCTCCAAATCTTGTACCGCTACAATCACGCACATGGGTATACGCGGGTTTGGATCTGACTATGGTCCACCCATAACCCACCCGTAACACAGCCGCAAACTTAGCTCCTCAAATTTTCCTCTAGGGGGACTCCGAAGAAAGCCTCTTTCCCAATTACTCTAAGTTGAAGGTGTTTGGTTCGACATGGCATTTCTGGTCCATTGTAGCCTGAACTAGAAACAGATAACGCGTGACACCCCATACCTAGGTGATGCAGGAGTACGCGAGATTGGTGTGAGAGCTATACCACACACTACTCGAGCTGCATGCTGTCAGAGGCGCTGAGCTTGAATCCAAGGTTTAGTACCTGGAGCAGGATGCCGCGTGCCTGGATAGGCTCAACTTCGCCGGCCACTTCTACTTCCCGTGCCAGGAACCATGCCTAAGAGCATCTCCACTCCCCCCCCCCACACACACAGAAGCCCCCCTAGGCCTATTTTCGGTGCCCCCAGCGATAATTCTCCTAGCCGCGCCCCTAGGAGTCCGAAATTCGCCGGATTGGGATCAAAATCCATTCGGCGAACTCAGGACGAACTCAACGTTCCGGGGTTCTCCTAGGGGCGCCGAATGAAGAGAAAAGCCGAGCGTTCCTGGGCTATCAGCGATAGAAGCCCATTTCCCTCCATTTTCTTTCATTTTCCCTCCTTTTCCTCCCAACCCGATGGTGAGCTCCCGCAAACTCCCGCTATCTCTCCACTTCACTTCATTACCCCACCTCCTCCACCCCCCGCCGCCTCGTCCACATCCGTGTCGCCGCCATGCCAACGAAGAGATTCAGCGACCCGAGACCCACAGCCACCGTCGTCAAGCCGAAGAAGCCGAGCAAACCGACGAAGCCCAAGGAAAAGCCCGAAGGCATGAGCAACACCAATTGGGTGAAGCTTGTGACCCGGAGGAAGGTGGAGAACGACAGTTGTCGGGACCGAGAGAAGAAATTCAAGGCGAAGAAGGAGGTACATGCATAGGTGGAGGCGGAATCTCAGGCACGGGTGTCGGCGCACGCCGGAGGCATGTATGCGCCGCATCACGCCGGCCAGTGCTTCCCAGGTGGAGTTTGGGGAAGCCAGTCGACCGTCTCCCCGACACACTTCACGTTGTTCCCTGCGCACTACAACCCTCTCCTCAGGCCACGTTCCGGAAAGATGGCACCCACGCCACGCCGCAGACAAGGTTCTCACTGCCGGAGGACGGGGGAGACCAGCGAGGCGGCTTCAACCCCAACATTGTCTTCCCCGGGATGTCGCATGCACTTCGTCGTGGGCCTCTTCACTAGTTCGGCGCCAGTTCCACCAGCGCCTGCAGCCTGTTCTATGGAATGCCGGGAGAATATGTCATGCATGACATGATCGTGTTCCACTACAATACAGAGCCCCGGTGCTGGCTCTTATAGACACCAAGGCACAGCCTTCGTCGCCACGGTTTCGCTAGCGTGACAAAAAATCCGCTAGAGATAACTACGTCGGTGATTCTGAAATGGTGATGGATTTTTTTGGCTTGGCACAATGTGATCCACCGAGCTAGCGCTTCCGCAGCACATAGAGGAAGCGCCATGTTACATTATAGAAGAGGCGGAAATTTAGTGTCGTGTAACCGCGTATCATGTTACATAGGAACCGTGTAACCGTTACACCATCCAACATCACTGAAAGTTAATTACATTAATAATAACGGATTTGGGTTCCTAATCTCATTACAAGTAGAACATTCTAGTTTATTCATATATAAAATATCTATTACATCATATCATATTACACTTGATTTGAGCCCCTCTCTAATCATTCAAAGTAGGTCTTGAGCCCCTCTCTAGAATGGACCTAATTAGGAGAAAAAACCTATCTAATCCTAGACTTCTTGAGCGCCTCTCTATTTCGATTGACATCAATATCATATCGGTGCTGAAAAGTCTATGCTCGCCAACATCATCAAAATGGATCTGACTATGAGCACACACCATATGCTGGTAACTTCTCTTGGAACTGAAAAAAGAACAAGAAAGATGATTAAGAGCAAAGTAGCGGATCTAAATAGCAAGCCAGCGAAGATGTGTAAAGAAGATGAGGACCAAACCTGCGGATCGGACAAGCCAATGACGGTCCGCGCAAGATCCAGCACAGCTAGGCCACGCAAGATATGGCGAGCCAATGGCCGCGCAAGATCTGCGACGGTACGGCCGCACTAGATCATGCCCTACCCGGTTGAGATACTGAGTGTGGAGTTCTTGACTTGGAGGTGTCTATGAGAGGTGGGGACTGATAATTGGATTAGTTGCTAGGGTCCCTCTATATTATATAGAACAGGGAGTAGCAAGTCTGGGCCATTTAAGAAAGTATGGTCCTGGCATCCATCTTTTTTGACGCATTTGCAAGGGCCCATAAAAATTTTGCATAACACTTTCTTTCTCCCTGTAGCCACACACGAGAAAGGTTGGAGTAATAATCTAAAAACAAAAAAGATGAGAAGGATTGAAGGCGGCCAACGGTCTTATTTTAATTGCGGGAGAGGATTCCTCAAAAAACAAAAATTGTGGGAGAGGAAAAGGAAAACATTCATTCCGGATCTATAAAAAAAATGTAAACATCTGACTCTAACCGTCAACATCCTGTTAGTGGTGGGTCCCATCACTTAGTGTTATGTGTTTGACCAGTCAGCATGACGCTTACCATCCACGACGCATTCTTAACAGCCTCCATCGAGCTACTGCGGCATTCGGTGCCGTCGGGTTTGCCAGTCTTGTACCACGAGACTGTAATCCACACGTATTGAGTGTGCCATGGCACATAAGTGGCCGCCGTGAAAAAATAGTGTCGCAACAACTCATCCCCCGTGTATCCAACTATTGCAGGTACTTTTCGCTTGTGCCGCCCCAAAAATCCGCCGGGTATGGGGGTATTTTTGTATGTCCGGTTCGGACGCCGCAGCTTTGGCTCTAGGGTACTTCACCTAGGAGGAAGCCTGCACAGCCTCCGAGAGTGGCCTCGACACGCAAGATTTCGGCGCCGACAAAGACGAAGATGAGGAGGAAGCAGAAGATGACGAGGAGGAAGAAGAGGTTGAGTCTAGCTTGGAGGAGGTTTCAGCGAGCTGCAAGGGGACGAAGAAGAATAAGAAGGGTCCATCGGCGACGGCATGCGAAGCCCACATCAAGTGGGTGGCACAGGAGGATGAGTGCCTTGCGAAAGAATGGAAGACCCGATCATCGATGCAAACCAAAACTCCGACACCTATTGGAAGAGGATCAAGTTTGCCTTTGATGAACACAAACTTTGTGATCCTCAATTCAATAAGATTTATATGGAGCACGAAGGCCATGGCCACCCATTGGGGACTCATCCAACAAGCCTGCAGCAAATAGCATGGGGTACAAGAGGAGATCGAGAATCACCCTGAGAGCGGCGCCGACTTCGAACGAAAGGTAAACTCTCCGCTTGTCGCCTACTTTCACCCAAGATTGCCACCTATGCCCAACCTCGGCGCTATGTTCACAAATGAACCGTACGTTAGGCCTCTACGGCGACGACAACAATGGGCAGGACTTCAAGGTCCTCCACGTCTACTCGCAGATCTCGGGGTGCCAGAAGTGGAGGGATGTGCGCATGTCTCGCGCCAGAGGAAAGGATGCCGTGTACAAGCCAGATGGTTTGTTGCCGCCTGCGTCCAAAGGTCGGACTGAGCTCGGCTAAAAGAAGGCCAAGGAAATCAAGGCCAAGGGTCCGCTCGCCGAAAAGCTCCAAGGTTCGTTCAAGAAGTGCTTGGCAGATGCCAAGACACATGCCGCGCAGCGGGACGAGAAGTTCGACGAGAGGTGGAGGGTGATGTTGCAGAACCAAGGCATCAAGATCGACCTCCTTAAGACCAATGTTGCGACGAAGAAGAGGAACACTGATCTGACGTTCTTGATGGGGGCGAACACGGCGGTGATGGACGACCAAGTCAAGGCGTGGTATATGGCCGAGCGACCATCCTGAGCGGCCTATATGCACCGTCCACTTCGCCGACGCTGACGCCGAGCTCTGCCCCAACCTCCTCATCTGCATCCCAGTCGAGTACCATGCCAGAGACACCGTCGAGTTCCTGCCTCCGCCTTGGTCGAGGAGGCCGCCGTCGAGGAGCCAACCATCTGATCCCCGCTCCTATATGTAGTTTGGTCGCCGTAGTTTTATCGCTGAACACTGTTTTGTGTCGCCGGATTGTGCCTGTTTTGTGCCGAACTTGATTGCGTTTTGTTGGCGGGAAGAACAAATTCAAAAAAAAATCACCGTTTTCGATCTCTAGGCCGGTCCTTGGATGGTGACCGGTAGTTGGCGACCCCATGCCAAACATTCGCCCAATCCGCCGAAATAATTCGCTGGATTTCGGCACGGGGGCCTCGAGCGAGTGGAGATGTAACCCTGGGCACCACCAGGCACTCCGACTCCGACCCCAGCTTCCTCGCCGTTTTTCTACAGGATGCCGTAAGCTGCCTCCAGGTGCTCATCGGCGATCGGAAGTGCGTGGACGTGCCTGCGGTGGCAGAGGCGCCGGTGCTGATCGCTGGCGACTTCCTGCAGCTCGTGTCCAACGACATGTTAAAGAGCCTGGAGCACCGCCAGCGGCGTCGGTGGCATGCTACTTACGGATGAACGGTGCGGCCGCGTCCGCCAGAGCGCTCGCGCATGGGTGCAAAGGTGGAAGAGCTGCTGCGGCACCTCCTGCGGTCAAACACCTCAGGATCTGAATCTCGTCTGAATTTTCAATGTATCCTTTGTTTTTGCACTTATTTATCGAAAAGCAAAGTCGAGATAGATAGCCAGGAATACGCATTTCAATCTTCCCCTTTTGGGACTCTTCAAACATTTTTGATCGGGCATGCACGACTAGAAGTAAATGGTGTATCGTTCGAAAATAGTGTCTGGACTGATGCCAAGCTTGCAGCACCATTTGATCAACCTCTTGCACGAATCTTGATCTTGTTGGGTGAATTTGTAGAAGACCCGCTGCTTATCATGCAACAGGACATGTGCGCGCTCGCAGGGGAAATCAAGCCGTGCTAGCTCCTGCAAAGTTAGCTTCGAAGGCTGGACTCGTTTCTCCAGGCACAAGTGAACCACGGCGTATGCAGTTTCCAAAGCAATGCCCTGTATCATTTCAAAAGGTTGGTCCTCACATTAGTTTTCTGAATCCAATAGCTGAAAAAATATCGAGAGTGTTTTAAAAGCAGGTGACTCCGATAGCAAAGCTGAATAAAGCAAGCCCTCTGCTACAACCTATGAAAGCCTAAATTATTTCTTAAACTCGTGTGAAAATAAAATTGGATTAGGTGTTTACCTTGCTAGTGAGGAAATGTGCAAACCCCATAACATCGTCGTAGCCTCTTGGATGGGGAATCTGGACCTTCTTCAGATCATCGGAGTAATTTTCCACACATTCTATGCACAGGCTGATTATTTCTAGCACAAAATTGACACTAGAAAACAAATGGTACTTCGCGTCCTATATATGCCAAGAAAACATACGTACGGTTGTTAGAACCAGATGCTACCTGGATTTCACAATCTTGAACAAAAATACGGCCACCATATATGATGATGCACTATGAAAATATATAGTTATTTTACCTGGATTTCACAATCTTGAGGCAATTCACCGATTCCAAGGTTCAGACATTTTGACAAAGCTAAGTCTCTGTGTTCCCGTCCCATCATATGTTCATCTTTAGTGAATTTTTGCATTTTTTTCCCAATACTCTAGTGCTTCACCATGTGGTCTGATCAATATCAATTTGCTCGTTGGGATAAACATATTCAGCAATCGTACTAGATGGTTAGGAATGCAATAGTTGATTGATCTTGCAAATTCAGCGATGGTAGAACGTTTGGAGAGCGAGGACTCCTCTGGAAATCTACATAGTTTAGAAATGGAGTCAAGTTAAAAATGATCAATTATCTATAATTCTATGGGCTACAATACAAGGATAATACTACACAACTAAGTAGACCATTACAAAAGCATTATCTATCCTCTCTACAAATGTGGAAAAACAAAAGACAAGGTCTATGCCCCTCGTTTGTTCAAATCTTTTTTGGAATTAGGTGATGACAAGTTGCTTTTTCTCAAACTGAAACATTTATATTTTAAGAATGTAATAGTTATGGATAGAAAAAAGTACATTTAGATGACAATTATTGATACTCGTGACTAGAAAAAATGATTAGTTTTTTCAGAAAACATAATATTTGATCAATTAAAATAATTTAGAAGGTATACATTCATATTGGAGAACTAGTTGTATACAACAACTAAAGCAAAATGTAATAAAAAGAGAGGAGGAAACCTGTTCCTGAGATTAATGACACCATCACTTGATGAATAAATGAAACCAAGGAAGGCACGTAGATCTGATGCATCATGCTCTAGCTGTATACATGAATGGAAGAAAAATAAGTCAAATATAGCCATCCTAGTTTAGTGAAAATATCAAATCCTCTTAGGCATCCAAAGGGTTTATCTTTGCATCTTGGAATAAAATGGTTTTCTGTGTTTACGACATATGAAGGTTCAACTTTGTAAAGTTAGTTACATTTATGTAGCAAATGGTACATGTGCCTCTATGTACGGGAAGATAAAAAAGTTACCGTTTTAAGGTTGGTAGAACAAGACTCTCCAGAAACATGTTACCTTGAACTTGTCTACGACCACAGTTGACCAGACAATCAATTCTTAGTGCGAAGAGAACTAGAGCAACCTGCAACCAACCAAGATCGTCGTCAGACAATTTAACTAACCTTAAGTAAGCTCAAATCGACAAAAAAAAGATAAATGTGAGCTAGGACAGGGTAAAATTGCTATTGAACAATGAAATTTTGGGACCTAAAGTAGATCATGAAACGAGAAAAAGGAAGAACCTGAAGTTGCTTCATCTGTATCCTAATTTCATCGATGTAGCTCTTACACCACATTTCTAGGATCATGAGGCAATTGTCACATTTATTAGTTTTGACAAGATCCTTTGGTATATCTCCAAATTTATCAGCAAGTGCTTCGACAATATTTGTGTATATATCTGCACCATCTATCCACTCAAAATTTCCTAGCCCAATCGCACCTTCTATACTTTTAAGGCAATGGATAATTTTATCTCTATCAGAAGCAGATATGGCACCCTACACAAATAAAAACTTTCTCGTGAGAAAAGAAATAGCGTATAAAAGGCCAAAAGTACTGGCCAATTCAACATACAAAATTTTAATACTCGGCATATTGGGAACGCCCGTAGCCGTAGGCAACACAACGCACATTCATAAAGTTCACCTAGTTAACTAAAAAGCTCCAACACAATAAATTCCAAACAATAATTCGTTCTAAACCTTGAGTACAAAAGGATTGGAATAGACTCTATGGGAAATATTTGAAAACGAAACAAACATAGATCTGAAAATAGAATAAATACCGGTCATAAACATGAAAAATAGAAGTCATGGTGAGAAATACCGCATTCATGATTTTATCCACGTTGGTCTTGCAGCCCAAAATCGCATACTTGTAGAGGCCCTTGTCAAATGCAATGGACTCCACGAAGCCACTGTCGAAGTTTGCATCGGTGCTCCATCTATTCTGATTCAGCTCCAGATCCTTACAATATTTGAAGGCATATTATATCTTAGTAGAGCACATGGATTAAGCCTTCGGAACATATCAAAAAAATCATATCTTGCTGGTTAAAAAAAAGTTCATACCTTGCTTTTAAGAGTCTCAAGGGAGTCCCCGAAAACATTCCACATGGTTTCGGGAAACTCCTTATAGACATCGGCGACAGACATCCCAAAAAGGCTATACCATGGTTTAACGGCATTCGTAAACTTGTCATTGTTTTGCGCATGTCGTCAGTTGGGCCTTAGGTACAACTAGGCGTCTCTGGTGATGGCGGTTGGTGTGAAAGACAACAAGATGTGGTTTCTGCTGGCCCCATGGAACATCAAGGCTCGGTCGCAACATCTGACACACGGATGTGTTCATCATAAACCTGCAGTTTACCAATTCACATGATTAACTGGGACCAGCCTAGATATATCTTAGAATTTCCCTTAACAATGCATCCCCGCGCACTCGCACTACCCCTACGAGACCTCCGAGGGACTGAGCTATCGGATCGTAGGTTGACAAGACGTTACGAGGAGAGGTGAAAAGAAAACACGAATGTAGCCGGAAAAGGACAGTATTGTTTTCTATCCAAGTCCCTAGTTACTGTTTATTATTGATGGCTTCACAAGTGCCGACAATCACCTCCGTCGATGGTCAACTCCTGGAACAAAATTCGAACAAGTATGATCACCCATGCCAAGTTTACGACCTAACCTAGTTAGGCCATATTTACATCTCTCGTATTTTTATCCACTAGAGTTTTGGGGATAGAGGAGATTTGGTGTTCACCCAATACTCTCCAATCCCCACAAATACTCTTCCCCGAAAATACTCTACCATGTAGGAGAGTTTTTAATCTGGGTAAAAGTAAGAAAGATTTGCGGGATATCCCGGGATTTGCGGAGATTATCCCGGCCAAACCAGGAGTAGTAAACGGACTACGAAAATTGGAATAATCCCTCTATTCCTCGCAAATACACTAGTAAATACGAGAGAAGTAAACAAGGCCTTAGTGGGTTGGTTCGGAACAACAACAAAAAACTAACCTAATCTTGGACAAAAGTAATGTGTTGTTCCACCACAGTACCACACCTAGCTAGTAATTTATTCTACGAAAAATGTAAACTCGATTGTGCCACCTGAAGACATTCTTCTTTCGGTTGGGGACTGACCCTGAGAAAATCTAATACACTCGTCGCTGAAGAACTCCTGTCGGCTGTGGGCATGAAAAACCTAATAACCAGACGGACGTGCATGGCGAAGACAGCGGGAGCTTACCTGATGTACTGACGAGGAAGAACACGAACAGGGCGTTGGCGGCGTCGCGGCGACGAGCGTCAGAAGCCGCGGTAGCCGGCGATTGTTGGGGAGCTAGCGTGGAGGCTTCGACGGTGACCCTCTATGGTACGGCACCACGGCAGCTGCAGGGTTTTCTATATAGTCTGTACACAAAAATAGCAGGGAATAATCTTGCAATTATAAAACTATAAAACTTTTTGGTTTCTATTTTATCTCACACGGAAAAAATGCATAATGGGACAGGAGATTATGGACCATGTAACCTGCGCCGAAAAATCTGGAAAGGTCTAATTTAATCTCAGGAAAGTGTGAGAGTACGATACCCTCCATCAGGATTTTATTTTAGGGAATCACAAAGCCTACGCTGGTGGGCTGATCCGGCCGCTCTGCGTGAAAGGCCCACGTTGAGGAGCTGGGCCACGAGCGGACGCGCTGTTGGAAGAACCGGTGGGCGTGAATTCGTCTTTTTAGAGAAGAACGCCAGATTTGTTGGGTATACTTTTTTTAAAGGGTGACGGGTCTAGCAGACCCCAGAGCTTCATTTTAACACGTGGCAGGTACATATTATAAAGAGGCCTCTCACAAAGCTATCAGCAGGTAAAGCCTCAGATTTTATGAAAAAGACCCTAGCACAAAAAGGAAAAAAGCAATCAGGTGCTTGGTCTTCTCCGCCACGACTCGCCGGCGATCTCAGGGCGCAGTCAACGCCGAGATCGGAAAGAAGATGCTCGGTAGAACACATCCGGCGAGAGATCACAGCTGCCGGCCACCTCGCAGACTCCGGGGACGATACCACTTGGAGAAAGAGAGACGTCGAGCTCCGGCGCTTGATCCAGAGAGCCTCCTCCATGGAGGTTGAACAAACAGGGCCGCTTTTTCGGCCGAAGATCGCGGCGACGTCGATGTCGTCTGCGTGATTCGCTTGATGAAGCCGATAAATCCACCGGCGCCGTCGCCTCACCTGGCCACCAACTCCCACCTCCCCCTCGCTGCCATGGCCGGCCAAGAGGCAGAAGAGCACCAGAGAGAGGAAAACGCCAGCAGATGCGCTGGGAACAGAGGAGGGGGCTGGCTAGTCGCCACATCGTCGCCCACTCCAACCCCTCGCCTCCACGGCCGGTCGGAGGAGAGTGCAGCGATGAAGAAGACGAGGCAGACCACCGCTCGGCGCCGCGCACCCGCGCTGTAGCTGCATCACCCTCACCACCCCCAGATCTGCACGAAGCCCAGGTCCCCATCTCAGTCCCCTCTCCACCACGGATGGCCAGAGAGAGATAGAGGAGCACAGAAGCGACGCATGAACTGGGGAGGCAGGCAACCTTATTCAAAGACCTGATGGCCTTCCCCATCGTTGACCGCCCGAACCAGAGGGGAAGGGAGACGAAGAAGAAGAACCCTAAAGCGCAGGATTGGTTATGACGCCCTGCAGCTTCGAATCCGGGCACACGGCCCACTATCGGCATAAAGCCACTACCACTACACCTATAACTACTCTGCAAGGCACGGCCATCCCACCCCCGTCCCCTCCGGCCAGCAAGGCCGCCGGTGAGGAAGGGGGGAGGAGTCGTGGACGCGTGGGCGACTCTCAAAGCGGCGGTGTGCCTCTAGAAGCGTGCGGAAGAGTGACTCCCGCTAGATCAAGTTGATTCTCTTTGCCGTGCGCCAGATTTGTTGGTAGAAAAAACAAAAGTCAAGGCCGTGATGACAAGTGCTGCACGACCAGGCTGGCGAGTGGCGACAAGCCGACAACTTCATTGCATTGGAAAAATTTCTCTCCTCTGTTCAGCTGGTTATTTGCATCAGATCATTTTACAAAGAGAAAAAGCTTGGCAAGGATCAGTCAACGGCAGCGAGACGATATGATGGCGTGTGCATAAGGTTCTTAGGAGCCTAGTGTGCAGCGTGCAGGGGTTATAAGTTGTCCGGTTTGCTCTCCCAGATTTCAGATCCCCTATTCACTCGGGTGATGAGACAGTGGGAACCGCCGCGAGCGTTGAGGCGAGTCTCTAGTCCCAGTCCCACACTCTGGAGATAGATACTATGGGCATCGTAGTTGAGCCAGCCGGCTGCTGCAACAAGACACACCACGAACACGAATAGGGTCAGTCATCCCGGGTAGTCCCGCGCACTGCCACCCGCTGTACGTATGGTTCAAATCATTCCTTACTCACTTGGGCAACTTAATCACAAGTGGTTTACATGTGCCTACTCAGGCCAATGGGAAGAACTGGAAAAATCAAGAAAATGCCTAATCAGCATCATCAAAGGGGGCAAATCTGCTATTGATGTGACAGAGTGTTATTAACCCGGTTTTGTGAATTTTAGGTGCAAATAATGCCAAATTGGAGTAGAGTGTGATATATACCCACAAGGGTGGATTTCAGGGTGATTTCTATTCTTTTTTGTACAAAAATACAAGACGGCCCTTTTATGAATTACTTCATGTGGATTGGTCACAACCAAGGGTGGCGACACGGTAAGGGATTTTTTTCTCTGTTCAGTTGGCTTTATGCACCCAGTAACAATTTTACAAATAAGCTTCATGAGGATCATATAGCCCCATTTTTCTGTTTTTCTTATTGGATTTTGGTTCACCCTGTTTAACTAAAGTAATTTCAAATTAAATGACACGTTTGTACCATAAAATTTGGAATACTGTCTTTTTTTTGTGATGAAGAAATTCGGAACAATCGATATACATGAATACAAGTAATTTATGGTTTAGCTTAATAAGCTACTGGTACTTTTGAAGACCTTTAACCATCTTCGCCGCTTTGATATGAAAATTTTAAAAAGGTGTCGACGTTATAGAACCAAAATCTGGTTCCTGTGTTTGATTTTTGAAATTTGGTCGATGTTGTAAAGGACTCCGAACAAAATGATCATTATTTGTTGTCTGCTATAGAACAAATAATTTTTAGGTTTTTAATTCACAGAGGAGTTAGAATGTCCATACAAGAGAATCATGACGACATTTGTTATGGTTGAGAAAAACATTTAGTTCTCTTGATCTCCTGGATCGTGAGCCCAACAGTTTCAATCTAGAGTAGTAGGCTTTTGATAGGCTCACTTGCATGTTTTGTGGGTAAGTGTGGCTCACAATTTACTTGCAGCAGAGTGAAAACTGGTGTGACCGTCTTGGCGGTCGGTCGTCCAGTTTCGCTTGTGTAAGCTTGACCTGTACTGTATGTCTTGTCGTGTGGTGAAGGAACCCGTGAGCTCTAGAGTGACCACTTTAAGCACCATTTTCTTTCAAGTTCAGCAAGACATATTGCTAACCATGATTCTGCAAGACTTAACCTCCAATTTTATTAGTGTTAAATGTAACAATGCCTATTCTATTATATACTAAAAGCAATATGAGGATGTGTTTCGAAGCACCTGGTTGATCCACATCATCCAAATTATATTAACCGTTAGATACACAATTTATGGTTACGACTTAAAGATAAAATGGTTACGTAAAATGTGCTTGGTACAAACAGTAGGATGTCACGTATGAGGAGCAAATAAAACAGACGTGGACCAACCCCATTCGGGCACAGCCACATACGTATGGTAAGCTGACTCTGATCTTCCGTCTAAACGAAAAGAAAAAACAAGCTGATCTGTGATTAAAAATCGTACTACAAAGGTACGTATGGCTAGGATTTAATTAGAAACAAGGAGCCACACAATCCCTTGACACGGTGGACAAGTCTAACTACTCTTTACTTGACAATGTTTTGGTAGGTGGTATTGGATCCGATTTCAGGCATACGGCTCTCTGATCTCCCTGTCAAAAAGGAAAAAAACTCAAACTGGTCGGTGATGAAGAAAAACTCAAACACAGTACATACCTATGAAAAGCCAACTCTGAATGGTCTTAGCCTGTTTGGCAAATACACGCTCTAAAAGTAGACATATTTGTATGTGTATAAATAGAATTATCACCAAGTTAAAATAACCTCATATATTAAAAAAAATATGAAGAGTTGAATTGCGCAAGTAGTACTACCTTACGTTTTCGGACCAAGAGACACCTTCGCATGACTGAGTGCCTAGCTGTCACTCTATCGGCAATATGCTGAGAAAAAAGGATGATTTCATGGATAAATACACAATATATAAACTTAAAATGCAAGTTGTAAATGTTAAGTTAACCTCATAGATTCAAAACAATACCCCCTCATCTCCGAAATATAGTGCATATAAGAATTTTGACAAGTCAACGTATTCAAAACAGTACTCCCTCATCTCCGAAATGTAGTGCATATAAGAATTTTGAAAAGTCAATGTAAAATTTGACCAAGTATGTAGGAAAAATACCAACATCTAGAATACCAAATTGGTACCATTAAATTCATCATAATGTATATTTTCGTATGGTATATATGGTATTGTACATATAGACATTTTTCTCAATAAATTTGGTCAAAGTTGATTACATTAGAATTTTCAAAAATCTTATATGCACTATATTATGGTAAGGAGAGAGTAGTATGAAAAGTTGATTTTCGAGAGTAATACCCGTCATTTTTTAAACAAGAGCCACACTTCTTGCAAGATAGATTTTCCATGCGCCGCTCTATTGGCAATATGCCGAGAAAAAAATGAAATGACAATAAATGAGAATCACCAATTCCATTGACTACTACATAATACACATCCCATACAGGAACACCAACAATTTGACGGAGTCAAAATACATTTATTAAAAAATTAATTCTTGAGCTACCATTAATACTTATGAGGATTATAAATCTTAGAAAATATTTATATAAATCATAGTCAACTAGAAAATACAAATGGTTTTAAATAAGACATTTAAGGGAAAATTATATCCACGGTTTGCATATAATGTGATTAAAAAACCTTTTACGTAAATCTACATGGTTTTGCGATGAAGTTTCTACGTTTATTATCCTTAAAATTTATTTGGACATGCATTGCAATTTGCAATCATGTAGAAAGAATGATGATTGTTTAAGATGCCAAAACTATATGATATCTATGGCAACCTACAAGTGAGCGATATAATTCAATGTCAGGATTTAAAAATGAGTTTAGTATGGAAGGATTTAATTTTTTTTTAAATAACATTATATGTGTTGGAAAATAAATGATATTCCATATTAAACTTCTCTAACCTTTGTTATTGATATCATGTGAAGTCCGTACATGTGAGATAAGAAGTAAAACAAAAACTATAGTTGACCTATATATTAATAAGAATAAATTATTATTTTACTTTATTAAAAAAACAATTTATGTTGGATCATAATGGTCTAAGGATTCTAGGGTCATTGCTGAAGCAAATCTTAACTATATGCCAGTCAAAATGTTAGCCATACATACTCATGTAACATAGTTATGTTGGATCAGAATGCTAGCTAGCTCATAGCATATATAACATAAATGATTCATATGGTCATTACTGCAGTATTTTTTTTGTAAATAGACTAATAATCTTCCTTCTATGAATTAAAGACGATTAAAGAGGTTTTCTACTCACGTGATATCTATTTAATATGTATGGTGACTAAAATGTATTATTTTCCTCTATTTGTGTATTTTACTATAATTATAAATGAACACACTAAAGAATGATTATCCTATCTGAAAACAACAACTAAAGGTGATGCCCTCGCATTTGCGAGGGCCACCATGCTAGTTTTTATATAATAGTATCTCATTTTAGTCGTGAATTACTTTATCGTTGGTTAGAGTATCTAATGACAATATTTAATTTATTACTTAGATAAATCCCTTTATGTAATCGAAATATTTTCAACAATACACAAAGGGGCGATGCCCAGCGACGTTCAAACCATGTAAAGATTGGCTTATCTTGAGTTTTTGGACCAGCGTGAGGTTGGTAAATAAATACATTGGTATTTTTTTTCAGTCTGCTATAATGGGTTTGTGGTGTGTTTTTATTGTTGATTTTATATCAGTCTAGATTTTATATTAATTTAGATGTGCACAAGAGAAAAGCCACTCGTGTCCCTGATCTGTTCCACCACCTGGTACGGGAGGAGAAGAGACAGAATAGGGGAAAGGTTTGGCATGCATGTTCCCCGGTCCCGGAGGCCAGGCAGGACCAAGTTCCAAAAGTATCCGTTGTTCTTTTGTTAGTGTACAGTAGTAGTAGTACTCTGCAGGCTTTGCAGCGGACTGGTGGTGGGGTTGGCTTTCTTCCTTTGGGCTTCTGCACCGCGTCCTGGCTCTCCCCTGCCCATTCAATCGCGATCATCCGGCCAGGCCACAGTAATCCGCTTTCTTGGCTGTAATCCTCTCTTTCCATTCTCCCGATGAGGGCCTGCCATTGCCATCTGATGGACATCAGGACATCTTTATCTGTAGTAGTAGTTGCAAGTTAAAATCGAGGCAGTTTCACCCGCAAAAAAAATCACCGCGCACATTGCTCTGCACTCGGATCGGATGGATCCACCACCACCACCAGCTACCCGGATGGCCGGACCGTAATTCACCGGCGGCTCGCCCATGCTTCTGATGTGTTTTGGACGGGCACAGGAGCAACGAGAGAAAACAAGGCCACGGCATGCATGTGCACAGAGGCTGGCCAGGGACCAAAGTATCCTCCCTTTTGTTTGCACTCTGCAGGCGCTTGTTTGGGCTTTTTTTTTGCGTCCCCTGCCCTAGACCAGGAAAGCAAGCTGTAGACCGGCTGACCAGGCCTAGCTAGTTCGTGTATGCTGCGTCTGCGTGCTGCCTGCTTTCCTGCTCCCACGACGCAAAAATGGTCTGCCCTCCATTTACACATACATCAACGAAGCAATATCGATATGTGCTAGAGAGATGACAGATTGCACGTTTATAGTATTTAGGTGCTGTTTGGTTCATAGGCACAATTTGCCAAGCCAATTTTTTTTTTGCCAAGCCAAAGTTTGCCAGCAGTTTAGTTGGTATGTGTTTGACTTCTATCATATTTTGGCTTGCCACATTTTATTGGTCGTATGACCCATTTATCATAAACTAAGTGTTTTTGCTATAAAAAGTTGTCAAAGTTTGGGTTCAAATTTTTCAGTCACACTTTATTGGCTAATGGCTACCACAGTTCCGTGGAACACACTCCGGCTTGGCAAAATGAGGCTGAACCAAACAACAAGCATTTCACTCGCGTACCCAAATGGTGTCTGGTAGAAGCGTCAGATCGGCCATTTGAAGATGTCGTCACTCGTGCCACGTTTGAAGCACGCATGTTCCCAGCCGTATGTCCCAAACAAGATGTCGAAAAGATTGGAAACAAACTGAAATTTCATCCAAACTTAGTTATATTTTACAAGAATCGTGCAAAATTTAACTAATTTTTTTTTAACTTAAACAACTAATCTAAAGGTAAAGGCCGCTGTCGCGGCATCGGCGCTCGCCGCGGTTGTACTCGTCAAATACGAGGTAGTCCTCCTCGCTGGCCTCATCCTTGACAACGCTGCTTGGCCCTGTGTCGTCAGTGGGCTC
Source organism: Avena eriantha (assembly GCA_910589775.1). Taxonomy (NCBI): domain Eukaryota; kingdom Viridiplantae; phylum Streptophyta; class Magnoliopsida; order Poales; family Poaceae; genus Avena; species Avena eriantha. Next base: position 530,720,318 of record OU342745.1, on the reverse strand, counting down.
GTCGTTGACGGTGTCACTGGGACTAGCGACGTCATCGCGCGTGAGGTTGACGAGCTCGCGACTGGCCTACTTGATCATTCCCCGCCAGACGTTGTGATAATTCACATTGTTCATCCACACCGAGCCGTAGCCGGGCGTGTCCACTGGGTCGTCGGCGGTCACGATGAGCCGATGCTGGCGAAGGTACACTGCCAGTGCAGACTCCTCCTCCTCCTCCTTCAGCTCCAGCTTGGGACAGATGACGATTCCCCATCTCGGGTTGCACCTCGTCGGGTGGCGTGAACACCGCCTTCACCACCCTTTGGAAGTGCGCGAGGAGGACGGATCTTTCTCCGGTGGAAAATCGCAGGTCTTTTATTTTATTTTTTGGCTAAGGAGCACTCTATTCCGAGGAGGGCTTGCCATGCATGACACGCTTAGGCTCATTATATATTACCAACAAAATTTAATTATCAGTCCGTAGTTTTCTTGTACTAGTTAAATCGAGGTGAACGTTGCTCTGGCGTAACACTGTTACTTACTCGGATGGACGCATCCAGGATCCAGCTACCCGGACGGCCGGACCGTCATTCCCCTTCACCGGCGGCTCGCCCAAGCATGGCATTACCCGAGCCACGCCGATGACGAGATCAGCTGACGCGCGCGTTCACAGCATCGTCACACAGTGCTTTTCCTTTGATTCTGCTTTAATCTCTGGTGCCGCTGCCGCCGCGCGAGCCGGCAGCTTGGACGCATCCTACCCTACCGCTCCCCTCCCCGTACTACGGATCGGATCGGCGACCGCATGTCCCGTTAATTGCCCCGTCGTATATCGGCACAAGAAATTACTACTACTGTGACTACACTTCGAACCACGGGTATAGACTAGAGAAACCTAACTCTGGTTACTTTGCTTTTTGCTGGAGCAGCTGACAAGCTGTACACGCCTGCACCTGTACAGAAAAAAGAAGATCGAAGACCAGCTGATCAGACGGGCTGGTTAAGCGTGGTGTCCTATCAAAATCCCAAAGTCTAGTTTAAAATATTTTAACAAATGTACTGGAAGTTAGATTCAGTTGTGTCCCACTTGACGCCCTAAGGTTGGTTCATGTATGCTGCGTGGTGCTTGCTTCCATACTCGGATAACGGCGGTCTGCCCAACCTTTTACTCCTCGGCAATAATGCAAGATATGTGCCAGCGAGAGATGGACATATGTCACATATGTACAGTAGTATTAATAGTGTTAAGTTACATAAAAAATAGTGTTAAGTTCCATGTAACCGTAACACAAATAAATATATACATCTCAAATATTATATAATTCATGAAAAAACAACCAACCAAACAAACAAACTTTATAACTTAGGGTTTGCATTAACAATAGCATTGGGGTGGCACTTTGTTAACGGAAACAAGAGTGCAACATGCAGTATTTCATGCTCATTTCTAGTTAGATTTCTAAAGAATATGTTGAGGGTTTAGTTCATCATTGGGTGTTTTTGTCTAGTACAACATATGAAACCGACGTAGGTTAGCAAATTTTCACATTGCTTGGGCACGGGTATGGGTCTCATACGGTGAACAATCACTAACCTCTCTTTGTCCCCCCCACCCCACACACACACACACACACACGCACAACACATACAATAATTTGCACCTACATGAAGATTTTTTTGGAGAACTTAAATAAGAGTTTTGCGTATTTATCCCCCTCCCATGAATTCATATATGGCATTTTGCCCCACAGCAAGTCTCGCCAACCTCTGCCACTGTTAGTTACAACGTCATGGGTGGTAGGACATGTACGACACCCATCCATGATCCTCCGTCAAACCATCTTGATTGACTTGTACTTGCCAAATCGAATTGCAGCAATTCACCTCAATTGGTCACATTGGGAATACAAGACAACCCTAAGCTAGGTACTCTGAAAATTTTGGCACCTTAAATCATGGCTCGCTTGATCAACGGTACATATTTTCCTGCTCTAGCACACTACATTACTCCCATGTACTAAGAAGAGCAGCACCAATTAGTACATGTAGAGCTCAATTTTGAGTGATTTAAAGGGAGAATCAATCGGGGGCTCCAATAGAAGAAGAAAGTGATATATCAAGACAAGTTCACTAAAATTTGTGTTTTCATTTAACATGCACGTTATATTACTTGTATTTATAATTGACTATTAAGTATGTATATTTTGTTGTTCCACGAAGTAGATTATTGTTTTGGAGCATTTGGAGTTGGAATATTGACGTAAAGTAATTTAACGAGGATTGCACCATCCATGTGAAACCCATGTAAAAAGCAAGTAACGTATCAACCATAGAGTGTGCAAATCATGCACTCATGGGCCATGCCGAGGGCATGACATCCAAATACGGTGCAACCTAAGGCTGTATAAAACATGTCCTCAATACACCACACTAATAGGCGCTAAAAATTACACATATGAAACACAAAAGGCGGTACAAGGAGTGGCGACTCAAGTTACACTTCACGGCCTTATAGGGTCCTACATAACCTCTAAACTAGCGCGAAGCACGAATCAGTCGAGACACATGCGGTGCTAAATACAATGCACAAGAGAGGGGATATGCCCCCACAAATCAGAATGCGAAAAAACGTGTTCAATTCACGGTGTTAGGCTAGTTCGGCGGGTTTTTTTTGGTGATTTTTGGTAATCTTGACATATCGTTTCAGTTTTGGTAGTTTTTTTGTAAGAGCAAATTTCACAAATCCCCAACTACCCAGGCAAAGAAGTTTACTCACTAATTACTACCCTATCCACGACCAAGTTAAATTTTAACCCATGGATAAAAAAGTGACATGATACAAATCTACACCTTGAAGCCATAATATATAGATGCACTATATATTATGATTTTGGTGTGCAGGGAAGCGGGAAAAAAATCCTAGATGCCGTCGGCGTAGCCATGACCATTTGGCACATTGGGAGGCCTATGCCGACGGCACTTTGAAGGCTGGCCGACGACTTAGCCGTCGGCGTATCAGGAGGCTGGCCCAACCCCAGGTGCTGCCACGTGCACGCTAGGCCGACGATGTGGCCGTCGGCATAGTACTTCAGCCGCTAACAGCCGTCACGGGGTGAAGCGGGGCCCACGCGGTCTTTGCCGATGGTTTTCCTACGCTGACGGTACCAGCTGGCCGTCGGCACATGCTACGCCAACAACAAAACTTACGCTGACGATTTTCTTACCTGCGCCTACGCCTTGGAACGCCGACGGCCGACGGTTTATTGCCGTCAGCGTAGCGGTTGTTTCCTGCAGTGCAGGCAGGGTCTGGCTCTCCTGCAGGGATCCCTGCACGCACTAATCTGCAGGGCCAATAGACGGGATGCACTTGTACTGATAGGTCCCACCTCTCAAATAACACAGCGTATCGCCAATTACGGGTTCTGGCTCTCCTGCAGGGATCCCTGCACGCATTAATCTGCAGGGCCAATAGACGGGATGCACTTGTACTGATAGGTCCCACCTCTCAAATAACACAGCGTATCGCCAATTACAGTTAATCTCCATAAAATCAGCTAACTGATTTTTCCCTCCCGCCTAACAATGTCTCCGGCATTATCTTCCCGCGTTATCCCTTTGTCCTCCCAATCTCGCTAGAAATTCTAGCCTGTAGATCAAACAAATCTGGGAACACCCTCGCCGGAAATTTTCTTCACGTGGATCAGAGTCCAGAACTGCCCTTTTCTTCAGCATGGAAGAAGCTCCTCCTACTTCCTCTTCAATAGGTATGCCGCTCTAGCTAGAATCTGCAATATATTAATTGTTCTCTCAGTACTCCAGCATATAGAATTTAAAGGAGAACAAACAAAGAGTTTAATTTATGATGAGAGGAACCTTTTACTGTTAGTCTTAACATCATAAATAATCAGTGCATGTTATCTTTTTCTTTTGTGTAGATCAAGAGACCGCTAATGTGGAAGAAACAGGTGCTGGTAGAGATGATTATTACATCAAAAGGTTAAAACCAGAGATAGGGATGGAATTTGAGAATGAACATCTAGCATATGAGTTCTGCAATACATATGCAGGACATGTAGGTTTTAGTGTCAGGAAATTTTGGCATGATAAATCCTCAACTAATGTTATTCGCACAAAGAAATTTGTATGCTCAAAGGCAGGTTACAAAGACAAGAGCACTCCTTTTGAACAGTGCTAGCGGAAGCGAGCAGATACAAGAGTTGGTTGTACGGCAGAGATGACTATAAAAATAAATGCAAGCGGAAAATATGTTGTAAGCAGCTTTGAGGATGGTCATAATCATGAACTCGTTACTCCAAGCAAAGCTCACCTATTGCGATCTCAAAGAAGAATTACAGAGGCTCAGAAGGCCCAGATTGACATATTGAATGATTCGGGTATTAGACCTAAATCTGGCCATGAAGCTATGAGTAGGCAAGCAGGGGGTCGACAAAGTCTTAGCTTCACTCGAAAAGATTATAAAAACTATCTTCGATCAAAGCGAATGCAATCAATCCAAGAAGGAGATACAGGTGCCATTCTTCAATACCTACAGGACAAGCAGACGGAAAATCCTTCTTTCTTTTATGCAATACAAGTAGATGAAGATGAGATGATGACTAATATATTCTGGGCCGATGCAAGATCGGTATTAGATTACGACTATTTTGGTGATGTGGTATGTTTTGACATAAACTACAAGACAAATAGTTATGGCAGACCATTTGCAGTCTTTGTTGGTGTCAACCATCATAAGCAAACAGTGGTTTTTGGAGCAGCATTATTGTATGATGAAATATCAGGGACATTTGAATGGTTGTTTGAAACATTCAAAAAAGCCATGTCAGGAAAAGAACCAAAGACAATATTGATCGATCAATGTGCTTCTATTATCAGTGCGATTGGCACTATTTTCTCAACTGCAATACATCGTCTATGTGTGTGGCACATGTATCAGAATGCTGCAAAACATTTGAGCCATGTTTTCCAAGGTTCCAAGACATTCAAGAAAGATTTCGGCAAGTGCGTTTTCTATTATGAAGAAGCTCATGAGTTTATAGCAGCTTGGAATGATATGTTAAAGAACTATAATTTGGAAGACAACAAGTGGCTACATAGATTATTTCAGAGCAAAGAGAAGTGGGCTTTGGTTTATGGTCGGAAAACCTTCTGTGCAGATATGATATCTACACAAAGAAGCAAGAGTCTCAATGCACTATTGAAGAGATACTTGCATGTTCGCCTTGATCTATTAGATTTCTTTAAACACTATGAGAGAGCAGTGGATGACCGAAGGCATGCTGAAGTGGACAGTGATTTCTATGCAAGTCAAACATCTCCCAAAGTGCCACGTGTGCGGATGTTGATCCAAACTTCAAAAGAATATACACCAGCTATGTTTGAGATTTTTCGAGGAGAACACGACATGGTGATGGGATGTTGTTTATATAGTAGTGGTCATAGTGACTCTACTTTTGAATTCAAGGTTTCTAATTCAGATAACCCCAGATGCCATAAGTTTACCGTGAAATTTGATCCTAATGGACCAAAGGTTTCATGTCCATGTAAAAAGTTTGAATTTGTTAGGGTATTGTGTCGTCATGCATTGAAGGTGTTGGATCACAATAATATCAAGGAGCTGGCACCTGAATATATCTTGAAAAGATGGACAAGACATGCAAAAACAGGACCATCACAGACAATTCAAAAGTGTGCTACTGGTGAAGAAAATAGAGTTGTGCTAGCTAGACGGCATGGATTATTATGTCGTTCTTATAATAACATCTTGAGCAAAGCTGCAGAAAACTAAGAGGCATACGCACTGCTACAGAGTGCTTCAATAGAACTAATGGAAAAGGTGGACCAAATCATGCATGGGAATCAGTCAAAAGATACATCACCTAATTGTAAACAAGTAGAGAAGCAATCAGTTGAATCCAACAAAGAAAGTGAAGTCCAAGTACAGGGAATAAAGAGAAAAGAAGCAGGAAGTAGCAGCAAGAGGACGAAATCTGGACTTGAACAGAACAAGAAGAACAAACCAAAGAAAGGTATGCTACAGCAAATAAATGGCTATATACTTACAGCCTGTTAATATTACACTAACAATTTATTTTCTAAACAGGGCAAGCAACAACGTACAAGAATGATGATTGTGCTATTGCATCTTCTCAAGCAAATCCTACTTTCACCATGTCAAATGAGAACTACAATTTCCGAGTATACCCGCGTGCTATGCCTCAGCTACCATACGGTGAGAACTACAATTTGCAAGGATTGCCGAGCGCTATGTCTCCACTACTGCAGGCTATGCCTCCAATACCACAGGTTGAGAACTACAATTTGCCGGTATTGCAGCGTGCCATGCCTCCACTACCACAAGCAAATGCAAGTTTTCAACCGTTACTTGGCTTGCAACCACAACAACAATATTTGTATTATAACACCCACCCGAGTCAGGTATATTGATTTAGTAAATCGTCAAAATTTAGATGATTAACCTGCACTAACATAGCATTTACACTATCTATAGAGTTCCGGTTCTGTAGTGTTACCAGACTTGGGATGGCCAATGTACCAAAATGCTCAGCTGCCACCAAAGGTATTATTTCACTCACAAGTTATACTCCTAAATTCAGTATTTTTCTAATAAAACAAATTCAATTTATGTCGCATACGAAATTATTTCTTTTTTCTTTCAGGTCTCTGATAGGCAACCAAGTCATCAAAAAGATTAACATTTTTAAGTGGCTCTGTATCAACTTTTTTTGAGGATTGCTCTACAAATATATGATGTAGTACTTTATATTACCAAACATAGTACTGTAACATATATATAAGGGTATTGGTATACACTTGTTATTTTCCTATGGATTAGTTCTCATGTTCAATGTGGTTTTGGACACTAAATTTCCTACAAGGAGCTTCTGTCAATTTGTGTTCCGTTTTGCAATTCTCCACAACGATTCTTGTACTATAATAAGCAAATCCATATGTTTCAAGACGAGTACGCTGTACATGGTAAATTAAATGATTATCTCGGCACTCACCTCTTCCTTGGAGCTTGCATCATGCTCCTGTCCCCAATGCTCATGAGGAGGGCAAGCAGAGCGTCACACGCGACACTGTTGCCAAGCAGCTAGCGCCCACTCTCCTTCTCCTCGTACGACCCCTCCAGAGCTCAATCGAGCAGGTCGCCGTCGCGAGCTCACTCGACGAGGCCGCCGTCGCGAGCTCAATCAAGCGGCCACCGTCCCGAGCTCACTCGAAGAAGCCGCCGTCCTGAGCCCAATCGAGCGGACGCCATCGCGAGCTCACTCGAGGAGGCCGCCATCCTGAGCTCAATCGACGAGCGAACGCTGTCGCGAGCTTCAATCGAAGAGGCAGTCACAGCCACGAGGCCGCCGTCACGAGCTCAATCGAGCGGCCGCCGTCCCGAGCTCACTCGAAGAAGCCGCCGTCCTGAGCCTAATCGAGCGGACAACATCGCGAGCTCACTCGAGGAGGCCGTCATCCCGAGCTCAATCGACGAGCGACCGCCGTCGCGAGCTTCAATCGAAGAGGCAGCCGCAACCATGGCAACGGCTGCTCACCGTCACCGAATAGTTCGTCCCAGCGAGGGGATAAGGTAATTTCAGCTAAATAAAAATAAAAATGAGTCATTTGATAGGTGGGAACGACCAGAACACGTGCATCCCGTCTATTTGCCCTGCAGATTAGTGCGTGCAGGGATCCCTGCAGGAGAGCCGGACCCCATGTATCGCGAGGAGTAGAGAGCTGCATGGATCTCTCCGAAAATCAGAACTATTGATGCCGGTCGTTGAGCGCAGCATCTCCATTAACCATGCAGGTCGCCGCCGGCTGGCATCCTGTGGCACACCATAGCGTTCCTTCACTACGGGAAAACATGCATGGCCGCGTGAATTTACAAATTACCGGTGCGGCGTCCTCGCCGCGCGCGCGAGCCGACCGGCCAGTTTGGACGGACGGATCGGGTATAGAGCCGCGACGCACGGTACGTCTCCCCACGGATCGCGTTCATGCTGTTCCGTTTCAATACCAAGTCCGTCCAAACGTTCAACACAGCAAAGACTTGGTCGTTGCCTTTGCGCGCTAGCTGTTTGGACGGCCGCTGCTGCAGGAGGAGCGCAGAGGCAGCATGATCCAGAACGGAAACCACGACCACAACCACGATGCATCGACATCGATCGCACGACTAGCTAGCTGGCTGTTCCTCGTCCGGTCTGGCCCAAGGCGCCTGGCGTGAAAAGGTACATGTGCGACCGAGGAGGAAGCCGAACCGGACAAAAGGGGGCTCCATCTCATCGGATCGGAGGGGTTCGTTTTCTTGCAGCAAAAGCAAACCCTCTCCATCCAAGTCCAAGCATGGATTGGGTGCGGAGACAGCTGTCCAGTCCTGCGGGGCACAGATATATGGCAGTTCTACGCAGGGTGCCCAACAGCTCTTCTTTTTTCCTACAGCTGCCACTGCCAGTTAAAGTAACTAGGGTTGTACTGTATGTATGGTTAACTCAACCATGGTAGAGCGTCCTTCTCCTCCCTCCGACCCATCCTTCCGGCGGCGCACAGCAGCTCCGGCGTACCCGCCGCCGCGCTCAAGGCGGCCGCGAAGAGCGGCGCCTCCTTCCTCGTCGTCTGCCCCGCGGGCGCCAGGGCCGACGCCGTGGTGGCCGCCCTCCAGGCCGCGACCAAAGGCTCCGGCCTCCAGGCCGCGACCACGACAGCGTCTACTTCATCGGAGCCGGCGACGACCGCGACCGCACCGGCGAGGAGGTCACCAAGGACGACCCCAAGGCCATCTACTTCATCGGAGCCGGCGACGACCGCACCGGCGAGGAGGTCACAAAGGAGGACTCCAAGGCCATCTACTTCGGAGCCAGCGAGGAGGACACCGAGGACGACGCCAAGGCCTTCTACTTCGGAACCAGCGAGGAGGACACCAAGGATGACTCCGAGGCCTTCGGCGGCGGCGACCGCACCCGCACCCGCACCGGCAAGGGCCTCAACCGCAACGACGTCGTCGTCTTCGGATCCGGAGAGGTACGAGCTTGTATACTCATCTCATGTCGCGGGCTGGCTGTCGCGGTCGGCGGCGATCTGCACCGCACATGCGTTAGCGGGGTGTGTTGTATATGCGCGTACCTGAACGGTGTAGGTCGTCGGATATATTTGCTCTTCTTCCATCTGTTGTTCTGTGCGTTGGTGAGGGCCTGCGTGGTTTTTTTCGCGAGTTCATAGCGTACGTCGGCGCTCTAGCGTGGTGTGCCAGCGGCGGCACGTTGCGGGAGAGGCGCCGTTGGGGCCGGGGTCCTCAACAGCGGCATAGCCGGAGATTTCGAGTTTTGTCCCTCGCGGATCTGCTGACCGGCAGGTCCGTCGAGGTGTGCCTTCCGAACATGTTGCCATGTGCCTTCCGTCGAGTTTTGTTCTTCTTCGATCGGTTGTTATGTGTGTTTGTTTGCGGGGTTTGTGTGCTGCTTACCTCGCTGCCAGGTTCTTATGATCGCCCGCTCCAGCTCCGGCTCCGGCGCAAGCGAGCTGGGTGTGGAACAAGCGGCGGGGTGCAGCATCGTCTACTTACTATTTCGATCTGAGCATGTCACGCTTGTGGATTTTGGTTTGCTGGGGGTTCCATTTGCCAATTGTTATCTTGCGCTGTTTGTTCTTCTCAGTTCTCATGTTGTAGTACTGATTTTCTGCAGTGTCATCGGTCGGTCGATCGACTCACTAACCAATTTTGTTTGCAGATGACGATGCCGGAACTGGTGGTTATGTTCCACAAAGAGACGGCGAGGAGCCTCAAGAGGTGAAGCACTTCCCCGTGGGCAACACCGAGACCAGCCTGGCCAGCCTCATGGCGTCGTGCGATGCCGTTGGGGAGCAGATCCACAAGTCCGCCCAGATCCTCGACAGCCCTGAAGGCCGCCCAATCGTCTACAGCCTCATCGCTCTGCATCTGCGCATCGTCTCGTGTGCCGGCCGCGCCCGGATCCACAAGCGCGGGAGCAGTATGCCGGACATGTGGTCCGGTGATCGCCATCGGCTCCCATGCAAGGAGAAGAGGGACGGCACCCTCATGGAGCTGCTGCTCTACTCCATGATGCTGGCGGATGCTGCGCTGGGCCCCTTCATCGGTGCCGTGGACTGGGACTTCACTGCCTATGATTAGATTGTCGTTGGAGCGGTTGCTTATGCTAGCCATCTTCCTTTAACTGTCAATTAGTCGAACCTGTTATGCTCTTATTAATCTGTCTTGTAAGACTATGACCATGCAACATGGGTGGATCATTCGAGTTATCCATATATCAAGTTAGAGTTTCTGCTCTGAAGTGTTATTCTTGGTCACGTTGCAGTCTGTGTTCTTCCCTCGGCATGTTTGCTGAAGAATGCCAATCACTCGTAGTCATACTGGACCTCAACTATCAAAGTCCCCCATGGCTAGCTTGCAGTGTGCTTGATGTTTGCTTCGATCTGGAAGTATCGATCGTGTGCTGCTCCCGGTACATATGAACTGTTTGCAGAAGGAGAGTTGCATGGTGAAAGGATTGGCTTACATTAACATTTGTTTTGATCCCTCCTCTAGTTATGTTTTCACCTATTGAGTTGAACATAGGTTGCAGGGGTCCCATAACATACAAGTTGAGAACAAAACTGCACCTACCATATCAGTCTACAATAACACACATACTCCAAGTTTCTTGTACCATCAAATTATAAGTATGTACTTCCCCCGTTTAAAAAATAGTATAAGCTGTTTTAGCCTGAACTCACCTATCTAAACACTTTTTGAGTGTACAACTTCACTGGTTTTGTTCCAAACTTGTATTCTAGATACATTCGTTTTACATAAAGGCTAAAACATCTTATACTCCCTCCGACCCAAATTAACTGACTCAAATTTATCTAGATTTGAATGTATCTAGCACTAAAACATGTCTAGATACATTCGAATCTAGACAAATCTAAATCAATTAATTTGGATCGGAGGGAGTATTTCGAAAGAGAGGGAGTATTATCATTTGAGCTATTGTGCTATGAGCCATTTCGTTCCTATGATATATCATATTGTCAATAATTGAGCCTCCTTTTTTGCAATTTTTACCTTCACTAACTTGCAGTATGAGCCATTTTGTTCTAGGATATAGAAAACATAAGATGTGTGGTAAAGTAGGTCGGTTAAGAATTATGTACTCTAGAAATATTTTTAGGCCTCAAGCACCTTGGGCTCTGGCGACTCCAGGGACGACCTCCATCAATGCCTCGTCGCCGTCGCTAGTGCCCACGACCCTCTCCTCTGGCATCCTAGGATTCCTCCCCCTTTCCCTGCGCCTCCACCCTTTGTAGCCACCTCTAGGTCCATCCTTGGGCCGCTCCCCGCCCTTGCTGCCGTTGGTGGTGAAGCTCGTGTTCTAGCGACAGTTGTCCTAGTTGTTGATGCCTCCCAGCTGCTTGATCCCCATATGTGTTCACCTCCCTAGAATCCTCTCATGTCGTGGCGAATCTCATAGCCGGCAACGATAGGTTATGCCTTGGGCATGTCTCCTTCCTCCTTCATGCTTCTAGAGGCGTAGCCATGGTGGCTACCTCCTTGCTCGCTGATGTGGACCAGGCTTCCAACCCCACTACCAATGAGAGTGGGTTCGTTGATCCGTAGTTAACCATTCGCCCCTGCTCCTTTAGATGCCATGACCCACCCTGACCCGGCCGCCCGTGCATGGAGGCCAGGATTTCTGCCCGAGTCAAGCTTTGCCAGCATGATGGAGAACGGGTTTTCTGCCGCACACACCTCTCCCTCCCATGGTGGGCCCATGTCACAAGTATCCTTGCCTTTTCTCCGCTCCTCTTCCCCGTCCCCTCCACCGCTCTCATCTCTGCAGGCCGCGAATCCGGTCGTTGAGTCTAGATCCACCACGTGGGAGCCCGCGATGAGGCATCAAGCAGCCTGTCAATTCCATGTGCCGTCCGTCGAAGCTCTGTAATTAGAAGCTATCCTATACCCTTCTCATCCCCAAGATCGCCAGTGCAGGACCGTTGACTTCAGCCCCATCAAAATTTCCCTCCCTGCTTCTATTCTCTGAGCCCTAACCACCTGGTGTGAAAGCGTAGAGACACAATATGTTGCTCTTGCTGTTAATATGGTCATTGGGGCCGACAATGTAAGTCTCCTACCTTGCGTTCTGTTTCTGGTTCGGCTCCCTCTGTTCCTTCCCGTCCCCTACCTTACTATGCTTCCGCCCCTTGCTCCCCCAGGTTGTCCAACATGCTCAATGTTTCCTGATCCCGCTCCACCTCCCCTCCTTCCCCCACTCGCTCTTTCTCCGCCTCCTCGCCTTGCTCTAGCGAGCCGCGTTCCTCTCTGGAACATTGGATCTTGCGCTGGTACTAGGATATGGACGAGCGGAGCCATGGTCCTCCCATGTTGCCGCCCCTGATGCCGTACCCGCGTGGAGCCTCACTTCGTGAGTCGCCCATCTTTGTCGATTCGCCACTTGTGTCGGCCACCTCGGCTGCCATGCCTGCTTCTCCTCCCCATCTCCTAGGAGGGACGCGAGGCGCTCGGAGTTTGTGGAGTGCTTTATGTCGCTGGTCAAGGACCATAGTGGGATCGATCGCTTTCCCTTTTCACTGGTTTCCCCTCCGAATGCTAGCCTGGGGTACCTACTCTGTCACGCCCTCGAGGAGGTGGGTGGGAACCCTACTATGGGCCTCACCGCGTCCTATTACATTGTGATGATAGTGATCTTCCCCTCCTAGGAGGTGCGTGAGAGCACCATCGCTCTGGTAGATCTCAAGTTCGAAGGCCACGTCATCAAGCTGGTGCGCCCCGAGCTTGCGAATAACAAGATCAGGTGGAGTTCTCCAACTTCACTGAAGTCCCGGCCTACGGTTTCCATCTCGACCATTGGCCGGAGGATGGGATTCACACCGATTTCCGTCTAATGGCAACAACTCCGTGTGTACCAACTCATTGGGACTCCAAGTGAGGGTGTTGTAGCGAGCGTGTTTTTCCCACAATGGTGACTCGAACGTTTATATCGAACTCTCAGGGAATTGAGGCAACCTCTTCTTTTATCCTCTTCTAACTAAAAAACAAAGTTTTTGCCTTGTGTTCCCAAATCCACCATGTGATTATCAAGCACAAGGTTTCGTATTAGTAAAACTGAAATAAAACTATCAAATAAAAAATAACTAGATGAGAAGGTAAAAACAACAAAATAAAATTAATTTTGGGTTTTTCTTTGTGTTTGCAGAAAGTAAATGTATTTTGTATTTCCGAATTTAATTCTTGCAGAAAATGTAAAGGAAAGTAAAAAGTAAAAGTGGCTTCTTACAATAAAAAGTGGACTGAGGTTTCAATAGTTCACTTGTCTATTCTCTCATAAAACATGGTGGACATAAAACTACTGAAAATGAAATGGACGTCGCCTAGAGAGGGGGGTGAATAGGCGTTTTAAATTATTACGGTTTAGGCTCTAATAAATGCGGAATAAAACTTAACGTTTAATTTATCAAGCCAAAACCTATATCAACTAGGTTCACTAAGTGCACCAATAACCTATGCTAAGCAATACAAGCAACAAGGTGAAAGCAAGATAATATACTTCAAGCACGAAGGCTATCACAATGTAAATTGCATAAGTAAAGGGCTCGGTTGAGAGATAACCGATGGACGCGGAGACGATGGTTTGTTTCTCCGTTGGAGAGGTGCGGGGGCACAATGTACTTCGAACGCCACTAATGGCTCACCTCGAGGTGTGGTGGCTCGATGCTCACCCAACGCCACACAAGGCCTCACTAAGGATGCGAAGCCACGCAACTCACCGACGCCACAAAAGGCTCACCCTATTCTCCCGTGGACTCGCCACAAAGGCCTACTCACGTTCCACTATGGGACACTTGAGGGCGGTCACCAAACCCGTACAAGGCTTGGGGCAATCTCCACAACTCAATTGGAGGGCTCCCAAGAAACGCCACAAAGGCTCCACAATGCCACAAAAGGCGAACAAGCTTGGGGAACCTCCACAACTCAATTGGAGCCCCAAGAACACACCACAACTCCACACAACCGTCTAGGGTTCCAAGAACCCAAGAGAAACAAGCCCAAGGGCTTGAACTCGCCGAATCTCCGAGGAGAACTCAAACCTATGCACCAAATGCAAGAGGCAAGTCCTTCTCTCTCAAATTCCACCAAAGCTACAAAAGCTATTGGGGGAATAAGGGAGGAAGAACACAAGAGGAGAACACAAAACTCTCCAAGATCTAGATCCCAAGGATTCCGTCACAAAGAAGGGATTTGGTTTGGTGGGGGTTGTAGATCTAGATCTCCTCTCTCAAATCCCTCAAAGAGATGCAAGAATCATGAGAGGGAGAAGGGAAGAGGTCAAGCTTTTGAAGGTCAACAATGGAGGAGAGAGAGTGGAAGAGCTAGCAAAAATGACCTCCAAAGTTAGTGAAACTTTTGGGAAGAGGGGGCCCTTAAATAGGGCAAGAGAAATCTGCCCGTTTGGGCCAGATTCGCGCCCCACCGAAACTACCAGTGCCCCACCGGTACTACCTCTAAATAGAAACACAAGATACAAAAGAAAAACGAGATTTACCGGAACTTTGGCCGGAACTTGGGCCGGTACTACCGCTCAAGCAAAAACGTTGGATAGTATTGCACGAAAACTTCAATAACTTTTGACTCCGGACTCCGATTTCGATGATCTTGGTCTCGTTTTAAAGAGAACAAAAATCTCTACAATATTATTCAAAGAAACATCATAGTCCAACAAGAGAGGATAAAAATAAAATGGAGAAAGGTATGACCTCTCAGAAGCGACGAACCGGTAAAACCTCCAGAACCCAAAACGCAAGAAGTTGAGCTTGGAAACTCTAATTGGGATGAAACCAATTTTGTTGGAAAGATAATAAAGAGTAGAATCCAACAAAAGGTGAAATATTGGGTATCACCAAGGGAGAAAATACCATGAATATATATGTGAGATACCTCCCAAGGTTTGGAGCCGAAAAACCCGCAAGATAATGATCACAATAAGATATGCATGAGAAATCCGTTTTTGATGAACTAGAGCTTGTTATGAAGATAAGCACAAGCTCTAGATCCTCACATGGACAAGAACCAAACAACAAACAAGAAAGATGATGCTATGTATGCAAAGGTTTGAGCTCTCTCCGAAAGATACGGACGAGTCACCCACTCGAGAGCCCCTCTTCATAGTACGGCTATCTATCCTAAACCCGGTCTCCCAACACTACAAGAGGCCGGTAAAGTAGAAACCCTATCAAGATCATACCTTTGCCTTGAGCATCCCACTTGAGCTTGATGAAGACGATCTTGTCACCTTCAAGATGGAACACCTTTCTTGATTGCTCGTGCTTGCTCTTGCTTGATGAAGACTTGCGAATGGCTCCCCCATACTCCATGGGGAAACCTCTTCTTAGACCTTGTCTTCATCACTCCATGAACGCCGAGGAGGCAAGCTCCAAGCATGCGATCTTCTAGAGATGGTGCATCTTGAGCTTGCACAACAATTCTTGACGATGTCTTGAAGATAACCATGAGGAAGTCCATCTTATTCTTCTTCTTCAAGACAAACTTGATCTTCTTCTTCTACTTGATTCCAATAGGCACAAAGCCCTTGGACAATGCTTCTTATTTTTCATCCTTGAAACCAACACATGGTCCAAGCGATGCCAATGGACAAACCTACAAGTGAAACTCAATTTGCACATTAGTCCATAGGGATTGTCATTAATTACCAAAACCACACATGGGGGCATACATGTCCTTTCAATCTCCCCCATTTTGGTAATTGATGACAATCCCCTAGAGAGGGTTTAAATATGGAATTTAACAAACAAAATGGTTGCCCCAACATCAAGTACTACACAAGGATGTGATGTTGGTACAACCACAATATATAGAGCAAACTCCCCCACAATATATGCATGTGTGATGAACTTGAATTTCATTGCATATATTGCCAACCATCATCGGTGGTTGAGTTTCCTCTATATATTAAACATGCAAAGCAACAACAAAGATGCAATAGCATGTAAGGATAATGCTTAAGAACGAACTCAAAAGCATAAACCAACTTCCCTTAAACCCTCTAAAACTTCTCCCCCATTGGCATCGATTGCCAAAATGGGTGAAAAGTTCTAGATGGCCAATATAGTGAGTATTCCTCCAAAGCTGTGCACATGCACATATCCAATGATGAATCCTTGGGAGGAAGTAAAACTATATTGGGGACCCAAAGATTGCAAAAAAAAGGAAGAGAAACTAGCTTCAACAAATGAAGCGAGCAACCCAAAAGACCGAAAAATACCAATTGACAACAACAATTGATACCAAAAGAAAGACACAAGATATTATGATACTAGCAAATGAGTGTTTAAATGAAATAGGGAAGCTCCCCAATCTTTGTGCATAAGATAGAATCAACTAATTTGAATACATCTTGCACAAATATGGAATCCTCACTCCCTATAAAAATCTAAGACACAAAAGATGAGAATGAAGGCAAATGAGCATTCTTAAATGAACTGAAGAAGCTCCCCAAGGATTATGCACCAATTATAATAATTGTATTTGGAAACAAAGTGCACAATCATGGAATCCTCACTCCTACAAACTCATTTAACAATACACGGCAAGAGAGATCAAATTATGAGTGCCCGGAGATGCAAACAAAAGGGACAAGCACTCATAGGAAAAAAATTGGAAGCCACCGAAGAATCAACAAGAAGTAAAAGGTGGTCTCCAAGGAAAACAAAAACAACCAAAGATTTATCTTCTCTTGTGTGTAAAAGTTTCTAGGTGGAAAATATCACAAAGACATATGCCCACAAAGAAACATGCACACACAAAATAGATACACAAGAAAGCACATGAACAACAAAATGAAGTCATATAACATACCAATAGGATTTTTGCATGAAAGCATGGCCAAAGGCTCAAATATATCTTATTGTACATCAATGAGCTTCAAACACCAACACACTACATACATTGCAACTATTACCAAGGGAAAAAGGGAATAGTTGTAATATATGGAGAAAGGCAACAAGTATCAAAAATAGAAATCAACTATCCAAAATACTCACTATTGCACATGAGAGTGAATGAGGAAAAGGTATGCAATAAAATTGCTAGATTGGCATATTTGGGATAAGTGAATCATGAGCATGATTTTGTATAGTCCCCATTATATGCACTCATCTCAACATAGTCACATTTGCAATAGAGAGATCTCCCCAAAAAAACAACAACAAAAACATAACATATGCAAAAACACACAAATTCATGCCAACAAGCAACCTACAAAAGGTTGGAAATAAGATAAGTATGCATGAGAGAGATACTTGTTACCGAGATATAATTGGTAGGATGTAGAGGATAAGAATTTGTTGATCATCCTAGCTTGTCTCCAATTGACAAGTAAGCACCACTTCTTCCCAATTGATGAGACACGCGTCCAATATATCTCCAATGTACCTAAAACACAATTAAGTACACTATGTTCCCAAACAAATTGGGTCCAAAGTAGTTAGTCCAACTACAATACATAGAAGACCCTCCACATAAATATGTGCATATTGATATGAAATTGAATTTCATGCACATCTTAGTGTTGGAGATATGCCCAAGAGGCAATAATAAAAGTGATTATTATTATATCTTTGTGTTTATGATGAATGTTTACATCCCATGCTATAATTGTATTATTAGGAAACACTAATACATGTGTGTTTTGTAAACATATAAGAGTCCCTAGTAAGCCTCTTGTTGAACTAGCTTGTTGATTAATTGATGATCATGGTTTCCTGATCATGGACATTAGGATGTGATTAATAACAAGGTTATGTCATTGGGAGAATGATGTGATGGACACACACCCATAGTAAGCGTATCATAAGATCAAGTCATTAAGTTCGTATTGCTGTAAGCTTTCAAATACATAGTAACCTATTCCTTCGACCATGAGGTTATGTTAATCACCATCACCGGATGGATACTTTGATGACATCAAACGCCGCTTCGTAACTGGGTGGTTATAAAAGTGTCATTGGGTATTCTGAAAGTATGTGTTGAAGCGCATGAACCAAGATTGGGATTTGTCCATCCATATGACGGATAGATATGCTCTGGGCCCTCTCGGTGGAATGTCATCTAGTTAGCTTGCAAGCATGTGACTAGGTCACAAGGGATGACATATCACGGAACGAGTAAAGAGTACTTATCAGTAATGAGGTAGAACTAGGTATGGAGATACCAACGATCAAACCTCGGATAAGTATAGTATCGCGAGACAAAGGGAATTAGTTTCATATGTAAGTGGTTCAATCGATCGCGAAGTCATCGTTGAGTATGTGGGAGCCATTATGGATCTCCAGGTCCCGCTGATGGTTATTGATAGGAGATGTGTCTTTATCATGTCTACATATTCACGAACCGTAGGGTGACACACTTAAGGTTCGAAGTTGTTTTAAGTAGATATGGAATGTGCGTTGGAGACCGAATGTTGTTCGGAGTCTCGGATTGGATTCGGGACATCACGAGGAGATCCGGAATGGTCCGGAGAATAAGATTCATATATAGGGGATCATTTTCTAAGTTAGGAAATGTTCCGGAGTGTTTGTATGAGGATTCTAGAAGGTTTCGGAATGTTCCAGAAGGTTCTAGAAGATATCTTGGAGTTTGCTTGAAAATCAAGATAGGGATCAAGGAGTCCTGGTGGGTCAAGATACGGAGTCGTGGGGGAGGAGGACTCCTCCCCCACCTCCAATCCGCCGGCCTACAAGGGAGGGGAGTCCTACAAGGACTCCCCCTCCCTAGGCGCCTCCCTTCTTTAAATAGAGGGGCAGGGGCGCCCCCTCCTCCTTGGCTCCCATAACACTCAATCTCTGCCGCCTCTCTCCTCCACCATCTTCTGCACAGGCATAGGCGAAGCCCTGCAGAATTCTCTACTCCACCACCACCACCACCACGTCGTCGTGCTGCTGGGATTACGTGGAGAATATCTACTACCTCCGCTGCTCGCTGGAATGGGGAGAGGAAGGTCTGCTTCGACTCCGCACGTGTGACCGACTGCGGAAGCGCTGCCAAAACGCGGCGCCGGAAGGATCGTCTACTTGACCGACGGCGGAAGCGCTGCTGGAACGCGACGCCGGAAGGATCGTCCACACGATCTTGAGATCGGCAAGTGATCGACTACATCAACCACGAGATCTAATCTCGTTAACGCTTTCGGATCTACGAGGGTTAGTTCCTATCTATCTCGTTGCTCATGTCTAATAGATTAGATCTTGGCTTTTATCTAGATTGGATCTTGGTTTTGTTCGTTCTTGCGGTAGAAATTTTTTGTTTTCCATGCTACGAACCCATCAGTGGTATTAGAGCCGTATCTATGCGTAGATCTGTTGCACGAGTAGAACACAATGTTTTTGTGGGCGTTGATGCTTTTGTTGTCGGTGTCTTAGCGTGTACTTTGCATCTTGCGGCATGGTGGGATGAAGCGGCTCGGGCTAACATTACATGTCATCGCACATGAGACTTGCTCCACGCTTGACGTGCAACTTGCTTTGCACAAGTGGCTTTGCGGGTGTCTGTCTCTCCCACCATAGTTAAGATTCAATTTACAATGAGCATCTTGACAACACTTGTATCAACGTTGTGGTTCATGTTCGTAGGTAAGATCGGTCTTATGCGAAAGCCCCAAACCACGTAAAACTTGCAAAGAAAATTAGAGGCGTCTAACTTGTTTTTGCAGGGGTTTTGTGTTGTGATATGGCCATCATGTGATTGTGATTGTATTTGATGTATGCAATGATCCTTGTTGTAATATGGCAACCGGCAGGAGCCTAATGGTTGTCTTTAATTCTGTTAAGACCTGTGTGTCTATTCATCTTGTAATAGCTTTATTCCAAGTAGTTGTAATAGTTGCTGGTGATGATGGACAACCATGAAGCGGCGCCACTGACCTTGACGCAATGCTGGTGATGATGGAGATCATGTTCGTGCTTTGGAGATGGAGATCAAAGGCGCAAGAAGAAAGGGCCATATCATATCACACTAATTATGAATTGCATGTGATGTTAATCCTTTATGCATCTTGTATTGCTTAGATCGCGACGGTAGCATTATAAGATGATCCCTCTCACTAAATATCAAGTAATAAAGTGTTCACCCTTAGTTGGCACCGTTGCTAAGACTCATCGTTTCGAAGCATCTCGTGATGATCGGATGTGATAGATTCTACGTGTGCATACAACGGGTGCAAGCCAGATTTGCACATGCGGAAACTAAGGTTGTCTTGACGAGCCTAGCATGTACAGACATGGTCTCGGAACACGGAATACCGAAAGGTAGAGCATGAGTCATATAATTGATATGATGAACATGAAGATTGTTCGCCGATGAAACTACATCTTCTCTCGTGAAGATCGGACTTGGTGTAGTGGACTTGGTTCGTGTAATCACTAAGACAATGTGAGGGATGTTGTTTTGAGTGGGAGTTCACCTAGTTAGTTTTAATAATTAAATTTGAACTCAATTTGTCATAAACTTAGTCTAAACTACTTGCAAATTGTTGTAGATTATGGCGACCCCCTCCATCAATTTCAATGCATTCCTAGAGAAAGAAAAGCTTAAAAACAATGGAAGCAATTTCACGGACTGGTTCCGTGGACTGAAGATCGTTCTCAGGGCTGGTCAGTTGACCTATGTGCTCGATGCACCGCTAGGTGACCCACCTGCAGATAATGCCACCGATGACGAAAAGAATGTTTTCGCCACTCGGAAAAATCATTACTCCACAGTTCAGTGTGCCATCCTGTACGGTTTAGAAGCGGAGCTCCAACAGCATTTTGAGCACCACGACCCGTTCGAGATCATTAAGGAGCTCAGGCTAATTTTTGAGACTCACGCGGCCATGGAGAGCTATGAGGCCTCCGAAAAGTTCTTTAACTGTAAGATGGAAGAAGGAAGCTCCGTTAGCGAGCACGTGCTCACCATGTCTGGGTACGCTAAGAAGCTCCAAGAGTTGGGAATATCGATTCCTAATGAATTGGGGATTCACCGTCTCCTTCAATCACTGCCACCAAGTTACAAGAACTTTGTGATGAACTACAACATGCACTGCATGAACAAGACGTTGCCTGAACTGTCGTCCATGCTGAAAACTGCTGAAGTGGAGATCAAGAAGGAGCAACAAGTGTTGATGGTCAATAAGACCACCAATTTCAAGAAACGGGGCAAGCCTAAGAACAAGGGCAACTTCAAGAAGGACTGCAAGAAAGCTGCCGCACCTGCTAACAAGTCCAAGGCTGGTCCTAAGCCTGAAACTGAGTGCTTCTACTGCAAGGGTGCTGGTCACTAGAAGCGTAACTGCCCCAAGTACCTGGCGGATCTGAAGAACGGCAACATAAAAAAAGGTATATTTGATATATGTGTTATAGATGTGTATCTTACTAGTAATCGTAGTAGTGCCTAGGTATTTGATACTGGTTCGGTTGCTCATATTTGTAACTCGAAACAGGAGCTGCGGAATAAGCGAAGACTGGCAAGAGACGAGGTGACGATGCGCGTTGGAAATGGCTCCAAGGTTGATGTGATCGCCGTCGGCACGCTCCCTCTACATCTACCTTTGGGATTAGTTTTAAATTTAAATAATTGTTATTTGGTGCCTGCGTTAAGCATGAACATTATATCTGGATCTTGTTTATTGCGAGACGGTTACTCTTTTAAGTCTGAGAATAAAGGTTGTTCGATTTATATGAGTAATATCTTTTATGGTAATGCACCTGAGATGAATGGTTTATTCTTACTGAATCTCGATAGTAGTGATACACATGTTCACAACATAGATGCTAAACGAATTAAATTGAATGATAAATCTACATACATGTGGCACTGTCGTCTTGGTCACATTGGAGTGAAGCGTATGAAGAAACTCCATTCTGATGGACTTCTTGAATCACTTGAAGATGCGAAGCATGTCTAATGGGAAAAATGACTAAGACTCCATTCTCTGGTACAATGGAGCGAGCTACAGACTTATTGGAAATAATACATACCGATGTGTGCGGTCCAATGAGTGTAGCGTCGCGTGGTGGATATCGTTATGTTCTCACTTTCACAGATGACTTGAGTAGATATGGGTATGTCTACTTTATGAAACATAAGTTCGAAACTTTCGAGAAGTTTAAGGAATTTCAAAGTGAAGTGGAAAATCATTGTAACAAGAAGATTAAGTTTTTGCGTTCTGATCGCGGAGGTGAATATCTGAGTTATGAGTTTGGCATGCATTTAAAGAAATGTGGAATACTTTCGCAGTTGACACCGCCAGGAACACCACAGCGTAATGGTGTATCCGAACGTCGTAATCGAACTCTCTTAGATATGGTTCGGTCTATGATGTCTCTTACAGATTTACCGTTATCATTTTGGGGCTATGCATTAGAGACAGCCGCATTCACTTTAAATAGGGCACCATCTAAATCCGTTGAAACGACACCGTACGAATTGTGGTTTGGTAAGAAACCTAAGTTGTCGTTCCTTAAAGTTTGGGGTTGCGAAGCATATGTAAAGAAGTTACAACCTGATAAGCTAGAACCCAAAGCGGAGAAATGCGTCTTCATAGGATACCCTAAAGAAACGATTGGGTATACCTTCTATCATAGATCCGAAGGCAAAGTTTTCGTTGCAAAGAATGGATCCTTTCTTGAGAATGAGTTTCTCTCGAAAGAGGTGACTGGAAGGAAAGTAGAACTCGATGAGGTTATTGAACCTTCTCTCGGATTTGAGAGTAGCGCAGCACCAGAAGATGTTTTTGTGCCGCCTGCACCAATTGGAGAGGAAGCTAATGATAATGATCATGAAACTTCAAACGAAGTTACTGCTGAACCTCGCAGGTCAACGAGGGTTCGTACCACTCCTGAATGGTATGACTCTGCCTTGAACGTCATGTTGGTGGACAACACTAATGACCCTGCGACGTATGAAGAAGCTATGGTGAGCCCAGATTTCGACAAATGGCTAGAAGCCATGAAATCCGAAATGGGATCCATGTACGAAAACCAAGTATGGACTTTGGTTGACTTACCGGATGGCCGTAAGGCTGTCGAGAACAAATGGATTTTCAAGAGAAAAACAGATGCTGATGGTAATGTTACCGTCTATAAAGCTCGACTTGTCGCGAAAGGGTTCCGACAAATTCAAGGAGTTGACTGTGATGAGACTTTCTCACCAGTAGCGAAGCTAAAGTCTGTGAGGATTTTGTTAGCAATTGCTGCATATTTCGATTATGAGATTTGGCAGATGGATGTCAAAACGGCGTTCCTTAATGGTGACATTGAGGAAGAGTTGTATATGGTACAACCCAAGGGTTTTGTCGATCCTAAAGATGCTAACAAGGTATGCAAACTTCAGCGCTCCATTTATGGACTGAAGCAAGCATCCCGGAGTTGGAATCAACGTTTTGATAAAGTAATCAAAAACTTTGGATTTATACAAACTAATGGAGAAGCTTGTATTTACAAGAAAGTGAGTGGGAGCTCTGTAGCATTCCTAGTACTGTATGTAGATGACATATTGTTGATTGGGAATGATATAGAACTTCTTAATAGCGTCAAAACCTATTTGAATAATAGAGGATCTTGGCGAAGCGGCATACATTCTAGGCATCAAGATTTATAGAGATAGATCAAGACGCCTAATAGCGCTTTCACAAAGTACATACTTGGACAAAGTTCTAAAGAAGTTTAGAATGGAAGATAGCAAGAAAGGGTTCGTGCCCATGTTGTCAGGTAAGACCTTGAGTAAAACTCAAAGTCCAGCTACGGCAGAAGATAGAGAGAAAATGAATAATATTCCCTATGCCTCAGCCATAGGTTCTATCATGTATGCCATGCTGTGTAGAAGACCGGATATAGCACATGCTGTTAGTTTGACTAGCAGATATCAAAGTGATCCTGGAATGGAGCACTGGTTAGCGGTCAAGAATATCCTAAAGTACCTAAATAGGACTAAGGATATGGTTCTTTCTTATGGAGGTGATGAACAGCTTGTTGTAAACGGTTACACCGATGCTAGTTGGAACACCGATCCGGATGACTCGAAGTCACAATCGGGATACATATTTATTTTGAATGGTGCTACAGTGAGCTGGAGGAGTGCGAAGCAAAGCGTTGTGGCGAAATCTTCAACTGAATCGGAATACATAGCTGCTTCGGAGGCTGCACAAGAAGCCGTTTGGATGAAGGAATTCATTACTAAACTCGGCGTGGTTCCCAGTGTGTTGGACCCGATGGCCATCTACTGTGACAACAAAGGTGCCATAGCTAATGCACAGGAGCCAAGGTCACATAGCAAGCTGAAGCACATCAAGCTACGTTTCCACGCTATTCGCGAGTATGTCCGAGATGGTGACATAAAGATTTGCAAAGTACACACTGATCTGAATGTGGCAGATCCGTTGACTAAACCTCTCCCTAGGGCAAAGCATGACCAACACCAAAACGCCATGGGTATTCAGTATATTACCATGTAATCTAGATTATTGACTCTAGTGCAAGTGGGAGACTGTTGGAGATATGCCCAAGAGGCAATAATAAAAGTGATTATTATTATATCTTTGTGTTTATGATGAATGTTTACATCCCATGCTATAATTGTATTATTAGGAAACACTAATACATGTGTGTTTTGTAAACATATAAGAGTCCCTAGTAAGCCTCTTGTTGAACTAGCTTGTTGATTAATTGATGATCATGGTTTCCTGATCATGGACATTAGGATGTGATTAATAACAAGGTTATGTCATTGGGAGAATGATGTGATGGACACACACCCATAGTAAGCGTAGCATAAGATCAAGTCATTAAGTTCGTATTGCTGTAAGCTTTCAAATACATAGTAACCTTTTCCTTCGACCATGAGGTTATGTTAATCACCATCACTGGATGGATACTTTGATGACATCAAACGCCGCTTCGTAACTGGGTGGTTATAAAAGTGTCATTGGGTATTCTGAAAGTATGTGTTGAAGCGCATGAACCAAGATTGGGATTTGTCCATCCATATGACGGATAGATATGCTCTGGGCCCTCTCGGTGGAATGTCATCTAGTTAGCTTGGAAGCATGTGACTAGGTCACAAGGGATGACATATCACGGAACGAATAAAGAGTACTTATCAGTAACGAGGTAGAACTAGGTATGGAGATACCGACGATCAAACCTCGGATAAGTATAGTATCAGGAGACAAAGGGAATTAGTTTCATATGTAAGTGGTTCAATCGATCGCGAAGTCATCGTTGAGTATGTGGGAGCCATTATGGATCTCCAGGTCCCGCTGATGGTTATTGATAGGAGATGTGTCTTTATCATGTCTACATATTCACGAACCATAGGGTGACACACTTAAGGTTTGAAGTTGTTTTAAGTAGATATGGAATGTGCGTTGGAGACCGAATGTTGTTCGGAGTCTCGGATTGGATTCGGGACATCACGAGGAGATCTGGAATGGTCCGGAGAATAAGATTCATATATAGGGGATCATTTTCTAAGTTAGGAAATGTTCCGGAGTGTTTGTATGAGGATTCTAGAAGGTTTCGGAATGTTTCGGAAGGTTCTA
Source organism: Avena eriantha (assembly GCA_910589775.1). Classification (NCBI taxonomy): domain Eukaryota; kingdom Viridiplantae; phylum Streptophyta; class Magnoliopsida; order Poales; family Poaceae; genus Avena; species Avena eriantha. The sequence continues at coordinate 530,694,678 of OU342745.1, read as the reverse complement.
GAAGATATCTTGGAGTTTGCTTGAAAATCAAGATAGGGATCAAGGAGTCCTGGTGGGTCAAGATACTGAGTCGAGGGGGAGGAGGACTCCTCCCCCCACCTCCAATCCGCCGGCCTACAAGGGAGGGGAGTCCTACAAGGACTCCCCCTCCCTAGGCGCCTCCCTTCTTTAAATAGAGGGGCAGGGGCGCCCCCTCCTCCTCGGCTCCCATAACACCCAATCTCTGCCGCCTCTCTCCTCCACCATCTTCTGCACAGGCATAGGCGAAGCCCTGCAGAATTCTCTACTCCACCACCACCACCGCGCCGTCGTGCTGCTGGGATTCCGTGGAGAAGATCTACTACCTCCGCTGCTCGCTGGAACGGGGAGAGGAAGGTCTGCTTCGACTCCGCACGTGTGACCGACTGCGGAAGCGCTGCCGAATCGTGGCGCCGGAAGGATCGTTAACTTGACCAAGGGCGGAAGCGCTGCTGGAACGCGACGCCGGAAGGATCGTCCACACGATCTTGAGATCGGCAAGTGATCGACTACATCAACCACGAGATCTAATCTTGTTAACGCTTTCGGATCTACGAGGGTTAGTTCCTATCTATCTCGTTGCTCATGTCTAATAGATTAGATCTTGGCTTTTATCTAGATTGGATCTAGGTTTTGTTCGTTCTTGCGGTAGAAATTTTTTGTTTTCCATGCTACGAACCCATCACTTAGCCGATAGGATTTGGTGGAGAATCCCCTATATATTGGATCAAGAGATCAAACATGCCATAATATAAACATGTAGTAAATATGCATGCACAAGACTCTCAAGAACCAAAAATGAGATACAATTTGAACTAAAACACCAAGTAAACCAAGAAGTAGCACACAAGAGTGTGACACGACAAACGGTGTCCATATTGTATCAAAGAGCCAAATCAACACATGGAAGGACACAAATTCAACAAATGAACAAGGCAAAAGCCAAAGAGCGAAAGATGCACAAAACACACAATGTTCCAGGATTTATCTCATCCTAAAAGATCAAACAAGTAAAGAAGATGAGACAAAAACAATTCCCAAATAGAGCAAGGTTCCAACACACAAATCCACACTCTCTAAACTTTTCATGATGGCACAAAGTACCAAAAGAAAAGATCAAGCATCCAAGCACAAGAAACACTATATGGATCAAATTAAGAAGCATAAAAGGAGTGTTCTAGTTAATATAGGAGAGCTCCCCCATGAATGGTGCATTATATTGAATTTTGCTTTTGAATGCAAAATGCACACAAAAGAGATCATCACTACTAGCTACATTTAAATAAAACACAAGAGAATACACATAAACTAAAATGATCCACAAGAGGCAAGGAATACATGGGAGAAAAAGGAAAACATTTTCTTGGACAAAGATAGAGAAAATAAGAGCGAGGGCCAAAGTGAATATGATCAAAAAGTTCTACCATTTTTGGAGTACCACTTGTCTAATGACAAGAATTATGGGGAAAAATTTCCCGAGGTAGTTTGCAAGAACATCACGATCATATTCACAAAAGGAAGCATAAGACAAAATCTGAGAATTAAGCTTGATGCTTAGATAGAGATTTCTTGATAGCTCCAAATAGTCACACAATCACTAGTGATTAGTGTAACTTGAAGCAAATGGTTTCCATGTAGGATATGGAGGTCCACATATGAGGAAACACATATCAAGAAAAGCTCTCACAAACAAGATCCAAAAGATGAGCAATAAAAGAAATCCAAAGGAATTGGAAGATGTTTGAGCTAAATGTGCCACTTAGGAGCTAGATAAAATCAATATCAATTCTAAGTGACACTACCTCAAATGTCCACATTTTCTAGGTTTGTAATATGCACAAAGCATATGAATCCCCCATAATGTGATAAATCAAGAAAACTCAACAAGAGGTAAAAACATCCAAATAGAGATGATTAATGGACATTATGGAACTTGAATTTATCATGAGAAAGACATACCATATAGAGACTAGATAAACTTGCAATATAAGTACTAAGTGGTATTTCTCATGCATACACATTTTAGGATTGTGGAATGACCAAGCATAACACTCCCCCAAAGTGGGATAGTCCATTAATATCTCACAAGAGCCAAGAAAGATACCAAATAAATTCAACAAAGGCTCAAACACAAGAACACAAATACATGATGTCCCAACCAACATACACAAAACTACTTGACAACTCAATATAGGTATGAGGGAAGCACAACATGTACAAACACATATAATGGTACAAAACCAACACATGCACAAGGGAGCAAGTAACTTTCAAATTAAATGAGTTGAGCACATGTTACCACAAGGAGGAACATTGGATATAAGGTAGAAGCAAGATAATCCAATTGGCTTGACTTGACAAAAATAAATGATGAAGATCCCTCAATTCTTCATAATGTAGCCAAGCCTCCAATGCCCTCCAACAACACCTATTGATCAAGTTTTAGCTTGTTGGTCCACAACTAAGTTGGGTCCTAAGAAGTTAGTCACAATAGGCTTGGCCACCCAAATGGTTCTTTTCTTGACACCACTTTGGGCACCAACATATTTAGCAAACACATTGCCCACCTCATCCTTACCAAGAGAATATGCATCATATATCAAGATAGGATTGGATGAGGAGTTACCCATGGTGCATGAGGAAGAGGGGTGCCCCTTCTCGTGGCATATGTAGCAAGTTCTTCTCTTGCCATCTTTCTTCTTGGAAGATGCCACCCCGTGAGGAAGAGCTTGAGTCTTGGGAGGAGGCCCGCTTCTAGCTTGAGGTGGAGCTTGGGGTGGAGCTTGAGGCCGCTTCCCTTGTTGCTTCTTCTTCAATGGGCAACATCTCACATGATGGCCTTCTTCCTTGCACTTGAAGCACACAATGTTGGCCGGATTCTTCACTTGACCTTGGCCATTCTTCTTGTTGCCCTTGTGCTTCAACAAGTTTGTGGGCTTGTTCTTGATGTTGGAGTTATATCCAAGCCCACTCTTGTCATTTGGGGATCTTCGCACACCCAAGACGTTTTTGAGTGTGGTCTTCCCTTCATGACACTTCTTCAAGTCATTCTTCAAAGAATTGACTTGAGCCTTGAGCTTCTTGTTTTCCTCTACATGGTTAGTATCAACAACAATACTAGAGGAAGTAGATGCTACATTGTTAGAACAACAAGGCAAGGGATGCAATTCATCACAAGATATAGCAATAGCATGAGTGGATGAATTACAAGGACTAGCACATGGCAATACTACACTAGGAGTAGATGTAGTGCTAATGTCCACATGAGGCATACTAGATGTTACCTTTCACATAATAGCCTCATGAGCCAACTTTAGCCTACCATGGGAAACTAGAAGATCCTCATGCGAGCTTGAGAGATTAGCATGGCTCTCTTCCAATTTCCCATAGTTGCTAGTTAGCAAAGCAAGTTGAGCATGTATCTCAACATTCTCCTTCACAATAGATGCTTCACAAGAGATAGAGTTAGTAGCACAAGCATCATCAATAGTAGTAAGAGGTGAGGGCAACTTGGAAAGCTCTTTAGAGTATGAAGCTTTAAGTTGCCCATGTGACTCAGTGAGTTTGATGAGCTCCCCCTTTATGACCCTAGAGCCATTGTTGAGGTTCTCAAAATCCTCAAGGAGTTTAGCATAGGCAACTTTAAACTCATCATTTTTAATTTGGAGGTCACTTGCCACCTCAAGATCTCTATCATGAGATTTCTTCACCCTAGATAGCTCTAGGGAAAAGGTCTCCTCAAGAGATTCCTTGGTGGTTTGTTCCTCTTCAAGAGCTTCATTTAAGTTTGCAATGTCATTAGCATACTCACGCTCAAGACTACACATATTGTCAATTGTGTCCTCATGCTCATAAATTAGTTGCTTACTTTCAATGGAAAAGTTCAAGATTTCAATGAAAGTAGAGAAAGCATGTTTATCATTGTGTAGAGCACGAAGGACTAGCTCCCCCTTCTCTTTTAAAGAAGCAACATCATCTTCTACTTCTAAGTCAACATTCACATCATCATTAGGTGCATTGGGATCCAAAGGAGAAGTTACCATTGATTCCTTAGCCATGAGGCATAAGTGGATGTTGGTAGAAGGTGATGATGGGGGAACTCTTGAAGCTCCAATCACAACCTTGCCTTGGCCCACACATTCTTCAATTTCCTCTACAAGGTTAGCACACAAGTACTAGAGGAAATAGAAGTACATTTATCATGGCAACAAGGCAAAGCAAGCATATCATCATGAGATATATTCAATCCATTTCTACATGATATGCAAGGGCAATCAACACTAGGATGTAAATCACATATAGTCCTACAAGTGTTCATGCCCAAAGATACAACATTGCAATGAGATAGATATGGAGGATCATGAATGGCAATCTCACTATACACATTGCAAGTTCTATCACCACTCACCATATCATTACCTTGTGACAACTCACATGTTGGTGTAGTGGAAGAAGATGAGAACTCATCCCGGCCGGAGGTGGAGGGAACACAATCATCCTCATTAAGCTTGGACACATCATATTTTGCTTGAAGCTTGGTCCAAATATCATCAGCATTCCGAAAAGGCATGATTGAGGAAAGAACTACAAAGCTCACAACATTAACAAGCACATTAGATGCTTGAGCTTCAAGATAAGAGTTTGTCTCCTCCTCCAAAGATAGATTTTGGGGATCCTTAGGAGGAGACAAACCCATATCTAGAATTCGCTCAATATTTGGGTCAATGACCCGGAAATGACTAAGCATGCGAATACGCCAAACATCATAATTTGTGCCATCAAATGTAAATGTGTGAGAGTGCACTAAACCCCTAGGAGACATCCTTACTCTCAAGGCGGTGAAGCCAAAGAAGCGAGAGACCTCACTCTGATACCAATTGAAAGGGAAATGGACGTCGCCTAGAGGGGGGTGAATAGGCGTTTTAAATTATTACTGTTTAGGCTCTAATAAATGCGGAATAAAACTTAACATTTAATTTATCAAGACAAAACCTATATCAACTAGGTTCACTAAGTGCACCAACAACCTATGCTAAGCAATACAAGCAACAAGGTGAAAGCAAGATAATATACTTCAAGCACGAAGGCTATCACAATGTAAATTGCATAAGTAAAGGGCTCGGTTGAGAGATAACCGATGGACGCGGAGACGATGATTTTTTTTCCCGAAGTTCACTTCCAAAGAAGCTATGTCTCCGTTGGAGAGGTGCGGGAGCGTAATGTACTTCGAACGCCACAAATGGCTCACCTCGAGGTGTGGTGGCTCGATGCTCACCCAACGCCACACAAGGCCTCACCAAGGATGCGAAGCCATGCAACTCACCGACGCCACAAAAGGCTCACCCTATTCTCCCGTGAGCTCGCCACAAAGGCCTACTCACGTTCCACTATGGGACACTTGAGGGCGGTCACCGAACCCGTACAAGGCTTGGGGCAATCTCCACAACTCAATTGGAGGGCTCCCAAGAAACGCCACAAAGGCTCCACAATGCCACAAAAGGCCAACAAGCTTGGGGAACCTCCACAACTCAATTGGAGCCCCAAGAACACACCACAACTCCACACAACCGTTTAGGGTTCCAAGAACCCAAGAGAAACAAGCCCAAGGGCTTGAACTCGCCGAATCTCCGAGGAGAACTCAAACCTATGCACCAAATGCAAGAGGCAAGTCCTTCTCTCTCAAATTCCACCAAAGCTACAAAAGCTATTGGGGGAATAAGGGAGGAAGAACACAAGAGGAGAACACAAAACTCTCCAAGATCTAGATCCCAAGGATTCCTTCACAAAGAAGGGATTTGGTTTGGTGGGGGTTGTAGATCTAGATCTCATCTGTCAAATCCCTCAAAGAGATGCAAGAATCATGGGAGGGAGAAGGGAAGAGGGCAAGCTTTTGAAGGTCAACAATGGAGGAGAGAGAGTGGAAGAGCTAGCAAAAATGACCTCCAAAGTTGGGGAAACTTTTGGGAAGAGGGGGCCCTTAAATAGGGCAAGAGAAATATGCCCGTTTGGGCCAGATTCGCGCCCCACCGGAACTACCGGTTCCCCACCGGTACTACCTCTAAATAGAAACACAAGATACAGAAGAAAAATGAGATTTACCGGAACTTTGGCCGGAACTTGGGCCGGTACTACCGCTCAAGCAAAAACTTCAGACAACATTGCACGAAAACTTCAATAACTTTTGACTCTGGACTCCAATTTCGATGATCTTGGGCTCGTTTTAAAGAGAACAAAAATCTCTACAATATTATGCAAAGAAATATCATAGTCCAACAAGAGAGGATAAAAATAAAATGGAGAAAGGTATGACCTCTCAAAAGCGACGAACCGGTAAAACCTCCAGAACCCAAAACGCAAGAAGTTGAGCTTGGAAACTCTAATTGGGATAAAACCAATTTTGTTGGAAAGATAATAAAGAGTAGAATCCAACAAAAGGTGAAATATTGGGTATCACCAAGGGAGAAAATACCATGAATATATATGTGAGATTCCTCCCAAGGTGTGGAGCCGGAAAACCCGCAAGATCAAAAACGCAATAAGATATGCATGGGAAATCCATTTTTGATGAACTAGAGCTTGTTATGAAGATAACCACAAGCTCTAGATCCTCACATGGACAAGAACCAAACAACAACCAAGAATAATGATGCTATGTATGCAAAGGTTTGAGCTCTCTCCGAAAGATACGAACGAGTCACCCACTCGAGAGCCCCTCTTGATAGTACGGCTATCTATCCTAAACCCGGTCTCCCAACACTACAAGAGGACGGTAAAGTAGAAACCCTATCAAGATCATACATTTGCCTTGAGCATCCCACTTGATCTTGATGAAGACGATCTTGTCATCTTTAAGATGGAACACCTTTCTTGATTGCTCGTGCTTGCTCTTGCTTGATGAAGACTTGCGAATGGCTCCCCCATACTCCATGGGGAAACCTCTTCTTAAACCTTGTCTTCATCACTCCATGAACGCCGAGGAGGCAAGCTCCAAGCATGCGATCTTCTAGAGATGGTGCATCTTGAGCTTGCACAACAATTCTTGACGATGTCTTGAAGATAGCCATGAGGAACTCCATCTTCTTCTTCTTCTTCAAGACAAACTTGATCTTCTTCTACTACTTGATTCCAATAGGCACAAAGCCCTTGGACAATGCTTCTTCTTTTTCATCCTTGAAACCAACACATGGTCCAAGCGATGCCAATGGACAAACCTACAAGTGAAACTCAATTTGCACATTAGTCCATAGGGATTGTCATTAATTACCAAAACCACACATGGGGCATACATGTCCTTTCAACTACTCACGAATGATATAATATTACTTGGAACTTCATTTTGTGTTTGATTAGCATTCATATGAGCATCATGTCCTGATGTAATATGATGCAATATATCTTACTTATACTCATCTATAAAGGAAAAAATCTATGCAATCTAGAATTAAGAATAAACATAGTATAGACTTAAGTAATATTGACATGATGTTTGAATAACAAATGTGCTATCTTGAGCAAACAAGATCATCTTTTTTGTCACAAGATGATTATAACACATGCATTCACTTTATTCCTAGTGATGTAACAAAAGAAAGGTAAAAACGAAAGTGGATCTCAAATTTTTCTCACTATCCAATCGCCACCACCATGTTTACTTCAACTAATACACACGTCCTCCCACACATGCTCTTGCATACATGTATGATCAAAACAAGTATTTAAGAACATGGTACATAATATGCATCTATCAATACATCTTACACATAATAGAATTCCAATCTCAAATATCATCTCATAAAACAAAGATCCATCATATACAGATTACATAGATGACCATAATCATGTTGGGCGGCTCATATGGTACTAAACAATGATAGCATGAGAGATAGAATCAAGCTAATTCCCCATAGTCCTGAGGTGGAATACTCCCTCTTCATCATGGATATGGTGTTGTAGCGGGTGGAGATCCAACCGGGATGGCTCCGACGGTGTTTCCTCCTCCAATCTTTGCTGGTTATGGCTATGTTTCGGTGTTTTTGTGTTTTATCCGACCCTCCATAAGATCGTTTTAGGGGACCTTTTTATAGGCATTTTTAGGTCAAGAATTCGAGTTAGGGTTGAAGACGGACGACTGTGGACACTCAAGGAGGCAACGACTATGGGTGGCATGGCCTAGGGGTGAGCCACAACACCAGAGCCTGTTTGGGCCTCCTGGCTCCCCTTTGGTGATCCAAGTGCTCCAACTCATTTTCTTCGCGAAAAAATAGTCCTTAAAAAAACACAGGTCTGTTTGACTCTATTTAGTTCCGTGAAAGTTAAAAATATACGCAAACCAGGGTTTTCCTGTCCTATAGAGTTATAACCCAAATAAAGAGGATCATTGGTAAATTTCCATAAATCAATGTGAAACATGGATATAACCTTGTATATGATGCATATATGTGGGAATATGTGACGATAAACTACAAAGTTCATGTATGCATTTTACATGCATCAACATCCCCAAGCTTAACCTCGTCCTCGAGTATGAAGGTGATAAAGCTAAACATGGAATTTAGATTCTGATGTTATGTTGAACATGTCAAGTCATGATCATTGCTACACAAAGTTAAATAGTTCATCTTTTTAAAGAATGAAAAGAAGCAAAAAACTTATAATGTGATATTTCTGAGAACGGGATAGTAGCCTAGTGGTTGGGTCGCAGTTGGCGAATCCCAGCGACCGGAGTTCGATCCCTGTCAGGGACGAATTTTCGGAATTCTCACACCGACCCGCTTCTACTATATCAAAAAAGTGTCCAGTTCCTCCTAGCACTGTTTCATCTTTTTTTATAATGCGATATTTCTTATAAAATTTATCTATGCTTAACAATATGTCAATCTTGTATAAAAACAAATGCATAAAGTATTATGGACCATTTAGCATGCAAAGTGCAAATGAAAGTGCATTGTGTATTGTCCTACTTTAGAGTATTTTTTTTGTATTTCATGTATGTGGACTCTTTAATGTAATAGAAAGTACGCATGGAAATATATGTGCTAATACTTTGAGAAAATGAAATAAACATAAGAGATGCAAAATATTGATATTTTGGGATATGTAGCTCATGTTAATGGTAATCATAAGAGTTTGGCTCCAGGCATCTTTTGTGATTATGGTTAAAGTGAAAGTAAATATACTCCTTATATGCTTGACATATTCCAAGTTAAGTATCTCATGCCCGTTGATCACAATTGCAAAGTTCTCATGCTACTCAACTTAGGATCACAAAGAACTTTGTCATTATATGCATACAGTTCCAAAAGAGGTGCACTGAGGTCACTCTTGCCCTATTGAATGAGGAGTTTTTTGGGACTATCAATACTCAGACGATAAGACAAACAACAATAGGCACGATTGGTGTTTCTTTTTATTTACCATTTACACAATTTTTTATTTAGAACACTATATTGAATGCCCATATTGTAAATTTCCACCATGTTGTAGCGTGGCTTAGGATAGCGGATCTATTCTTCTTCTGACGCATATGCATATTCCAAAAAACTTTCATTATATCTAACTTATTTCACACCGCCTGGCAGCCACAACCAAAAGATACATGATATTAATAGATGTTGCCCGAGTTGAAAACGTTTCCCGTGATACATGTTTCTGCTAACACTCTAACATGTTACAACTAACATACTTTCAGCCATAGTGTGTCATGTTTAATTATTATTCTGCATTGTTTGTTAGCATTTGTGCACTTTTGGATACACCTCATATCTTACTTTCCAATGAGCTTTAAACTATACAAAAGGGATGGTGGTCTTCTTAGTATCGCTCTCGGCGCCCTAGATTGCTAGATCAAATTTGACATAGTCGACTCCTCATCTTGGTAAATTTCCACTTCCTTTTGTGATTTTTTCTAGCAAATGAAATCTCATAAATATACAACTAGAGTTTTATGTAGGGTATACACACATGTAATCGTACGCTTCATTCGCGTAGGCAATCTTTGAAAATTTTATTTATCAAACATTGGTATGTTATGGAAAGGTTATTCTAAAAAAAAGTATTTGGAGATGTATGTTTCCGAAGACATCAAATGGAAAGAGGAAATTCAATATAATCTAAGCAAAAGGAATTTCGATAGTAGTAAAAGTTCATGTTTAAAACTGAGCTACCTTAGTACTATATAATTTTGGACATTCTACTATCTTTCACTTGAAAACTAGATCATCTGTTTATCTTGTCGATTATTGAGCCTTGGTGTTGAATGATCTATTTCGGAAATTGAAATGTGAGATATCTTTTTCAAGAATTTAGTCCTCTATTTTATCATCATAGTAGACATTTTGAATTTTCATTGCCCGCTTGTTGCATTCATACATACTTTTATTATAGCCTATTATAGTAGACATTTCCACCTGCAAAAAAATAGTAGACATTTCCGATTGCTATTTTATACCACATGAAAGTGGTGCATCATAGTGACTTGAGCTTTAGCTCCACCCCTGCACACTCAGCAAGCTACCTCACCAGATCGGCGTCCTGGAAGGCCTGGTGCGCAATGGGCTTGGGGCGTCACGCGTGTCCAACGGAGAAGAAATCGATGGCGCCTCTCTTTCTTCACGGGATGCAGCACTGACCTTGGGTGATCTATGAGACGTTCTTTTTTCACTTAAGCAGTGGCAGCAAGGGTAATTCTCATATCGGTGGGTGGTGGCACCCGCCGGGTTTGGGGCCGGGTTTGGCACCCTCATACCCGAACTCGGTCCTTCTCCCCTCCCCCGAGACCCGCCTCGTGACATGTCGCCGGGTCCAGAAATCCTCCAAACCTGCGACCAGACCAGGTTCAGGGGACCCGACGGGTACCCGCTGAGGTTTGTGAAGCGGCGGCGAAGCTGCGGTCTGTGAGGCGGCGGTGGCGCTGGGATCTGCTGCGCTGGTGCTGGTGGTCGCTAGAGCCACTCCCCTCCTCGTGGTCGTCGACCTCGACCGGCGGAGACACAGGAGGGGACAGGGGAGGGACAAGGGAGCAACGCGGACTCCGAAGGAGATTCGTGGCAGGGGCCGGCGCCGCCGCAAGAGGGGAGCAGGAGAAAGCCACGAGAGAGGGAGGCGAGGCTGAGACCGCGACTGCAAGGCGACGGTGCGTGCTTGCTGGGAGAGAAAGGGATGTGGCGCTACAGAGGGGAGATGGGAGTGACACCAGGTGAGGCGATACATGGGGATGGATAAGTGGATTGCGTTGCGAACTTGCGATGATTTGCATCTTGGTTGTGTGCGTGTGTGGGCTGTATGCGTGAATGGGCTGTGTCACAGCTGGGTACACGGGTCTCCAAGTACGGGTTTGGCACCCCCATACCCGCCTCCGCTAGACCCGACGGATCTATGTTTTTACCGATAAACACCCCTATATGGGTATTTTTCTTACCAAACCCGTCCCGTTTAAGACGGGTATCCATCGGGTTAAAAGGCATCGGGTACCCATTTTCATCCGGATCGGTGGGAGAGCAAAATTTGAAAAAAAAACTGACAAACGAGAAACACTGCTTTAGGTACCATTCAGATCTTCGCTTGGGAATGTTCAACATAATAGATCCAGCTCGGCTAGAAGCTTAGAAATACATAATGTATCGTTCGAAAATAGTGTCTGGAATGATGTGAAGCTTGCAGCACCATTTGATCAATTTCTTGCACGATTCTCGATCTTGACGGGTGAATCTGCCAAAGACATTCTCCTTATCTTGCAACAGGACATGGGCGTGCTCACGAGGGAAATCAATCTGTGCCAGCTCCTGCAACGTCAGATCCGAAGGCTGGACTTGTTTCTCCAGGCACAAGTGAACCACGGCGTATGCAGTTTCCAAAGAAATTCCCTGTATCATTTGCAAAGATCGATCCTCAAAATTGTTACAGTAATTGATAAAACATTGATCTAGCACTTCCAACTATTCGGTAGCGGAAGAATGGGCTTTCATAGGACCGCTAACCGACCGGAGACTGAAAATAAACTCAGTCAATTCTTCCCCTTCCATAGCCAGCACTTTCCTATACTAACCAAAAATAATACACGCTCTTCAAAAACACTAACCAAAAAATTTGTGAGGCTGCACCGAACTAATGCAATTGCACCCGTTACAGTTGGACAATAAAGGTGGAGACGCATTCCAATTTTTTTGCAAATGCACCATGAAAAACTCAAGAAAGTTATATGAGTAACATAATCAAAACCCTTGCATATACAATAGAAAATGGATTTAACACACAACCTAGTACAATGGCTGTGCACTAAACAAAAGGGCTTACCTCACGCAACTACACAAACCCAACAGCTGAAAAACCGATAGTGTTTAAAAACAGCTGACTTAGATATAGCAAAGACGAATAAAAAATCGTCTAATATATTTCTTACTTGTGTGAAATAAATTTTCTTAGGAATTCACCTTGGTAGTGAGGAAATGTGCAAAGCCCATAACATTGTCATAGCCTCTTGGATGAGGAATTTGGACCTTCTTCAGATCGATGGTCATATTTTCCACACATTGTATGGACTGGTTGATCATTTCGAGAACAACTTCGACAGTAGAAAACAAATGGTACCTCGCATCCTGTTTCAAGAAAACATGAAGTTGTAAGGACCAGATGCTAACATGCATCCTTTGTGATGTCATGAGCAAAATACTACTGCCATGTATGATGATGCACTGTGTCAATATAATCATTATACCTGGATTTCACTATCTTTAGGTAATTCACCGACTTCAATGTTTAGACATTTTGACAAAGCTAAGTGTCTCTGTTCCCGTTCCCTCATTTGTTCATCTGTGAATTTTTGGAGCATGTCCCAATACTTTACTACTTCACCATGTGGTCTGATTAATATCAAAGGTGTCCGATGAAATGAACTCATCAAGTAATTGTACTAGATGGTCAGGAATGCAGTAATTGATTGATGTTGCAAAATTGGCAATGGTAGAACGTTTCGAAAGCGAGAACTCCTCTGGAAATCTGCATAGTTTAAAGGGGAGTGAAGTAAACAACGATCAAATGTTTATAATTTTATAGGCTAACATACAAGAATAATTCTATTATATGTCTTCTCGACAGATGTGGGGAAAAAGAAAAGATCGTTGCGTCTCATTTGTTTGAACATATTAGGTGATGTCAAGATGCCTTTTGTCAAAAAGAAGCATTATATTTTAATGATATAATATTTACAGATAAAGAGAAGTAAAATCACATAGAAATTATTGATATCTCATGGAAAAAATAAAAGTGGTTAGTACATTGGAAGTAACATAATATTTGACCAATCAAAAGGATGTATACGTCTACATTCAGATTAGATAAATAGTTGTTTAAATAATTAAAATCAAACATAATAGTACAAATATAGGAGATACCTATTCCTGAGACTAATGACACCATCACTTGATGAATAAATGAAACCCAGGAAAGCACGAAGATCTGATGCATCATGCTCTAGCTGTATACATGAAAAAAACAGTCAAATATAGCCCTTTTTGTTTGGCGGAAATAGTACATCCATCTTGGAAGAAAAAAAAGTTTTTGTTTCATTACTCACTCGGAAGGCTTTCAACTTTGTAAGAATAAGGTACATTTGTTTAGCAAGTGGCCTATATACTGAAATTGGTAAGTACCAGAAGATAAAAATAGTTACCGTTTTAAGACTTGGTAAAACAAGACTCTTTAGCAACGTGTTGTCTTGAACTTGTGTACAACCACAATGGACCAAACAATCAATTCTTAGTGCGAAGAGAACTAGAGCAACCTGCAACCAACCAACGTTGTAAGATTGTTGGTAGACCGTAACTAAGCTCAATCAATAAGTTAAGACAAAAAAAAAACTGAGTTAGGAAAGGGTAAAATTGTAACTAAACAATGAAATTTTGGGACGTAAAATAGTTCATTAAATGAGAAAAAAGGAAGAACCTGGAGTTGCTTCATATGTGTGCTAATTTGATCGATATAATCCTTACACCACATTTCCAGGATCAAGAGGCAACTGTCGTATTTATTAGTTATGACAAGATCCTTTGGTATGACTCCAAACTTATCAGAAAGTGCCTCCACAACATTTCTATATATATCCACACCATCTTTCCACTCAAACTTTCCTTGTTGAATGTCATCTTCTATACTTTCAAGACAATGGGTAATTTTCTCTCTGTCGCAAGAAGATATGGCACCCTACAAAAAAGAAAGTTTCCTGTAAGAAAATAAATAGTGTACAAAAGGCCAAAAATACAGGCCAATTCAGCATACAAAATTTTAATACTCGGCATATGGAGAAGGCCCGTAGTAACACCACGCACAATCAAAGAATTCGCCTAGTTAACTAAAAAGTTCCAACAAAATTCGAATGAATAACTCATTGTAAGCCTGAAATTTAAAAGGATTGGAAAAGAGTCCAGGAAGAATATTTGAAAAGAAACAAACATAAATCATGAACATGCCAGATCTGGAAATAGAATCATGACCAAGTCAGAAACATGAAGCTAGAGTATAATTCACGGTGAGAAATACATACCCCATTCATGATTTTATCCACGTTGGTCTTGCAGCCCGAAATCGCGTACTTGTAGAGGTTCCTGTCGAACGCAATGGACTCTGCGAAGCCACTATCGAAGTCTGCGTCGGTGCTCCATCTATTCTGATTCGGCTCCCCATCCTTACAATGACAATGGTTGTATTACTCGAAGGTGTATACATAGGTTAGTACTCCCTCCATTCCATAATTCTTGTCATGATTGTAGTTTAAATCGAACTAAAACCACGACAAGAATTATGAAACGGAGGTAGGAGTAATAAACATGGATCAAGCATGCACTTGTTAACGAGACGTGAAGATATCGAAAACGCATACCTTCTTTCTAAGAGTCTCGATTGAATCCCCGAAAACGGTCCACGTGGTTTCAGGGAACTCCTTGTAGACCTCGGCCGCAGACATCCCGAAAAGACTGTACCATGGCTTGACGGTGGACCTGAACTTGTCATGGTCTGCACTTGATGTCGTCAGCTGGGCCTTGGGTACAGGGAGGCGTCTCGGATGGTGGTGGCTGGTGTCGAAAGCAACAAGCTGTGGTTTCTTCTGACCCCATGGAACAGCAAGGCTCGGTCGCAACATCTGATGACACGCCGATGCATCCATCATGAACCTACAGTTTGCCAATTCGTGTGATTCATTAGGAGTGTAGATTAGATGTTTCTTGAAAGTTAATCTTCAGATATATATAAGAATAATGTGTTGTTCTACTCGCCGGAAGTCCCATCTGGAAAATCTAATGCACTCATCGCCGAAAAAGAAGCAGGAAAAGGCGCCACTGTCCGCACGGAGAATCTATACTAACCGAGCGGACGTGGGGCGGAAGACGTACAGCGGGAACGTGATGTCCCGGCGATGGCGGCGGCGAGCGTCAGGAGCCGCGGTGGGCGGTTGTTGGGGGAGCGTGGAGGCTTCGACGGTGACCCGCTATGGTACGGCACCACGGCAGCGCTGCAGGGTTTCTATACACGTACGCACCAGCCCACCCGAAAAATTAGCGTGGAAATCTTTGCCATTATTACAAAAAAACTTACTTATTAGGTTTCGATTTTTCTAACACAGGAAAAAATACAGTACAGACAGGGTTCTTTTTTTTAATCTCAATGCCAATCTTTACTACTCCCTCTGTATCATAATATAAAACGTATTGCCAAAACATTTTTTTTTTGCGAAAATTCCACCGATCCATTAATAATCATCAATAGTATAGTACAAAGAGCTAAAAGTAATAAAAATTACAAATAGTTCGATGGACCACCTAGTGAAGACTACAAACATTAGCACGAGCCGAAGGCGCGCCGCCGTCCTCGCCCCTCCATCACCTGAGCCGGGCAAAGCTTGTCATAGTAGAGCTTGTTATAGTAGACATACAGAAAATCATCGTGCTAAGGTCCCAAAGAACCAGCGCACTAAAGCAGCAACCATCGCCAATGATGATTAATAGATTGAAGAGACTAACCTGAAATTAACACGAAAAATGACTGATCCCAGGAGATAAGCCGGACACACGACTCCACGCGCCCTCCGTCAGCGCTAGGCGCACCACCGGAGCGAGGATAGAGCGGGGAGGATTTTATTCTGACTTCAGGATGTAGCCGCCGCCTCAACATCCCGAAAAGACACGAAAAAATAGGCTAAACGAAGAACAAAAACCTCCCGCCGGCGAGAGGTTGTGGTCCGCCACACCTCCAAGGTCCTAAGTCCATCGGAGATGGAGCGGACCGATGGCGTCACCGGCGGAGGGAAGGAACCCTAGATGGGTTTTTTCCACCGCCGTCTCTCGCCTCTTGGGGAACAAGCACGCACCGGTTCGGTTTTGATTTTTGACGTGCACATGAGATCTGCCAAAACGTCTTTTACATAGTACGAAAAGAGTAAATTGAAATATACTGGGAAATATGCCAGTGCGTTGCTACGGGTTTAATTCTATTGGATTGAAAAACTCCAAGCCCATCGCCACAAGCTCCACGGATGAGTTGGCCGGCACAATGATCATGGGAACCCCATAATTGCTATCCTTGACCTTGCACGCTGGCAAACTGCCCGAGCGCGTTGAAGCGGAAAAAGAAAAACATTAACTTAAAAAATATATAATGACACATCCGCAGTATGCTACCACAATAATTGTGACTATTTTTGTTTAAATTGGACAAATTGCTCTAAATAATTCGATGATCTTCTCCTTCGACAGACATGACCTATCCCTACACATGTGTTGATGTGTACCTTCGCTCAATCCTGAGAAGCAAAAAATAGCATGGCTCTCTCATGAATATATCTGACTCCTAGTTTAAACAAAAAGAGGCTTTCATGTGGGTTTCAGATGTTATTGATCTGAAGTCCTACCTTGGTTAAAATCGCATCATGCCGTCTCAACTATAAGAGGCTTTCATGTGGAATCATATGGAGCTTTAATGGTATTGTGTGCTGATTTCCCTTCAGAATTATACTCGGCAGAACTAGAGCTGATAACAAGATACAGACCCGGCAATCTTTTACTCAGCAGCTACTCTAGGCTTAAGAAGGTAAAGAAGAAGCATGATCTGAAGTTATTAACAAGGATACCAGGCTGATAATAAAGATCTTGAAGGAATTGACAAAGTTCATCTTCTTATACATTTAAGCTAAGAGTACTTGCATTTTTTAGCAGATAATATTTGCCATGTCCATTTATTAGAGATTTTCCACTTGCTAGGTTAAGCATCAGTGTATCTCTAATTTTAGTAAAAATACAACAGTCTAGAATCAACAGCTATAAATGAACTATTTAATATATGGACACTGTTGAGGTTGCTATCTATTATACTAAAATTCAGCTACACATGTTCGACAAATCCTTTAGTATATTTTCTTGACCCTCTTGGTGTTGCCACTCAATCGATAGTTTTTTCTACAAATCCATCAATATTTTTTTTTGGCCCTCCTGGTGCTGCCACTCAATCAATATCTTTTTGTGTCATTTTCCTTTAACTGAAATGGACATTTATAGTTCTCCACAGTGTAATGTAATTGTGTGAATATTCTACAAAAAATAGATGGTGTTTTATTCTTCACTCAGTTTGTATGATTATATTAGATATCATGCCATGTCATGTTAATGTTTCTTAACATTGTGTTTTAAAGATTGATTACCAGTGTATAATAGGGCCCCCAGTAAGCCATGATCCAAATCAAGCCACGAAGTCGTGCTCATATGCTAGCACTGATCCATTGAAAAACCCTAATGGCTTTCGACCTAGCTGGAACATTCGAACATATGTGATATTCGGGTTAGGAAACTTTTTTGTGTATGCCTAATCAAATGATATTTAGATGATTGGCTCTATATCAAATTATCCCTACAACCTTGAGTACTATTTACCTCAGTACAAAACCATATGTTTTTTAAAGTGTTGGTCTGATTTTGTTCCCGGTTGTCTGCCATGTGATTCAATATTATTTTTATTCCTTCGGGTGTTGGTTGAATGATTCAAATTTATAGAGGCCATTACAGAGTCTGGTTTCAAATGATTTTGCTATAGCAAATACAAATAGGAAAATTAGTTCAAGGAAAATCGAAACTCCAAAAGATAATCTGTTGCAGACTGATTTGTACATTGTTTATTTGTTTGTCCTCTCGAAAGAGTAGTGCATGAAGCAGTATTTACCTTTGTAGGATAACCATCTATAGAAAGATGGAATTTAAAATTATGTGACTTCGCCATTTTGATCTCAAGGCCCACTCATCCACAAAGGAGAAGGTGATGCACCGAACACCTCATGGTTCTAACTTCTTTCTCCCTCCAGTTCTTAGTGTTCATGGAGATCCTATGTTGTATAAATCAATTGTATATCCCTGTTGAAACTAAACTTCGGTTCATAGTAGTTGACATATCTAAATGTGAGGTTATGTTTTATATAAGAATGTTTTTCTCCACATGTGCACGAATGGTAGATGCTGATTTCAAAATATAGAATTAGTCGGTCGTTTGATGAGAGGTGTATGAATGTGATACCTATTAGAACTGTAAGAGCCATGGCAAAGGTTCTCAAGTTCACTAGTATTTTGCTTTGGAAAATTAACTTCTCGCCAACCTATAACTGACTATTTTCTATAAATTATTTCCATTACCTGTAGGTGAAATCTGTTGCCATACTGTATTATTCTTAGCTGATGTAGGCGGTGTCAAGTGCTTCATTTTTTATGTAGCGAGAAGTTGGACATTGCAATTGGACTTTAGATTACTTTTGTGTTACAGTAACATGATACTAATTCACAATATTTAGATTACTTTTGTGTGCATATGTTATAAACCTAAACTGAATGAGATCATTTCTCTTGCTATTATGATAAAGACATCATGTTATTAGTTTCAATGATTATTTCTCATGATCATGTTTCATTGCAATTATAACCACTTCCTCATTATAATATGTGCTCCACCGGGTATGCCTGCAGAGACATCCACTAGGTACTACTCATTTTGTTTTGTGGATCACATTGCTATTATTTTAGTACTTTGAGGAGCTAGATTGAAAGGAGCTAGATTGATGCATATAAAGTTTTTCCCTTTTCTTCTTCTTTTGCTTCACATGAATCTTTAACTTATGTGACACATTGTTTTCGAACAGAGCATGTACCTAATGAACATGCATTTGTATTTGATGCCTATGTGTGTTAGGCCTACCATTGGAGAGTGTGTTAGAGGTCTATTCTTCTTTACAAAAGTGTTTGTGTTTATGTTCAGATACACACTTTTTGTTCGTGTGTTCTCCGGAAACTGATCTATACTTGTGGTATAGAGACTAGGAAGAAGAAAAACTAGCTTCCAATTTTTTCTATGTTATGAGCTCAATTACAAAAAAACATACAACCATTAGATTAGTTTTGTTGTTGATGTGTATGAAACCCACCTGATTTGAAATCCGATTTCATGGGACTGGTATTTAGGTGCTACATGTTCCTTACCAGTATCCCCTGTTATCCAATGAAACTAATGCAATCTTCTACAATGATGTTGTTTATTTTCAACAAATCTTCCATTCTTTTTGCCAGTTCCTTCAATAACTGTACTCTTTATGTGTAGTTCTGAGTACCGAAAATGGAATCACCTTGTGATAGTCATAAAAATGACAGTGACCAGCAATGCTCAGAATTTTCTCTGGTTTCCTTTGTTGTCTTGGTCGCCTTTTTCTCTTTGGTATTTATTTGTTCTTCATTCGCTTCTTCTTCCCTTCCTCTCATTTTTTTCTCGCTTTGAATGTGGTTCCCTTGCTATTTTCTTGCTTTGTTGTCAAATTTTCTGGTCTGACTTTAACTTTCTTTTCATTTCTAATGCACTCGTGGTCTAATGCGCTAGCTTTGCTTTCTCCTTGTTTGTTTCTTGCAGGTGTTGGTAGTGCCGCTAAAGTTGTGAGGGGCGCTTTGTGTTTGCAGGTTAGTGGTTTCTTTCTTCATATGTTGTCGGTAGTACGGTAAAATATGTTATAGGTTCTAACAATGTGTTATATTTTGATCCTACAGACCCTACAAGGTGACCAACGGTGATGATGGCTCGGTGACACCACATCCGGTGCTTGAAACTGTCCAGAACAACAACAATGACATCTACATACCCAAAGCCACTTCTAGATCCTTGATGCTCGGCAACAAGGAGCATAAGATTGTGCTCACGCTGCTGCTGCTGTTGTGCTTCACATCTCCCTCTCGTGACGCTTAATAAGAGGAGCACGAGCTTCCGCCACTGAGATGGACGAGGGTGAGTCGAGGTGGGCCTCAACCTCTCCTTGTCAGGGAGCAGCGGCAGTCAAAGTTCCAGCCACAGTGGTGCCTGCATCTTGGCCCCTCTTCGGCGAGTGCGACACTACTTGTGATCACCGAACTATGTACCAAACTGCATATGTGATTGTTTGGTTTTTGTTTCGCCCGTATTAGATAGACAGATTAAGCAACTTAGGAAGGATATGAAGATAGATACAAACCTCTAATCAGTGTCTCCTACAACAGGTGACTACCAAAGACAAGCAGATAAGCTAGCTCATCATGATTTGGAATACTTTCGTAAACGATGTATGCAAGCCTGCCGAACGGATTCAAACTTCTAAGAGATAGACCAGTTGGAATTGCGATATGTGCTCGGTCCTTATTGAAGTTGGCAAAGCTACCTCTTACCTCTGGCAATTCACAATTCAATCAGCTAAGGAGATTCACATGGTGTTTAAGTATCAGTACAACTTGTAATCTGGCTCCAACGAAGATGATCAGTTCTCCCATTGCTATGCTTTGAATTTTTGTTTTTGGAATATTTGGTGAATTGTATGGATTATACTAGGACTATCTCATGTTATATTTATTTGGTTATCGAAAATTTCTTATAATTCACCGTACACTAGACTTTCTGAAGATTAAAACTCACTTTTTACATCTTCTCCAATCTTGTTCATGACATGGTTTCACTTTTAAAGCATCACCCTTCTCATTTGTCTAATTCCTATATCATGTTCGTGACATGGTTTCTGGAGATTTAGAAGAAAGGCTCTACAAAAATATTATTAGAAATTAATGATTTTGTTATTTTTTGGTTTATTTGATTATATATTATTACCTGCACCAATAGTTGAAAAAACTGAAAGAGTCTGTTCAACCTTTGCTTGATATGTAGGCTGTGTTGAGTTCTTTTGCTTCTCTTCATTACCAGATACTTCTTTTATGTAGATAACATAAAATTGATAGTTTTAAATATAGCGCTTTATAAGCCATTCCCGGTTCAAAGGAGGCCGAGTGCCCCAAACTAACATTTTCCCTTCTTCTTTTTATTATTAGTGTTATATAAAATAGAAACCGGTGTGAGAGCCACGGGTTCGTGCGCCGAGGCGCACCCCTACATCTAGTAGGTAGATTTCACTATGGCAACTGAATGGCATAGGGACCATTCAAGAATTAATTAAAGAGTACACCACTTGGAGCCATATATGCTCAAAATAAACCGACTAACTAAACAACACCCCAGGTAACTAGTTGAAGAAGCTAAGCAAGATCATAATACCACCAGAGTTGGTCGTTGTGGGAATGGACGGTCTTCTTAATGCGCTTCTCACAGATCCATGGGCAATTTTGGCAGCCGTGAATTATTCCTGCAAAGGAGGAAAATTGTAACAATCTCTGGTCAGTATCGTAACATACAAAATGTAGTCCTTGTATGAGTTCAAGTATTTTTTTTGTCAGATAAAACGTAACATATATATGCTGGAGGCTGATTGTCGAACAGAAAACTAGAACTAAGTAACAAAGTTCAGGTAACATCCTACAAACTATCCTTTTGCTACTGAATACAAATACAGAATACAGCTAACCTACAATTCAATGCAAAACTTTGTCAAAAAGAAAACAATTCAATGCAAAATATTAAATAAACATAGAGCAACTACTTAGTAAGGTACAAAAATACCTGCATGAAACTATTTCAAAAATTTCACCACTACACCATTCAGCATCTACGTGATAAAGATATGAGAGTTGGCTCACACAAGATGACCTTCCATTTGCACTTTTGCTTTGGTGCCAGGATTGGCTGATACCTCTTCCTGCCCTCCGAACTAGAGGGGTATCGGCCAATCGCAGATGTACTTGTATTTTTAGTTTCATGAATTTGAAGGTAGGGGGCGGGGGAGGGGGTGGACACCGAAGCACACCTCATGTGATAAAATACAGCGTATGCCGACAGCTGATCCTCGAACACACGAACACAATTTAACTGGAACTAAGTAACGAAGTTGAGGTAACCTACCAACTATCCTTTTGCTGCTGAATACAGATGCTAGAAGTGCATAATCAACAGTTCAATGGAGAAGATTTAATAAAAATGAGAGCAACTATAATTAGTAAGGTACCAAAGCCTGCATGAAACTATTTCAATTGTTTTCCCCTCACTACGCGATTCAGCTTCTATCTACGAGGGATTGCTCACCCAGATACATCCGTAGGCACATTTATCTAATAATATGGAATACATATGGTGCCACATTTCAATCACTCTACAGACTATGCACAACATAAAAAATAACAAATAGATTAACTTGAATTTCCGAGAAAACTTACGGAGATTAAACAGCTATATATATATCCTTGTTGCATCTAGCCACATGCTAATCAAGCCTGCGGAATGTATACTCATTTGATGTAGACTCGACACAGAATTCGATGCTAGACCAAGCCTTGAAAATGTGGTTTATTTTTGTGCGTCGAAAGTTACTTGACGAGGCCTGATCCGACAGCTTCACAACCATCCTTTTAAGTATTGGCGCCCATTTGAATATGAGTTTCAAGAAATCAATCTCATGTCCATCTCCTTTGAAGCCGTTGATCTCCACATCCTCGAGACCAGTCAAGACTCTAGTTTGGGATCTCCAGTTTGGCGGGTCGCAAGGACAATCTAGTGGACATTCTTCTTCATCCTTAAAACAAATAAACGATATGTGAATTACTAGGCAATTTACTACTATTAATAAGATATATAATTAGAGCAGATATATAATTACCGCTGATCTCTGTAGGATGACCTTTAGCCTCTTAATAGTAGTGCAAATTCGATGAATCCCAAAGAGATCACACATGAGTGCTCCAAAAACATGGCCTTTTGTGACGAGATGTAGCTCCAAGAGAGAGAACTGGAGGATCAGCATATGCTTTTCGGTCTCTCGTGTAATGTTGGTCCCTTCACCTTCATAAGTAAGGTATGACCTCTGAAAAAACAAAATATATGTTATCGACCCCCAAAACTTTAGTATATTTTTTCTTCCTGGGAGATTGCATTAAATAATTGCGTAGGAAAAAGAGGACACACACGTACGTGGCGGGCATGAAGCTGTAGCGAAGGGAGCTGTCCTCGTCTCTCTGGTGTCTGTAGAATGAGTTTGACGAGTCTCCAACCAAAGCCAGTACATTGCCCTGAGAGTTGGCATCGCCACGAAACCTTCTCCACCATTGGTGTGGAGAGGTAGATGGTCGTCTCCCATAGGGTTAAGGACACCGTCAGTTGCTTCAGCATGGGAGCAACGATGTGGACACCGTACGCCGATCTTCTAGGGCAGTCTATGACAAGCTCCTGCAGCGATGCTGAGTTGACCCTGGGGCCCAATAAGTCACGGGCGTGTGCGTGTTGGAACACAATATCGCTGAGCCGGAGCGTGCCTAAACGTGGGCAGCGGGAGAGCAAGGCGTCGACGTCGGCGGTGCAGCCGGACAGGGACAGCGTCTCGAGCGTGGGGAGCTGCACGCCGGCCGGCACTCGGAGGCGGCTGTCGGAGGGAAGGACCAGCACGATGGAGGTGGTGCGGCGGAAGCAAGGAAGCTCGAGGATGGGGGAGCAAACTTGGAATCCGCAGGGCAGGTCGAAGACGAGCTCCTCCGGGTCGAGCCGCGTGGCAGCGCGGAACAGTGAGTGGGCGACGTGCTGCTCGGGTAGGGGCATAGGCTCCTTTGGGACGCGGATCTCGAGGAGGGAAAGCCCCGGAGGGCGGCGAGAGACGCGGCCCAGAGCCTGTTCGAGCAAGGTGAAAGCAGGGACACCATGGAAGACAATGTGGTGGAGACTGGCCCAGAGGCCGCGCCACCGGCGGGAGACGATGCCGGTGCACGCGGCGGCGCGGAAGCATCCGAGGCGAGCGAGGATGAGGAGGAGCAGGTCGTCGGGGAGGACACTGATGCGGTCCTCTCCGCCGCCGCCGCCTGGGCTTCCTATCTCTGATCTCGACTCCATCGAAGCGTGCGCGTACGCTCTCCTAGGAGGTGCGTGGATCCGTTGGCAAGGTTGGATGGAATAGGTATGTTGCAATCCGCGACGGGCAAATTGACCAACAAAGCCAGCTTCCCCTCAGGCCCGGGCCTCTGCCAAGGGCATGTACTCTTTTTCTACGTATTATTTTTATTCTCGGGTACGCGCGTCCTAAAGACGATCGATAGCCTCGTCGTCCTGACACCCAGGAGAGACACGGGATGCATCAGGTGCCAGAAAGAGCTAGCCAATCCTAGTACGTACGCTGTAAACAAACTACTCGATCACGCTGGGTTCCGCTTTTGTCCTTGTTTCTTTCGATTCTTTACCAAACCCACACGCACACGATAGATAAATCGGGACGCCCCCAAAATCAACACCAATTGAACTCCCATATGTTTTCTTCTTCGTAATCAATCAGCCAAGCACGTCAAGTACATCCTTAAGTACCTCAAAAAAAATCAGTAGGTTGCATCGATCTGTTCTAACTTTTTTTTAATACGTGTCATATTCTGCCATTCATATTATAAATGTCATAGTACAAGCCACGTAGATATCGACCTAACAAAACTGAAAAAACAGCAGAACGCAAGCCTTTGCGCAAAGGACCATCAGCCAAGAAAGAAAATTACGATCCAGACCGAAAAATTCTCTGAGCTTGACAACAACGCCCGTCACCTGCCTCTGGCACCAAAACAGCAGCCACCAAAGAAAAAAAATGACGGATCACCTCCTCACCCGGGCTCGATGCGGCTCCATCGCTGATATGCAGCTTTGCGGACCTCTAAGGTGGCTCACCCAAGGTGAAACCATTGTCGTTGAAGGAATCAGACCGGGACAACACCCCGGACACGCCATCGAACTTCAGATCTAGCACCCCGCACGACTAGGACGTCGGAGGAGGAAACCATACTTGCCATCCACGAACCAAGGACCAAGCACGCGATCCACCATCTTCCAGATGTCGTCGATGCAGACCACAATCTGCATCCGCTCCTTGACTACCTCCCGGTTCCATGTCGGTGCTGGAGCAAACACCGCCGCAGCGGTGGATCCTGAGGACACTCATCCACCACAAGGGTGTCGCCACCGTCACACCATCCTAGCTTGAATAGACTGATTTTCAAATCCATCGGGAAAGGATATGAAGAAAAATTATTAAGCGCCGCCATCGCCGCCCCCGAAACCAAGACGATGAACAGCCTAAAAAGGAAACTATTTTGGCTAAAACTATCCACGCGCGTGGATCCGGCAGCCCCTCACCACCTATGACCTAGGTCGTCGGTAGGGGGAGCCGCCAGAGGCCAGCGTCGGAAGGTTCTGCCCTAGGGTCGGCGTTGTTCCTCTCCTGGCAGGTAGATGTCATTGGGAGGCCGTGCGGCCGTGCCAGGTGAGCTATCGATCTGTTCTAACTACACATTCTGCCTTCGCATATACCATAACTAATTGTGTGAGCAGATCTACGAGATTTGTTGATACATGGGAAAACAAAGAAACAGAGACATACCAAATGCTGCCATATGGATCTCGCCGATCACAAAACATGGATGAACGAGGATGGAGTAGTCACCTCTCTCCTCCCTCTCCTCTCTTCGAGTAAGAGTCTAAGTGTAAGTCTAAGTATAAAGCCAAGTGTAAGTGTAAGTCTAAGTCTTAAGTATAAGTATAAGTTTAGGTCTAAGTCTAAGTCGAACACACGCGGTACATACACCCCTCGTTATTTATAGCTGGGCTACGGCCGAGTTTCCGTTCAAAATTTGGGTAACTTGGCGCCTCCCGCTTTCTTTTTCCATCTCCCACTAGTATTTTCGTTTGGGCAGTGCTACGCGTCCCCTGGGGATGGACAAATTCCATCCCCCGGGTCCCCAGCCGTCTGATTGGGTTCGATCGACGGTCAGATCTTCTTCCCGTCTCTCCATCCCGCTTTTGCTACAAATAGTCCCGTTTTTGCTACAAGTAGTCATGTTTTTGCTACATGTAGCAGAAAGCGGTTTGCTGCAGAAAAAAGAATAGATAGACTAGGCCTCACCGGAGTGTTTGCCGGCGACCTTGTAGCAAAAATTTGTGCTATTGTAGCAGATCTGAACCTCGCCGAAGACTCACCGGTGACTTTTGTCGGTATACCTTGCTAGAGACCGTGTAGCAAATAATTTACGCTATTGTAGCAAAGCCATAAAACGGCCATACCAAAATGTTTTTTCTAATGTAGCAAAGGGGACATCGTCGGAGACTCCCGCCGGAGATCTCGTAGCAAAACCATAGAGATTGGTTGTAGCAAAATCATTGTGCGAAAGTAGCAAACAATATATGAATACATAAGAAAAATAATATGCTAAGGTAGCAAAATCCTAAGTCCACATGTAGCACCGCCGTCGGTCGCATGCAGCAAAACTTGAGGCCGCTTGTAGCACAGCCGCTGGCCACAGGTAGCACACCTCGACGTCGTAAGTAGCAGCTTCGGTGGCATTCGGTAGCACTGCCTACAAACCCTATGTGGTGACCCAGCATACCACTGCATGATGTAGTACACTATAGTAGTTGACATAACACCAATAAAACACCATTCCACTAGTATTACATCCCTCAGAGTTGTACAGCAGAAACATCGCGAGTCTAAAACATGACTATAGATTACAACTCAAATCTTTACAAAAGATCTAGAAAAAATTTCTCCAAACAGTGAGGACAAAAAAATACAGAAGAATCCAGAAATAGCAACTCAAAGTCTATTCTAGAAATAATGCTACTACTAATATTTATCTATGGCTTCCAATTGCTGCTATAGCAATGATCTACAGAAGTAGGTTCTATGACTAGATATTATACTCCTATCTAATCAGGAATTTCGCCTTCACTTCAGTAGATATATATACGTTGACTTCATTGAAGAACTTGAGCTTTTGGTGTCGATTCCTTTGAGTATCGGTTGGTGCTGACATCATCTTCGTTGGCGTCAGAATCTAGCAAGGGTTCATAAGGTACGGTTGAGTACGAGCGTACTCAGCAAGCTCACTAAAAAGGACTGTTGAGAATCGAACCTCCCCCTTCGCTCGCTCCCTCTCCCTCCTGCTATAGTACTCCAAAAAACGCTCGCGTGCGTCGGGCCAATCCGAAGCCAAACTCGTCGGCGTCGCCGGTCAAGGGAGGCGGAGGAGAGGCGCCGGCACCCTTAGTTTATTTACTAGTAGTTTTTCTTGGCGGTTTGCCGGTGTTTGGAGTAGCACCCAGGCTTTCTCTGGCCAGATCTTGGGCATCTCGAACCGGTACTCCGGCGGCGGCGCTCTGGAGGGCAGAGTTGTTGGCGGTGGCGCTAGGGTTGAGGATCTCCACAATAAGGTTGTTTTGGGCCTTCTCCTTCTTGGCGGTGGCAGCTTGCTGTGGTTCTCCCCTTCGACCGGCCATGGCGGCGGGGGAGGGAGATCTACAGTCTGCTGATGCTGAGCTTGAGAGGGTCGGGGATGCCTCCTCAGCTTTCTGCTAGGGCGCGGCAGTGGCTGGTCGCCGGCGTGCTTTCGGCTTCCATGGTGGAAGCGGATTCCGGTGAATCCCCTGTCTATTCAGCACCGATGTTCCCTTGCTGGTGGTCGCAGTGCCACCCTCTCCCTCTTGGCTAGCCGTGGTGGCAAGGAAGAGGGACGGGGTTGGCCTGTTGCTGGTGGATTTGGGCAACATCTTCGGTCGGGTGCTGGAGCAATTTCCTCGGTGTATCAAGCAACTGGTCGTGCTAAGCAGCTCCTGGTTGATTCGGTGGCTCCTTCAGCTGGTTCTCACCATCCGACAAGCATGGCTAGCCCCAATCAACCACTTTGCTCAAGTACTTGGAGTTCTGATGAGACGGTGCTTCTTGGTTTAACTGCTCCAATTGGATCTTCTCAGTATCTATTTTATATGGATGCAGTTATGTGGTCTACTTTCTTCTCAAAGGATCAACTGAGAATTGTTGTCCAAGTTGTCTTTGCGATCTTCATTTCACTCGGGTGTGTGCGCCGGAGGCAGTTGAGATCGCCTCTGATGTTGCTCCTCAGATTCAGCGGTGAAGATCCCCTCGTGTTGTGCTCGGTGATGCTCATTCAATATCCACAGCTCAACCCTCAACCTCGTCCGTTGACGCCATCTCGATTGCAGTTTAAGCCGGGATGGCTCAGTGTTGATGTAGAGCCCGTTGGGAACCCAAGAGGAAGGTATGTGATGTCTACGCACTTCTATTCTTGTAGATAGTTGCTGGGCCTCCAAGTGCAGAGGTTTGTAGAACAGCAGCAAGTTTTCCCTTAAGTGGATCACCCAAGGTTTATCGAACTCAGGGAGGAAGTGGTCAAAGGTATTCCCTCTCAAGCAACCCTGCAATCAAGATACAAGAAGTCTCTTGTGTCGCCAACACACCTAATACACTTGTCAGGTGTATAGGTGCACTAGTTCGGTGAAGAGATAGTGAAATACAAGTGGTATAGATAATTATAAGTGGTAACGATGATAGAAAATAGCTTGATAGCGTGGACAAGACTAAAGTAAAACTGAAATAAAGATAGAAGCAAGAAAGCATGTAATAGATCTAATAGCAAACGGTGTTTCAATGCTTAGAAACAAGGCCTAGGGATCATACTTTCACTAGTGAACACTCTCATATAAATATATTCTTCTTTATGATACTACTCTTAACTACTCTCCAGTTGGACACTCTAATCGTTAGTAGGGCTATAACAGCACACCTCAAAGTAAGCCTTTCCCATCTAGACAACCCCACACTGTCACCTTGAGTATTAGATCGGTCCAACAAACACCACAATTTCATAAAGACATCCAACTCCAAATATAACTCATAACAAGTATTTGTAATCTCTAGCCTAAGTGCCACCATGGTGTGCACGCTGTCACTTTCACACACATGGGGAGAGTAGAGATTCATTAAAGCACTTGAATAGTAGAATAGATCTATAGATTACAAGCTCATGATCTCAATAAGATCATGCATAGAGGGAGAGATGAACACATAGCTACCGGTAGAACCCTTAGCCTCGAGAGAGAACTACTCCCTCCTCATCATGGGAAACAGCAATGGTGATGGAGATGGTGGTGGAGATCAATGGAGATGGCTCCGGGGGCACTTCCCCGTCCCGACAGGGTGCCAGAACAGAGACTTTCTGTCCCCCAAATATCCCCTTCGGTGGCGGCGGCGCTGCGGAACTTTTTGTGGTTGGAGGCTTGATGATTTAGGGATTATGCATCGGGAGGCTTCTTATAGGCGAAGGGGCAAGGTCGGTGGGCGGCCAGGGGGCCCACACCACCTGGTGGTGTGGCCAGGGCTAGCCCGTGCCACCATATGGTGTGCCCGCCCTATGGCCCCTCTCCGTCTTGTCTTCTAGATCCGTGAGTCTTCCGGTAAAATATCAACTTCGGCTTTTGTCCCGTTCAATTCCGAGAATATTTATTTTCTGACTTTTTGGAACCAAAAACAGCAGAAAACAGGCAACTGGCACTGTGGCATCTTGTTAATAGGTTAGTCCGAGAAAGTGTATAAAAAGTACTCCAAAGTTGGAACAAAACATAAGAAAGTAGATAAAACCAAGCATGGAACATCAAAAATTATGGATACGTTGCAACATATGAGTATGATGAGCACAGCAGCAAGTTTCCCTCTGTTATGAAACCAAAGTTTAATCGAACCAGTAGGAGCAAGGAAACACCCCAAAGGTGTTGCTAACTGAGCCTTTGCAGGGCGCACTACCGGTGCTAGTAGCAACGTGGAGACCTGCACAACACAACCACAGAACTTTGCCCCCAACTTGCGATGAGGTTGTCAATCTCACCGGTTTTGCTGAAAACAAAGGATTAAACGTATCGAAAGGAAGGAAGTAATAGTTTGCATAAAGTAAACACAAAGCAGTAAATAGTTTGTAGATTGTATGTAAAAGAAAGGATCGGGATCCATAGTTCACTAGAGGTGGCTCTCCTTAAGATAGATAACATGTTGGGTGAAAAAATTACAGCGGGGCAATTGACAAACATCGAGAAAGCAATACATGCATATACTAATCATCTTGACTCCTTTGGAACTTGATTGGGCATTACAACATTATACATAGACCTGTAGGGGTTCCGCGCATTAAAACAATAAATTTTTCTCTACGCCCCTGAACCCATGAAGCTGCCAGGACCTATCCATTAGTAATACAGTATCGGGAGGGGCTTTTCGTGAACTTACCCTTGAAGACCGAAAAGCGTTGGCAACGCTTAGGAGAGCGTGGTTGATGTAGACAAGCCGAAGCCGACCTCAAGGTCGTGATGAAGTCCCTGCGCTCCTTGTGGCTCCAACGACTTGAGTGCCTCAAGTGCGACACCTCGCGGGGAGTTACACACGTCTGGTGCCTGACGATGACTCCCGCTTTCCCGATCCAGCAGCAGTTGCGGAAGTAGAACTCCCGGATCGGAATCCTGCAGCGCGGCGGTGCTCCGCGGTGAAGATGTCTCTCGCTCGCGCAGTCCAAACTTGGGACCACGGTCACGAGAGAGAGGGGGAGAGAGAAAATTTCAATTGGAGGTCCTCCCAAAAGTGGGGAGACCTTTATTGATTATTGGTGTATTTATCTTGGCCAAATACCCCACTATATATAGGGGGAGGAGGGGGTACACCCTCCCTCAAAGTCCCGGGGTGGGACTAAAGGAGAGGAGGGGGAGGGGGAGGCACCGCCGGCCACCCCCTCATGGGCCCCACGTGGGAGGCTGGCCCAATAGGGCCGCCGGCCACCCCATGGCCCCTTCTCCCTCTCTCCTTTCCCTAATGGGCCCTCTCTTCTCCGGGAATTGGCCCATTAAGCCTTTGACCATTAAATTGAAATTTCTCTTTATTAGATAATTATGAATAAATAATTAAATCAATATTTAACATTCATTCACATATTATTTAATCTCCATGGCCATGGAACACCTTCCACCTCCACTCCAGACATCCTCCGGATTTACCGAAACCCTTCCGGTTTTCTCCCTTCTTTCATTCGGTGATTCTACCGATCCTATAATACTCTCTAAGCATCATCAAGCCCTTAAGCGTGATACCCCACGGTTCGGGAACACTCCAGACATGGTCGGGACACTCCTGCACCAATGATCGACAGAGGGACCTGGATGGCCATGTGACCCCTGTGCGTTCCACGAAGATCTTTCGTTGTTTGAACCGGGACAGTCGTGTCTTATTCCCTTTGTCATTCGATACTTGCTGATACATTGCAAATGTATCTATAATTTTTGATGTTCCATGCTTGGTTTTATCCACTTTCTTGTGTTTTGTTCCAACTTTGCAGTACTTTTCATATGATTTCTTGGACTAACCTATTAGTAAGAGCCACAGTGCCAGATGCCTATTTTCTGTTGTTTTTGGTTCCAGGAAAGTCAGAAAATAAATATTCTCGGAATTGGATGGGACAAAAGCCAAAGTGCCTATTTTTCCGGAAGTGATCAAGTGCCAGAATACGAGATGGAGAGGGGCCAGAGGGCGGCCACACCACCTGGCTGCGCGGCCAGGCCTGGCCCATGCTAGGGGGTGGTGTGGCCAGCCCAGGCACCCCCTCGGCCTCCCCTTCCGACTATAAGATGCCCTCGGGACGTAAACCCTAAGTACCCGATCAAAAATCCACGAAAGAGTCCGTAGCCGCCGTCATCTCCATCCCTAGATCGGGAGGGATCTGAAGCTCTTCCCGGTACCCTGCCGGAGAGGGGAATTCACCCTGGAGGCCTTCTTCATCACCATGTAAGCCTCCGGTGTGATGCGTGAGTAGTTCATCCTTGGACTACGGATCCATCTAGTAGCTATATGGCTGGTTCTCCTCCTTTGTGCTTTCATGTTTAGATCTTGTGAGCTCCGTTCATGATCAAGATCACCTATTTGTAATTCTGCATGTTGTGTTTGCGGGGATCCGATGGATATTGAGATGCTATTTCAGATTGATTATTGATTTTATCATGTCTTTGTTATTTGTGATCTTGCATGCTTTCCGTTGTTAGTAGCTATCTTGGCCAAGTAGATGCTAGCAACTCCAAGAGTTAGTATTTATGCTCGATAGTAGGTTCATGCCTCTGGTAATCTGGGGAAGTGACAGAAATCTCTAAGGTACTATATGTGTTGTTGCTAGTAGGGAGAAAACAACAATCCTTTGTTCATACAACAATCGTATTGTTTACTTTACATGCAGTTCGTAAAGCAATAATCTGATGCTTGTAACTTAATACTGGAGGGGGTTCAGATGATAACCTGAAGGTGGATTATTAGTCATAGATGCGTGGGATTTGTCCGCAATAATCTATGACTAATAATCCACCTTAAGGTTATCATTCGAACCCCCTCTAGTATTAACTTGCAAGCAACAGATTATTGCTTTACGAATTGCGTGTAAAGTAAACAATACGATTGTCCTATGAAAAAAGGATTGTTGTTTTCTCCCTAGTAGCAACAACACATCTAGTACCTTAGAGATTTATGTCACTTCCCCAGATTACCAGAGGCATGAACCCACTATCGAGCATAAATACTAACTCTTGGAGTTGCTAGTATCTACTTGGCCAAGATAGCTACTAACAACGGAAAGCATGCAAGATCACAAATAACAAAGACATGATATAATCAATAATCAATCTGAAATAGCATCTCAATATCCATCGGATCCCCGCAAACACAACATGCAGAATTACAAATAGATGATCTTGATCATGAATGGAGCTCACAAGATCTAAAGATGAAAGCACAAAGGAGGAGAACCATCCATCTAGCTACTACATGGATCCGTAGTCCAGAGATGAACTACTCACGCATCACACTAGAGGCTTGCATGGTGATGAAGAAGGCCTTCAGGGTGAATTCCCCACTTTGGTAGGGTGCCGGGAAGAGCTTTATATCCCTCATGATATAGGGATGGAGATGACGGTGGCTACAGACTCTTTCGTGGATTTTTGATCGGGTACTTAGGGTTTTCGTCCCGAGGGCATCTTATAGGCGGAAGGAGAGGCCGAGGGGGTGCTAGGGTCGGCCAGACCACCCCCTGGCGCGGGCCAGGCCTAGCCGCGCGGTCAGGTGGTTTGGCCGGCCTCCAGCCCTTCTCTGTCTCGTATTCTGGCATCTGATGATTTCCGGAAAAATAGGCACTTTGGCTTTTGTCCCGTCCAATTCTGAGAATATTCATTTTTTGACTTTCCTGGAACCAAAAACAGCAGAAAACAGGTAGCTGGCACTGTGGCTCTTTTCAATAGGTTAGTCCAAGAAATCATATGAAAAGTACTCCAAAGTGTGGACAAAATACAAGAAACTGGATAAAACCAAGCATGGAACATCAAAAATTATAGATACATTCGCAATGTATCAAGCCGCTGGCTCTTCGGTTGGCTAGGCTTTGTGAGGCCCCTAAAGATCACGATTATAGGTTCGGCAAGTCCATGTTCTCGATGGATTACCTGGAAGGCTCCAATGGTACTCTTCTGCTTAGACTTCTTGGGTTTTCAGCTCTCCCCCCTTTTGTGAGCTTGTAGACTGTAGGGTTGAATCGGAACTTCAGTGTCAGTGTTGTAAGAGCTATGTTGTACTTTGTTCCTGCTAATTTAAAAGCTCTTTCATTCAAAATAAAACTAAAAAGGACTGTTTCATGTACTGTGTACAACCATATACCAAATGTCATAGGTTATGCAGGTTTTCGTAAATATTTCTTCAAATGTTGCTTTTATTCTGAAAAGCTATGGCCGCCAGCCTTCACAGGTTGATTAGAACTTCGTGGAGTTCCTTTCCTGCAGCGTTCGTAACTCCTTCCCGGAATAGGGAGTAACATGTCATAATTTTTTACACTCTGCACAGGTGTGTTGCTTTACCCATGAGAGAGTCTTATCAATGTTGCACTACCGGGCGGTGTTTCCCGTCCACACTTCATTCGGTGTGGGGACCAGTATAAGAACCCAAACTGATCACTGCTCTTCTCCGCGACCCCACATGCCAACACGATCCTTCAGGCCAACCACATCTCTGTTAAGCCCCTGTTCTGGCCAGCTACAACTCCTATAGGCCCCTGAAGACTCTGTGAGCCGGTTGTGCCCCTGCCAGGTTCTATTTAAAAATGATCGACCGTACCTATGGCAGCTTCTCACAGATAATATAGACACCAAAACCGCGGGGCCTAAGGGTGCCCACCCATATTGCTGGATCCGCTCAAGGAATCTCAGTGTCGCGTAAAGGTTGTCGATTAACACACGAAAGGAAGAAGATCTAGCTGACTTTCCCAGAGCCCATATAGATCTCATGGTTAACGCGTAATCTACGGCGCAAGAATCACGGGCGGTATTGGTTATTAAATCCTAGATGATATATTTTCGAGAAATGACGGTTCCATTGCGAATAATATCCTATATAACTAAGAAGTTCACTCCCACTAAGATAATTCTCTTGACATGCAGCCTATCCACATCAATAGCATGACACATCAGTAGTCTCTGCCACATGGTCCATGAATTCCTTCAATAAATCATTCGTCTATTTTGCCACATCAGCAATCTCTACCACATGTGCTTAATAAATCATCCATCTATTTTCTTGTAGCATCGACAAGTGTCGGTCCGTTACTTTTCATAATGGTTAGCAAGTTGCATCACTTAGTCCACATGCAGCTCATCACTACAACTATTGATGACCCATGACACTTCATCTTCTTCGTGAACATCATTTCACTACAGGAACGGCACGCTACGCCGAGGGCAAAAAGCCGTCGGCGTAGGCCAAAATGCCCTCGATGTATGCTACGTCGATGGCTGCCCTCGGCGTAGCCTCCTCGGCAAAGCTCTCCCTCGACGGAGGCACTTTTGCCCATCGGCGTAGCTCTAGCTGTCGGCGTATGCTACGCCGACGGCTTTGCCCTCGGCATAGCCCCATCGGCATAATAACGGCAGGTTGTAAAAAATAAAAAAAGTCAGTTTTTTTGAAAAAAGAATTTGATTTTTTCTCAACTTTTTAAAATCTTTGAATTGTTTAAATCGTTAATCTCTCACCTGAAATATATTTAACACTAATTACAGTTAATCTTTGATCAAATTGCAGTCTTTAACAAACTTCCCGCTCGGTCACCCATCCTAACACAACTCCAGCTCTAGCACTTTAACTTCTCAGTTCCTTCCGAATCAGTTGTCGTGAAGCAATTTGTACCTAGTTGTCAATACTATGATATCAATCCTATTAACACTTATATCATTATGTCACATGTTTTTATTTTTTGAAACTACAAACACTTATTTAAGTAAACAACAATGAATAAGTAAAAATATTACTGATTCAAATAAAAATACTATTGAATTCAAATAAAAATATAATAATTTTACTTTTTTATATTTTTCTATTTAATATTGAATAATTAATATCTTTAAATCCGTAAATCGGAATTTGATAAAATAATATGTCTAAATTGATTATAAAAATGAAAGGAACCTAAATATGATATCCATATCAACTTATCACAAACCCCCCATTTTTGAATTAGCTATTTGGTGGTTGCTTCACAAAATCCCCCTTTTTGCGCTCGGAAAATGGAAAATGGCTTTTTAGTGCGACGAAAAGGAAAACTTCCTCCTACAATATTGTTCGCCATCCCATGATGCACATGTATGCAAAATATGGGCACATTATCACAAACTATGTCTTTATTCTAGCCATAACATTGGTCATTTGACCCGAAAGCCAACAAAACCTCAAATGAGATAGGTCATTTTATGAAGATTTTTTCAGACATAATCAATATAGCAGGTTTGATATTTTTCCTTGTAACTATGTCACATAATATGACATCACACGAAGTTTTTGCATTGTTTCGATCGTTTTTGAATTTTTTATGCTCGTTTTAAACTATTGTCAAACTTTCTCGAACGACGGGCATGAATATTCTTAGCACGAGGCACAGCCTCACTAAACTTTCTTTGGATCTTTGATAAAATAGCATATTGTGAACCTAAAAATGATTTTTGTAAAAAAACATGAGCATCGGATCATGTACCAGTAGTTCATATCTGACCCACTTCCTACCGATTCGGTGGGAATTTGTCTTTTTTACCAGGGGTGGATGGAAAGGTTTCAGATCCCCCTGTTGGGACATTGTCCATATAAGGTGTTCTAGTATTTTTGTAAAATATGATGGTAGAATTTTGAATTAGCTATTTGGTGGTTGCTTCACAAAACTCCCATTTTTTTGTGCTCGGAAAATGGAAAATGCCTTTTTAGTTCGACGAAAATGAAAAATTCTTCCTGCAACATTATTCGTCATCCCATGATGTACATGTATGCATAATATGGGCACATTATCACAAACTATGCCTTGATTCTAGCCATAACATTGGTCATTTGACCCGAAAACCAAGAAACCTCGAATGAGATAGGTCATTTTGTGAAGGTTTTTTCAGACATAATCAATATAGCAGGTTTGATATTTTTTCTTGTAACTATGTCACATAATATGACACCACGTGAAGGTTTTGCATTGTTTTGATCGTTTTTGAAAATTTTATGCCCGTTTTAAACTATCGTCAAACTTCATCGAACGGCGGGCATGAAGATTCTTAGCTTGGGGTCGAGCCTCGCTAAAATTGCATTGGATCTCTGATAAAATAGTATATTGTGAATCTAAAAATTATTATTTTTTAAATCATGAGCATTAGATCATGTACCTATAGTTCATATCTGACTCACTTTCTACCGATTCGGCAGGAATTTGTCTTTTTCACCAGGGATAGACAGAAAGGTTTGAGATCCCCCTGTTAGGACATTGTCCATGTAAGGTGGTATAGTATTTTGTAAAAATGTGGTGCTAGCATTTTGAATTATTCATTTGGTGGTTGCTTCACAAAACCATCCATTTTTGCACTCAGAAATTGAAAATGGCTTTTTGGTGCGACGAAAAAGAAAACTTCTGAAAGGGCTTGTATGCCCCATGTGTGGTTTTGGTAATTAATGACAATCCCTATGGACTAATGTGCAAATTGAGTTTCACTTGTAGGTTTTTCCATTGGCATCGCTTCGACCATGTGTTGGTTTCAAGGATGAAAAAGAAGAAGCATCGTCCAAGGGCTTTGTGCCTATTGGAATCAAGTAGTAGTAGTAGAAGAAGAAGATCAAGTTTGTCTTGAAGAAGAAGAAGAAGATGGAGTTCCTCATGGCTATCTTCAAGACATCATCAAGGATTGAAGTGCAAGCTCAAGATGCGTCATCTCTAGAAGATCTCATGCTTGAAGCTTGCCATCCTCGGCAATCATGGAATGATGAAGACAAGTTCGAAGAAGAGGCTTCCCCATGGAGTATGGGGGAGCATGTCTTAAGACTTCATCAAGCAAGTGCAATCAAGAAAGGTGTTCCATCTTGAAGGTGACAAGATCGTCTACATCAAGCTCAAGTGGGATGCTCATGGCAAAGGTATGATCTTGATAGGGTTTCTATTTTACCGGTCTCTTGTAGTGTTCTTGTAGTGTTGGGAGACCGGTTTTAGGATAGATAGCCGTACTATCAAGAGGGGCTCTCGAGTGGGTGACTCGTTCGTATCTTTCAGAGAGAGCTCAAACCTTTGCATACATAGCATCATCTTTCTTGGTTGTTGTTTGGTTCTTGTCCATGTGAGGATCTAGAGCTTTTGGTTATCTTCATAACAAGCTCTAGTTCATCAAAAAGGGATTTCCCGTGCATATCTTATTGCATTTTTGATCTTGCGGGTTTTCTGGCTCCACACCTTGGGAGGTATCTCACATATATATTCATGGTATTTTCTCCCTTGGATTCTACACGTCGTTATCTTTCCAACAAAATTGGTTTCATCTCGTTTGGAGTTCGGATGCAAAAGTTGTGGCATTTCTGGTTCTAAAGTTTCTCTGACCGGAAGTACCGGCCAGACGCCGGAAGTACCGCTCGGGCAGTTTGCCGCCGGTAGTACCGGTGTTAATTCCGGCCCAACTTCCGGTAAACCCGATTTCGATTATGTACTCTCTCTGCCTGGTTTATGCTATTTGACGGTACTTCAGTCGGTATTTTAGGCGGTAGTACCGCTAGGACATTCTTGCCGCCGGTAGTTACGGCGAAGCGGCGGTAGTACCGGCCAGGCTCGTGTTTTTGTTCTTTCTCTCACAGTTTTCTGACCGTTGGCTGGGTGCCACCGGTAGTACCGGCCACCCACCGGTACTACCGGCCGTGCGCGATTCTGAGGGTAACGGGCAGATCAGGGAGCCCTTTAAAAGGAGCTCCCCTTTCCCCTTCGGCCCCTACACTTGCTCTTTCTTGGTTTTTTGGCTTTCTCTCTCCTCCATTGTTGACCTTGAAGAGCTTGCCCTCTCCCCTTCTCCCTCCTATGATTCTTGCATCTTTTTGAGGGATTTGAGAGAGGAGATCTAGATCTACAAGCCCCACCAAGCAAAATCCCTTCTTTGTGAAGGAATCCTTGGGATCTAGATCTTGGAGAGTTTTGTGTTCTCCTCTTGTGTTCTTCCTCCCTTATTCCCCCAATAGCTTTTGTAGCTTTGGTGGAATTTGAGAGAGAAGGACTTGCCTCTTGCATTTGGTGTATAGGTTTGAGTTCTCCTCGGAGATTCGGCGAGTTCAAGCCCTTGGGCTTGTTTCTCTTGGGTTCTTGGTGTTGGAGATATGCCCAAGAGGCAATAATAAAAGTGGTTATTATTATATCTTTGTGTTTATGATGAATGTTTACATCCCATGCTATAATTGTATTATTAGGAAACACTGATACATGTGTGTTTTGTAAACATATAAGAGTCCCTAATAAGCCTCTTGTTGAACTAGCTTGTTGATTAATTGATGATCATGGTTTCCTGATCATAGACATTATGATGTGATTAATAACAAGGTCATATCATTGGGAGAATGATGTGATGGACACACACCCATAGTAAGCGTAGCATAAGATCAAGTCATTAAGTTCGTTTTGCTGTAAGCTTTCAATCACATAGTAACATATTCCTTCGACCATGAGGTTATGTTAATCACCATCACCGGATGAATACTTTGATGACATCAAACGCCGCTTCGTAAGGTGGTTATAAAAGTGTCATTGGGTATTCTGAAAGTATGTGTTGAAGCGCATGAACCAAGATTGGGATTTGTCCATCCATATGACGGATAGATATGCTCTGGGCCCTCTCGGTGGAATGTCATCTAGTTAGCTTGCAAGCATGTGACTGGGTCACAAGGGATGACATATCACGGAACGAGTAAAGAGTACTTATCAGTAACAAGGTAGAACTAGGTATGGAGATACCGACGATCATACATCGGATAAGTATAGTATCGTGAGACAAAGGGAATTAGTTTCGTATGTAAGTGGTTCAATTGATCGCGAAGTCATCGTTGAGTATGTGGGAGCCATTATGGATCTCCAGGTCCCGCTGATGGTTATTGATAGGAGATGTGTCTCTATCATGTCTACATATTCACGAACCGTAGGGTGACACACTTAAGGTTCGAAGCTGTTTTAAGTAGATATGGAATGTGCGTTGGAGACCGAATGTTGTTCGGAGTCTCGGAATGGATCCGGGACATCACGAGGAGATCCGAAATGGTCCGGAGAATAAGATTCATATATAGGAGATCATTTTATGAGATAGGAAATGTTCCGGAGTGTTTGTATGAGGATTCTAGAAGGTTTCGGAATGTTCTGGAAGGTTCTAGAAGATATCTTGGAGTTTGCTTGAAAATCAAGATAGGGATCAAGGAGTCCTGTTGGGTCAAGATAAGGAGTCGTGGGGGAGGAGGATTCCTCCCCACCTCCCCAACCCGCCGGCCCCATAGGAGGGGAGTCCTACAAGGACTCCTCTTCCCTGGCGCGCCCTCCCCTCTTTAAATAGAGGGGCAGGGGTGCCCCCTCCTCTCACGCTCTCATAACGTCCAATCTCTGCCGCCTCTCTCCTCCACCATATTCTGCACAGGCATAGGCGAAGTCCTGCAGAATTCTCTACTCCACCACCACCACCACGCCGTCGTGCTGCTGGGATTCTGTGGAGAAGATCTACTACCTCTGCTGCTCGCTGGAACGAGGAGAGGAAGGTCTGCTTCGACTCCACACGTGTGACCGACTGCGGAAGCGCTGCCGAATTGCGGCGCCGGAAGGATCGTCTACTTGACCGAGGGCGGAAGCGCTGCTGGAACGCGACGCCGGAAGGATCGTCCACACGATCTTGAGATCGGCAAGTGATCGACTACATCAACCACGAGATCTAATCTCGTTAACGCTTTCGGATCTACAAGGGTTAGTTTCTATCTATCTCGTTGCTCATGTCTAATAGATTAGATCTTGGCTTTTATCTGGATTAGATCTAGGTTTTGTTCGTTCTTGCGGTAGAAATTTTTTGTTTTCCATGCTACGAACCCATCACTTGGAACCCTAGACGGTTGTGTGGTTGGATTGTTGACCTTTTGTGGTCTTGTAGCCTTTTGTGGCCTTGTTGCCTTTTGTGGCTTTGTAGCCTTTGTGGCATTGTTGTTGGGAGCCTCCAATTGAGTTGTGGAGATTGCCCCAATCTTGTACGGGTTCGGTGACCGCCCTCAAGTGTCTCATAGTGGAACGTGAGTAGGCCTTTGTGGCGAGCTCACGGGAGAATAGGGTGAGCCTTTTGTGGCGTTGGTGAGTTGCGTGGCTTCGCATCCTTGGTGAGGCCTTGTATGGCGTTGGGTGAGCATCGAGCCACCACACCTCGAGGTGAGCCATTTGTGGCGTTCGAAGTACATTGCGCCCCTACACCTCTCCAACGGAGACGTAGCTTCTTTGGAAGTGAACTTCGGAAAACAAATCATCGTCTCCGCATCCCTCGGTTATCTCTCAACCGAGCCCTTTACCTATGGAACTTACATTGTGATAGCCTTCGTGCTTGAAGTAATATATCTTGATATCTCCTTGTTGCTTGTCTTGCTTAGCATAGGTTGTTGGTGCACTTAGTGAAACTAGTGGATATAGGTTTTGGCTTGATAAATTAAACGTTAAGTTTTATTCCGCATTTATTAGAGCCTAAACCGTAATATTTTTAAAACGCCTATTCACCCCCCCTCTAGGCGACGTCCATTTCCCTTTCAACTTCCTTCTGCAACATCGTTCGTCATCCCATTATGCACATGTATGCACAATATATGCACATTATCACAATATATGCACATTGGCGGGGCTGGCCTGGTCATGGTCAGGACCATCGGCGTATTCATCCATTCCTGTAGTGTTTTATCTCCCCCACTATCTCATCACCTGAGTCCCTTCCACTCCATGTAATGGATTCTCCACTCTGTTCCAATTCTCTCTTCTACCGACCGTGTTGTACGCTTTTTAATCTCTTTCACACGAGTCCGAGGATCCCAAGTTGTTTACTCTATATTCTCCCCATACCGCTAGACACGATTGGTAATGCCGCCATGAGTAGAAAGGTAAAAAGAAAACGTGCCACCTGCACAACGAGTTGGGAGGGAGACGACAGTCGGGCGCCTGGACGCCTGCACATAAGCTCGGCGGCGACTAGACGGTGTCCGGACGGCTGGACGGTAGCTCCCAATGCGCGCTTGAAATCGGTGCATGTTTTAGCTTCTATCACACATACGTCCGACGATGCTTCGCTTGTTCGCATCAGATGGAAGGTCGACAACCTCCAGATCGAAAGATCGTGAAAGCTAGAGAGCAGCTTTTAAGGGTGATTTTAATGCTTGCATGTGGGTCCTACACTTGTGGTCCTGATCTGCATTCTGTGTTCTCTTTCTTTATCTCCATTCGTTTTATAATTTCAGTTCAGTTGAGTTTACTTTTTTTCTCATTGATGCAGCGCTCAATGGTTTTTCAAACAAATGTTTCTTAATATGCCTATCAATCCTATTGTTTAGTTATTTTTTTTTCAATTTGTAACATGTCATACTACATTTTGGGCCTGCAGTTTATTTTGTGATTTTAATAAATTTGGTGGTATATAATGCAGATTGTCCAGGACTACTAGGAACGACTGAGAATATATTCATTTCAACTAGGCAGACATCTACATTACCTATCTTCCTTTTTCACTGATGTTTTACG
The DNA here is from genome assembly GCA_910589775.1 of Avena eriantha. Classification (NCBI taxonomy): domain Eukaryota; kingdom Viridiplantae; phylum Streptophyta; class Magnoliopsida; order Poales; family Poaceae; genus Avena; species Avena eriantha. The sequence goes on along the minus strand of OU342745.1, from coordinate 530,652,313 downwards.
TTGAAAGGTAAAGGTACTCCCTCCGACCCATATTAGTTGACTTGAGTTTGTCTAGATTCGGATGTATCTACACATATTTTAATACTAGATACATTCGAATCTAGATAAATCCAAGTCAACTAATATGGGTCGGAAGGAGTAGTTTAATTTTGATTATTTAAAATATTAGATCATGCCATGAACAATATGTTATCGATGTCGTCTACCAGCGTATGCCTTTTTAGTGCACCACACGATTCTACGTTTTTATTTAGTGTTCCCAATGGAGAAATATAGTAGAAGTGTGTGATTTGTACAATCAAATCTTTAGCAGTATACCTCGCAAAAAAATTAAGCGTTATAAATTAAAATCAGCACGCCCATAGGTAATAGTAATCCTATTGTCACTTTACTATGATCATCAATTTTTATTCTCCACATGGTTCTCTATTTTAAACATAAATTGTTGAATTATTTTTTATCATATTTTCCTGCAGCAATTGCGCGGGGAATCATCTAGTTAGATTAACTAATCGCCCTGGATCAGTAACCAATAGTTCACATTATTATCAAAAAAATTGTTTTCTATCATCCCTTTTGAAATGCAGGTGATAACAATAATAGATTACAAATACTTGATAGAAAATAACCAAAGGACATAAGCAAGTGTGAACTTGCCTTTGTGATTACAAGATTATGAAATTACAGTCTTCGAGACAATAAAAGATCCAATATCTGAAAACAACATCATTGGTCCGGTAAGGACTAATATTTTAAAGAAGCAAGATGCTATTATGCATAAGCAATGCCATGCATTTTGTAAAACCCCGAAGTAATCCCCCAATATTGTGAATGAGTAGATATTAGGTGATTTCCTTAAGATTTCGTTTATCTTCAAGTTTACTTCACAAGCAAGTACATTTACAAGGAACTGAAGGTTAACATACAAGATATATGAAGTAAAGCACAATCATAACATATGATAGCAATTAAATGTAGTTTGTTTATGAAAGCTCATGCTTTAGATTGAAATGGAAAAAAGAATAACTTTCGAAAAAACTGTTTCTAATACTTAGCTAATCACTATTATAAATTATTCGAGTATAAATTATTAGAGTGATCATAGTACAAATGACTTTGAGTTACTATACTTCTAGTTTATTGTATATTAGACCAAAGTTAACTATAAAAACATAAATAAATTTAAGACATAAAGTGTCTTAAACATTACCAAGTTCTATGGTTTTCCTAAGCATGATCAAGTATGTGAGATTATTTACTTCTAATGTAAATGAATGATGATTTCAAGACTTGATTTGCTATTATAGTCCTAAAGAAAATATTTAACTCCATTGTTGGAAACATAATTAGATGATCTCATTAATTTGTTAGGGTTTGAAGTATTTATACAAACTTAAGAGTTAATTCTATTATTTAAAGAAATAGCCTTGTATAAGTTCTACATGTCTTAACCTTAAAGAATTATATTCTATGTTTCAATAAATCCCAAGCAGTCAATTAAAGCTAATATGGATTTATGTTGATTTAACTTGATAGAAAATAAGCAAAGGACATGAGCAAGTGTGAACTTATCTTTGTGATTACAAGATTATGCAATCATAGTCTTCGATACAGTATGAGATCCAATATCTGAGAACAACATCATTGGTCTGATAAGGACTAATGTTTTAAAGAAGCAAAATGCTATTATGCATAAGTAATGCCATGCATTTTGTAAAACCCCGAAGTAATCCCCCGATGTTGTGAATGAGTAGATATTAGGCGATTTCCTTAAGATTTCGTTTATCTTCAAGTTTACTTCACAAGCAAGTATATTTACAAGAAACTGAAGGTTAACATACAAGATATAAGAGGTAAAGCACAATCATAATATATGATAGCAATTGACTGTAGTTTGTTTATGAAAGCTCATGCTTTAGATTGAAATGACAAAAAGAATAACTTTCGAAGAAACTATTTCTAATACTTAGTTAATCACTTTTATAGATTATTCGAGTATAAATTATTAGAGTGATTGTACTACAAATGACTTTGAGTTACTATACTTCTAGTTTATTATATATTAGACCAAAGTTAACTATAAAAATATAAATGAATTTAAGACATAAAGTGTCTTAAACACTACCAAGTTCTATGGTTTTCCTAAGCATGATCAAGTCTGTGAGATTATTTACTTCTCATGTAAATGAATGATGATTGCAAGACTTGATTTTCTATTATTGTCCTAAAGAAAATATTTAACTCCTTGATGGAAGCCTAATTAGATGATCTCATTAATTTGTTAGGGTTTGAAGTATTTATACAAACTTAAGAGTTAATTATATTGTTTAAAGAAATAGCCTTATATAAGTTCTACATGTCTTAACCTTAAAGAATTATATTCTATGTTTCAATAAATCCCAAGCAGTCAATTAAAGCTAATATGGATTTATGTTGATTTAGAAATGATAAGAGAAAAAATATATATCCCTTTTATTTTAATAAAATAAAAGGACTATAAAGCCAATTATTACACTTATTTGTTTATAAATCCTAAAAGGATTTGGAATTTCATAATTAGTATTTTATAAAATAATAGATTTATTTTTATACACAAAAATTATTTCTAGTGATTTTTAGAACTTGTCCATATTTTGTTATATTTCATTGAGGAATTTAGTGGCTTTAATATTTAGTTGTATTTTATTCAGCTCAAGCAAATAGTGTTATATGTTTCCTAGATAGAGATTATTTTTGTGATCATTTTGATATATTATATATATTTTAAGGACTTTTCTATATTTTTTTACAGCTAAAATAATTTCAGAGGAATTTCTGTAATTTTCGTATTCTTTTTTTTCACCTCTTTTTCCTATGGGCTTAACCTACGAACCAACCTGATCCACAGGTCGACTCGGCCCACCCGGTATATCTAGTCATCTTGTATTGCCGACAGTCCACCATTGCCAGAGCAAAATTCTCACGGCGGTGTTCGACGGGATCGACTTGATCACTTCTGTTGCATCCAAGCTATTTCAAACATTTTTGCCAGACTTTCGATCGAAGTAGTGCTTCCGAATTTAGCCGACGTCATCAATGCTTAACCTTCTTGCATCGAAGGGCTCCGTTAGAGCTACCATGTGATGTGTTTTTGCAAGCAGAGTCGTGGCACACGAGAGCTCGTCATACAAGTATCAACTTGCTCGTTATAATAGTAGTATAATCCATCGACCACGAGTACTACGACTTACCCACGCCCACATGTAAAGCACGTTCTTTTTTGTTCACATCTTGGAACCTCCACATTTTCACAAGGTGAGTTCAAATGTGGTGAATATCACAATACTACAGTACTCGCTCTAATCCTAATTATGTTTTCACATTTAGCTAGATTTGCCTGTATCTAGTCATGTGAATCTAGACAGATCTGAGAACATTAATATGGATCGGATGGAGTATCGTACAAGACAAACCCAAGAGAGATCTGATGGTGCAACATTAAAAAGAGTACAAGCAAATGAATTACTTCCTCCGATCCTAATTAGCGTTCTCAAATTTGTCTAAAACCGAATGTATCTAACACTAAAACATGATTAGATACATCTGAATCTAGATAAATCGAAAAATATTAATTTGGATCGGACGGAGTATTTTTTGCCTTCTTGTGTCCAAAAACAACATTCAAATTCAAAACCTGAGATGGAATATGTATTTTGGATGCGGACACCATGACGACACAAGACAGGCCTAAGGCGTGAAATCCATTTCGCATCTCATTTCTCTCCTTGGTGCGCCCATTGCCTCCCAACTGCCCCTCGCTTCCGCCCTTCTCTCTCCGGAGTCCCATTTTCTTGCTCTTCTTTCCCGTGTCGCCTGATTTGTGCCTCCTCTTTCACCGATCTTGCTCGTTGGATTTTCTCACGCCGTGCCACGAGGTGATCAAGCCATGCTTAGTTGTTGTGGACAATCCCCATTTGCAGCCCAATGTGCCTTGGGCCAACCTATTTAGCTTTTTTTCTGTTTATTTTTCCTTTTTTTCTCTTTTTTCTTCTCTTTTTTGGTTACAAATTTGAAAAATGTTTCAAATTTTAAAAGGTTGAGACATGAAAAATATTAAGATTTGAAAATGTTCAAAATTTAAAAGTATTATATATTTAAAATATTCGGATCTAAAAATATTTAAATTAAATTTTTTTACATTTCAAAAATGCTCAAATTTAAAAGTTGCTCGAACTAAAAAATCTCCAAATTTAAAAATTATTCTGATTTAAGAAAAATAAAAACAGAAAAAAGAAAACAATACTGTACCTGCTATTTGGACCGCATTGGTGTGGCCCATAGTTTAAAACCAGACCGGTTCACTGTTTAAACCGGGAAAACCGTATCCTGAGGCCTTAGTGGTTTGTTAAGCGCACTGGACCAATCCCGTATCGAACCGGAAAAAATCGTTTGAAACCGGCCGGTTTTTCAGGAAAACCAGCAAACCAGACGGCTTTGGATGGACTGGCCGGTTCAATGCCTATTCCCGATTTCAGTTCCTCGTTCCTAGGTTTCAGTTGATCCGATCCCGATTTTAGTTCCTCGTCTGTATCCTCCACGCGGCCGCCGCTGAATACAGCCCAACGCAGCGCCTCCATGCAGTGGCGGAGCTTCAGCCCGGCAACCCCAGGCAACTGCCCGGGCTCTACCAGCGAATGCTTCACTAATTTCACTACATCAACATGGTTTTGTCATTAGCTTTTGTGGGCATTTGGTTGCGGACTCCAGAGCCTCCTGACCTTGCCTAGGCTACATGGCCACGTTGGCTCCGCCACTGCCTCCATGGTCGCTCCAATCCAGGCCGCCGCCGCTTGAGACAAATCTTGGGTATGCAGGTCATCCTCCACCGCTCGATTCCGCCACCAATGCCGGCAGCGCGGATCGTTTCCGCTGCCACCAACGTCGGACTACAATAGGCCTGCGCTTACCAAACAACCTTTATGACGAGCTGTTCTGCATCTCTCGTACATGGCGCGTTGGTTGTTGATGCGTGTTGGCTTTTGCTGCTTGCGGCTGTGAGCATTTTTGCAAATTATTCTGGAATCTGGCCTATGGTTGCGGCTCCATGGGCTGAAACTTTGTGGGACTACATATCCTGATGGTTGCTGCTATTGAATTTTCTTTTGAGAATGGAGTATTTTTTTGCATACATATTAATCATTTTATTGCCACATTTATAAGTTATATTATATTATTTTATAGCTTAAAAAATCAGATAGTGAACCACTAAACCAGTGGACCGAGATAGCCTCGCCGGTTTGATCATCGGTCCGTTTTTAAACTATGGTGTGGCCCATGAAGAGAACTCGCATGAGAGTGTCGCTTAAGGTAGCAAATAGGATCTCCGGTTGTTTTGTCATCCTTTCCTTCACAGAGCATAGGCCACCAAAGTTGAGGTTAACACCCTTCCCATCATAATATATTCACAACAAGAAGAAACCGTAGGTAACAAAACTCCCGTGACTTGAGAAATAGGCGACGAGTGTTGTCTCCATTGCCATATGCTCCGTCTCAGTCGTTACGGCCACGAATCAATGGGTCGCCGACTCCTCTATTTGTGGCCTGATGATAGGAGGGGTGGGGACTTTGGACCGGCGCTTAACGATGCACTAAGGTCTCTAAACCTACAGTTTGATCAATTGGTTCTGTCGTTATGGTGGCTATGGCAACGCTGCACGGGACAAGAATAATAAGTGTTCCTGCCACATGTTGAGAACACTCCTCTTTTATGATAAAGTTTTCTTTTCTCTTATGAAAAAATCAAGAAGTAAGAAACGAGTAACTTTCAAAGCCATTCCTTTCAACCATCTACTTAATCCATGGTAATTTTGGTAGATATTTTTTTCATGAAAAATGATCAGAGAATTCAAATTTAAATATAAATATCAAGGGAAAACCTGGAAATGTTTTTAGATAGTTTAACAAAAAATTACTTGATCTTGTTCTTTAAACTTTTTTGCAATATTTTTTTATTTATGATGTTTTTGTACTAACAAGAGGGAAATAGACAAATGTGTAACTTTTGCAATATTTCGTTATTATTATTTTCTTATTTGTGAATACCCTGATGTTTTAACCTATTTTTTAAAATGCCTTTTTTAAATTTGTAGGAGTTCTCATTACGAATTTATCTTTTTTTAAAATATCTTGAAGGGTCAACCTGCTTGCTCATTGCAACCTGCATGGGTGCTTGGTACACTTCCGCGTACTACCCGTTCATCTGGATGTCAAACTGAATGACGGACTACAGCTGTACAGAGCGTCCTGCCGCGTTGCCGCGGCTTAACCATGATCAGAGCTACACATCGCGAGAGCCGAGAGCAGTGAAAGGTGCCACGTCCTCTTGGCGCCAGGACTGTATGGTGCATTTTGCCGTTTGCCGTTTGCCGAGTTGAACCGTCTTTCGGTCTCTCACTGCAATCCACAGCCATGGGGCCACAAGAGAGGAGAGATAAAGGCAGAGGCCGGGTTTCTCCCCTTTTGAAAGGAAAATGTTGGGATCATTCGGACGATGATCGTTCGGATCCACCATGCATGTAGACCTCCGCCGCCGGCCGCCGCACGCCTCTGCGCCGCCGCCGCGCGGCTGTCCTCCTCCGCCGCGAGTCCCTCCTCTGTGGCGAGCCTCCTCCGCCGCGAGCCCCCTCCTCGGCCGCGAGCCTCCGCCGCCGGGCTTCTTCCACCCTCTGCGCCCCTCGAAACCCTAGAATCAGATTTGCGCTTCCTTGCTTCTTTGCTACCTGCGGTGGTCAAATTTGCTACACACGTCTATTGGCGTTGCTACATGTGACAGACTATTTTGCTACATAGCATGTTTTTGCGACTATATCTTCGATGAATTCGGTTTTGCTACATTAGAAGAAGTTTGTTGCTACAACCGTCTTGTGGTTTTGCTACAACAGTGTCAACTATTTGCTACAAGGTCTTCGGCGAGAGTCACCGGCGAGTTTTTTTCGACGATGTCTCCGGCGAAGTCGTTTTTGCTTCATAGCATAATTTTTTTGCTGCATGGTTTCCGACGAGGTCTACTTTTGAAACGACTTCGCCGGAGAGGAAAGATGGCACAGTACAGAAAATCACTTTGGAGCCCATATTGAGCTCATTTTTTATTTAAAAAAAAACATTGGATATTTTTGAAAAAAAATACCTACGTGTACTCTACAATATAAAATACGTATCTATAAATTTTCAATGAACAATACCTTATATTTTGGGCGTAGTAAAAAGGAAAAATATGTCAACTTTTGGGAAAACGGAGGCCCATGTGGTGCCCAGATCTGAAATTTTCTCTTTTTTCTGAGGCAGAATACAAAGTATTTTCACAATATTTTTTGCACGCGCATATTACAAATCATTATCTACATCCCGGTATTTTATTGGATTTTTTGAATTTTTAAAGTTGAACTTTTCAAAAGAAAAGTCCTTTGTGGAGGACGGGCTCTAAATCTATGGCGATACATGTGGCCCTCGTTGCTTTATAACTACTTCATAACATAGCGTAGTCCAAGAGTCGAGGTGACAGAAACATCAAAACAAAGCAAACATTTTTTTGTTTTGTTTTTCCATGGGCTTGAACAATAGAATTCATATTTCCGTCACCAGCTGAAAGTCATATGTAATTCGCGTGGAGCATTATTTCTATGTGATAGATCATTCGATGATCTTAGGTGCCCTTCTTCTCCTTGCCCCCACGTGACGGCTCTCCCTCCTTCCTCTCCATGGCGATGCATTCCTCGCCTCTCCTCCTTTTAATCCACGCTCAATATTTAGATCGTTGTTCTTCACCGCTTTCAATATCATCGTTAGCTCGTATTTAAGCCCGGTTCAAGCATGCCTCCGAGTCCCGGTGGCGGCTCATTTTCTAGCACCGTCGACATAGTTGTGACCCTACTAACCCCTTCGCACTCATATGCTCCAATCAAAGATCCCTCGGGCCCATCTACGCGTCTGCCAACGTCGAGTGGTTTCTTATGGCGATCTGAACAAAATTAGCATCCTAAATACTTTAGTTGATTGTTTGCTAAGAGTTCGAAAAGTTACTACGTCCTTCATTGTTTTGGCTCTGTCTGCATTTTTCAAGTATTAACCGGATTACAATTTTTAATCAATTAAAAAATATGACTACCAATTATCATTTTTTTTGTTAAGGGATGATTTAACCCACCCTCAAATAATAAGAGGAATGACAATGATTATAAGGAATGACAATGATTATAGGAGAAATTATTAATCAATAATAATCTTCTAATAATTTCCTTCCCTGCCTCGCTGTACACCTACCACCCCCACTCCGCCTCTCGTTTCGTTTCAGTTTCCTCCATCTCCCCACCCCCTCCCCTGCCGCGTCCCTTCCGCGTGCCCCGCCGACGAATCCAGGAGACCCAAACCAAACCCGAGGTACGCCCAATTTTCGCCCGCGCCGATCCCTTCGCCCCGATCCCGCGCTTCGCTCGTTCAGTTCCTCCCTTCCCTCGCCTACCGACTGATCTCCCTCGCCTACCAACTGATCTCCGTCTCGGCTGGATCTCGGCCGCGTGGTTGTTGTGGTTCAGGATCCGCGGCGGCGGCGGAGGCGGCGGCTGCTGCTGTTCTTGTCCTGCCACACATGGCGCACCGGATGGACAACGAGTACGACTACCTCTTCAAGATCGTGCTCATCGGCGACTCCGGCGTCGGCAAGTCCAACATCCTCTCCCGCTTCACCCGCAACGAGTTCTGCCTCGAGTCCAAGTCCACCATCGGCGTCGAGTTCGCCACCCGCACCCTCGAGGTATCTCCTCGTCCCCTTCTCGCGATCACGATCTAGCCATTTTTGTTTCGCCGTCGGTAGTCTGTGAGCATGGTGACGTAGGTTCTCGATGGACCTGTTCTGATCTACTAGATCGTTCCGAACTAAGCTAATCTCTGTGATGTATAAGATGGGAAAGATCATGCAGTCTCGTATATGGTGTGTTTGCATGTGCCATCTACCTTGTGATCAGTACACCCTTTTGAGCTGACTGCATAAAATTTGTCAAGTTCATTCTGGAACTTTGGGTATCAATGTAAATCAGATCCATATTGAACTGATCGATGGGAGACTGGAACTTTTTAGTATGAATTGTTTTGCTTGTTATCATGGAGATTAAGTTACCCAAGAAATGCCATATTTGTATTCAATGCCCCACAAGTGAAAAAAAATCTTCCAATGTTTGTGCTTATGCAACTTGAGTTATAACAGAGAGTAGCTACTATAAATCTGATGAGTTTTTTGCAGAACTATAAATCTGATGAGTTCTTTGCAGAAAGATTTCTGCCTTTTTCGTCATATAAGTCAGTTTAGTTAGTATTCAGCTACTTTACTAAAGCCTGAAAGCTAAAGATGCTCACCTTGAAGATGCTAGTTTAAACATGCAATTCCAAGTTAGGCTAGTCTTTTTAATTTATAAAGGGCATAGTAATTTTGTATGGCTTCATGGAAGTACTAATAATATAGATAGTGTAAAGTAACAATCACCTCTGATGTGTCTTTCTGTAAGCTGTTAGTCTAATGCTACACATCACTTTATTTTGTTTGCCTCTGAAACATTAGGGGTGCGTCTGGGATCAAAGTATTTTTGAAGTATATCCCTATAATACCCACGGTTTATAGGAAAAACATGGTTTGAAATACTTTGAGGTGGTTGGCTCTAGCTGAAACTGTAGTTTTCTCAACTGTAGTATCTGCAATACTGCAGTATTGTTGCTGTTTCTAAGAAAGAGGTCCGGACCTCTTTTTCTTTAAAAAAAAACTGAGGAACGCAACAAAACCACAGTATCGAGTGCCCAGGACATAGAAAACCATAGTATTGCAATACTGAAGTTTCTAGGAAATGTTGCTTCCAAACAGAGCCTAGCTGTTTTGTTTCCACTCTTTTGTGTTCATTATACCTTGGCATGTGTTCTATGTGTATCATTTTCATAGACGAATTTATTTTGAATTTTACACCTGGTTGATGGTTGTTTCTGTGCATAATGTTTTGTAAGATCAGTGTCAGTGGAACCAATATTTATAAACTGGCACAGTAAGTTGGCTATGCATGCCATTTAATTTTCACTCAGGAACTGTATTTATATTTTATCATCGTTCTGTGGACCGGGCAATTCTAATGATCATGTTTGGAAACATGGTCTGTTTATGTCGATAGATTTCTTGATCAATTTGTTACATCCTAAAGAGCACATTGACTTGTGCAGTTTGGCACCTAGTACAATTGTAGCATCTTGTACTCATGGATGCTGCTTTAGTGCAGGCATAGACTTTTTTTCATGTTGCACTGATTGTTCTTTTCTGTGATAATTCATGTACCATTTGCTTTCGTCTCTGTTGGACAAGTTCTGTTTTAGCAAGCGAATTTCCATGTTACACTTCCTTGAGATACTGTGGGATCTACCATTTTTGTCATGTTAGTTTATCTGACCGAGTTTGAAATTATGATTACAGATCGAGGAAAAGACGATTAAAGCTCAGATATGGGATACTGCTGGTCAAGAGAGGTACCGCGCAATCACAAGTGCTTACTACAGGGGAGCTGTTGGAGCACTTCTTGTCTATGACATAACAAAGAAGCAGACATTTGAAAACATAACTAGGTGGCTTCGTGAACTTCGTGACCATGCTGACTCCAACATCGTCATCATGATGGTTGGTAACAAATCTGACCTGAACCACCTGAGGTCAGTCCAGGAGGAAGAGGGTCAGTCATTAGCAGAGAAGGAAGGGCTATCCTTCCTTGAGACCTCAGCACTGGAAGCCTTGAATGTCGAGAAGGCATTTCAGACCATTCTTTCTGACATTCATCAGATCATAAGCAAGAAGGCGCTTGCTGCCCAAGAGGCTGCGGGCAGTGGACCTCCAACTCAAGGAACTACCATCAACGTTGCTGATTCATCTGGTAACATAAAGAGAGGGTGCTGTTCTACCTAGGCGCGGACAAAGAGCTGGTGATTCTGCAGAAGGATGTTCACATGGATCTTAACAGCACTCTAGGTGTTACTTAGGTCACTTTGACTCCTTTTGCCCTGTAATTCTGGTGGGGTTGTAATCACAATTCATACTGCTAGAAAGATTTTCTCCTTGGTAGATACCATGTGTAGTTGCAAATTTTTTGGTAGAGACCATTGGTTGGCCGACTTACAACAGCTTCAGTGCAATATCATGTTTCCTTTCAGTGTATTCTTGTCGTAAAACATCCTATGCCCCAAATTTCCGGAACAGCAAGAATGCAATATATCTCTTGTATCTTATGTGAATTGGTGGTGTTATCCAGCATCCTTGTGCTGGAAAGTAAAGCATCTCTATGCCCCAAACATTGGTTCTTGCAAATCGACAAGGGGCTCATTTCTTCACCTTTGTATGGTTATCCGCCTTTTCATGACCCTGCTGGCACATTCTGTTGTTGCTTGAACTACACTGTGCTGCATTCTGATCGGACGGGTTCGTGTAATGTGTCCTCTTCAGTTTGTTCGTGTAATGTATCTTGATTTCAGTTCGTTGCATTCTGATGGACATTGGTCCTGTTCTGCTTTAGCATATAAGCTGCTTTGTGCTGTCAGTACTGTCTGCCGAGTCCATGCAAAGCTCGTGGTTCTATTCAACCTTAATCTCCTTTAAACTTTCAGCCCATTCATTTCTGCTTTTATGCCACCTTTTCATTCTTGGCTGGCTCATTCCGCGACAGTTTACAGCTTTTTTCGAAAGACTGCAAAAGATTATTCAGATGCCCAGTCTTTCAGACATCGGACATCAGCCTGATTAACCACTGCAAACTTTGAAGAGAATTATTCGTGGAACCTTCAGAAACAAGGCTTGCCAGCAAATATCAGTCGATCCAACTTCTCGCGAATTCGCCATCTCGGTATGTTCATCTGGAAGAAGAATATGTTCTTGCTCAGCACCAATATCAGTCAAATACCTTCAGCCGGAATGGGGGTTAGATCAGATGCTCGCTAGTAACTTTGACAACTGCAGAGTCTCCTCCGAATGCGAAGGATTCCCTCATCAGTCTGACACAACGTTTGCCGCATCCTGTTCCGTTCACTTCCAAGAATCTGCCGGTCGCGAGCTACAACCCATACACACCTTTCTTGCTTTGTCTAGTTCCTTCTTTTTGCAGGCAAAATCTGTTCCGCGATCCAAATCTGGTGCATCCTTCCATGTCCCATGATGATCTGCCCTCTGCATATGATTATCAATCATGTGTTTGGAAGTTGGAAGAAAAATATCTTGATACCCTTGCGAAGATGTACAGATCGTACTCTCGTGAAAATAAAATCAAAGAAGTACAAATTGAATAAAAAATATAACATCACAGATGAGCCTGACAAGTGGACGTTGGGTGTCATCTATTAATACTTTCCAACTCAACGATCTTTGATGGTATTTGGTGTCTTTTAAGTTCTGTCTCCTTTATTTTGGGGTAAGCAAGTACAGATGCTTCTGTTCAATTTGGGTCAAAAGGGTTTATGCAAGTACAAAAGAAAACAGGGTTTATTCTCTTGTGTCCTGCAGTAAATTAGTACTAGTAGTTGGTTATCAACAAGACAAGTAGAACTATATTAACCAAAGTTAAAGTTTACCCCTGATGATGGCATGCGCACTTTGGGGAACAATTTCAGTGTGAGATACCCAAAGCAATATGTGCTCTTCCTTCTCCTATCAAGGTTAGCTACTTGGTACTCCAACTATGAGTATATTAACTGGATCTTGTTGAATGTTAAATTCCCATTAGTGTGCCCAGGCACCACCTTGCCTATCATGGAAAAGAAGGTTCATCCCACAATCTATATGCCTGTCCTAATCAAAGTCGAACCTGCCTCAATTCAAAAAAAAAGGTCAAACTTTGGCTAATAAAAAAAACCTCTTTTTCCTGGAATAATGGCTAATGGAAAACATGTGGCTAAGTATGCCAGCTAGGTTCACTTAGGGTAATTAAGTAGTTCTACTGCTAGTACTAGCTAGTGTTAGCTCACACGCAAAAAGTGCTTACTCCAATTCCTCTCTAGATGCAGGTTAAAATAATTAGTGTAGGCTGCGTTGAATAGCAGATTACCCACTAAATTCAGAGCTAATCATTCTATGTCCCATCATGAAGCTGTGGCTGGAAATTCCATGCTACCCACAGCCACATGCCACACGACTCAGAACGCAAGGAACTGATTCCTTTTAATACTGTATTCATATGCAATGAGTATATTAATCTTCTACTTCTAGCACCAGAAGATCCAAGTCTATCTATATGCATCTACCAAAAGCTGCACTTAACTAGTGTTGCAGAAGAAAACAAGATGTGTATAATTTCTCTTTCTTCAACAAAAAATATAATGATGTACTACAAAAGTTGGATCATGTCAGGGTCGTAGAGAAACACTGGACACATTCCCTGCTTCTGGCTCATCTTGACATGTAAATTCTTCTAAAAAAACATGTAGTATAATTTTATCCAAAGAATAAAAACATGATTTTGTCATGATCTTGATCGAGTGAGCTAGTGGAGTTCGGTATGGACACCATCTATCTGTACCTGCCCTGCATTCTGAGTGGCATTGCATTCCCCATCCATCATACAACGTATCTTGAGCACGTTGGGTTATGTCGAAATGCCAATCCCAATCCAGCAACAGTATCCATGAATTTGACTTGGGGTATATAGACCTACCTGAGGTGTAGCATTGGACATGACATGACCTACAGCGGATTCCTTTGCAGATAAGCATGGAAACCTTTATTTGAGTAGTAATATAAGGAGCAAATCTTGTTTGGACATAACATAAATGTCGTGACTAGCCGTCGGATCATGCGCCCGAGGATCCTTATCCGTTCGATCCTCAGCGTGCAGCATATACACTTGTACAGTGTATTAAACGTGTCTGCAACTTATTATGCAGAGTGTAAACTCGTTTCGATTATATCGTCTCGGTGAGTTGTAAAAAAATTGTTTCTTTGTTAAGGCATGAGAGAGTGCTAACGAGACCAGGCCACGCCAACGGTCGACACGTGGATATTTATCCACAGAGAGATTAGTGAGGAGGAGCCATCACAGTCCGCGTCACTGCAGATCTAGTAGTCAAACGCGTATCCATGGCACAGTGACAGTAGTTCAGAGTGTTTGTTGGATGATGCTCATGTCCTTATGTGAGTGCACAAAATCTTTGGCTGGATTGCAACACCCACCAACTAGTTCCCACAAACCTTGGGTCAATCCTTGATAAGTTTTTCTTATTCGGGAGGGGTGTGTGCACTACACAATGTGCAGTTAGAACGTCAGCAAACAATTACTATGTAAGTTCAAAAAAAGTATATAGAGGACAAGTAGGCGCACACACATATGGATTTTGGTTACAAAAATAAATAAAAATTTGCGAGCTGAAGATAAGTAAAAAGTTGAAGCTGCGGTAGTACAGTTGATTTTTCGTGAAGTCTGTTATTAGGCTGTGAAACCGAGAACATAATTGCATTTCTCTTATTAGTGCGCTGATAGCTTTTCCTAGGGTTTGAATTTTGGACCTTGGTGGGGTATCTATCCACTAGGAGGGTCAACCAATTATTCCAATACTACTCCCTCCGTTTTAAAATATAGTTTTAAAATATAAGATGTTTTAGTTTTGTGAAGCTAATGAATCTAGATCACTTTTAGTGCGTAGGTTCACTCTGAACATATCCGAAACTACATACTAAAAAGGATCTAGATACATTAGCTTCATAAAGCCAAAAACATCTTATATTTTAAAACCGAGAGAGTAGTATAGTACATTACATAATTCTAGATGCAGCCAAGTTCATCAGTGCCGAACGATCGGCAGATCTTATCGACGGCGCCGCCTGCAATTTCGACCGTGTCTACACGTGAGTGATACTGTACTTTTATCTATCTATTTTGTGAGCACCTGAAGCACTCGTAGCAGCCCCAGGTCTGCGTGCATTGTGCCACTGTCACCCACTAATTGCAAGTGCTGATGCTAGCTCAGTACGACCTACATCAGGCGTGTCAAATTTCTTGCAATTTTACCCATGTGCCAAATTTGGTTAGTTGGAGGCACTACTGCCTAAAGCAAAATTCTAAAGTTGTGGCCTCCGTCCATCAGACCATCACCAGTTTCTGTCCAACTTGATGCTGTCGGATCCACATGCAAATTGCGATACATGCATAGCTGGTTATGTCGATCTACTGTCATCATCGAGACATTGACCGATTAGTCGGTAAATCAAATCGGTTATGCACTTTGACTCTCAACCACATATGTAAACGAATGCGCGTCATTTGGTATATATGGAAGAAAGGTCGAGGAGATTGTCAGCTTAATTAGACGAACAGCTCCCTTTGCTTGGGACAAAAAAAAGTGCAAATTCTGGACCAGATTTTCAGCACAGTGATTCTACTGTTCTTGGCAATTGAATAATGGGAAATTTTCATGACCATTCATTTACCCTGATGATTACACCCATTACTGGACCAATTACTATCATGCCTTGGTCAGATGAATGGCAACCACCAAGTAGTATTCGGGTGGTGGCGCTTGTCGTAAAACAGTAAAACCAGCAATTATTTCCCCCCGATATGGGCTACCTAGGAGATCCATTCATGGAATAAGACTACCGGTTGCTCCTGCTGATTCGAGCAGCTACTTGTTTTAAATTATATATAAGCACTACCGCTCCTCGTGGTTAACCCTTTTTATAAAAAAATATTGCCCCACGAATTTTTACCACCTCATGTAATATGCATTTTACATTGCAATACAACTACTTCTATTCTGATCTATATGGCACACTTGGTCTTCTTGATTGTTTAATCTACATTTTCACTAGTACCATTTATTTACATTTATGTGTGCCTACGGAATCAGTAAAAAGATATATTACGTAAAAAAAATCAAGACAAATAGAACAATAGTATGCTTAATTATACTTTCAAATATATACATAGATTGGTCCTCAAAGATTAAATTGACAACTTTTATGTACCTTATTTTGGAATGGAGGCGTATTGTCTCGAGTGCCCGAAAATGCTGGTCTGAGCACCGACAAACTTTATTCAAGCTAACTCACTATTTTAGATGTATTTTGTAAATGAACCTCCAATAAATTACAAATCATGCAAGTATCTCTCAACATAAGTTAGCCCTATTATTTAATTTGTACCTATAGTAAATATTTTCTTAGAATATTCATATCCGAAGTTTAACTTATTTTTTATGAAAAGGACCACCAATCTATTAATAATCATCAATAAAAAATATAAAGAACACCAAAAAATATATATAAATAGGTCCTTGACGACCTAGTGACGACTACAAGCATGGAGTGAGCCTAAGGTGCGTCGATGTCCTGGCCCCTCCATCACTGGAGCGGGGCAAAGCTTGTCATATTAGAGTTTGTTATAGTACATAGACGTGAAGTTTTTGTGATAAGCCCTCAAATGACCAGCGCACCAAAGCAGCAATGATTCCCAGTGATGGGAACTATAGATCAGAAGAGCTAGACCTGTAAGCACACCTACGAACACAAAAATAGATCAGATTCTAAAGAGAAAATTTAAAAAACACAACCACCACAATTGTGGCTAGGGTTTCAAAAAATCACTAGTATCCATTATGGGTTTCAAAAACACCACTTGATAACATGTAATAAAAAATACCGTTCTAACTTTGAACCTCGGTAGACAACCAAACTAACCGTTGGGGCCCTCTATCAAGACGACGTGGCACAGGGTGACACTCGCGGAAAAATGATCATTAATGACACTATCGGAACCCAACAAATAGTCATTAGGACCCGTTATTTCTCTCTCACGTGCTTTACTCTTTATTCTCCCTATTATCCCACTCGCCATCGACGTTGTTGTTGTCACTGACTTCCACGAGTTCTATCGCTGCTAAGCCAACATGCCAAGATAGAATGATGGTGAAACTTCCAACAAGTCTCTGCTTGTTGACGCCAGTTCTCTTTCTCTCCGATTAGCTAGGGTTAGGGTTCATGATTTGGGATTTGAGATTAACTGAGCCATCGATTTGTTGATGATTTCTTTGATTTGTAGTTAACCATCGCGGATTATGCACCAGTCAGAGTGCAAGGCACTGCATTTTGCAGCTTTGATGCCAATACGCATGTTGTCTCTCGTGTTCATAATGTCAAGCAACAAAGGTTTATTGAATTTGAGGGGGGCGAACACATGGAGGAAATTCTATGCTTTCTTAGTGCAGAATGTAAGTATTACATAGTGTAATAACCCAAAGAATATGAATGGAGAAATTTGCATTGCATGCATTTGTGAATATGTGAAAATTTTAAAACTTTTGTTTTAAGAAGATATGAAGGATTGAAGTTGAACTCTAGATTTGAGTTTTGACTTAGGTCAACTCTAGGATTTGAATTCAAATATTCACCAGTAAATAAAGAAAATTCACAAAAATTCAATAAACATATGTCAATAACCACAATTGAATTTTCATTAATAATAAAATGTATACAAAGTGGATTACAAGTTGCTCTCACAAATAAAAATACAAGGAGTAATCTAATCCTATTACAAACTACAAAAGAAAATAAAAGGGAATAATAACCTAAACTAAACTAGCAAGTTCTTCTCATATTTTTCTTGCTCTTCTAAACCTTCTTGCCATCTTGACCTGCGACACAAACATCAACGCATAGAACCATTTGTTGATGGTTAGGAATGTTAATCCACCATCAAGTGAATCCATTTGTTGTAGGATCGAAGGCCAATGTCAACTAGTCCTAAGTAGTGTCATTGAGGTTTTTGAGAAAATAAAAGCAGCAACAACAACAATAAAGATTGATAGTGAGCAGTAAAAGGCAAGGCAGAGTATAAGACAATGTTATTCACTGGGAAATGATCACAACTAATATCACATAGACATAGACAATAGTAGACCAAAATCCCAGAAGCTACATTACTAAAAATATAGTCAAAATAGTAATACCAAACCAGAATATCTTCATAGATAAAATGGATACCTCAATTCATGGATGCTTTAAACAGAATCAAACATCTAGGTAGTGCACACTTGCATTTCACCAAGCTAGCAGGTAATAGAAATACGAACAAAAATTTATATAAAGAACAATACCATGATCACTGTATGTAGGAGAGCTAGTAATAGAAATCTCAAACTTTAAAATAAAGGTATTTCCCAAATTGAAAAAGGGAAATTACCAATAATCCTTAAACGTCATTCCTTATTAGGAATATGACCTTATCTAATTAGTACATTGAATCCACATGTAAAACAAACTAGAAAGGAGGTATAAATAGCTTAGTCATTACATATAACAGTGAGGTGTCAATCTCACATGAACCCTAGAACAATATAGATAGGATCCTAGACCCATATCTTGAGATCACAATCCTCAGAGGAAATACCATAAGAAACACTCTCAGACTAGAGATTGAGAGAGGAGCAAACTACAAAATGCAGTCACAAGTGAGACAGAGGGATCTGAGAGAGGAACTCAAGCAATAACAGGAGCATGGAGAGGAAGAATTTCTACAGATCTTCATTAAGAATATTTTGGAATCTCCAAAAGTTTATAGCAAAACCCTAGAGGAGATTATAGTAGAGAAGGAGAGTAGAAGTAGTAGAACCTAGGGAAACTAGGGCTAGAACATGTGCATCTCCATTAATGGAGAACACCACAGATTCCATGCCATAAAGTTACACTGGCACAACCTGTGTAAATTAGTAAATAAATTACCTAAGGCCAACTAGTTGTGGAACCATAATTTACAAACTACCCTCACTTCCTTAGGCATAAGTGAAGATGTGCCTAAGGAAGAAAAGGTAAGAAGTAAACTATAGCTCGGTAAGTGTGCCAAGATACTGCAAGGAAGATAAGAAGAATTCACTAAGTATTTAATCAACACACTTACAGTAAACATTGAACCAAAGGTTTAGAAAACACAAGCACAAACAATTAACCAAGTATTAATGAATGCAAACCTAAGAGCCCAAGTTATCATTGTATTCATATCAGATAGAACCAATAATCAAATAGCAAAGACAAATAAATAAATACAATTAAGTATAAACATAACACTTGAGTTGTGGATTTTAACTACAATAGTAGCCAAATCAACTACTAGTAGAATCTGATACTAAGCTTACACATTTAAACAAATAATACTGACATAGACAGTTACCTAAAACGTAATATAAAGAACAAGTCACTAGTATGTCACTATCTCTCATGATAGAGCTAAGACAAATAATAAGCTAGTAGAACCACTTAAGCATCTAAACTGCACACCTAAGACACCAATTCATCACTAAAAGAAGAACATCAATAGTTAACTAAGAGAGAAGTGTCAATAAATTCAGTTAAGGAGTTTATCAACCAAAACCTATAATTGATCAATAACACAAGTACCAGAAACACTACCAATAACCTAAAACATGCTAGAACATCCTAGAAACTTCTAGAAACCCTAGAATCACCATTACCAGAACCAAAGAAGCAAACCCTACAATCTAAGAGAGCTAGTAGTAGAAACTGGGGAACGAGAGAGAGATAGAGAGAGGGAATGCTAACCTTTGGAAAAACAGGGAGACGAGCTCACTGGGGCCGGAGAGGAGGAAGACGACCACTAAGGAAACACATGGAGCACCCCCGGGTGGGTACCTCGACCTACGCCTGCCTAGCCATCAGGGAGACGCTAGGGAGGTGCTCCAGCACCATCTCAATAGTGGGTGAATGTTGGAGGAGCATGAGATCACGACGGTGCCATCTCACTGAACCCCTAGTTTCGGGTTAGGGTTGCACTTGGCCACGAGGGAGTGAGAGGGATGAATCTACTGAGTGCCATGTCAGTGGAGATGGTCGGTAACGGCCGGAATCAATCAACGACACGACGACAACATGCAATCGCCAGCACACATGCGCACGAGAGATAACGAGCGAGTGAGCACGAGAGAGGAGAGAGGGAGTAAACGGTTCCGTTCGACCGAACCAAGTCACTAGTTTTAACCATTTTGGCCTGACCTGTAGGGCCATGGGTATTTTGGACATTTCACATTTTATTCCAAAATGGCATTTTAACAAAAAAGACCCTTAGACATTAATTTTTTTTCCTCAAATAGAAAAATATAAGGATTCCAAATCTTATTTTCTAGAGTTACTAAAAATATTTTTATACAAAAAAAATCCAAGTTGACTACTAGAATTAAAAGAAATACTTTTAATAGAGTAAAATACTATAACAATCATTAATCCTAAATAATATTCCCTAAATTATTGGTATATCATTTTAAACTTAAAACACACACTTTGAATTGTAAAAATTAATTTTCTTGGTTCATATGAAAATTCTAAAGTGAAATTCATATAAGGTATTTGAAAATTCTAAAGTGAAATTCAATAGAAACATAAAAGGAAAATACACCTAAAAAATCATCAATCCAAATCAAGAGAAATGGAATCATAGTACTTGAAGAATTTGCAATTATCTAGTTCCATTAGAGCATCAATTGGGTTTTACCGAAGCGCTATCTTTATCGGACAATGATTGTTATTTTCAGAACTCGAGATTAAGGGTCAAATAGTACCTTCGAGTTCCATCACGTCATAGCAAGTTCAATCCTTGCATATTAACATGTGAAATAAACCTTTGCATGAGAATTGCAAGTTTGTCAATTGCAAGTTAAAATCTTGTAAATCCGTATATTTTATAAATAATTTTCAAAAGCTTCGCAAACTAAGGACAAAATAGACTTTTCTAATTATAAATTGTTGGGCAATTAAATTATGGTGGAGTACATGATGATAAATAATGCGGGAAAGATTTCCCTATACCAGAAAATAACTTAGGATATAAACAACAACTATAGTCAGTCATTTCAAGGCGACGTATAAACCGCACTGACCAGATATCTTAGAATGGGACGAGCGAATAAGAAGTTTCTTCTTAGTTCTGTATACCTTTGAATGGCTAGGTCGGCATGTATTCCCAGAGAGGAATGGTAGTGAGTGGAAGTCTGTAACGTTCTAATCTTGTGCCGCTACAAGATGACGACTCTAGTATCTTAGACATTTAGCATTTTAAATAGTGGTCATTGAATGGGTTTAATGTCGTGGGAAGTATATTGAATTCGGTAGAGCTCTACATGATTTAGAGAAACTTGGTAACCGGCCTCACAACTAAGGAACTGTGATAAGTGCAATAAGGCCAAGGATGTTTGTGAAAAAATTAGCGCAACTCTTAAGAGTGTATCAAATGTGACATGCTACTCGCTATACGGGTGCTACGTCCATTTTGCATCACTATTCTATATCATAATTTACTGTTATTCATTGATATATTTCATATTAAGAAATGATACTTATGTTATTTCGTGTGTTTTTGCATGGTTGATGACTTTTGGAGCATGGACCGCTTCAGTCAGGATTCTGATGGAAAAGGGGTTGTTTGGAGGCGAAATTCGCGAAGATCAGAAAATACGGAAAAATACATGAAAAATTCTATTTTTCCAGAAGACGAAGATTGCCATAAGGGGGAGTGGAGATGGGCCACAGGGGGGCCACACCACCCCCTAGTGCGGGCAGCCCTAGGTCGCGCCAGCAGGTGGTGTGGCCATCCTAGCCAGCTCCAGGCTCTCCTCTCTGGCGTATATTATCCTCACGGAACCCTAATACCAGGGGAGCAACCACAGAAAGATTCCACCGCCTCTACGGGGCGGAAAACTACAGAGAGAAAAAGATCTCTCCGACAGACAGAATTCTATCCGGGAAATTCCTTTCCGGAGAGGGGAGATCGTCGCCATCAACACCACCATCAAGTTGGACTTCATCGGGATCATCATCATCATCACCACCATCATCTCCACCAACACCATCATCACCACTTCATACCGCTGTAACAATTGGGTTGAATCTTGCATAGTTCTTAGGGGAAACTTTCCTGGTGTTGATTACTCCTTCTGGTTGATGCTATTGAGTGAACCATTGAATTATCATTTATGTTCAGATTGTTACATATCATTATTTCATCTCTGATCTTGATCCATATGATGTCTTGTGAGTAGTTCGTTTAGTTCTTGAGGACATGGGAGAAGTCATGTTGTTAGTAGTGGAATTGTGTTGAGAAAGATTCAATAGTTTGATATTTAACTTATGGTGTATTTCTTCTAGTGGTGTCATGTGAACGTCGACTACATGACACTTAACCTATATGGGCCTAGGGGAATGCATTGTGTATTTGGCTACTAATCATAGGGATTGTCGGAGTGACAGAAACCTGAACCCCTGTTAGGAAACCATTGCACAAGGGACGTAAGGGTCTTAGAGTTTAAAGCTGTGGTTAGGTTTCTACCTTAATTACTTTCTTGTACTTACGGATGTTTGCAAGGGGTATAATCACAAGTATGTATTAGTCCTAGGAAGGTCGGTACATTAGCACAGGTTCACCCACACAACACTTGTCAAACTAAAGAAGATTAATCAACTATATGAAGCGAAAGCACTTGACGTTATTCCCATGTGTCCTCGAGAATGTTTGGTCATTTTAAGTAATACAACCAGCTTGTCCTTTGCTAAAGAAAGGATTGGGCCACTTGCTGCATTTATTATTATTGTATTTTATTTACTCGCACTTATTTTTATCTGCATTATCAAAAACCTCTAAAAATCCATTTGCTAAGTATTTACAGAGAATTACTGCTCCAAGCCACTTGTCAACACCTTCTTCTCCTCGTTGGGTTTGACAGTCTTACTTATCAAAAAGTGTGCGATACACCCCCTATACTTGTGGGTCATCAAGACTATTTTCTGGCACCATTGTCGGGGAGTGGAGCGCTATTGGAGAGTGGAACTGGTAAAGGAAACTTCTACTGTGAGTATTGTTTACTTCTGTTAGTTGCTTTATTTCAATATGGATAATTCGCTGAGTTTCTTATTTCGTAATGCTACTACCACTGCTAAGGTAGTAGATGAACCACCACCTGCTGAAAATGATACTTTTAAAATACCTACAACAATTATTGATCGTGTTATGGATAACTATTATGTTGGAGATGGAACTGTCCACCTCGGTGATCATTTGCTCTTTATACATGAATTATGCGGGTTGTTCAAGTATGTAGGTATTACAACAGATCAAGTCAAGAAGAAGTTATTCTCATTATCACTGAAAGGAAGAGCTGAGGAATGGTATAAGCTGCTGAAGAATGGTCAAGCTCTTGAATGGGATGAAGTAGTACCTCTCTTTTATTCAAAATTTATCCTCCTAGTGAGATTCATAAAGATCGGAATCAAATATACAACTTTTGGCCTCTTGATGGAGAGAGTACAGCTCAAGCTTGGGGGAGACTGAAGTTACTAATGCTCAAATGTCCTATTCATGAGCTCCCCAGCAATATTCTTATCAATTACTTTTATGCAAGGCTTTCTCTTCACGATAAGGATCTATTGGATGCTTCTTGTGTTGGATCATTTACACGCATGGAAGAAGAATCTAAATGGGATCTTCTAGACTGTATTCAAGACAATGCTGAAACATGGGAGAATGAAAAAGGAAGAAAGTCAGGTATAAATTATGATTATGAATGCATTGAATCTTTTATGAGAACTGATGACTTTCAAAATATTAAAAATGCTTATGGTCTAGACTCTCAAGCTATTGCAACCTATTTTAAGGCTTTTGCTTCCTATATTAAAATTCCTAAAAAGAAATGGAATAAGTATCATGCACCTTATAAAGACATTGTTAGTAGTGTTCCTGCAAGAAATACTGAAGTTTATACTGCTAATCATGTTTTACCTAAACCTTACACTGAGAAAATACCTTTCCTAGTTAAAGTAAAGGAACATTCTATGATAGCTAGTATGGTTAATGAAAGTACAAATAAAGCTGTTGAACCTGATAAACAAATGGATGATGAACCTATAATAGCAAATGTGAAAGACTTTGGCACTAAATATGCAGAAGAGGGAGACACTATCCTTTGTAAGGATATTCCTAATATTGTTTCACAAAGTAGTGTTATGAGAGCTAGTGTCCCTATGTTTTCTGTTAGGATAAGTGATCATTGCTACAACGGTTCTTGTGATAGTTATATCATTAAATTTATGCATGTTATTGAAAGTTATTATGAGAGAGGGAATAATGTTCTAATGCATCTCGATAATATTAAGTTTCCTCGCTTTATGCTGAAAGTCTTTATGTTGCACTTGTTTTGCCTTCCTATGCTAGCAGTCCCTAGTTTCAACAACTTGTTTGTTTACAAAATCCCCTTGCATAGGAAGTGAGTTAGACTCAAACCTGTGTATTTTTGCTTCTTGGTGCACTCTTTTACTTCAATTCATATTCTTATGTGAGCTTCATTGAAATTATCATGCCTATCTTAATGGCTATAAAGAAAGAGCTTTTTGGGAGACAACCCAATATATTTTTGCTTTCAGTTTGTTTTTGTTTATTTGAGTCTTGGAAGTTATTACTCTGGTAATAACCTCTCCTTATCCTCTTTGTTTGGTTTTCGTGTCAAGATCAACCTCTAATGAGAGAGAAGTAAGATTTGGGGAAGTTGCTGTCCCGAAACAGATTTTTGTGCTTCACCGTAAAAAATCGTGAGAGATCTCTGTACGTCCTATTGAGCTGTAATTTTTTGTGCTTCTGCCCCAGGTTGTTATTCGACTTTCGTTAGTTTTGCACTGTTTGATTTGAGCAACCGAAGATTTTCGAAAAAATTGATCTTTACCTGCTGGTCTATTTTGATAGATTTTTTCCACTCTTGCATTTGCCTCTTAAATCGATTTCCTTTTTGAATTATTTTTGGGTTTTCGGAAGGAGTTGCTACAGTAGTTTATGTTTTGATGATTTCAGTTGAAATTGGACTTAAAAGGTTTATTACCTCGCTTACACTAATGTTGCTAATGAGAATTGTGTAAAGTTTTTGTGTGAAAGAAATTTCCAGGTTATTGGAGAAAATGGTGTAATAAGAAAGTGAAAGGTTTCATGACTCGAGCAACATGTGTATGAAGATGAAGATATTGATGTTATTCAAGCGGTGACTCTGGAAGAATCTACTAAATACCAAGTTTAGAGACCTGCAGAGTCCGTTTTCGAATAGGTAACAGTTCTAGTAAGAAAAGTTCCGCGAAAATTCTGTCCAGTAATATTTTTCGAGTTTTTATCCAACAAGGAAAGTAACGAAGCGAAAGAGGGACGGAAATATAGCCAGGGTGGCTCACACCACCCCCTGGCGCGGCCCCCTGGCCGCACCAGCAGGTGGTGTGTCCACCTCGGCCTCCGTCACTGACCTGTTTTCTCCTAGTACCTTCCTTTTGTTGTAAAAAATCGTAATATATAATCCCCCGGATCCCCCGAGGTTCGTATATCGTGTTCTCTTCGGGTTTTCGCTGTTCAGATGTCGTTTCAGGGTTCGTCTTCGGAGGACTATGAGCTGCGGCACGGGCGTGAGCTCCATCACAACTTGGAGCAGAAGACCTTCGTAGGATGGGTGGAAGAAGAAAGGATCACAGCTAGGCACGAAGATATGGATTGGAGCATCAAGGAGGAAGTGAAGGGCATGTCGGCAGGCATTAAAGGACAAGGGCTGATACCTTCAATTCTAAACCTCAGTTCCTGCCCTGCAGTGGTGGAAGCTCTACGAGTAACCGATGAGTTCTGCGACAAGTATCGAGTCTTGAGGAGGAAGGTGGATATGCTTCAAGAGGAGAATAATAGGCTTCACAAGATACTAGAAGATTTCATCGCGCCAATTGAGAGAAAACCACCACCACCGAAGGAGTAATTCATCATCAGGTTTTGGCATCCCCTTGGTTTGTTCCAAGCTTGGGGGAGTGTCGCGGTATCACATCACTATCTTCTATCTTTTTACCTTTTTAGTAGAGTCATATCATGAATAGAGGAGTTATCATGTAGGATGGTTTGCATTATGGAAGTGTCCCCCTCTCATTAGATATCTATGTATCCCTTGGTGTGAGTTTCCGTTATGGAATATTAATGAGAAGTTCTTTCATTTACTCTTTTGCATATCTTATATTAGTTTTCAATTCATGTTATATGTTTGATCTTGTTGTTAGTATTGGTATCACTTTGGGATCATTGAGTTAATTTAGTTGGTTTTGGCAAACCTGGCTCGGTCAGTAGCAGCACTATTTTTGAGAATTGAATGAAGAGATAAAAAGTACTCTAAAGAAGTATAATTTCATCATCTTTCTTTCTTGATTTGCTCATAAGCTTAGTATTCTCTAGTTAAGATCTTTTGTGCTTCTAAGGAAGATTGCATGTTTGTTTTCATCACTTGTATGTTTGTTTGTTTCCTTCAAATCTTATGCTTGCTACCTAGCCTTGCTAGCCAAAAACCTGTACTGAGAGGGAAAGCTTCTCGTACATCCAATCCTTAAACCAAAACCTATGCCATTTGTGTCCACCATACCTACCTACTAGCACTATTGCTATTCCAAGTAAATTCATGTTTTTACCTACCTTCTGAATTAAACTTGTTATGTGAAAATTAGTGATTAAAGCTCTCACGAACTTGATGGCACACTTTACTTTCTTGCACTTAATAAACTTGAACCATTGTGCCCATCTATGTTGTGTATATGCTTGCACTTTGTAAGTTGTGAATTAGCAGAACCATGCTGTCATGGGGAACGCTTTCAACATTGCACTTGTACATTGTACCTAGTTGATATCATGCTCCTTTGTTTATGGATGTCGTCGGTGTGAAATGAAATGGGAGCTTGTAAGTCCATGGAATTATGTATGTGTGTTAGAGAAACGCTTAGGCCACCGGTCTAATCCATGCCTAATCATAGTGGAAACCTGCAGCGTAACCATAGTGAGCAATCTATGAAGCATTCTTCTTATAAAAAAAGAGAAAGAGATTGAGAAAAGAGAAAAAAAGAATTGAGAAAAGAGGAAAGAGAGAAAAAAACACCATTTTCCCATGGTAAATATGAAGATTGCTGAGATGCTCGTTGTCTGCTTGCCTTGTCATTTTGATATGGGGATTCTTCCGTATCATCGGGCAAGGGGTACCCTGTTGGCGGTTCTCTACGATACACATACACTTACTATGACAAGAACTTACCGGTAACTAAACTTGAGTAGCATGAGGAGCGGCCCTCGTATTCAAGGGACATGAGATTTTCAACTTACAACTTGTCAAGCATATCCTCATATTTGATCACTTTAACCTTAATCACCTAAAGATGCCTATGATAGGGGTAATGAGAGCTGGAAGCTAATAAGTACCATAATTTTTGGAAGCTCTTTATGAAACTTGAAATCCATGCTTCCCTCTGCGAAGGGCCTATCTTTTACTTGTTAGTTGAGTCAGTAAACCTATTCCCCTATATCTCAGCAAGCATTTTGTGTTGTTGTGTTTCATTCATTCATATGATGATTTATTCTATCATGTTTCTTATATTCCTTGTTTTGCACATTGCTCTTATCTTAGCGTTTATTACTTTGAAAGCTATCATTGAAAACCCTTTATGTGTGAACTCCTGCAAATTGTCACCTATTCTTCGACCATGAGCTAAGTTTGCCATTACCAATTATGATTTACTTTATGTATCTTTATTGTGTTTCATTTACTTATTGCAAGTTAAGTTATATAATAGTGAGTTGTCTTCTATTATGATTTGTGTATTGATGAATGTGATGCTTCTTGTCCATATTCTTTTATCGACTTTTCACTCCATAAACCAGAGATCATGTTTATTGAGCTTAGTTTTCGCTTGGGACAAGCAAAGTCTAAGCTTGGGGGAAGTTGATACGTCCACTTTGCATCACTATTCTATATCATAATTTACTGTTATTCATTGATATATTTCATATTAAGAGATGATACTTATGTTATTTCATCTATTTTTGCATGGTTGATGACTTTTGGAGCATGAACCGCTGCATCCAGGATTCTGATGGAAAAGGGGCTGTTTGGAGGAAAAATTTGAAGGAAATATGCCCTGAGAGGCAATAATAAAGTTGTTATTATGTATTCCTTATATATGATAGATGTTTATTTTACATGCTAGAATTGTATTGATCGGAAACATCAATACATGTGTTTTTAATAAACAAAAAGGGTTCCTAGTTATGCCACTCTTATAGACTAGCTTGTTGATTAACAAGATGATCAAGGTTTCCTGATCATGGACATTGGATGTTGTTAATAACAAGGCCAGACCATTGGTGGAATGATGTGATGAACATTCATCTGAAGTATAGCATTACGATCAAGTCATTATGTTTATATTGCTATAACATCATACGAAGTAATCTTTATACTTAGACCATGAGATCATGTTAATTGCTAACACCTGAAGAGTGTCTTGATAACATCAAACGTCACACCATAACGGGGTGACTATAAAGATGGGTTCAGTAGTATGAAGGTGTTATGTTGAGGCTCATGGATCAAGAGTGGAATTTGTCAATCCCGATGACGGATAGATATACTCTAGGCCCTCTCGGTGATATCACATTGAGATAGCTTGCAAGCAAGTGATGTGATCACTAGAATGTTATATCACGGGAACGAGAAAAGAGTGCATGTCGGTAACAAGATCAAACTAGGTATTTGGATGCCGATGATCGAATCTCGGACAAGTAATATATCGCGAGACAAAGGGATTTAGTTACAAGCGTTAAAGGTTCTCACGATCACAGAAGTCATCGCTGAATGTGTGGGAGTCAGTATGGATCTCCAGGTCCCGCTTCTGACTATTGATCTGAGAGGAGTCTCAATCATGTCTGCATTATTCGCGAACCGTAGGGTGACACACTTAAGAGTTACCGGACACCATTTTGGAGCACATATGTTTCAGATGAAAGAATTGCAAAGCGTAGGATTGTTTCGATAGAAACCGAAATTGTTTCGGGTGAAATTGCAGAAAGTGTTTCTGCATGTGATATTGAAATATTGCAAGGGGCTATATGTGAATGTTTGTTAATTAAAGTAATTAACAAAATTCTGAATAAATTTAATAAAAGAGTTTTATTAAATGAGAGAGCATTAAACTTGGAGAATTTTAATGCATTTAAAGTGGAGACTTTAAAAGGGAATGTGAAGAGGCATTTTAATGTGGAGGGGTTACCACCACATGAATGGGGGAGGTGAGGGGTCACCCCCCATGCGCCAGCCATGGAGAGGAGGGGCACCCCCCTCCTCCTATAAAAGCCCACCCACTCCCTCCTTCATCCTCACACCTCCTTGTGAAGGATCTCTCTCCCCCTCTAGAATTATTCCCCATGGTCTCGGATTAGCGAGATACATGTTCCCGGTGGCATTTCGTCTGGAAGGAGTTGCTGCTTCCGCTGGATCGCTGGAGCGAGGAGGTGGAGGTTCTCCGGTGGCTTGAACGTGTGTGCGAGTACGGATGCATTGCTGAGTTGCAGCGCTCGGACTTCCACTCGATCTTGAGATCGGCAAGTGTACGACTACATCAACCACGAGTTCCTACTCATTAACAAAACTCGTTGTCTTTGAGGGTAAGTTCTCGTTGGATGTATGTCCACCCGTTTCTTTGTACCTAGTAGATAGATCTTGGCGTGTAGTTCTCATCGTAGGAATTTTTTTGTTTTCTATGTTGCGGACCCAACAGTGGTATCAGAGCATGATCTATGTGTAGGTGCTTTGCACGGGTAGTACACATATGTTTATATGTGGGCGATGATGATCATGTTATTGCATCTTCTATGTATTTTGGATATTGGTGGCATAGTGGGATGAAGCGGCTCGGACCAACCTTACATGTCATTGTACATGAGACCGGTTCCACGACAGACATGCAACTTGTTTTTCATAAGTGGCTGGCGGGTGTCTGTGTCTCCTACTATAGTCAATATCTGATTTACAATGAGTTGCTAATAACTTAGTTATCCTCATTGTGGTTCATGTTCGTAGGTGAGAACGGTTCTATCTCTAAAAGCCCTAAGCCACGTAAAACTTGCAATTGATAAATTAGAGGCATCTAGTTTAGATCGTTGCTGGGCTAGTGTATTGATATGGTATTGTTGTAAGTAGATGTATGATAGATACTCTTACAACACTCTCAACGTGTAAGTTCCATAGACCTTGGCCTTACACACAAAGGAACGATAGAGATCATAGCACGATGCAAGTGATAGAGATCAAATGCATGGACCATATCATCTCACTTTACACATTAGATGTTAGCATCTTATACTGCTAGTTTGGCGCTTTCTGTAGCATTGTAAGATGATCCCTTATTTAGATATCAAGATAAAAATATGTTCTTCCTTAAGTATGCACCGTTCTGTGGATCGTGTTTCGAGACATCACGTGATGATCAGGTGTACTCGAATCTACGCTTTCATAGGCACGGTGTAAGACAGTTTTACACACGCGAATACTAAGGTTCTTACTTGGCAAGCCTAGCATGTACAGACATGGCCTCGGAACACGGACCAAAAGTTTAAGCATGAGTCATATAGTTGATATGATGCCCATATAGATGCTCGCCTTTGAAGGTACATCAACTCACGTGATGATCGGACTTGGTGTAGTGGATTTGGTTCATGTAATCACCAAAAGGACACGAGGGATGTCGTTTTTGAGTGGGAGTTCATTAGTAATTTGGATTAGTTGAACTCACTCTATCATAAACTTAGTCTAAATAAACTTTACAAATTCTGTTGTAGATGGCATCGCCTGCTTTTAATATCAATGTGTTCATGGAGAAAGAGAAACTTGCTGCGAATGGTAGCAACTTCACCAACTGGGCTATGAATTTGAGGATTCTCCTCACTGCTGCACAAAAGCAATATGTGCTAGATGTGCCGCTAGGCCCGCCACCAGCTCCTGATGCCCCTGACGAGGAAAAGAATGTCTATGTGACTCGTCAGGAGGACCACAACTTAGTTCATTGCGGCATACTGTATGGGCTAGAGCCAGAACTTCTAAAGCATTTCGAAAATGGCAATGCCTTTGATACCATAGGAGAATTGATTTTAGATACCCATGCTGCCGTAGAGAGTTATAATGCTACTGAAAAGTTCTTTAGCTGCATGATGGAGGAGAACAGCTCCGTTAGTGAGCATGTACTTGAAATGTCTGGGTACGCCGATAAGCTTGTGTCCTTGGGAATAACGATTCCCATTGACTTGGGCATACATCGTGTTCTCCAATCTCTGCCACCTAGCTACAAGAGCTTCGTAATGAACTATAATATGCAGGGCATGAAGAAGACTCTTCCCAAGCTTCTATCAATGCTTAAGACTGCAGAAGTGGAGATTAGGAAAGAACATCAAGTGTTGGTGATCAATAGGACCACCAGTTTCAAGAAAGACAAGAAAGGCAAGAACAAGGGAAATAAGGGTGGCAAATCTGTTGTCGTGCCTGAAAATAAACCCCGAGCTGGCCCTAAGTCTGACACCGAGTGTTACTATTGCAAGGGGACTAGCCATTGGAAGCGCAACTGCCCCAAGTATTTGGCGGACAAGAAGTCCGGCAAGGCAAACAAAGGTATATGTGATATACATGTTATTGATGTGTACTTGACTAGTACTCATAGTAGCACCTGGGTATTTGATACGGGATCGGTTGCTAATATATGTAACTCGGTTCAGGGGCTATGGAACAAGTGACAACTATCAAGGGATGAGCTCAGGATGCGGGTCGGCAATGGATCAAAATTTGATGTGATCGTCGTTGGGATGCTACCTCTCCATATGCCATCGGGATTAGTTATAAACCTGAATAATTATTATTTGGTGCCTGCACTGAGCATGAACATTGTATCCGGATCGTGTTTGATGCAAAGTGGTCATTCCTTTAAATCTGAAAACAATGGTTGTTTGATTTATAAGAATGATATATTTTATGGTCATGCACCTATGTTGAATGGTTTATTTCTGATGGATCTCGATAGTAATATTACGCACATTCATAATGTTAATGCTAAAAAGATTAAACTTGATGATGATATAGCTGCATATATGTGGCACTGCCGTCTAGGTCATATTGGTGTTAAACGCATGAAGAAACTCCATTCTGATGGACTTTTGGAATCACTTGATTTTGAATCATTTGATACATGTGAGCCATGCCTTATGGGCAAGATGACTAGAACGCCGTTTTGCGGTTCAATGGAACGGGTGATAGATTTATTAGAAATCATACATACTGATGTGTGTGGACCAATGAGTGTGTCGGCGCGAGGTGGCTATCGTTATTTTGTTACTTTCACGGATGATTTGAGTAGATACGGGTATATCTATTTGATGAAACACAAGTCTGAAACTTTTGAAAAGTTCAAGGAATGTCAGAATGAAGTGGAAAATCATCGTAATAGAAAGATCAAATTTCTACGGTCTGACCGTGGAGGAGAGTATCTAAGTTACGAATTTAGCACACACATGAAAGAGTGTGGAATAGTTTCACAACTCACGCCTGCCAGAACACCACAACGTAATGGTGTGTCGGAACGTCGTAATTGTAACTTATTGGATATGGTTCAATCTATGATGTCTCTGACTAACTTGCCACTGTCATTTTGGGGTTATGCACTGGAAACAGCTGCATTCACTTTAAATCAGGCACCATCTAAATCCGTTGAAACAACACCGTATGAATTATGGTTTGGAAACAAACCTAAGTTGTCATTTCTTAAAGTTTGGGGATGCGATGTTTATGTGAAGAAACTTCAGCCGGATAAACTCAAACCCAAAGCGGAAAAATGCGTCTTCATAGGATACCCTAAGGAAACGATTGGGTATACCTTCTATCACAGATCTGAGGGCAAGGTTTTTGTTGCCAAGAATGGATCCTTTCTTGAGAAGGAGTTTCTCACGAAAGGTGTGAGTAGTCGGAAGGTAGAACTCGAAGAGGTGATTGAACCTTCAGTTCATGAAATGACGAGTAGCGCAGCACCGGAAGTTGTTTCGGAGTTGACTTCACCTAATGAAGAGAGAGCTAATGATATTGATCATGAAACTCCGAAAGAGGACACTACCGAACCTCGCAGGTCAAGCAGGACACGTGCAGTTCCTGAACTGTACGGCAATCCTGTTGTGAATTTCATGGTTGATGAAATGGATGACCCTGCGACGTATGAAGAAGCGATGATGAGCCCGGATTCCAATAAATGGCTAGAAGCCATGAAAGCCGAGATGGAATCCATGTACGAGAACCAAGTTTGGACCTTGGTGGACTTACCTCACGATCGAAAGGTCGTTGAGAATAAATGGATTTTAAAAATAAAAACTGATGCTGATGGTAATGTGACCATCTATAAGGCTCGACTTGTCGCAAAGGGATTTCGAAAAATTCAAGGAGTTGACTACGATGAGACATTCTCTCCCGTAGCGATGCTTAAGTCGGTTAGGATTATGTTAGCAATTGCTGCGTATTTCGATTATGAAATATGGCAGATGGATGTCAAAACTGCGTTCCTCAATGGTAATATTGAAAAAGAGTTATATATGATACAACCTAAGGGTTTTGTCGATCCTAAGGATGCTAATAAGGTATGAAACTTCAGCGATCCATCTATGGACTAAAGCAAGCATCCCGGAGTTGGAATCTCCGCTTTGATGAGGTGATCAAAGAGTTTGGATTTGTCCAAACTTATGGAGAGGCTTGTATTTACAAGAAAGTGAGTGGGAGCAATGTGGCATTTCTGATATTATATGTGGATGACATATTATTGATAGGAAATGATATAGATCTTTTAAACAGTGTTAAAGTTTATCTAAACAGCAAATTTTCAATGAAAGACCTTGGTGAAGTGTCATATATATTAGGCATTAAAATCTATAGATATAGATCAATGCGCCTAATTGGGCTATCGCAGAGTACATATCTTGATAAGATATTAAAGAAGTTTAATATGGACAGAAGTAAGAAGGGGTTCTTACCTATGTTGCAAGGCAAGACATTGAGTAAAGTCTCAAAGTCCGGCTACGGCAGAAGAAAGAGAGATGATGGATAAGATCCCCTATGCCTTGGCCATAGGCTCTATTATGTATGCCATGCTATGTACAAGACCGGATGTGGCACATGCTATTAGTTTGACTAGTAGGTACCAATCTGATCCAGGTTCGGAACACTGGATAGCGTTCAAGAACATCCTCAAGTACTTGAGAAGAACTAGGGATATGTTTCTCATATACGAAGGTGAAGAAGAGCTAGTCTCTAAGTGTTATGTCGATGCTAACTTTGACACCGATCCGGATGACTCTAAGTCTCAATCCGGATACATATTTCTCTTGAACGGAGCAACGGTTAGTTGGAGGAGTTCCAAACAACATGTGGTGGCTGGATCAACAACGGAGGCGGAATATGTTGCTGCTTCAGAAGCGGCGCAGGAAGCGGTTTGGATGAAAGAGTTCATTACGGAACTAGGTGTGGTTCCTAGTGCGTTGGACCCGATGGTGATCTGTTGTGACAACAATGGAGCCATAGCCAAGGCAAAGGAACCGAGGTCTCACAAGAATTCCAAGCATATTAAGCGCCGGTGTCACTCCATCCGCGAGCATGTCAAGGATGGAGATATAAAGATTTGTAAAGTACACACGGACCTAAATGTAGCAGATCCGTTGACTAAAGCTCTCCCTAGGGCAAAACATGATCAACACAAGAACTCCATGGGTGTTAGATTTTTCACTATGTGAACTAGATTATTGTCTCTAGTGCAAGTGGGAGACTGAAGGAAATATGCCCTGAGAGGCAATAATAAAGTTGTTATTATGTATTCCTTATATATGATAGATGTTTATTTGACATGCTAGAATTGTATTGATCGAAAACATCAATACATGTGTGTTTAATAAACAAAAAGGGTTCCTAGTTATGCCTCTCTTATAGACTAGCTTGTTGATTAACAAGATGATCAAGGTTTCCTGATCATGGACATTGGATGTTGTTAATAACAAGGTCACACCATTGGTGGAATGATGTGATGAACATTCATCCGAAGTATAGCATTACGATCAAGTCATTATGTTTATATTGCTATAACATCATACGAAGTAATCTTTATCCTTTGACCATGAGATCATATTAATTGCTAACACCTGAAGAGTGTCTTGATAACATCAAACGTCACACCGTAACAGGGTGACTATAAAGATGGGTTCAGTACTACGAAGGTGTTATGTTGAGGCTCATGGATCAAGAGTGGAATTTGTCAATCCCGATGACGGATACATATACTCTGGGCCCTCTCGGTGATATCACATTGAGATAGCTTGCAAGCAAGTGATGTGATCACTAGAATGTTATATCACGGGAACGAGAAAAGAGTGCATGTCGGTAACGAGATCAAACTAGGTATTTGGATGCCGATGATCGAATCTCGGACATGTAATATATCACGAGACAAAGGGATTTAGTTACAAGCGTTAAAGGTTCTCACGATCACATAAGTCATCGTTGAATATGCAGGAGTCAGTATGGATCTCCAGGTCCCGCTTCTAACTATTGATCTGAGAGGAGTCTCAATCATGTCTGCATTATTCGCGAACCACAGGGTGACACACTTAAGAGTTACCGGACACCATTTTGGAGCACATATGTTTCAGACGAAAGAATTGCAAAGCGTAGGAGTTGTTTCGATAGAAACCGGAAATTGTTTCGGGTGAAATTGCAGAAAGTGCTTCTGCATGTGATATTGAAATATTGCAAGGGGCTATATGTGAATGTTTGTTAATTAAAGTAATTAACAAAATTCTGAATAAATTTAATAAAAGAGTTTTATTAAATGAGAGAGCATTAAACTTGGAGAATTTTAATGCATTTAAAGTGGAGACTTTAAAAGGGAATGTGAAGAGGCATTTTAATGTGGAGGGGTTACCACCACATGAATGGAGGAGGTGAGGGGTCACCCCCCATGCGCCGGCCATGGAGAGGAGGGGCACCCCCCTCCTATAAAAGGCCACCCACTCCCTCCTTCATCCTCACACCTCCTTGTGAAGGATCTCTCTCCCCCTCTAGAATTATTCCCCATGGTCTCGGATTAGCGAGATACATGTTTCCGGTGGCATTTCGTCTGGAAGGAGTTGCTGCTTCCGCTGGATCGCTGGAGCGAGGAGGTGGAGGTTGTTCGGTGGCTTGAACGTGTGTGCGAGTACGGATGCGCTGCTGAGTTGCGGCGCTCGGACTTCCACTCGATCTTGAGATCGGCAAGTGTACGACTACATCAACCACGAGTTCCTACGCGTTAACAAAACCCGTTGTCTTCGAGGGTAAGTTCTCGTTGGATGTATGTCCACCCGTTGCTTTGTACCTAGTAGATAGATCTTGGCGTGTAGTTCTCATCGTAGGAATTTTTTTGTTTTCTATGATGCGGACCCAACAATATGCACGAAGATCAGAAAATCCGGGAAAATACATAGAAAATTATATTTTTTCAGGAGACAAATATTGCCAGAAGGGGGAGTGGAGATGGGCCACAAGGGGTCCATACCACCCCCTAGCGCGGGCAGCCCTAGGCCATGCCAGCAGGTGGTGTGTCCACCCTAGCCCACTCCAGGCTCTCCTATCTAGCGTATATTATCCTCACGGAACCCTAATACCATGGGAGCGACCACAGAAAGATTCCACCGCCTCTACGGGGCGGAAAACTACAGAGAGAAAAAGATCTCTCTGGCAGACATAATTCTACCCGGGAAATTCCTTCCCGGAGAGGGGAGATCGTCGCCATCAACACCACCATCAAGCTGGACTTCATCGGGATCATCATCATCATCACCACCATCATCTCCACCAGCACCATCATCACCACTTCATACCACTGTAACAATTGGGTTGAATCTTGCATAGTTCTTAGGAGAAACTTTCCCGGTGTTGATTACTCCTTGTAGTTGATGTTATTGAGTGAACCATTGAATTATTGTTTATGTTTAGATTGTTACATATCATTATTTCATCTCTAATATTGATCCATATGATGTCTTGTGAGTAGTTTGTTTAGTTCTTGAGGACATGGGAGAAGTCATGTTGTTAGTGGTGGAATTGTGTTGAGAAAGATTCAATAGTTTGATATTTAAGTTGTGGTGTAATTCTAGTGGTGTCATGTGAACGTCGACTACATGGCACTTCACCTATATGGGCCTAGGGGAATGCATTGTGTATTTGGCTACTAATCGTAGGGGTTGCCGGAGTGACAGAAACCTGAACCCCCGTTAGGAAACCTTTGCACAAGGGATGTCAGGGTCTTAGAGTTTAAAGCTGTGGTTAGGTTTCTACCTTAAATACTTTCCTGTACTTGCGGATGCTTGCAAGGGGTATAATCATAAGTATGTATTAGTGCTAGGAAGGTCGGTACATTAGCATAGGTTCACCCACACAACACTTGTCAAACTAAAGAAGATTAATCAACTATATCAAGTGAAAGCACTTGACGTTATTCCCATGTGTCCTCGAGAACGTTTGGTCATCTTAAGTAATACAACCGGATTGTACTTTTCTAAAGAAAGGATTGGGCCACTTGCTGCATTTATTATTATTGTCTTTTATTTACTCGCACTTTATTTATCTGCATTATCAAAAACCTCTAAATATCCGTTTTCTAAGTATTTACAGAGAATTCCTGCTCCAAGCCACTCGTCAACAACTTCTTCTCCTCGTTGGGTTCGACACTCTTACTTATCAAAAATACTGCGATACACCCCTATACTTGTGGGTCATCAGCGGGGAATGGATTGCAAACGTAGTGTGAAAAGGAACTTAATAAAGTTCTAACAACCCGTCTAAACTAAAACTTATCTTTTCTAAAAATAGTTTAAGAAAACCAAAGGAACCTAAATAATGGTTGCACCACACAACAATTGTAGAATCTACTAAGTATGTTCATACTCAAATTATTGTCTTAAACCCTTACAAGACTTTGAGATTTACGAGAGATAGGAACCATACCAAACCAACGACGGAGGAGAGATCTATTTTGAAGAAATAGATCTTTTGTGAGGCATTGAAGGAATAAATCACTGTATAGAATATGGAGCAAAGTATGAAGACCCTGAAACAGAAGTGTAGTTTGTAGGATAGCATGATTGAGTTGAGGAGCATAGAGTTATATAAATATGTTGCTGAGCTCCAGTGGTACTAAATATAGTAGTGCCATTGCTAAAGAAAGTATCTAGTTTGCATTTCAGATTCAACCCTCTATAGACCAAATAGGACATCAAATCTTTTATATTATCTTGAATGATATTATGAACACGTAAACTTGCGGACCGATAATATTTCTGTTATACCACTCCGAGGGGTATCATATTTACGAAATGGTAATTCCTGAGTATTTAGTCAGTGACTTGCGCACTACAATATGCAGTGGTGTGCTAGGTCACTGCACATAGTTGTATTTTCTAGAGTTAGTTGTGGCTAGATAGATTCAATTTATTCTCTAGCTGAAAAAATAAGTTAATTGAATGTGTAGTTTATAATATGAGAATATGTATGTGTATATTCAATTGACATATTTACAACTACTGGATATGTAGTGTATCTGATTATATACTGAATGTATAGTATTTCAAAGTTTCATATAGTTTAGATAATAATTTTTGTTTTCTTTGAGCTCACTGTACACTATTTATATTAATAGGAAGTGTTAAATTGTGGGTTTGTTTCCTGGATTGACCATGGGTGACTTGAAGCACCCCTAAAGGACTCTTGTTAAGTTGTCCGACTTGTATGAGGACGCCAAAAAT
The DNA here is from genome assembly GCA_910589775.1 of Avena eriantha. Lineage (NCBI taxonomy): Eukaryota > Viridiplantae > Streptophyta > Magnoliopsida > Poales > Poaceae > Avena > Avena eriantha. Next base: position 530,613,614 of record OU342745.1, on the reverse strand, counting down.
AGTATGACTAGAGAAAATTGTCAAAAAGTGTTACTCCAAAGCTCGACACAAAAAAAGAAAAAATAGAGGGAAAATACACAACTTTGTTAAGTGATGTGAATAAATGGATGGATGTCACTGAGAATAAAGTGGTGGAGAAAAATATGCAGAAGATCAAAGAGAATAGTGAGGTGCATACACAAAAATAAATTGGTGAAATAGAGAAGGAGAATGAGAAGTTAAAGCAAGAACCGTGGGTGATGAAAGGGGTATAGAAGGCTGGATGTGGGTTGTTGAAGTTAAATTAGAAGAAATGGTATGGCAAAAAGGGGAAATGAAGGAGGAACATAAGAAGTTGGAGTATAGCTTGTATGTTCTACTAAAAGCAAGTGAGTGGAACAAGGAAAATGTCAAGAAGAATAAAGAAATGTGTGAAGAATAAGGGGAACAAGGACAAATTGCTTGCATTGTATTTTGCATGTTAAATTGTGTTGAATAATGTAACATGTGCTAGGCCAGCAAGTTAATTTAGGCGAATATTGTAATATTTGTGTTATTCTTATGTCACTCAACTGCCGATCAATAAGTACTAAATTTTCTAGGTAATGTGTATTGTAATTTGTTATCAATTTGTAATAAACATTTCTCATAATGTGTAGTGCATTGATAGCTGTGAGATTTGACATATTTTTGATGGTTTTTATTAATGGTTTTCTTCTGGATTTGATTGTTTTTTAGCTTTACCTAATGCTAATACTTTGGTAGCGAAGAAAACTTGGTTTTTAATGTGTATTTTAGGTTCTGAACATCAACATAAGGTTTTAACAAGAGAAACACAATATTCAGGCGAAAACAAGCAAGTCTCTTTTTAGAAGCAATCAAGGGAAGCATACAGTAGCTTTAACTTGCAACTATACGGCGGGAATATTTTTCCGGCCGTATAGTTGTCGCATCCTCTGTCTTGTCAAAAGGGACAACTTTCATGAAGAGGCGAGACGCGAAATCATAACATAGCAGCCGCCATCCCATCTAGAAAGGAGCCGTCATCATCTCGCTACACGATCTTCGACCTCCTAGCCACCACACCCTCATAGCCATTACTTATACTTGAGAGAGAGAGAGAGAGATCTTCGCTTTGCAAGATTAGGGTTTGAGATTTTTCTTCCTATCTTGAATTGTGTTGGACTGCTTTTCTATTCTTATTGTGGATCTCCACGGTAATATCGAGAAGAACTCCCTTTATTTAATTATATCGATGATGCTTTCTTCTCTCATGTGTGAGTAAGTTCCTTGGGCGTGGGAGATGTAAGGAATTGGTGAGATGTGATGTACCTCCATATATTTTCCATTAGTTTGTGATTGATTTTAATTACTATACTATGTGTGCTTGACTATCTATGGGATGCATAATACTTGTTGTCCAATTAAGGGCCCAGACAACATGATACTTTGTTCTACATAGATAGGATCTTGTTTGCTAGCAACCGGCGACCCCCGAGTGACACGGGGATATCAATGGGAAACTAGTTTGACTCGAGGATCACGAGAAACCACTATGCTTATTGCATTAGTATGATCCAAGGAGCTTAATTGCTAAGCAACCTAAAGGATCTTAATTGTCTAGTGGCTGACCATGGTTTTGGTAACAGACTAGTAGGATTATTGAAGTAGGGATGAAATCTACCAAGAGGAGTTCCGGCTAATTATGGGTTGCTCGCCTGCACATATACTTATAATATTATAATTCTTACACTTATCATTCATCCACCTGGCAGAGACGCTATCACCATGAACTGTATCTCCCAGCGCCCTCTTTGTCATCTGCAGAAAACCACAAACAATCGAATTATTCTTTACTTTATGCTTTTCATTCTTGAAGTTTACATTTCAGTTTTATTTAAATACATCCATTTTAATCCGAATTTCATTCTTATTTCCACACTTGCAGTCAATTCACTTGAAGACCTGTGACAACTTTGAGTGTGATAGAGACTTTATTTATAAACACTTACCTTTAGGTTCCCTGTGTGATCGATAACTATATTTAGAAACTAGCTACGAACGATATGTGTGCTTGCAGACATCATGCATGTATCCTCAAGTTTTTAACAAAACACCAGCACATTTGTGGTCTATCTCTACAAAAAAACCACATGCGGAGAAATTTTCTTATATAAACTGAATTTTAAACTACCCCTGTGTTTGAAAATATAAGATAATTTAGCTTTGTGAAAGCAATGCATCTAGACTCCTTTCAGTTTTTATGTATTTTAGTGTTTATGACATAAACACTAAACTGGGTCTAGATACATTCTTTTCACAAAGCTAAAACACCTTATATTTTGAAACGGAAGGAGTATGTATCAGATAAATTCAAATAGTGTAATTACACACAGAAGAACCAGAGGTAAATTGGAGGAGTTTAATTGCACTCACACAAATATGGGTTCAACATACAACTTCACTAGTTCAATGCACAAACTATTCAACACGTGATAGAGTAAGACATAATAATCGCCATGCTTTTAATATCTTGCACTATCATATTGTCAATGTTACTTGATATAAGGTAGCCATTCACCCTTGTGCTGGACTGTCTCTTCCTTCATGGCCTGCCATCAGCAGCTATAGATTTTTGGCCTTGGAACCTTGAATGCTTGTGCGGCTGTAGAAGAAGTAGATGTACTAGCAACTTTCCTTGTGGTAGTAGGTGTAGAAGTAATAGGAGGTGCTAGAGCTGGGCTTATGGAAGGAGGTGATGGCCTTGTGGTAGGAGGTACTCGAGCTGACCTTGTGGAAAGAGGTGTTACAGTAGAAGAAGTAGGTGGAGGTGTTGGTGTTGCAGCTGGCTTTGTGTAAGGAGGTGCTGGAGCTGGCCTTGTGGCAAAAGGTTTTGTAGTAGAAGAAGTAGGTGGAGCTCCTGGTATTGTAGTACCTAATGCAACAGTTGTAGATGATTTTGAGTGCACTGCTATGTTTTCCTAGTTAAACATTGAGTGAAGAAAAATTTGGTGGTCAGTACATACAAAATAAATACAATTCATAAAAAAGTAAAATGAGTACATGATGCTAGTTTTTCTCATCTCTAGGATGCCTTTAGTGTGGTTGAACAGTTAGAGTACTTGTGGCCCAGAAGGTCAAATTTTCAACAGGTGGTTGTTGCCATTCTTGATGGATGTTTGGGTGCTAGTACTTTAAACTTTACTTCTCCGCTCTTCGTCTAATTTCATCCTAATGATAAAGACATGTGGATCAATACCAACAATTTTAGTTCTGATGCATGTACATTGGTTTCTTTAAAAAATCATATACAAAGTCTTCATGGTGCTGGTATGACTTGTAAATGGCTAAAATAGCATGACTGGAAGGGATTCCAGTCATATCCCATCTCTTGCATCTACATTTCCTAGCTATCAAATTGATAACATATGTTATGTCTACACCACTTGTCACTTCCCATAAGCCATCAACTTCTTTTTATTATCTACAAATTCCTGACAAATTCTTGTTTTCTTCTAATATTTCTGAGTAGGTTGGGGTGATCTCTCATCCAACATTGGTTGCCCTGTTATTTTCCCTTCATTCCTTGTCATGATATTTTTCCTTATTGCATAAAACATTTTCCTCACTAATTTTTCCCTAACATCACGTATCATTCGGTTGAAAACCTCAAAGAGATTGTTAACCACTAAGTTAGTTTTATAGTTGTGATCCATGGCATATCTAGCCCATGCAGCACCATGGATTTTCATTTTTCACTCCCAACCTTGTTTGGACTCTTATTTCATGTTTCACATCGCAACATCAAAACCATGTTGTGTATAAGAATAGCTAGTTCCATCCATAATTTTCTTCAGATCCCCCTCTAAACCTAGCAGTTAGGAAATTTTCATAGATGTTCCTTACGAAGTATCTTTGAGGGCATATGTGAAACACTTGGTTTATTGCATTCACCAAACCCTCTTGGACTAATTTGTTCATCTAAAATTACTAAAAAATACTAGAGATATTTTCAAGGATTAATTTATTCATATAAAGTTATTCAAAATACTAGAGATATTTTTCTTGCATTTATTTGTCCATCTAATGTGATCCAAAAATACTAGAGATATTTCAAAGGTTTTTTGTCCAACTAAACTTACTCAAAAAATACTAGAGATATTTTCATAGATTTATTTGTTCATCTAAAGTAACTCAAAGAACACTAGAATTTTTTTCATGGACTTGTTTGTTGATATAAAGTTGCTCAAAAAATATTAGCGGTGTCTTAATGGATTTAGTTATTATTCTAAAATAACTTGGAATAGATAATGTCATGGATTTATTTGTTCATCGAAAATTATTCAAAAACTATTACCGATGTTTTTTGGATTTATTTTTTCATCTAAAATTACTCCAAAATACTAGATATATTTTCATGGATTTATTTGTTCACCTGAAATTACTCAAACAATACTAGAGATATTTTCGTGGACTTATTTGTTCATCTTAAATTAATGGATATATTTGAGAAGTATTTTTGTTGATATATTTATTCATCTAAAATTTCTCTTCATTGTTCATCTATGATTACTCAAAAAATACTAGAGATATCTTTATGGATTTATTCGCTCATCGAAAATTACTAAAATAATACTAGTTGTATTTTCATGAATTTATTTGTTCACCTAAAATTACTCAAAATATACTAAGATATTTCCATGGATTTATTTGTTCACCTAAAATTAGTCAACAATACTAGAGATATTTTAATGCATTTATTTTTTCATCTAAAATTACTCAAAAAAATACTAGAGACATTTTCTTGGAATAATTTATTAATGTAGAAATACTCAAAAAATACAAGAATTTTTTTCATTGTTTTATTTGTTCATCGAAAATTACTCAAAAATAGTAGATAAATTTCATGGATTTACTTGTTGATCTAAATTACTCAAAAATAGTAGATAAATTGCATGGATTTACTTGTTGATCTAAATTACTCAAAAATAGTAGATAAATTTTCATTGATTTATTTGTTCATCTAACACTAATCAAAAAATACTAGAGATATTTTCATGGATTTATTTATTCATCTAAAATTACTCAAAAAACACTAGAGAAATTTGTATGGCTATTACTAAAAATGATGGAGTGGTTACCTTTTGACTATTTTGATAAGATGGTGTAAGGCCAAACTCAGCACCAAGTGTATACTTCAGCTCCTTGAGAAACCAGTATGTGTCCTCCTTGTCAACCATACAAAAGCAATGGGCAATATGTTATTGTTCCCATCCCTTCCAGTGGTAGTAAGAATCTATTGCCATGTGGTTAATATTTTGAAACATCCATCTATAAAAGTGTAAGCATAAGGAACTATACTAGATTAGAAGTTATTTATATAGTGGTCAAAATATCTAAAACATATCGAATGATGGAACTTACCAATGAATGGTCTACAACCTTTCAGAAATCCTTCTATAGATGCATTGACAATAAAACAACCCATGAAGGTTTGTACTTGGATGATCTACCACAACTTTTATAGTGACAACGTATCTATAGCATGGATTTTTGGACATCACTATGTGCACTCTTGGCTTCTTCTTTTTTCCTTGCTATCTCTTCTGTCGGTAAAGGCCAAGACAACTTCTCAAACCCATCATTATCCTCTAGACCCAAATCCCAAGTTGTGCCATCATCGTAAGGCAAAGAATCTACTAGAGTTGTACTCTCCAACTGCAATGAGATATGCTTGTTTGACCTTTCCTCACTAATTGTTTCTTCTTCCTCATTGGCTTAGGATCAAGGATTGGAAGGCAACCACTATCATCATCTTATCCATCCAAATTGTCAAAAATATCTTCAGCTTTTGTTTCACATTCAAACTATTGCACTAAATCATTTCTCTTCCTCTTATTCATATAAACTAATCTCTAGCTAAGCTCCTCTTCTTTTCTCTAGGATTCATCATGTTCTTCAAGCATGTAATCACGCATATCTTTTGAATCCTCTATCATTTCTTAGGAATCTTCCATCTCTTCTTAATCAACATGCATTTATTTTGAATAATCTTCCAAATCTTATGGAAAAACCCTTCTTAAATAATCTAGATGCCCTTCTTCTTGATGCTACTCTACTGCGTTACGATAGCGTCGTTAACAGGCTCCTATCCACGACGTGACCTGGTGCCACGTTAGCTTGTGACAGCATGCTCCACTGGTCAGTTTGGTTGTCTACCGAGGATCTAAGCTAGATCAATGTACTATTTTTGTTACGTGTTAGTTCCAAAGTGGTGTTTTTTAAACCCTAACAAATAGTGGCATTTTTTTAAACTCTAGCCGCAATTGTGGTGGTTTTGTGGAATTTTTCCGATACAAGAGGATCCGCCGGACACACACCTCCACGCGTCCTCTTGCTAGAGGTACCACGGGAGGATGGATAGGGTGTTAGAGCCTTATTGTAACTTGAGGATGTCTCGGCCGCCTCAATTTCTTAGAAAAAATGAATAAAGCATGTCGATTTTAAGGTACTATTCACAGTACTATTCACATGCGACTGAAATCGATGTGATCCCATCTATATTGGATTTCCACATACAGACATGATGGCACAATCACTATCTCTGATCGAGACATGGTTGGCTAAGAGCGTCCCCATTCTTTACGCTTAAATTAGAAACGTTAGGGGTGAAAACATTGCACTTGTCTAATTTAAGTGTTCCATGTTCCATAGCACCATGCGCCTATAGGTGATACGATAAAATGTGTTGTATGAATAGGAAAATTATTACACGTGTAGGCTAATTAGAAATATTTACCAAGACCTGGAATGGATGCTAGGGCTAACCAGTGGCGAATCCCGAATGAAAATGTAGGGTTGGCTCAATGGACAAAGAACATAGCTCGGAATGCATGTTTCATTGGTTTTATTGAAGCCGCTAACAAACACGACCTAGATAGTCTAGGGTGGATTTTCGAAACTTATTAGCTGCACAATTGTCTATCACGTAAATCGTAAGGCCTACTGGCCTAGGTTGTTAACTGATTCGGTCTATAGCTTCATTTTAACAACCATTTTCTTACTTTACTGACAAAACATTGACCTTTTGTCATCGACTACGGTTTCTTGCTGAAAATGGAGGGTAGGCTCGAGCCTATCGAAGCCTAAATTCGCCCCTGGGGCTGATGGTGTTAGCTTACATTTTTTACATCTTTAACATCTTCCTAGCACCTAGGGACCTGGATGCTTAATTCGCCGCCTGTCATGCAGATGCAAACAGTAGCCAACAACCAAAGTACAGAGCGAGTCTCGCCGGACTTCCTAAAACTTTCAGGTCTAGCATCGGACGAGGCCGGCCTCTAGACCCCAAAATACGAAACAGTGCGCTCTCGGCCAAACAAGAGATGGAAGCCAACACACCACTCACGCGAACTTCCAAATGTATACCTCCTACACTCAGCCATGAGCGCCGCTAGCTCCATCGCGTCACCCATCTTCGTCTCATCAGGCCAGGCAGTGGAGTATCTGCAAGACGACGCACCGTCGATCCGGTGTGGGCTGAGGGCACTCGGAGACTTTGGCACAGGCGCGCGTGGAACACGTGCTCCGATCCGCCGCACCGCGCGTGTGCCCCCCCATGCAAAAGTCAATGGGAGCGCTGCTGCAGATAGATACACTCTCAGCATGCATCACAGCATATCTCTCGGATTAATTTCGCTCCGTATAGATGCAAAACTATTTTGTTCACCTAGTATATCTTTTTCGAACGAGAAAAATAAATGCGTTCTAGATAGAGCCGAGCCAGAGGCGCGTGTAATAATGCAATATTTTTCACGTGCGTGCTGCCTAGCTAGATTAATTTCTGCATACGATGGCTACTGTGGCGCTAGCAGTAGCGGCAGTGAATGCATATAGTACGTTACTCTCATTTGGCGGAACGTATGTATCACTAGTCTTGTCTCGTACAGAGACAGAGGTCAACAACGAGCGAGGTTTAAATGGTTAAAGGCAGAACATATGCGTCACGCACGCTTCATCTCGGGTTCGTTCCGAGTTAGTGGAAACCGAACCGTTTCCTATGGACCGGCATGCTAGAAAAAGCGGAGATAAATTTCTCTAGCTTTTCGGCCAACAATTACGGACTTTATTGAGTATGTATCTAGAAAAAGCGGATTTATCTGAATTCATATGTACATAAATATTACTCCCTCCGACTCATAATAAGTGTCGCTCGTTTATGCGAACTTACTACAAAATGAGCGATACTTATTATGGATCGGAGGGAGTACATTTGAATCTAGAAAAATCTGTGACACCCTCGGAGGTGGTAGTAATAGAAACAAATTGATTGTACATGACATATAGAAACATAGTCGACTTATCACTAGCATATCCGGTGTCTAAATGCCATCCATTTATATTTATGTATTCAGGAACGGAGAGAGTATATGCGCCAAAAGCATACTACTAGCTACCACATTGATAGAAAGTGTGCAATTAAAGATCTCCGACTTTGATTTATGGATATCTGTCACAGAAATATATTGAGTTTGCTCATGGGTGTTCTTTTCATATCTTTATTACATCCATATTAATACGTCAAAGTAACATATCGACGACAGCAAAACGTGTCCAAAACTTTATACACGTCTCATTTACTTGAGAGTGGACACCATATTACTCCATAAGCTATGAACCATCGACTAACACCCTTTTGGAAAGAAATAAACACAAATCACAGTATCACTTAAAATTATTTCCTTCCAATCGATTCGCTCCTCTCGTTGAGTAGTAGAAAAAAACAGCGTCTCCTTTCCTGGATTCGGTTCACGCGTGCGCACACCGGAAGGAAGGAAGGGCCATATATCTCCCCAACAGCGACGGCCCCTTTCTTCCCCCATTCTCCCCTGCCTCCCTCCGGCCACCGCCTCCGTCCATGTCAGCTGCCCCACGCCGCGCGCCTATATAACGCCAGCCCACGACCCCCTTTTCTTCCCAGCCTCACACCCATCGAGAGAACCCTCAAATCAATCCACCCACCACGTAGAAAGTCGCGAATTTATATATAGAAAGAGACCGACCGTGATCCCTTTTGTTTGGTGATGGCGATGACTAAGCAGCAGCAGGGTTTAAGCGGCCGTGGCGTCGGCGGCGAGGAGGCCGAGGTCGACAAGTGGGTGGATGACTCCTCCGTCGACCACCGCGGCCGGCCTCCACTCCGGGCCGACACCGGCTCCTGGAAGGCCGCCATGTTCATCATCCGTAAGCTAGTCATCTGTTTATTCGGTCTCTGTTCGTCAGGTAAATCTCAGTGCTCAAACGTCCTCTTCTTGCATGGATTCTGCAGTTATCGAGTTCAGCGAGCGGCTCAGCTACTTCGGCATCGCCACCAGCCTCATGATCTACCTCACCAAGGTGCTGCACCAGGACATGAAGGTGGCCGCCGAGAACGCGCAGTACTGGATGAGCGTCACCACGCTCATGCCCCTCCTCGGCGGCTTCCTCGCCGACGCCTACCTCGGCCGCTTTGCCACCGTCATCCTCTCCACCGCCGTCTACCTCCTCGGCCTGGTCCTGCTGGCGACGGCGCAGCTCGCGCCGGGCCTGAGCGCGACGGTCGCGCCGGGAGTCCACGGCACGCTCTTCTTCGTCGGCATCTACCTCGTGTCGGTCGGCACCGGCGGGCACAAGCCTGCGCTCGAGAGCTTCGGCGCCGACCAGTTCGACGACGGCCACGCCGGCGAGCGGCAGCAGAAGATGTCCTTCTTTAACTGGTGGAACTGCGCGCTCTGTTCCGGGGTCCTGCTCGGCGTCACCGTCGTCGTCTACATCCAGGACCGCGTGGGATGGGGCGCCGCCACCGTCCTCATCGCCGCCGTCATGGGCGTCTCGCTCGTGGTGTTCCTCGCCGGCTGGCGCACGTACCGGTACAGGGTTCCAGGGGGAAGCCCGCTCACGCCGCTCGTGCGGGTCGCCGTGGCCGCCACCAGGAAGCGGCATCTCGAGCTCCCCGCGAACGCCAGCGAGCTGTACGAGGTCGTCGGGATGGCGCAGGGCGGCGGCAAGACGAGGCTGCTCTGTCACACTGACCAGCTCCAGTTTCTTGACAAGGCGGCGGTCGTGGAGCACGGCGGCGAGCGCGGGGCGTGGCGGCTGGCGACGGTGACGCAGGTGGAGGAGACGAAGCTGCTGGTGTCCATGGTGCCCATCTGGCTGGCCACGCTCCCGTTCGGCATCTCGGCGGCGCAGGTGGCCACCTTCTTCGTCAAGCAGGGCAGCGTCATGGACCGCCGCCTCGGCCCGCACTTCGTGCTCCCGCCCGCCTCCATCTTCGCGCTCGCCGCCATCGCCATGATCGCCACGGTGGCCGTCTACGACAAGCTGCTCGAGCCGTGCCTGCGTCGCGCAACGGGCGCCGAGCGCGGGATCAGCGTCCTGAGGCGCATCGGCATTGGCATGGCGATCGCCGTCGTGGCCATGGCCGTGGCCGCCATCGTCGAGCGGCGCCGCCTCAACTACGCGCTCACCATGTCGGTGTTCTGGCTGGTGCCGCAGTTTGCGCTGATGGGCATTGCCGACGGGTTCGCGCTGGTGGGGCTCCAGGAGTACTTCTATGACCAGGTGCCGGACACCATGCGCAGCCTTGGCATTGGTTTCTACCTGAGCGTGGTCGGCGCCGGGAGCTTCCTGAGCAGCCTGGTGATCGCGGCGGCGGACCACGTGAGCTCACACGGTGGCCGGCGGGCCGGGTGGTTCGGCAAGGACTTGAGCAGGAGCAGGCTCGACCTTTTCTACTGGCTGCTCGCCGCTATCGGCGCCGTCAACCTCGGCTTCTACGTTCTCGTCGCTACCAGGTACTCGTACAAGCAGAATCAAGCCGTCAAGGCCACCAGGGTCGGCGCCGAGAAGAATGCCGCTGGCGACATCGAGTGCGCTGCTTAATGGAGTAGTATTAGATAAGTATTTGGACATGGGCTAGCTAGGGAAGAATGATCGATGACGCCAATGGCATCATCGTTTGTTACAAATTAAGGGATTAAGATGTGTGTGTTCTTGTGATCGTTGTGTCCTAGATTGTTCATGTCCTGTGGTTGAATGCATAACATGCATGTTGTAAATCTCATAACAATACAGTGGCTTCATCTCAAGTGCAAACACTCGCCTCGTGTGCATAATTTAACATAATTTTCCCGGAACAGTCTTTCACCCCGATATATTCATATAGCAACCACATCGATACACGAGTTCGAACCATAGAAAGTGCTAGGGTAGCAGCGCATACATGCCCCACAAGAAAAAATCGAAGACAAAGGCGAATCGACTAGGAGATGATGACCGACAACACGGTATTGCTGCCCAAACCATGGTCCTAGGGTTTTCCTTGGCACTTCGAGTAAAGTGGAGACAGAGCATTCCCTCGACGCCCTCCCCAGGAAGGATTGGTGCTACCCGGAGATGGTACCGCGCCAGGGTCGGACAAACCGACAGGGATTTCTCCTAACCTCCACCTACACAAAACCCTGGCGTGTCGGAACACCACCACCCTGCTTTGCCAACAACTAGCACGCGCCACCACGACCTTGAAATCACCAGCAAAGTCTCTTCGTGGACACTGACACATGGCCTGAATGGCGGAGGCACACAACATCGCCAAAACGAGGGACGTCAACCCCCGCGGCCCGCTGGAAGAACCCACCTCCACCGCCGAGAGGCAGTCATTGACCAGATAGAGCAGGTGGAGCTTACAAGACCTAGGCAAGCCCATCTGGGCCTGATGGGCCTGTAAAGGCCTAGCCGCCGTCGCTGCAATGAGTAGGCCGCATCGTCTCATCCCCAACTCTAGCTAGTCGCCACCACCGCCTAAGAGAGGCCCGTAGAGGAAGCCCCTTGGCCCGCCCAAGCCTGTCTAGGCCCGAGGTGCCCAGATCCGGCTAGGGACGATAGCGGCGGTGCTCCCATCCACGGCGCTCGCCGTCCGAGGATGTTACCACTGCCAGGGCCGCCCGGTCGCGCCGGACCAGGGGCTTCCAAAGTGCATCGTCGCCATAGAGTTGACTGGCCCTGAACCGACCGCCATGGTGCGGGGAACTGCAGTCCGCCGCCGCTGGCGCCACCAGGGCTTCTCCTTGCGACCTAGGTCGGCAGGGATGAAGGGGGAAGGGAGCTGGAGGGGGTGGTGGTTGGCCGGAGGGGGAGGTGGCGTCTCAGCGCCCTCGGGGCGAGAGACGCGAGATGCACATTCAGGCTATGTTCGGTTAGTCCCCTACCAAAGAGGATTAAAGTGGATTGGGGTGGAATCAGGGGGATTTTGACTTACTAGAAATTTAATCTCTCTCAAACCCTTCCAATCCACTTCAATCCCAGCTTAACCGAACATACCCTCATTTGGACTTTCCCGAACTCCGTCGAGGGCAGTTATGGCCTCATGATTCCTTCACTCTGTCAATACTCCGTCGAGGGCAGTACATGTTTTCCACCACTCAGCTATCATGTACTTGTTGATCCGATCCGGTTTACCATCTTAGATTTTTTCTTTTAAAATGGACCGAGCTATCGGGCGAACGCGCCGCGCGCGACGGTGCAACTGGCCGCACGATTCCGGTCCGGTGGTGTGTAAAAAACACAAAGAAGACCAGTAAAAATAAAAATGCCATGAAAAAAAGAAAAATATCCTGCCAACTATATTTGTGTGTGCTCTGAGAGACTAGAGAGGGCACATTTTCTTTTTAGATTTTGGATTTAAATTTGTGTGAAATCGGGCGCAAGGCTCACAAGCACATAGTTAAGGAGTAAGATGTGACACGATTTTTTAGTCGTGCTAAAACCAAAAAGTTGTCGCGCAATCACAGCTAAAATATTAAAATAAAATAAAATTTACCCAAACAATACAGATAAATAATAGCCATGTTCCTCACAGCCCACAAGGACATCCAGAACGTAAAGCATAAAAAAATCAACAAATATTTCCTTGCAAAATACGATTATATGAACAACAATGTTTTGTGTTGCGTGGTCTACATGAACAACACTTATTTATTTTTGAACTCTAGATGAACAACACTGCCGAGAAGAATGCCGCCGGCGACATCGAGTGTGCCATTGCCGTCGCTGCCTAATCGAGTATTAGATAAGTATTTGGACATGGGCTAGCTAGGGAAAGATGCTCGATCACGCGAATGGCATCATCGTTTGTTGCAAATTAAGGGATTAAAAATGTACACCGTATGTGTTTAGGGTTTGTTTGTCATCGTTGTGTGTTCATGTCCTGTGGCGATCAGGCATGAGATGCATGTTGTGAAGTCATACAGCAATGCAATTCTTCTGTGGTGCCGAACATGTGTACCATCCTATGACCATAGGAATCCCAAACTCCGTTGAGTGGAGCCATGGCCTCACGATTCCTTCACTCTCGGTAGATATTTTCGGCCACTCAGCTATCATGCCTTACTTTTTTTTGAACAGGTTAAAACGGCGTTGGGTATACAAATACATAAAGGACCTCTAAAAAACGAGAAGAAACAGCATAGTCTTTGGTTTTTACAGCTAACACCCTAAAAGAGATCGCAAAAACGTGATGAGGTCCATCATCACCGTCGATCTTTGACTGCCAGCCGTGGCCGCCAGCAACTCCACCGGGGACGCAACCACTTGGTGAAGATGCGGCGAGGATCGCCACGCCGGGGTCAGAGAAGACCCTCCAGCCAAGGAGGGAGAAGAAGCCTGAGAAGATCACAGGCGCAGCAGGGCCATGCCTTTGGCCAGAGATAGCACCGGCAATCATCAACCGACACTTGTGAGCTGCTGCAGGTGCTGCAGATTCCACGAGCACCCTAGGCCGGATCCGTGCCGTCGCAGCCTTCGCACAACGCCCCTTCTTTCCCTCACTACCACAGCCGGTCGAGAGAAGAAGCCGCACGTCGTAGCCACACCACAGATACCAGCGACGCAAGGAACACCTGCCCGCCCCGCGCTCCATCCATCCAACCATCCACCATGGGAGTCTGAAGAAGACAGAGCCCGAGGACCGCCCATCATCGCGCCGGAGTGCCAAAACGTACGAGCAACAGCTACTTGTCGATGCCGAGGAAGCCGAGCTCTCTGACACCACCCCCTCCCCCGCCGCCACGGCCGGCCAGGAGCACCTTCAGAGCATCCGCGCCACCTTGCACATGCCAAATCTCCCACCCTCGCCACCATGACTGGCTAGGGGAGAGGACGTCGCCGGCAACACAAGAACACCGAAGACAGGAGTATTATTGGGGGAGACGGCGGTCCACCCCTCCACCGCGAGCTTCCACCAAAGAAGCATCGCCACAGCGCAGAGGAACCCTAGATCCCACCGGATCCAGCTACAAAGATCCGGGGAAAGTCTCCATCTACTAGGCATAAAGCCCAACACATGCACTAGGCCAACCCTAAAACTACTTTGTACACGGCGAGCATCCCCACCCTCTCTTCCCCAAGCAGCGGCGCCGCCGGAGATGAGACGGGGAGGAGCTCGTAGGCAAGAAGAGACTCTCAAAACGGGGAAAGGAAGTGCCTCTTGTTTCGTGTCGGGTTTTGGGGTGCCGAAGATTGTGTCAGATAGTCATGCCTTACTCAAATATTGGTATGGTTTGCCATCTTAGTGAAAACCATCGCTAGATCGATCACATGCTCACAGGCCCGGTTTGGAAGAGGAGTATTCAGACCAATACTTGGTAAACCACATATCGTAACGTGCCTAGTCCACGAAATTGGCGTTTGGAAGCTGAGTTTGGGCGGTATATATCCGACAAATTTGATGTTTGGCCAATAAACAGAAAAAACGCATCCTGATTTAGGATTCCAAATATTACCAATATTGGATCGGTGGGAGCTAATAGACGGGAGGTAGGAGACGCCACCCTGACTTCCTGCCAGTCATCGACCGCCGCTTTCTTCCCGACTTCCAGCCGGTCGCCGGTCATTAATGCCTTCCTCCCCGACTTCCCTCTGGTCACCTGCGGCCATTGCCTTCCTCCCCGACTTCTCGTCGGTCAACAACTCCTGTCACAACGATGGAGAAGGTGGCATTATGGTCACTGGCGCGATGGAGACGCCGCCGGCCACCGCGCTTGAGAAAGGCGTCTATGTGTGATGCTTCTTCCAGCTTCCCGCATCCGATTCTCCTTCATCCATGTTGCCCTTTCTCCGTTGTTTCACCTAGGTATCTAAACAATGTTGAACCTTGAAAGAACACTCTTGATTGCGTCGATTTTTAGGGGAGTAGTAAACTACCCCCTTGAAGTGGTCAGCCCGGTGTACTTTTAATTGCCGCAAAACGGGGCGTAAGGAGTGAAAATTGACCAATTTCTTAAACGTGCTAAAAATTGCCGCAAAATCACAACCAAAGGATTAAAAGTGAAATATATCAAGACAAAAAGATAAATAAAAGGCAGGTTCCTCTTAACAACACACAAGGACATCGGGAACATAAAACATACAAAAAATACAATGCTATTCCCTTGTAAGATACACGAGTACATGAACACAAATGCTTTGTTGTAACTCCTACGAGACTCTGGCCAGAGAGGGTCAATGGGTACTTGAAGAGCTACGAGTCGTAGGCTGTGACGGGGAGACAGAGGGGAAATGCTATTCGCCGCTCAATGCGGCGTCGCACCGCACAAGGGCGCACACTGGTCGACCAGCCTTTTTTTTGTTTTTATGTTCCCTTTTATATTTATATTTTTACTGTTCTATTTTTCTGTTTGTTATTTCTTTTTTTATTATTTTTTCAAATTTTTTAGCTTAGATTTGACAAAATGTTTATGATTTTTTAAATGTTTAGGGATTTTTGAAAATCTTTACTTCCTTAAATCCTTTCATAATTATCAAAAACATTTTTAAAAAAAATCAGGACTAAAAAATTGTTCACAAGTTTCAAAATTGTTTTCATGTTTTTAAAAAACATTAACTGTTCTTTACAAAATTTGCATGATTTTTAAAAAACAATTCATATTTTTGAAAAGGATTCATATTTTTTTCATTAAAATATACACGCATTTTAAAATAATTATTTAATATTTTTCAATTTTTAATCAAAAGTGAAAACGAAAAAAGAAACAGCAAGCAAGAAATAGCAGACGAAATGAATGGAGGGCCCCCCTAATGGCCGGCCCATATAGGGTGCCCTGCAAGCGGCGCTGCACCCGAGCGCCGTAGAGCGGTGTATAGCACCCCCTGGAGTTGCCTTTTTGAGAGGCCGAAGCTACCAGTTCCAGCCCATGTAGGTAACAGCTCTTAAGGGATTTGCTTGCTAACAGGCGTGTTTAGCGCATCAAGAGGAGTGCAATAGGGAGTGTCACTATTCTCCGCTCTTAGTTTTTTTCCTGAGGGTATTCCCTACTCTTAGCTGGGAATACACTACGGTGAGGATGAAAACGGCCCATGAAGTGGTATTATTCTCAGTATAGCATGGAGATATGCTGGACAATCTCTCGTAAATCCGACCAAAGTATCTAAATGCTTGGACCAAAGTATCCTACATGATTGCATGATAAAGCAAAGGTCGTAACAAGTGTTTTGAGTAAAAAGAAAATTGCGAATAAGACCCTAGCATTAAAAGAAACATCGAACAATACAGAGCATCTCAATAAAAACAAAAATTACATCGAAATCCTTGAGAACCCTTCATCTTCAACCTCTAGACTGTGTGCTTTTTTATACTTAAAATTAGTAAACTGAACAAAATATATTTTCTAGAAAAACGGCGTCGGTGATAATTTCATTCAGTAAGACAAGTGTTTGTAGGGGAATGGTGAGAAAAGTAATCTGAAAATAACATCTTGATAATATTTATGTAACTTTTTGAACCTATCAATAGCCCTCATTGATATTATTTATATTCTAGATTATTTTATCTAGGATATTGGTAATTAACCCTTCTATTTACTAACACCTAAATCGATAAAATTTACTCTAGAAACCACTTTTAGCTTTCATTGCAACAATATTTAAGAGAATTCAAAGGAACACAGTCTAATCAAGTATGATCGAGAGTATGAGACAAGAAGTTTCTGAAAAAGGAAATAGCTAACCGAGTAAATAAGTAACATTGGTTCCCTTCAAAATATGTTGTCAAATTAGTACAACCACATTTTATGGTCCGCGTTAAAATTATATAATAAAAAATTGTATCTAAATCTTCATGTGCATCATTAATTTTTTTTGAAGTATAATAGAAAATTTGATGGCTTAATATTGTATGCTGAGGATATTAATTAAATAATAATAATAATAAGTAAATAAGTTTGTTATGAATACTAAATAATTAACATGCATCTACTTTAAGTCAACCTAAGCTCATTAAGTATAAATCAGCAAAGTTGTCGGCCAAAGCAGTCAATGGTATAGAGGTTTAATGATTAAATACAAATAACAACAATTTCAAATAACTGCAAGTGAGAAACGTACTGTACCTCTATTTGTTTGTGTGATTTATTATCTTAAAATCTTGAAGACATGGAGATGTGTGGTGATATTATGTCCCTCTTCAAAACCTGAAGTTGAAGTTACAAGAATTAATTGAGCATATTTCAAAAAGAGAAAAGATTGTTTTTGCCCTCTAAACTTTTCATGTGGCTCATATTTTCCCCCCTAAACTTTTAATTGGCTCAATAAACCCCTCTAAACACAAATATTCCCCATTAAATTAGGCTCACATTAGTCATGGTCATGTGTTGGTATGCGACTAATTCTAGGTTTGCAAAGATACGGTCCTAAGGCCACTTTTTGGCTGAGTAAAATTCCGAATTAAGGGGGGATAACATGAACCATTAGTGATAGTTTTAGGGGGGTGGGGGAGTAGTGAGCCAAGAAATTTTTAGGGGAAAATATGAACCATGTGAAAACTTTAGGGGGGCATAGCGGACTTTTCTCTTTCAAAAATTGTAAAAAGTTCCTCCATTTTTTCTAAATAGCGGACATACTTAGTGAATTATAATGTTGTAATATTTGATTGAAGTATAATGTTGGTATTAAAAATTTGGAGTGTGTGCACTCTCTACGAAATTGCTGGATCCGCCATTGCGGACAACAAGGTTAGCTCGCGCATAGGGTGGTTCATCGAGATTCAGTCGTCTCTGACTAGGTTGATCAGAAGAGGAAAACCTAAAACCACCCTATGCTTGACTACCATAAATATTGTCGGCTAAACCGAGTCGGAAGTGGAAAATCGCCGTGCTAAGACACCAAATGACTTGCGCACCCGATGATTAAAAGAGGCAGACAAAAACCACATCAAGGAACACGAAAACCGCCTATCAAAAGGATAGACATATTGAAAGGATCGATATGGGGGCGGTGAATAATTTTAGTTTTCTTTTCATTAGTTCTAGGCTATGCGGGTAAAGAGATGAGCGTAACAGCTAAGTGAAACAACCTATACTCCATCTATTCCATTCTCTAGTGCCTATAGTTTCTGGCACGGAAATTAAGAAACACATATAGAGGGAATATTACATGAGTTTTGAGCGGAATTAGTTTTGGCTAATTGACGTTATAAAATAGAGGTTGAATAAGTTATGAAGCAAAAATAAATCCCCAAAAAAGTTGTCTAGGCAAGTTATGTAACATAATATACCTTATATTTTAAAAAAAATCTCAAAAAACTATAGGCACTATAGAAAGAAACGGGGGAGTATGATGTAATAAGATACTTCAGGTGAGCTATTACGCACTCTTCCCAACAACAGTATTATGCCTCTACCCTCTGTGGCTATACACCCCCCTCGAATGATGTTCGATCATGCATTGAGAATCTGGATTCAACAGCTGTCACTTATTCCTTAATCATCCCGAACCTGTAACTAACCGAAATGCACTACACTATCTCAGGCTCATACAGACCTCTATTCACGTTAAGGTAATTTCCCGCTTGCAATAATAGTCAAACATGTATGTCATGCATTTAATGAGCTAGCATACATTTAATGAACAGGTACTTAGTACTCCCTCTATTCACAATTACCTCGCATCCTGTGTTTAGTCAAAGTTAATTTTTTAAACTTTGACCAGATATTTATGAAAAAATATCAATATTAATAATGTAAAAATTATTGCATTAGAATTGTCATAAACTATATTTTCATATTATATGCATTGAGAATTATGGATGTTGATGTTTTTTCTTATATTATTGGTCAAACTTTGCAAAGTTTGACTTTGACTAAACCCAGAACGCGAGGTAATTGTGAATGGAGGGAGTATTCCCTCCGGTCCGGTTTATAGGCACGCACGTAATTTAAAAATAACTTTGACCATTAATTTTGGTCAATAAATTTTACATAATATATCACAAAAATTATACCATTGGATTCATCTTTAAAAGTAGTTTCAAATGAAATGTTTTTTAGGACATATATTGCATACCTTATTGGTCAAAATTGATGGTCAAAGATTTTTTTTAAACTACATGTGTGCCTAATAAACTGGACCGAAGGGAGTACATAGATTTATATATAGTGACAATACAAGAGGATTATTAATTTTCTTCTTGAGCACACACAGCTCTGCCAGCTAGCTGCGATGGGAAACGCCGATGGAAGTCACATAGTGCAATTGATTCAAAGACTCGTGAGTTAGTTAGACACCTCCGATCTAACAAAGTACAGATTTCTAGAGTATATTCCATCGTAGGTAGCATGCATGGATCAAGTTCTTGCGTACCATTTAGCGAGTAGTCTATGAGAACTCTATGTGCTAGATTAGCCCGAGAATCGATTAAAGGATACATACCAATAATTACCTAAATTTTATAAAGTTTTTTAATGTTATGGACCAATGCATGCCGATGAGAGTTACCCTAAGATCCGAGTTCCAGGGACAAGAAACAGGCGGTGTAAGTGGCACGTGCTACGGAAGGCCAAGGAGTCACAAAAGATGTTCACTAAGAGGAATGAGTAGGAGATGATGAAAGAGTACGTGGGCCCCTATGTGTGGTTTGGTAAATAATGACAATTTCTATAGACTAATGTTTGCATTGAGTTACACTTGTAGAAATTATCTATTGGCATCGTTTGGACCATGTGTTGGATTTAAGGTGGAAGAAATGAAGTTAGAAGAAATGTTATACAAGATCAAGATGCACCATTCCTAGAAGATCTCATGCCTGATGCTTGCCATTCTCGGTTGGTCATGGATCGATGAAGACGAGGTCAATGAAGAGCCTTCTACATGGTGTATGTGGGATCATATGTCAAATCTTCATCAAGCGAGTGCGTGCAAAAGAAATCAAGAAAGGTGTCCATCTTGAGATGGACAAGATCGTCTACATCGTGCTCAAGTGGATTGCTCAAGGCAAAGGTGTAATCTTGATAGGTTTTTCCTTTTGTCGGTCTCATGTTGGTAGTTGGGAGACCTGGTTTAGGATAGATAACCGTACTATCAAGAGGGACTCTCGAGTGAGTAGCTCGATCATATCATTCGGAGAGAGCTCAAACCATTGCATTCTTAACATCAGCTTTCTTGGTTATTGGTTGGATCTTATCCATATTTGGTTCAAGAGCTTGTGTCCAACACAAGCTCTAGTTTATCAAAATCGGATCTTCCTTTTATATCTTATTGCAGTTTTGTTCTTGGAGGTTTTCCGGATTCTCAACAAGGGAGGTATCTCACTCTAAAATACATGAAGTAGCTCTTGTCGTCCTCTTTCCAACAAAATTGGTTTCGGATCAATCAGAGCTTCCTAACTCAAGTTATTGCATTTGGAAATTTTCCTCTTATGTGTTTGAAAAAAATGAAAAAGGTTTTTCTCTGGGCCGGCGGTACTACCGGATCCGGTACCGCCCGCCCATGAGTGTTGCGCTGCCTTCTGCCCCGCCCGATAGCCCTGGTCCGGTTGTACCGGCCTAGCGCGGTACTACCGCCCGCCCATGCCGGTACTACCGGTCAGCCCAGCTAGCTCCTAGGCCTAGCTCGTGCAGCCCGCTTGCTCCGTAGCCACCGCTCGATGCTTCGCTTGCTCTCACGCGCGGTCCCCCTCGATCCCCTTTCGTGCTACCAGCTTGCCCCGCTCACGCTGATCCCGCCTGCTCTCGCTCGCTAGCGCGCCCTTACCCCGATCCCCGCCCCTCCTCTTGGGCCACGCTCTGTGTGCTCCCGGCCTAGCTGCGCTTGCTCAGTGAAAGGGTAATTGCCCCTATGTGTGGTTTTGGTGATTAATGACAATCCGTATGGACTAATATTTTCATTGAGTTTTATATAAAGGAATATTCAATAGGTCATGCTTATAGTCCATATGTTGGATTCAAGTATGGATACCATGAAGATAAATATATATCTTGAGTTTTGGCATCAAGATCATCATATTTAAGAGAAGAATATGATATGTTCAAGATCTTGAGAGTGTGATCTTGATGGCTCAATGCACGGCGCCCAGGAAAGTGTTGATGGCTCGTGGTTGATGTAGAGCTCGTTGGGAACCTCAAGAGGAAGGTATGATGAGCACAGCAGCAAGTTTCCCTCAGTTATGGAACCAAGGATTAATTGAACCAGTAGGAGCAAGGAAACACCCCAAAGGTGTTACTAGCTGAGCTTTGGCAAGGCGCACTACCGGTGCTAGTAGCAACGTGGAGACCTGCACAACACAACCACAGAACATTGTCCCTAACTTGTGATGAGGTTGTCAATCTCACCGTGTTTTGCGGAAAACAAAGGATTAAATGTATCGAATGGAAAGAAGTAAAAGTTTGCAGAAAGTAAACACAAAGCAGTAAAAAGTTGTAGATTGTATGTAAAGTAAAAGGACCGGGATCCATAGTTCACTAGAGGTGGCTCTCCTTAGATAGATAACATGTTGGGTGGACAAATTACAGCGGGGCAATTGACAAACACCGAGAAAGCAATACATGCATATACTAATCATCTTGACTCGTCTGAGACTTGATTGGGCATTACAACATAATACATAGACCGCCATCCAACTGCATCTATGACTAATAATCCACCTTCAGGTTATCATCCGAACCCCCTCCAGTATTAAGTTGCAAGCAACAGATTATTGCTTTACGAACTGCGTGTAAAGTAAACAATACGATTGTTCTATCAACAAAGGATTGTTGTTTTCTCCCTAGTAGCAACAACACATCTAGTACCTTAGAGATTTTTGTCACTTCCCCAGATTACCAGAGGCATGAACCCACTATCAACCATAAATACTAACTCTTGGAGTTGTACCATCTACTTGGCCAAGATAGCTACTAACAAAGGAAAGCATGCAAGATCTCAAATAACAAAGACATGATAGAATCAATAATCAATCTGAAATAGCATCTCAATATCCATCGGATCCCCGCAAACACAACATGTATGAATTACAAATAGATGATCTTGATCATGAACGGAGCTCACAAGATCTAAACATGAAAGCACAAAGGAGGAGAAACCAGCCATCTAGCTACTACATAGATCCGTAGTCCAAGGATGAACTACTCACGCATCACACCGGAGGCTTGCATGGTGATGAAGAAGGCATCCAGGGTGAATTCCCCTCTCCGGCAGGGTGCCGGGAAGATCTTCAGATCCCTCCCGATCTAGGGATGGAGATGACGGCGGCTACAGACTCTTTCGTGGATTTTTGATCGAGTACCTAGGGTTTTCGTCCCGAGGGCAATATATAGTCGAAAGGGGAGGCCGAGGGGGTGCCAGGAGCCACCACACCACCCCCTGGCGCGGGCCAGGCCTGGCCACGCGGCCAGGTGGTGTGGCCGCCCTCTGGTCCCTCTCCGTCTCGTATTCTGGCACTTGATGACTTTCAGAAAAATAGGCACTTTGGCTTTTGTCCCGTCCAATTCTGAGAATATTCATTTTCTGGCTTTCCTGGAACCAAAAACAGCAGAAAATAGGCAGCTGGCACTGTGGCTCTTGTTAATAGGTTATTCCAAGAAATCATATAAAAAGTACTCCAAAGTTGGAACAAAACACAAGAAAGTGGATAAAACCAAGCATGGAACATCAAAAATTATAGATACATTTGCAATGTATCAACATCCCCAAGCTTAACTCCTACTCGTCCTCAAGTAGGTAAGTGATAAAAATAAAGAATTTTTGAGGTGACATGCACCATCAAAGACTTGATCAAAGTATTTGCAAAACATTCAAGGCTAGGATCAAAGTACTTCAATCATAACATGAAAGACAAAGTTCTAGCAATAGGCAAAGAAACTACGATGCAACATAAAAAGGTACAAACAAAAGATTCATGAATAACATGCTTTGCAAGACGTTTGTTTGTTTCACATAAAGAAAACACATCATAATAGTATTCATCTTGTCCCTCAATAGAGTAGCAAATATAAATGCATAGGTCACCTTCAAAGTTCATAAGAGTGACTAGATACAATAGTTTAAAACAAGCAATAACAAGTTATGCATCAATCAACTAGTCTTGGGACAGTGCACATAGAACTAAGAATGGCCACTATGCTCTCAAAGTAGTGCATAAAGATAGAAGGTGGAGACTCCATATAATGGTGGAAGAAAGGCCTTTTGTAAAAGGAAGTAGGGATTCAAGTCTCATAAAGAGCTTCCAAAAATTATGATACTTGTAGTTTTCAGCTCTCATTGCCCCAATCATAAGCATCTTTAAGGTGATTAAGGTTAAAGTGACACAACTAAGAGGATATGCTTGACAAGTTATAAACTGAAATCTCATGCCCCTTACTTACGAAGACCGATCCTCATGCTACTCAACTTCAGTCATGAGTAAGCTCTTGTCATTGTAAGTATATGTGTATCATTAAGAACCGCCAACGGGGTACCCCTTGCACATGATACGGGAGCTTTCCCTTTGTCAAAACGACAAGGCAAGCAGACAATGAGCATCTTCAGCGATCTTTTTATTTGCTATTTGCATAGGTTTTTATTGAGGATGCTTCATAGAGTGCTCATTATGGTGATGCTACAAGTTTCCACCATGATTAGGCATGGCTTAGGCTAGCGGCCCATGCGTTTCTCTAACACACATACAAACTCCATGATCTTACAAGTTCCACTTTTATTTCACACCGCCAGGATCCGTAAGCAAAAGAACATGATATTAACGGGGTATAAAGTACAAGTGCAATGTTGAAAGCGTTCCCCATGAAACATGGTTCTGCTAATTTCAACTTATAAAGCGCAAGCATATACGCAACAAAGAAGGACCCAATGGTTCAAGTTTATTAGGGGCAAAAAGTAAAGTGTGCCATCAAGTTCGTGAGAGCTTTAATCACTAGTTTTCTCATAACAAGTGAAAGGTAAACAAAAGCATGAATATACTTGGAATAGCATAAGCTAGTAGGTAGGTATGCTGGACACTTTGGAATAACTTGGTTTAGAGAGTTGGATGCATGAGTGGAACTCATACTTTATTGTGGAGGCTAGCAAAAGACTGGGAGCGACAAACTAAGAGAGCAATAATGGCCATAATCATGCAGAGCGACAAAACATCATTGATCAAAGCATAAAGTGATACTACAAGTTGAACACTAAAGGATAATAAAGGCTATGGTGACTTTGGATAGTCATAACATGGTGTGAGCATGTGCCAAGTCAACCCAAATAAAGCATCAAAGGAGAATACCACTATACTATGCTTTAATATGCTAAAACAACGCATGATTCATCCAAGGCACATTAAGCAATCTCAATTGTTTATAACAAGCCATGCTACAACAAAGAATACTAAGCATAAAGCCAAAACAATATCAAGCATGGCATGACAAAGCATAGGCCACAGTCAAAAACGAGCTCTTTTTACCACATAACCATGCACTTTCCTACTCTTTTCCAAACCAAACCAAACTATTTGCAAACCAAAGTATGAAAGAGGGGGTCCAACCAAACTATTTGGACCCCCCTCTTTCATACATTGGTTTTCAAATAGTTTGGTTCGGATTGGAAAAGAGTAGGAAAGTTCATGCTTAAGTGGTAAAGAGAGCTTGTTTTTGACTGTGGCCTATGCTTTGTCATGCCATGCTCGATATTGTTTTGGATTTATGCTTAGTATTCTTTGCTATAGCATAACTTGTTATAAACAATTGAGATTGCTTAATGTGCCTTGGAAGGATCATGCGTTGTTTTAGCATATTAAAGCATAGTATTAGGGTATTCTCCTTTAATGCTTTATTTGGGTTGACTGGGCGCATGCTCACACCATGTTATGACTATCCCAAGTCACCATAGCCTTTATGATCGTTTAGTTTTCAACTTGTAATATCACTTTATGCTTTGATTAATGAGGTTTTGTCGCTTTGCATGATTATGGCCATTACTGCTCTCTTAGTTTGTCGCTCCCAGTCTTTTGCTAGCCTCCACAACCAAGTATGAGTTCCACTCATGCATCCAACTCCTAAAACCAAGTTATTCCAAAGAGTCCACCATACCTACCTATTAGCATATGCTATTCCAAGTATATTCATGTTTTTATCTACCTTCCGAATTAAACTTGTTATGTCAAAATTAGTGATTAAAGCTCTCACGAACTTGATGGCACACTTTATTTTCTTGCATTGAATAAACTTGAACCATTGCGTCCATCTTTGTTGTGTATATGCTTGCGCTTTATAAGTTGAAGTTAGCAGAACCATGTATCATGGGGAACGGTTTCAACATTGCACTTGTACTTTGTACCCCGTTGATATCATGTTCTTTTGCTTACGGATCCCGGCGGTGTGAAATAAAAGGGGAACTTGCAAGATCATGGAGTTTGTATTTGTGTTAGAGAAACGCCTAGGCCACTAGCCTAAGCCATGCCTAATCATGGTGGAAACTTGCAGCATAACCATAATGAGCACTCTATGAAGCATCCTCAATAAAAACCTATGCAAATAGCAAATAAAAAGATCGTTGAAATGCTCATTGTCTGCTTGCCTTGTCATTTTGATTATGGGATAGCTCTTGTATCATGTGCAAGGGGTACCCCGTTGGCGGTTCTCTATGATACATATGTACTTACAATGACAAGAGCTTACTTGTGACTAAAGTTGAGTGGCATGAGGTTCGGTCTTCGTAAGTAAGAGGCATGAGATTTTAGCTTATAACTTGTCAAGCATATCCTCTTAGTTGTGTCACTTTAACCTTAATCACCTTCAAGATGCTTATGATAGGGGCAATGAGAGCTGAAAGCTAATAAGTACCATAATTTTTGGAAGCTCTTTATGAAACTTGAATCCCTACTTCCTTCTATGAAGGCCTTTGTTTTACTTTTATGTTGAGTCTCCACCTTCTATCTTTGTGCACCTACTTTGAGAGCATAGTTGTCATTCTTAGTTCTATGTGCATTGTCCCAAAACATATTGAATGATTCATAACTATGATACTGCTTGTTCTTAAATTATTTGTATCTAGTCACCGTTATGAACTTTAAAGGTGTCCTATGCATTTATGCTTTGCTACTCTATGAGGGACAAGCTGAATACTATTATGCTATGGTTTCTTTATGTGAAACAAACAAACGTCTTGCAAAGCATTGCTATTCATGAATCTTTTGTTTGTGCCTTTTCATGTTGCACCATAGTTTCTTTGTCTTATTGTTAGAACTTTGTCTTTCATGTTATGATTGAAGTACTATGATCCCAGTTATCAATGTTTTACAAATACTTTGATCAAGTTTATGATGGTGCATGTTACCTCAAAAATTATTCTGTCTTTTTATCACTTACCTACTCGAGGACAAGCAGGAGTTAAGCTTGGGGATGTTGATACATTACAGATGTATCTATAATTTTTGATGTTCCATGCTTGGTTTTATCTACTTTCTTATGTTTTGTCCACACTTTAGAGTACTTTTTATACACTTTCTTGGACTAACCTATTAATAAGTGCCATAGTGCCAGTTGTCTGTTTTCTGCTGTTTTTGGTTCCAGGAAAGTCAGAAAATCAATATTCTCGAAATTGGACCGGACAAAAGCCAAAGTCGATATTTTACCAGAAGACTCACGAAGCCAGAAGACGAGACGGAGAGGGGCCAGGGGCTGGCCACACCACCTGGTGGCGCGGGCCAGGCCAGGCCGCGCCAGGGGGTGGTGTGGGCCCCTCCGGCACCCCCTCGGTCCCCCTCTCGCCTATAAGAGCCTCCTGATGAAAACCCCCTAAATAGTCAAGCCTCTAGACACGAAAAGTTTCGCAGCGCCACCGCCACCGAAGGGGAGATTCAGGGGACAAAAAGTCTCTGTTACGGCACCCTTCCGGGACGGGGAAGTGCCCCCGGAGCCATCTCCATCGATCTCCACCACCATGTTCATCACCGTTGTTGATTCCCATGATGAGGAGGGAGTAGTTCTCTCTCGAGGCTAAGGGTTCTACCGGTAGCTATGTATTCATCTCTCTCTCTATGCATGATCTTATTGAAATCATGAGCTTGTAATCTATAGATCTACCTTGCTACTCAAGTGCTTTAATAGATCTCTGCTCTTCCCATGTGTGTGAAAGTGACAACGTGCACACCATGGTGGCACTTAGGCTAGAGACTACAAATACTTGTTATGAGTTATATTTGGAGTTGGATGTCTCTATAAAATTGTGGTGTTTATTGGAACCATCTAGTACTCAAGGTGACAGTGTAGGGTTATCTAGATGGGGAAAGCGAACTTTGAGGTGTGTTGTTATAGCCCTACCATCGATTAGAGTGTTCAACCGGAGAGTAGTTAAGAGTAGTATCATAAAGAGAATATATTTATATGAGAGTGTTCACTAGTGAAAGTATGATCCCTAGGCCTTGTTTCTAAGCATTGAAACACCGTTTGCTACTAGATATGTTACATGTTTGCTTGCTTCTATCTTTATTTCAGTTTTACTTTAGTCTTTTCCACGCTATCAAGCTATTTTATATCACCGTTACCACTTATAATTATCTATACCACTTGTATTTCACTATCTCTTCGCCGAACTAGTGCACCTATACACCTGACAAGTGTATTGGATGTGTTGGGGACACAAGTGACTTCTTGTATCTTGATTACAGGATTGCTTGAGAGGGAATAACTTTGACCACTTCCTCCCTGAGTTCGATAAACCTTGGGTGATCCATTTAAGGAAAAACTTGCTGTTGTTCTATAAACCTCTGCACTTGGAGGCCCAACAACTGTCTACAAGAATAGAAGTACGTAGACATCAAAGGGTCCCTAATATTAGAGCCTGGTGTAGAAACCAACGTTATGGTGGCTATGGCGGTGATGTGTGGGACAAGAATGAGGTGTATCCGTCTCCGCATCCACCTCATCGGCGACGATCTCGCCAGTGGTGTTGAGGAGGACAGGGATTCGTCTGGTCACCGTTCCATGGAGTGATGGATCTCATCTAGTCGATCTCATCTAGTCTACGTTTGTTATATATTTGTGTTAAAAGCTCCACATCAATTCATGGATTCAATGGCGACGACTTTGGCCCTAGGACGTTGTTCCTTAAGGGCACGTGCACGAAGGCTTCCCGACTGTCATCAACAATGTCAGACCAACAATGTCAGACCGGCTCCGGTAAGAAAACGATGGTAGTGGCGCGTATGCGGTACGCTCAGGTAGCAGTAGTGGTCGTTATGTGGTACAGGAATTTTGGTTTAATTTTTATATGTTGGGGTGCTTTTTGTTCCCTCCGTCCGAAAATACAAAATACTTTTGTTTTTCCTAAAACTCATGTATCTAGGGTTTTTTAGTGTGTAGTTTTTCGAGAAAACTCAAAGATCAAAGAACCTTTGCGTTTCATTACATTGAACAAGTAGAGTTTCTGTTATATCCTCCTAGAAGGCGGGTTAGAAGGTGATCCTATCATCTTAGTGCACATCTTAGGTAGATGGCAAGACTACTCTACGCCCTTTGGCTCCAGCTGTAGCCCACAACCTGATCTCCTCCTTGATGTTTGCAGTGATGGAGGACACCAACGGCTGGGCGCCATTGAAGACGCAGTCGTTTCGATGTTTCAGGCAAGTGCGCTATGGAGTTGCTTCAGCGTATCCTGCTTCTTAGCCGTGAGTCACCACTCCATGAGAGTAGGCTTTTGGCTAGGCGCCATTGTTGTCATGCGCAGCCATGTGAGGATCTGGTGCCAAGTCGCTTTGGTGAAAGCGTATAGGTTCACTCGTTTTGGTTTGAAACTATACACAAATAATTATCTAATACTCCTTCCATTTAGAAATATAAAACGTTTTAGTTTTGTGAATCAAATGTATCTAGACGTTTTTTATATATAAATTCATAGAGATTTGGAGTGAACCTATGCACTAAAAGACGTCTAGATACATTTATTTCACAAAGCTAAAATGTCTTATATTTTTGAAAGCTAAAACATATTTTCTATGATCTAATCAATCTTTCCCCAAAATAAGGTAGCCACATGGTTTTTAACAAGGGAAATGATACTGATCCACCGGGGGATCACGCATCTTGATCCCCCGGCTCGCTCCGAACCGAAACAACTTGGTCCACCTGTAAGTTATCTTCTCGTCAAAGGAAGGCCCCCGCAAACTCTATCCACCATGTGTGGCTACTGCTATCGTTTCTGCAGTCTGTGCGCCTCCGCCATTCCAGCAGTCGCCGATGTGCGCCTCCGCCGTTCCAGCAATCGCCGATGTGCACCGCCTCTATTCCCGCCATCCGCGGAACACGCCGTCGATGTTCCCACCATCCCCGACACGCGCCGCCACTGTTCTCGGCGTTCGCTAAAGCCTCGCCTCCAGCGCGTCGCGACTGCGCGCCGCCTTCTCGCGCTGCTGCGCCTCCGGACTGTTGCAGACGCGACTGCGCGCCGCCTTCTCGCGTTGCTGCGCCTCCGGACTGTTGCAGCACCGCCGCGCACAGCACCGCGCCTCCTACAGCATCTCGCGACCGTGCATCGGCTGCTCGCGCCTCGCGCCGCCTGCTCGCGCTGCTGCGCGTCCGGGCTGTTGCCGCACCGCCGCGCACAGCACCGCGCCTCCTACAGCACCTCGCGACCGTGCACCGGCTGCTCGCGCCGCGCGCCGTTGCGTGTCGCTGCACCTCCGTGCCGCCGGACCATCGCTGCACCTTCATGCCGCCCAACCAGCTCACCGGAGCGCCGACTCCCCGCACCTCGCCGGAGTCGTGCCTCCGTGCCCTCACGGGAGCGCCTCCTCCCTTGGTGGTGTTTGGCGCCGCCGCCCTAGCTACAAGAAGGCCACCGGCGCTGCTAACGAAGGTCAACGACGCTGCTACCGAAGGCCAACAACGCTGCTACCTACTGCCACCAGCGCTGCTACCTATGACATCGAGGTTTTGCTACATGGGTTTGAGGGCACTGCTACGTGCGACCGAGGGCTGTGCTACAAGCAGCGTCGGGTTTTGCTACATGCGGCTGACGGTAGTGCTACAAGGGTGCCTTGGATTTTCCGGCGAAGTGGGGGTTTCCTACAATATAATTTTTTTTTTGCTACAACTGTTTTATGGTTTTGCTACAATAGCATAGAGTTTTTGCTACACGGTTTCCGGCGAGGTCTGCCGGCGAAAATTTCCGGCGAGATCGGATTTTACATTAGCACTTTCTTGCTACAGAGTCTCCGGCGAGATTTTGTGTTTTTATTTTTGTCTCGTGGACGAACCGTTTTTCTACATGTAGCAAAAGCAGAATTATTTGTAGCAAAAATCGGTGATTTCGTAGCAAAAGCGAGATTGGACCTGTTTTTCGGACACGTGGCAGCCTGGCGACCCGGGATCGAGGGGAGAACGCCTAGCGCTGCCTTTTTAACAAGGTGGGTGAGTTTCAATAAAAAAGCTAGAACATATTTTCTACGATCTTATGGAATAGATCTCGATCTTTCCCCAAAATAAGGTAGCCACGTGGTTTTTAACGAGGTTGGTGAGTTTCAGTCCGTGCATATGGACCGAAACAAACATAACAGCCACTGGCGCACGTGATAACGAGACACCGGACACGCCACATGCCGCCGTGTTCCGAACAGTATACACCTAGTCACCCACACGTGTCGATACAGGCCTCACAGCTTGAGGTGAGCCGCGCGACGAATATTCTCCCAGCGATCCCGAATTTTCTACTCGCCGAGTGTGGCAGACTGTCAGGCCAAGTCAATATAATTACTAGGAAAGTAAAGTGAAACGAAGCCAGAGATAGGCACACGAGGGAAACGTATCACCTGTCGCCGGAACGGAACAATACGGCCGTGTCCCTTTCATTCATCTTCCCACAGCGTCTCCCGGTCGCCGCGGTCCCATCGTCGCGTCCGGTTGCAGCACCACTCCCACGATCTTATGCGGCGTGCCTCGCCGTCTGTCTGCCCAGCCGACTGAGCGTCTAGAACGAGGGATGCTATGAGGCCGGCGTAGAGGATCCGATCGTAAGGTGTCGATGGCCCATGACGGTTCGTGGTGGGCTTGTCGATCTTATCTCGTGACTCATCCCGCCACCATGGGAAATGGCCACGACAGGTCCGACTCATCGTCTGTTATCAGTTATCCTCTTCCGGAGTCCGGACGCATCCTCCACGTATACCTCCTCTCGTAAAAAAAATCTTGAGGTGGCTCGTATCGTACCATGCGCACGCCTCGGCTAACAAATGACCTCGTTCATCTCGCCAGCCTCGGGCAAATTATGAATTTCGAGTTGAAAATTGTTCTAACTACAACCTTTAATTCCATTTGAACTTTGGTGCAATTAATTTATGATGAGAAAGCATGGGCCTGGATTACAGTTTTGGAGAAATCTCATGGACCGCCGCACGGAATATGCGGCGCCGGCTTGTAGCATTGTTCTTTTATTATACCATGGCAACATGTGGACACTTAGCTAGTATTTTATAATGGACTAACTGACGAATCTAGTACATACCTAGATAGTTGTGCTGGTTGTGTTTTCAGGAATAGGACTTCCAAGGAAGCTGAGGAATTAATGGCTAAAATAAGCAAGTATTATGAAGACTGGACTCCTCCTGAACCAGCTATACCTAAAGTAATCATACCTGAATCAACTATTCATATACCTATTCCAACATCAAAGAAGAGGAGAGTTATTGAATTAAATGATGAAGTGATGAAGGAAACTAAAAAATGTCTTAAGGAGAAGGGAATTAAAGCTACAGATATCAAGAATTTACCTCCTATTGAAAATTATGCAAGCCTATTCCCTACTCATCCACTATTGAGATACACTCTCTCCAACACTTTGATGAAGGTGATATCCTTACTCTAAACCTCCTGATCAATGCTTAGAAGAATTCGATATCTTTATTGTTAAGCAAGATAATTTTAATAAAAGGGTGCAAAATCATCTAATGGAAAACACTAGAGCTATTGTTGAGTTAAAAGAAATTGTGGAAAGAACCTCTAATAATGTTAAAATGATTGTCAAACACTTTCAAATGGTTCAAACTCAAATAGATCAACTCATTAAAGTGCAAAAACACTTGCTAGTCAATGTTGCTAAAGAAAAACATGCTTATGAAATTAGAACTAGAAGTGGTGTTGCTACCCAGGATCCTCTATATCCTGAGGGACATCCCAAAAGAATTGAGCAGGATTCTCAACAAGCTGAAAATAGTGGCTCTACTCGTAAGAAAAGGAAAAAAACATAAAGCTGTTGTAGAACCCTCTGAACCTGCTGTAGATCCTAATAGTATATCTATTCTAATGCTGAAACTGAAAGTGGTAATGAAGAAAATGATGTTCCTGATAAAGAAAAAGTTGAAGAAGAACCTGAAAACCACACTAAGAATACTAAATACACTAAAGAAGATTTTGTTGCTAAGAAACATGGTAGTGAAAAAGAGCCTTGGGTCCAAAAACCTATGCCTTTCCCTGATAAGAAACACAAGTCAAAGGAAGATGAACACTATAATAAGTTTTGTGAGTGGATGAAACCTTTATTCTTGCAAATTCCTTTGACTGATGCTATTAAATTGCCTCCTTATTCAAAGTATATGAAGGATATTGTCTCAAATAAAAGGAAGATCCTTAATGAAGAAATTTCTACTTTGCTTGCTAATTATTCCTTTAATGGTAAGGTTCCTAAGAAACTTGGAGACCTAGGGATTCAAACTATCCCTTGCTCTATTAAGAATAGTTATGTTAGAACTGCTTTGTGTGATTTGGGAGCTGGAGTTAGTGTTATGCCTTTCTCTCTCTCTATAAGAGACTTCAACTTGACAAACTGATACCAACTAATATATCTTTGCAAATGGCTGATAAATCTACCACTATTCCCGTTGGTATATGTGAGGATGTACCTGTTCAAGTGGCTCATAATTGCTTGATATTAACTGATTTTGTTGTGCTTGAAATGCCTAAAGATGAAAATATGTCTATTATTTTTGGGAGACCTTTTCTTAATACTACATGAGCTGTTATTAATTGTAATCAAGGAAAGGTGACCTTTAATGTTAATGACAAGGAACATACTGTCTATTTCCCCAAGAAGATTAAAAGGACTTATGGTTTGAATTCAATTGAACATGTTGAGGGCATTCAAGTTGGAGAGATATATTGTCTCATACCAAGAGAAAAATTTGAAACTATTATGATTGGGACCATTGCTATCAAAGTTGAGGTAACATAATCATTAGTGGAATACAAAGTTTTCTCTCATATGAAATTGTTTTGGTAACAAGACCTGATCAACCTTGTTAACAAAAGGATTTCATTGAACAAAACAATGTTTTCACCATGATTATCTCCGCTTACTTCTATTCTAGCCATTTTAGTTTTTGCTTTCGTTTAGTTTACCTTTCTTGTGCTAGTTACTTGTATTTTAGAGTGTCTTAGAACTTCTGTAGCTTTTGTTTTGTTTTGCATTGCGTCATTTTCAAAAAAAAATCTTTTTCTGTCAGAAAATCATTCATCTATACGTGAAAAATGCCCAAAAATAAAGTGTCTCGAAAAATTCCAGAAAATTCATATTAAATTTTTATGTGAAAAAAGGGGCAGAGGAGTGCCTGGAAGGTACCAGGGGGCCCACCAGGCAGGCACACCACCTGGTGGCGCGGCCTTCCCTGGGTGGCGCCATGCCATGGTGTGGGCCACCCCTGGCCCTCCACTCACTCTCTCACTTGACACTTTCTTCTCTCTCCCGAGCAAACTCCAGTTCATTGCTCAAAATCGCGTTCTTGCTGTGCTTGCCCTCGATTTTTTCGATCTCCTTGCTCAGCCCATATTTGTTGCTGAAATTTGGAATATTTGTTCTCTGGTATGTGACTCCTTCGCTTTTCCAAGTAGATTTGTGTTTAGTGGATTATATCTTGAGTATTTTGCTGCTATAGGTGACAGGTTATGAGAGCTTGTAAGCTTGTTTGATGCTTAGAGATATAGTTTTGATGCATGTTTAGGCCTCTTACAAGTCCCTATGAGTAGTACCCTTCGTTATATTTACTTTGCAATCACTTGTTTAATAGGTGTTTAAATTTCAGAATATCAAGCATGAACAACCATACCTTTGGAGAGATATTTTAGAGGGATGCACCTAGGAGGTCGAGGCCCTCAAGATCAGCCTCTCAGTTTAGGCCATCATACAACGAAGATCTCATTGCAACTCGTATTGGTAATGAAGGGGATGATGGGGATGCTCACCCATCTACTTTTCCTTGTTTTACTTTCTTACGAGATGCAGGGATTCTTGATGATTTCTTGCTACTGATTCAGAGAGTTGGTTTGACCTCATATATGTAAGATGAGAGTGAGCAATACGCTATGTCACCAAAACTTTTGTTGAGAGCTTCGTGTTTACTAACATGCCCTATCAGTCAACCGTCTCTCTCAAAATTTATAACCTGCCATTCACCATGTCATTGGAAAGATTTTGCAGTGTTGTAGGTGTAAGCATGACAGGGACCGTGAAGAAAATTCAAGGGCGACCCACTGATTTGCTAGAGCTTTACCGAGGGGTGACCAATGATGATGACCGCGGGGCGTAGCGCGGAAAGATAAGAAACATCCAACTCCCTGCTCTTAGATACTTTTCATATTATATTGCTACTAGCGTTCTTGGTAGGGAGAATACGAGTAATATCTCCAACTACCATTTAGCCTTCCTTGCTGCTGCGCTTAACAATGACACTCGATACAACCTTGGCTCGCTTATTGCTCGCCGCCTAGCTGCTAGGGGGCCTATCTATGGGGGCATCATTGCCTCACGTATGGTCAATGCATTAGGGCTTTCAGTGGACCCTAATGATACTATATTAGCGCCACAAAGGCTTGACCTTGTTGCTATGAAAACTCATCACTTTGACACTGCTGATTCTGATTTGGACAGTCTAGTATATATGATGCTATTTACTGACGGGGATGAGAGGGAGATCCCTTTGCCGCAATCTTCTTTGTTTAGTGTTCACAGGAGACCGTGGTCGCGCTCTAAGGAGGAGGTGGACGAGCAGCTTCGCTTGCTGGGTTTCCACAAGCAGCACCAGGAGGATGTGCCCTCCTACGATTACTCTGCGCACTACGGAGGGACGTACTCGAGCTCGCACCAGGACGAGGGTACCTCCTTGTCATACCACGGTGACACTTCATCCTAGCCAGCTTGGGATTGACACCCACTTAGGCCAAAAGCCTAAGCTTGGGGGGAGGTACGCCGACATCGCACTCATATCTTTATCATGTTGTGTCGGTACTTTGTATATTCATGTTTCATTCTCTTTTTAGTTTTCGTTCTTTCTTTTCTTTCTCTTTCTAAAACACAAAAAGACCAAAAATATTTCTGTTCTTTCTCTTTGGTTTCCTTCTTCCTTTTTGCCTTGGTTTGCTTGCTTTGTTTGAACTATTCGAAAAACCCAAAAAGATTTTGCTTTGCTTGTCTTCCCTTTTTGGTTCTTGCTTTAAAAAATCGAAAACACCAAAAATATTTGTTGTTCTTCTTTGGCTTTGTGAGTTTGTTTCAGGGTTCAACAGTCCTCAGTGGGATTTGGTTTCATATTTTTATTCAAGCCACACAAGTGAAGGGCAATAATGAGGATTAATGACAACTTGAGGTGTGGTAAGAGGCTGGTAACAAACTCTACTTGTTTTCATTTTGTACATATACTCATCATTGTGGGCATGCTTAGCCTGTTCGTGTAGGGTGTATGTTATTTATGGATGCTTAGTAGTCCTTGCTTTCATATGATTAGTTCCAGCTTGCTAATAGTTTGTAGCATGTCTTATGAATGCTTGCTTGCATTACTCTATTCATAACTTGGTATGACACCATGGTATCCTCCTCTGAATGTTTCATTTGAATTGACTTGGCACATGCTCACACATGCATATGACTGAAATAATCAGTTAAGCCTCGATGAATTATTTTGCCTTGAGGGTCTTGAATCACTTTCATGCCATGATTAGTTCTGTTTTGTTGCAAGCATGATTATGACAGCTATTGCTCTCTCATTTGTTGCTCCCTTACTATTGCTAGCCTTCACTTTCACTGAGTATGTTTTACTCATGTTTCCAACTCCCTAAAATCAAATATTGCCAAAGTGTCCACTTATACATTGCAAATGTATCTATAATTTTTGATGTTCCATGCTTAGTTTTATCCACTTTCTTGTGTTTTGTTCCAACTTTGGAGTACTTTTCATATGATTTCTTGGACTAACCTATTAACAAGAGCCACAGTGCCAGCTGCCTGTTTTCTGCTGTTTTTGGTTCGAGGAAAGTCAGAAAATGAATATTCTCGGAATTGGATGGGACAAAAGCCAAAGTGCCTATTTTTCCGGAAGGGATCAAGTGCCAGAATACGAGACGGAGAGGGACCAGGGGGCCACCACACCACCTGGCCGCGCGGCCTAGCCTGGCCCGTGCCAGGGGGTGGCGAGGCCAGCACTGGCACCCCCTCGGCCTCTCCTTCCGCCTATAAGTTGCCTTCGGGACAAAGACCCTAAGTACCCGATCAAAAATCCACGAAAGAGTCTGTAGCCGCCATCATCTCCATCCCTAGATCGGGGTGGATTTGAAGCTCTTCCCGGCACGCTGCCGGAGAGGGGAATTCACCCTGGAGGCTTTCTTCATCACCATGCAAGCCTCCGGTGTGATGCGTGAGTAGTTCATCCTTGGACTATGGATCCATGTAGTAGCTAGATGGCTGGTTTCTCCTCCTTTGTGCTTTCATGTTTAGATCTTGTGAGCTCCGTTCATGATCAAGATCATCTATTTATAATTCATACATGTTGTGTTTGTGGGGATCCGATGGATATTGAGATGATATTTTAGATTGATTATTGATTCTATCATGTCTTTGTTATTTGAGATCTTGCATGCTTTCCGTTGTTAGTAGCTATCTTGGCCAAGTAGATGCTATCAACTCCAAGAGTTAGTATTTATGCTCGATAGTGGGTTTATGCCTCTAGTAATCTGGGGAAGTGACAGAAATCTCTAAGGTACTAGATGTGTTGTTGCTACTAGGGAGAAAACAACGATCCTTTGTTCATAGAACAATTGTATTGTTTACTTTACACGCAATTCGTAAAGCAATAATCTGTTGCTTGCAACTTAATACTGGAGGGGGTTCGGATGATAACCTGAAGGTGGATTATTAGTCATAGATGCAGTTGGATGGCGGTCTATGTATTATGTTGTAATGCCCAATCAAGTCTCAAAGGAGTCAAGATGATTAGTATATGCATGTATTGCTTTCTCGGTGTTTGTCAATTGCCCCGCTGTAATTTGTTCACCCAACATGTTATCTATCTTAAGGAGAGCCACCTCTAGTGAACTATGGATCCCGGTCCTTTTACTTTACATACAATCTACAACTGTTTACTGCTTTGTGTTTATTTTCTGCAAACTTTTACTTCTTTCCATTCGATACGTTTAATCCTTTGTTTTCCGCAAAACACGGTGAGATTGACAACCTCATCGCAAGTTGGGGACAAAGTTTTGTGGTTGTGTTGTGCAGGTCTCCACGTTGCTACTAGCACCGGTAGTGCGCCCTGCCAAAGCTCAGATAGTAACACCTTTGGGGTGTTTCCTTTCTCCTACTGGTTCGATTAAACCTTGGTTTCATAACTGAGGAAAACTTGCTGCTGTGCTCATCATACCTTCCTCTTGGGGTTCCCAACGAGCTCTACATCAACACCACCATCAAGTATTTTTCTGGGCGCCGTGCATTGAGCCATCAAGCATTTTTCTGGCGCCGTTGCTGGGGAGTCAAGGACATCTTCACAAGGGGAGTCCTTCATAACCAATCTCTTTACTTTGTTGTTTTTGTTTTGCTTAGTTTTGTTTTTGCTTTGTTTGCTTGTTTTGTTCTTCAAAAAACACAAAAAAATTAGTTTTATAAGTTTGCTTTCTTATTTGAAAACCCCAAAAATGACTACTCTTGAAAATACTAAGTTGTGTGACTTCACTAGCACCAACAACAATGATTTTATGAGCACACCTATTGCTCCACCTGTGGCTGAAAATACTTTCTTTGAGATAAAACCTGCTTTGCTCAATCTTGTTATGAGAGAGCAATTTTTTGGTATTGGTAATGAAGATGCTGCTTCCCATCTTAATAACTTTGTTGAACTTTGTGAGATGCAAAAGCATAAGGATATAGATGGTGATATTATTAAACTAAAATTGTTTCCTTTCTCTTTGAGAGGAAAAGCTAAAGAATGGTTGGATTCCTTAACTAGGAATAGTATTGATTCTTGGACTAAGTGCAAAGATGCTTTTATTGGAAAATACTATCCTCCTGCTAAGATTATATCCATGAGAAGTGAAATAATGAAGTTTAAACAACTTGATAATGAGCATGTTGCTCAAGCTTGGGAAAGAATGAAATCTTTGGTTAAGAATTGTCCCACTCATGGACTGACTGCTTGGATGATCATCCAAACTTTTTATGCAGGATTGAACTATTCTTCAAGGAACCTATTGGATTCAGCTGCTGGAGGTACCTTTATGACCATCACTTTGGGTGCTGCAACAAAACTATTGGATAATATGATGGTTAATTATTCTGAATGGCATACTGAGAGAGCTCCACAAGGTAAGAAGGTAAATTCTGTTGAAGAAACCTCCTCCTTGAGTGATAAGATTGATATTATTATGTATATGCTTGTTAATGAGAAAACCTATATTGATCCAAATAATGTTCCTTTAGACTCTTTGGTTGCTCAAGAAGAGCAAGTTGATGTGAACTTCATAAGAAATAATTTTGGCAACAATGCTTATGGTAATAATGCTTATAGGAATTTTTTTGGTAACAACAATTATAAGCTGTATCCTCCCAACAATGGTAAATCTGAATTACCTAGTGAAGGAAGAATCTTAGAAGTTGAAAGAGCCACTAAAAACTTCATGCAAATGCAATATGAGCAAAATAAACTATTTACTAAAACTATGGAGGAACAATCTATCATTTTGAAGAACATTAGCCATCAACTTGAGAGTCTAAATAGGGAAATTCCTAGTTTACAATTGAAACTCTCTAATGCTGAAAGAAATATATCATCTTTGTCTGAAGCTCAATCTTCATTGATTAATAAAATGGCTGCTAAACCTGAAATTAATGAGAATCCCTTTGCAGCTACTAATGCTGTACAAGTAAGAATTGATGAAAATGTTAGACTATTAGCTGAATTACATGCTAAGTGGGAAAGAGAAGATGAAATTGCTAGAAACATTAGTGTTTCTACTATTACCACCACTAGTGTTGAGGCTAATAATAGTTCTACTACTTTAGATGATAAAGTTGATTTTGATCTTGATGGTTGCAACATCTCTGAAGTTATTAAGTTCCTACAAAATCTTGCTAAAAGTCCTAATGCTAGTGCTATGAACATGGCTTTTACAAAACACATTACTGATGCTCTCATAAAGATTAAAGAAGAAAAGATGAAACATAAAGCTTCTATTCCTATAAAACAAGAAGATGGTTGGGAACCCATCATTAATATGAAAGTGAATGACTTTGATTTCAAAGCTTTGTGTGATTTTGATAGTAGTGTTTCTATTATGCCTAGAAGGATTTATGATATGCTTGATTTGCCTCCTCTTGAAGATTGTTATTTGAATGTCCCACTTGATGCTAATGCTAAAAAGAAACTCATGAGGAGTCTTAATGATGTTCTTATTATGGTTAATGATTTCTATGTCCCCATTGATTTCTATGTTTTGGATGTTGAATACAATGTTTCTTGTCCTATTACTTGGGGAAGACCTTTTCTTAGAACTGTTGGTGCCATCATTGATATGAAAGAAGGCACCATTAAATATCAACTCCCACTCAAGAAAGGTATAGAACACTTCTCTAAAAAGAGAGAAAATATTTCTTTTTCTTCTCCTATGAAAACAAAATCTGGTCTTAATACTTCTTCATTTGAGAACATTTGATTCTTTCTTTGGTTCTTATGCCTAACTTAAAGGCGTTAAAGAAAAATACTTGTTGGGAGATAACCCAAGAGTTTTAGAAGAGTCTTGGAAGTTATTACCTCTGTAATAACCTCTCCTTATCCTTTTTATTTGCTTTTTGTGCCAAGAGTAACCTCTAATGAGAGTGAAGTAATGATTGGGAAAGTTGCTGTCCCGAAACAGATTTCTGTGCTTCACCGTAAACATTTCTGAGAGAGCTCTGTACGTCAGATTGAGCTGTAATTTTTTCTGATTCTGCCCCAGGTTGTTATCTAACTTTAGTTAGTTCAACACTTTTTGATTTGAGCAACATAAGGTCTTCTAAAAATTCGTCTTTACCTGCTGGTCTGTTTTGACAGATTTCTGTCATTTTCTGCATTTGCTTCTTGTTAGTTCCTTCTTGAGTTCTTTTCGGGAATTGAGCTTTTTGAGGGAAGTGCTACAGTAGCTAGTGTTCTAATGGAAGTTTATTTGGTGTTAGAACTGAACCTTGAGGCTTATTTATCTTAAGTACACTAATGTTGCTAATGAGATTGTGTGAAGTTTTGTATAAAGGAAAAAATTTAGGTGTATGGAAGGAATGAGTAATGAGATGAAGGATGGACTAAATCTCAAGCTTGGGGATGCCACATGTGTCACCCCAAGAAACATCCAAGAAGTACAAGCGTCAAAGCTTGGGGATGCCCAAGGCATCCCCCTTCTTCATCAATAAAAATCCCAGATTTCTTCCAAACGCTTTATTTTTATTGTTTCATGCACAGTTGTGTTTTTCTTGGAGCGTCTTCTTTTTCGTTTTTGTTTTGGTTTCAGTTTGCTTGGTTTGCTTAGGTTTCTGAATAAATTGGTTGGACCCCCTCTTTCACACTTTGGTTCGCAAATAGTTTGGTTTGGTTTGTAAAAGAGTAGGAAAGTTCATACTTTTGTGGTAAAAAGAGCTCGTTTTTGACTGTGGCCTATGCTTTGTCATGCCATGCTTGATATTATTTTGTCGTTATGCTTAGTATTCTTTGCTGTAGCATGACTTGTTATAAACAATTGAGATTGCTTAATGTGCCTTGGATGAATCAATGCGTTGTTTTAGCATATTAAAGCATAGTATAGTGGTATTCTCCTTTGATGCTTTATTTGGGTTGACTTGGTACATGCTCACACCATGTTATGACTGTCACAAGTCACCATAGCCTTTATGATCCTTTAGTTTTCAACTTGTAGTATCACTTTATGCTTTGATCAATGATGTTTTGTCGCTCTGCATGATTATGGCCATTATTGCTCTCTTAGTTTGTCGCTCCCAGTCTTTTGCTAGCCTCCACAATAAAGTATGAGTTCCACTCATGCATCCAACTCTCTAAACCAAGTTATTCCAAAGTGTCCAGCATACCTACCTACTAGCTTATGCTATTCCAAGTATATTCATGCTTTTGTTTACCTTTCACTTGTTATGAGAAAACTAGTGATTAAAGCTCTCACGAACTTGATGGCACACTTTACTTTTTGCCCCTAATAAACTTGAACCATTGGGTCCTTCTTTGTTGCGTATATGCTTGCGCTTTATAAGTTGAAATTAGCAGAACCATGTTTCATGGGGAACGCTTTCAACATTGCACTTGTACTTTATACCCCGTTGATATCATGTTCTTTTGCTTACGGATCCTGGCGGTGTGAAATAAAAGTGGAACTTGTAAGATCATGGAGTTTGTATGTGTGTTAGAGAAACGCATGGGCCGCTAGCCTAAGCCATGCCTAATCATGGTGGAAACTTGTAGCATCACCATAATGAGCACTCTATGAAGCATCCTCAATAAAAACCTATGCAAATAGCAAATAAAAAGATCGCTGAAGATGCTCATTGTCTGCTTGCCTTGTCGTTTTGACTATGGGAAAGCTCCCGTATCATGTGCAAGGGGTACCCCGTTGGCGGTTCTTAATGATACACATATACTTACAATGACAAGAGCTTACTCATGACTGAAGTTGAGTAGCATGAGGATCGGTCTTCGTAAGTAAGGGGCATGAGATTTCGGTTTATAACTTGTCAAGCATATCCTCTTAGTTGTGTCACTTTAACCTTAATCACCTTAAAGATGCTTATGATTGGGGCAATGAGAGCTGAAAACTACAAGTATCATAATTTTTGGAAGCTCTTTATGAGACTTGAATCCCTACTTCCTTTTACAAAAGGCCTTTCTTCCACCATTATATGGAGTCTCCACCTTCTATCTTTATGCACTACTTTGAGAGCATAGTGGCCATTCTTAGTTCTATGTGCACTGTCCCAAGACTAGTTTATTGATGCATAACTTGCTATTGCTTGTTTTAAACTATTGTATCTAGTCACTCTTATGAACTTTGAAGGTGTCCTATGCATTTATATTTGCTACTATATTGAGGGACAAGCTGAATACTATTATGCTATGTTTTCTTTATGTAAAACAAACAAACGTCTTGCAAAGCATTGTTATTTATGAATCTTTTGTTTGTACCTTTTCATGTTGCATCATAGTCTCTTTGCTTATTGCTAGAACTTTGTCTTTCATGTTATGATTGAAGTACTTTGATCCCAGCTTTGAATGTTTCGCAAATACTTAGATCAAGTCTTTGATGGTGCATGTCACCTCAAAAATTATTCTTTCTTTTTATCACTTACCTACTCGAGGACGAGCAGGAGTTAAGCTTGGGGATGTTGATACATTGCAAATGTATCTATATGTTTTGATGTTCCATGCTTAGTTTTATCCACTTTCTTGTGTTTTGTTCCAACTTTGGAGTACTTTTCATATGATTTCTTGGACTAACCTATTAACAAGAGCCACTGTGCCAGCTGCCTGTTTCCTGCTGTTTTTGGTTCCAGGAAAGTCCGAAAATGAATATTCTCGGAATTGGACGGGACAAAAGCCAAAGTGCCTATTTTTCTAGAAGGGATCAAGTGCCAGAATACGAGACGGAGAGGGACCAGGGGGCCACCACACCACCTGGCCGCGCGGCCCAGCCTGGCCCGCGCCAGGGG
This sequence comes from Avena eriantha, assembly GCA_910589775.1. Taxonomy (NCBI): domain Eukaryota; kingdom Viridiplantae; phylum Streptophyta; class Magnoliopsida; order Poales; family Poaceae; genus Avena; species Avena eriantha. Next base: position 530,570,375 of record OU342745.1, on the reverse strand, counting down.
GTGGTGAGGCCAGCCCTGGCACCCCCTCGGCCTCTCCTTCCGCCTATAAGTTGCCTTCGGGACGAAAACCCTAAGTACCCGATCAAAAATCCACGAAAGAGTCTATAGCCGCCGTCATCTCCATTGCTACATCGGGGGGATCTGAAGCTCTTCCCGGCACGCTACCGGAGAGGGGAATTCACCCTGGAGGCTTTCTTCATCACCATGCAAGCCTCTGGTGTGATGCGTGAGTAGTTCATCCTTGGACTACGGATCCATGTAGTAGCTAGATGGCTGGTTTCTCCTCCTTTGTGCTTTCATGTTTAGATCTTGTGATCTCCGTTCATGATCAAGATCATTTATTTGTAATTCATACATGTTGTGTTTGCGGGGATCCGATGGATATTGAGATGCTATTTGAGATTGATTATTGATTCTATCATGGCTTTATTATTTGAGATCTTGCATGCTTTCCGTTGTTAGTAGCTATCTTGGCCAAGTAGATGCTAGCAACTCCAAGAGTTAGTATTTATGCTCGATAGTGGGTTCATGCCTCTGGTAATCTGGGGAAGTGACAGAAATCTCTAAGGTACTAGATGTTCGGTTGCTACTAGGGAGAAAACAACGATCCTTTGTTCATAGAACAATTGTATTGTTTACTTTACACGCAGTTCGTAAAGCAATAATCTGTTGCTTGCAACTTAATACTGGAGGGGGTTCGGATGATAACCTGAAGGTGGATTATTAGTCATAGATGCAGTTGGATGGCGGTCTATGTATTATGTTGTAATGCCCAATCAAGTCTCAAAGGAGTCAAGATGATTAGTATATGCATGTATTGCTTTCTCGGTGTTTGTCAATTGCCCCGCTGTAATTTGTTCACCCAACATGTTATCTATCTTAAGGAGAGCCACCTCTAGTGAACTATGGATCCCGGTCCTTTTACTTTACATACAATGTACAACTGTTTACTGCTTTGTGTTTACTTTCTGCAAACTTTTACTTCTTTCCATTCGATACGTTTAATCCTTTGTTTTCCGCAAAACACGGTGAGGTTGACAACCTCATCGCAAGTTGGGGACAAAGTTCTGTGGTTGTGTTGTGCAGGTCTCCACGTTGCTACTAGCACCGGTAGTGCGCCCTGCCAAAGCTCAGATAGTAACACCTTTGGGGTGTTTCCTTTCTCCTACTGGTTCGATTAAACCTTGGTTTCATAACTGAGGAAAACTTGCTGCTGTGCTCATCATACCTTCCTCTTGGGGTTCCCAACGAGTTCTACATCAACACCGCCATCAAGCATTTTTCTGGGCGCCATGCATTGAGCCATCATCCACCATACCTACCTATTAGCATCACTTGCTAATTCTGTGCATATTCAATATGCCTTGTTTTCTTCCGAATAAAATGTTTGCTTGCTATGAGAAAGTTAGTTAGTAAAGCTCTCATGAACTTGATGGCACACTTTATTTCCTGCACTTAATAAACCTGAACCATTGTGACTGTCCATGAAAGTTATATGCTTGCAAATTATAGGATGGGGATTAGCAGAACCGTGCTGTCACGGGGAACGCTTTCAACACTTGTAAATATATACCCAGTTGATACCATGCTCTTTTGTTTGCAGATGTCGTCGGTGTGAAATAAAAGGGGAGCTTGTAAGTCCATGGAGTTATGTATGTATGTTAGAGAAAGCCTAGGCCGCTGGTCTAATCCATGCCGTCATGGTGGAAACCTGCAGCGTAACCATAATGATATCTATGAAGCATTCTTCTTATAAAAAAAGAGAGATAGCTATTGAGAAAAATAAAAAAAGAGGTATATCAAAAGAGGAAAGAGAAAAAACCTCCATTTTCCCATGGTAAATAAGAAGATTGCTGAGATACTCATTGTCTGCTTGCCTTGTCATTTTGATATGGGGATTATTCCGTATCATCGGGCAAGGGGTACCCCATTGGCGGTTCTCTATGATACGCACGTATTTACGATGACAAGAACTTACCGGTAACTAAAGTTGAGTAGCATGAGGAGCGGCCCTCGTACTCAAGGGACATGGGATTTCTAGTTTATGGTCTGTCAAGCATATAACTCAGATTGGACCTCACTTTCACCTTAACCATATTAAAGATGCTTCTGATAGGGGAAATGAGAGCTCAAAGCTAATGAGTACCTTACTTTCAGCATTTGGAAGCCTTTCAAACTATTCAAAACCTTTTTATTTCCTTGTTGAGTCTCCACTTATTCTATGAGCACTTTCTTGAGAGCATAGTTGTCATTCTTTGTGCCTGTCCCATTACTTGATTATTTGTGTTATGACTTTGATGCTTGTATCTTTGACATCTTTACTTCTAGTCTTCGCCTGAACTTCAGAGGTGCCTTGGCATTCACAATAAAAAGGCAAGCGAGATACCACTCTATCATACCTTGTTATGAGCATTGTAATATTGCTTATATTTATACTCCATGCTACTGAACTTGTGTGATTTGGATACAACTAACACGGACTGACGCTGTTTTTAGCAGAATTGCCTTGGTGTCAACTTTTTGTGCAGAAAATCAACTATCAGGAAAAATCCCGGAAAATATGCCAAAAATCCTATTTCACCAGAAGACTCCAGAGCCAGAATACGAGACGGAGGGGGGATGGGCCCAGGCCACACCACCTGGCCGCGCGGGCTAGCCCAGGCCGCGCCAGGGGGTGGTCTGGCTGCCCTAGGCACCCCCTCGGTCTCCCTCTTCGCCTATAAGAAGCCTTCTGACCTAAAAACTTTGGGGGGGTTCGACGTTTTTCCAGAAGGAGTTCCGCTCCGCCGCCACCACCAGATTCCACGAAACAACACTAGAAAACTCCGTTCTGGCGCCCTACCGGGACGGGGAATTGGAGGAGATCATCGCCATCATCATCACCATCGCTTCTCCATCGACCATCCATGTTTCCCCCATCTATGAGTGAGTAATCCCCCGCTGTAGGCTATGGGGATGGTAGGGATTGGATGAGATCGTTCATGTAATGGCATCAGATTGTTAGGGCATGGTGCCTAGTATCTTCTATTAGTGCTTTATGACTTTGTTGTGACTTGTTATGCTTAATGCTTATCACTAGGGCCCGAGTGCCATGATTTCAGATCTGAACATGTTATTGATTCATTATGATAGTATTGTTTTTGGTCTTACATGCAAGTCGTATACACACGTTGTTGTCCGGAACCAATGGCCCAGAAGTGACAGAAATCGGGATAACCGGAGGGAATGGCTTTGATGTGAGGATCACATGTGTTCACTGAGTGTTAATGCTTTGCTTCGGTGCTCTATTAAAAGGAGCACCTTAATTTCTAGTAGTTCCCTTGAGGCCCCGCTGCAAAAGGGCTGGCAGGACAAAAGATGTTGTGCAAGTTCTCATTGCGAGCATGTATGACTATATATGGAACACATGCCTAGGATTATCTAGTACTTGGATACTTTATCTTATTTATCTGCAATTGCCCTATGTTATGATTGCTATGTGAATTGTCTTGTCCATGCAACGCCCATCCATCCATCCCTATGCCTACCGCACTCGAATCCTATTGTTTACTGCTATAGTTACTGCTGTCTTTACTTTACTACTGCTGTTACTTTACTATTCCTACTACAAAAACTGTTGCTACTGATAAACTGCTGTGAGCAAGATTGTTTCCAGGTGCAGCTGAATTGACAACTCAGTTGTTAAGACTTATAAATATTCTTTGGCTCCCCTTGTGTCGAATCAATAAATTGGGTTTCACTTCCCTCGAAAATACTGCGATACACCCCCTACACTTGTGGGTCATCAGTGAGCTGTCGAAGGAGGCCAGTAGTGCATGCCGTCAAGATGATGTCGTCGACATATATCAGCAGGAAGGCAGTGTCGATGCCTTGGCGATAGACGAACAACGATGCGTCGGAACGCGTAGAGCGGAAGCCAAGCAGATGCAGAAACACGGCGATGCGCTGGAACCAGGCACGCGGGGCCTGCTTCAGTCCATACAAGGACCAAGAAAGCATACACACATGGTCTGGATGCTTGGCATCGACGAAACTAATATAGTACACCTGCTCGGAGAGATGGCCGTGGAGGAAGGCGTTGGAGACATCCATTTTATGCACCAGCCAGGCACGAGAGACGGCGAGGTGCAGGATGGTGCGGATCGTGACCGGCTTGACAACTAGGGCAAATGTATCCGTGAAGTCGACGCCGGTGCGTTGGCAAAAGCCGCGAACCACCCAACGCGCCTTATAGCACTCTAGGGCGCTGTCAGGACCCAGCTTGTGCTTGAAGACCCACTTGCCGGTGATGACATTGGCACGAGGGGGGCGAGGGACCAGCTCCCAGGTCCGGTTGCGCTGCAGCAGCGCATCGAACTCCTCCTACATCGCGGCGTTCCACTGCAGGTCACGCAAGGCGGCCCGGGCAGAGGTAGGCACCGGCGAGATCGCGGACGTAGAGGCGATGCAGACGTACTCGTCAGCAGGGTAGCGGGTGGACGGCCGGCGCACACCCGCACGCGCACGAGTGACGACACCCACAGGAGGGGCGGGCAAGGTGAGCACATCATCCGAAACCGAAGTAGGCAACAAAGCCGGTGAGGACGGGCCCGACAAGGAGGGTACCGAGCTGGACGAAGATGACGAGGGCGACACGGGCGGTGTCGCTGGCGCATGCGGAGTCTCCGGCCTGGGCGGAGACGGAGCCGCGGCGGATGGCGACCCGGGCGGCGACACGAGCCCGTGTGCCGAGGGACCAGGCGAGGCAGGTGCATACGGTGCTGCCGCGGTCACTCGTCGGCAAGCAGGGCCGGCCTCAGGGGGGCCAGCGGGCGCCGTGGGTGTCGTCGAAGGAGTCGCCAAGATTCCTTGCTGAAACGGAAACACCAACTCGTCAAAGTAAACGTGCCGTGAGGTGATGACGCGATGAGAGACCAGATCATAGCAGCGATAGCCCTTGGTGTTGGCTGAGTAGCCAAGAAACACGCAAGGGAGAGAGCACAGCGTGATCTTGTGCGTGGCGGTGGTGCTAGGGTAGCAGCGGCAGCCGAAATTGCGAAGATCATTGTAGGCGGGGGGCACACCAAATAGGAGATGGTGCGGCATGTATTGCTAGCGAGAACGGCAGGGACATATGTTGACTAGAAGAGTAGCCGTGGCGAGAGCATCCAGCCAGAATCGTGGGGGCATGTACGCATGGAACAAAAGGTGCGGACACAGTCGTTGAGAGTACGAAGGATGCGTTCAGCACAACCGTTTTGTTGAGAAGTGTATGGACACGTTATACGGAACATGGTGCCATGAGAGGCGAGAAGGGTGCGGATGATGATGTTATCGAACTCTTTGCCGTTGTCAGTTTGTAAGGCGTGGATGGGCGACCGAATTGGATGGAGACGTAGGTGAAGAAGGAGGTGAGGGTGGCGGGGATGTCGGATTTACGACGGAGGGGAAAAGTCCACACAAAATGCGAGTAATCATCCAGAATCACAAGATAGTAAGTATAGCCAGAATTACTCGGAACATGGGAGATCCAAACATCACTATGAAGAAGTTGAAACGGAAAAGACGCAACTATGGAGGAAGAGCTAAACAGAAGATGAACATGTTTGCCTAGACGACATGCTTCACAAGTATGAGCATCCGTTTTATTACAAGAAAAAGGAAATCCTTGCATTATTTGACGAAGGGTGGTGGAGCTAGGATGGTCGAGGCGGGCATGCCAGAGGTCGACACCGGCGGAGTGGGCGAGATGGCTTCTGATGGCGGTGGAGGACGACCGAACAGGGTACAAATCGCTAGGGCTGTCACATCGGTGGAGGAACATCCGGGTACGACCATCCTTAATAGAGAAACTAGAAGCGTCAAGTCCACAGTCACAGAATTATCACGAGTGAGAGAACAAATAGAAACTAGGTTTTGGATCAAGTTAGGAGAAACGACAACATTATTGAGGGAGAGAGGAGTGGAGGTGGAGGGAAAGGAGGCGGAGCCGATGTGAGTAATGGAAAGAGCATGACCGTTGCCAACGATTATGCGAGAAGAAGTAGAAGTGGGAGCGGAAGTGGAGAGGTTACCGGGGTGAGAGGCCATGTGCACGGAGGCGCCGGCGTCCATGAACCAATCGCCACCACCGCCATACGAGCCCGCGGTGGGAGCGGTCTGGAGGACGGTCAGCAACATGGGGTCCCACTGGACCGACGACGGGGGCGCGTGGTAGTAGCCGATGGGAGTCAGAGGCGTGGCGTAGACCGGTGAAGTGACGGGCTGAGGCCACGCGAAGAACGCCTGGTGAGTGGCCAGGCGCATCCCCAAGATGCTCAGGTAAGGGGCGTGACACGGGCACCGTGTAGGCGTGGACGACCCCGATCTAGGGGTTGTGACCCGTGAACCAAGGCGGTGTCGGGGCAGCCTGCTGAGGTGGACGGGGCTGGGGCGCGGTGGCGTTTCCACCGTTGCGCCCGCGCCCGCGCTGACAACAGCCACCACCATTGGCAGGAGGCAGAGGTGCGGGCGGCTGGGGCGCATAGAACCCCGAGGGCGGGGCCGGGGCGCGATGCTGAGGGGCCAGAGGCGCAGGAGCATGAGCACAATGGGAGAGACCGGCGATGAAGGCGGTGTGAGCCGCCCGAGCCCGGAGATGCTTTAGCCGCCGCTCCTCGAGTCGGAGATAGGCCACAGCTTGCTCGAAGGTCGGCGTGGTGAGCAGCATGAGGTTGGAGGCAGCGTTGCTGAGGTCCTCGCCGAGGACGGCCGACAACATGGAGAGGAGGATCTTGTCGTCGATCGAAAACTCCAGGTCACGGAGCTCGTCGGAGAGGCTCTTGAGGCGAAGGCAGTAGTCGTCGAGGGAGAGGTCGTTTTGGTGGGTGCCGAAGAACTCCTGCTGGAGGAACGTGACACGCTGGATATTGTTGTCAGTGAAGAGGCCGGTGATCTTGGTCCAGACCGTGTGCGCGGTGTCCCCTCGCGAACGACGGTGCGGAAGATCTCATTGGAGACGGTCTGGAAGAACCAGCGGATGATGGTGGCATCGACCGTCAACCAGTCGGGGTCGTGTGGCATGGCGAGGAGGTCGATGGTGCCGTCGACATGATCAAGGAGATCATACTCGCGGAAGAGGAGGCCGAAGTACGTCTTCCATGGGAAGAAATTGGCAGCGGTTTGAGAGAGCGTCACCGGCACGCGCTCGAGGATGGGAACGTCGCGGATGACTGCGATGGAGGGGCCGGCGAAGGGGTTGCTGATCCCGGAGACGGAGGAGTTGAAGGGGTTGCTGGAGGAGGAGAGATCGGCCATGGTGGGGAGGATGGGGCGGAAGCGGTGGAGGGTGGGGAGTCGGCGGCGCCTGGAGGAGGGGCAGGGCGGCGGCTAGGGTGGGAGGTGGGGTGGGGAGCCAGCGGCGCCTGGAGGAGAAGGAGGGTGGCGACTAGGGTTTGGGGAATCGTGGTTAGACTGATACCATGTATAAGGATTAGGGGAGAATACGCAGCTCCAATAGGGCCCCGGTCATATATATACAGACAATTACAGGTACAATCCCGAAGGTACAAGGAGACCTATATAGAGTATAATACGTATCTCAACAGTGGCAATGAATATGGCCGAGCCCTATTTACGGGTAGAGGCCCAGGGAGGTTTGGTGATATGCGCTCTGATATGAGTTGGAGAACTACTCGGAACAGTAGTGGAGATGGAGCTGCGTCCATGGACATTGATCTGGGGTTCGACAATGGTAGTACATTTGCGTTGAGGGATGCTAGCACTAATGCAATTGATGCTACTACTGAAGTGGCGGATATCGTGGGCATGCTTGACAGTGAGACTCAGAAAGGTCACTGATATTAGCAGGAAGAAAGTACATGCTCCAAAGCAGTCGAGGACTGGGGAAAGCGATCCAAAACATCCAATATCGACGACCTCCGCTTCGGAGGCTGATCGGGTGCAATGAAAATCCTCGGATATAATAGTCGTGGCCTCTAAAAAGCTACGGCTAACCAAGCTCTTCTTAATCTTCAGAAGCGGGAGTAATTCGGATGTAATCTTTCTGTCAGAAACTCACCTCGATGAGTGGCTGGCAGAGTGCTAGCGCAGGAAACTGAAGATTAATTTTAAGGAGGTTGTGCGGAGTGATGGCCGCAGTGGTGGTTGCTGTTTTGGAAGAAAGAGGTTCAGATTCTCTTAGGTTCAAGACGAACAACTTCATTGACGTTGATGTTGGTAGTGGAAATCATGTGTGGAGGTTTACTGGTCTCTACGGAGAGCCAAGATGGCAGTACAAACATAAAACTTGCCAATACCTGTCTGATTTACATGTTGCAGGTGATAGGCTATGGCTGGTGATGGGAGATATTAATGAGATATTATACCCCTATGAGAAGGAGGGGGAAATCCGAGGCCTTTACAATTTATGAAGGTCTTTCGAGATGCGTTAGAGGACTATAATCTATCAGACTTTGGTTACACAGGTCACAAGTTCACATGGCATAGGAGGAACTCAGAGAACGGCTAGATTGTGCTCTCACCAATGATGCATGGAACACCAAGTTTGGAGACGCTATTCTGCAAAATCTGGAGTATAGTAGCTCAGATCACCGCCCTATTCTATAAAAGCTTAAGCTTGGTGCTCTGTGATCTGGGAGCATTTGCCAAGCATGTTGCCGATTCTGTGCCTCTGCGTGTGGTCCTGCTCGCGGGATAGAGGATTCTTTCCGTCTGAGTCGTTCGCTCGCGTCAGGCTGGGGCAGAATGGACAAAATTTATCCGAAGTTTAAACAAATTCACAAAGTGAACTTATAGTAAAACTATTTTACCCGACTAACCCTTTCGTGTAGCGTCTAACAGAAAGACTTCACACAACATTAGGGATATTAAAACTGAGTCAAAAAAGAGGCCTTCCACGAACTGGGCAGTTTTGGCCGTCCGATCGCGCATTCCACGTCATTCTGGCCGTTGGATGATCCTCAGCTCCCGCGTGGGCCGAATCTCTTAGGGACGCTTCTCTGGACATCAAAAAGCCTTCTATGCTTAATTGAGCTGGAATGTCTATCTATTTCGGCCCGCTCTACTCCACCTTTCGACAACCGGGTCTCGTAGGGAACCACCGATTTTTTTTTGAAGAGGACACGTGCGGCGGCAGACTCCAATGGAAACCGGGTCTCCTTGCTCATATGGAACCACCCGATTTTTTTTGAAGAGGACACACGATGTGGCGGCAGACTCCAATGTAAATTCGACCACCCAGACAAGACGCACACCTCCCGATCGATTGGACCGCAGGCTAAAATCTAGAGCGGGCATGCAGTAGACTTCAATCGAGATTCGACCGATCCAGACCAAATGCACACCTCCCGATCCGTTCGAACGCATGCCAGAATATGGAGCGGCCATCGATCTCTTCTGCGGATGCGGTACAGATCCTGTCCTTGCCTCTCTATTCATGGCGACCTGATGCGCCGGTCTTAATTGATCTTTAGACCGTGTTATGGGCAGTTTTGATCGTCCGATCGCGCACCCCACGTCATTCTGGCCGTTGGATGATCCTCAGCTCCCGCGTGGGCCGAATTATCCATTAGGGACGCTTCTATGGACATCAAAAAGCCTTTCTATGCTTAATTGGGCTGGAATGTCTATCTATTTCGGCCCGCTCTACTCTACCTTTCGACAACCGGGTCTCGTAGGGAACCATCGGATTTTTTTTTGAAAAGGACACGTGCGGCGGCAGACTCCAATGGAAACCGGGTCTCCTTGCTCATACGGAACCACCGGATTTTTTTTAAAGAGGACACACGATGCGGCGGCAGACTCCAATGTAAATTCGACCACCCAGACAAGACGCACACCTCCCGATCGATTAGACCGCATACCGAAATCTAGAGCGGGCATGCAGTAGACTCCAATCGATATTCGACCGATCGAGACCAGATGCACACCTCCCGATCCGTTCGAATGCAGGCCAGAATATAGAGCGGCCATCGATCTCTCCTGCGGATGCGGTACAGATCCGCCCCTCGCCTCCCTATTCATGGCGATCTGATGCACCAGTCTTAATTGATCTTTAGACCATGTTATTTTTTCAGTTCTTGCAAATCCCTAATGGCAGCCATGGTGCATAAATTGACGGTGGCGGATGATTATGGTACGTTACTACACTGCCTACATATTCTATAAAATCTCTTGCCTCAGTTTCTGCCTGTGCTACTCCCACTCGATGGCAGATTCCATGTCTAATGGTGGTCTGATAGGTTGATTCTATTTTCAAACGAAATACCTATCTTCTTTAGATAACAATTGTCATCTTTTTTAAATCAGAAATATATTTCTCTATAGGTTCTGCTTGTTCTAGCTCACTTGCTTACATTCTATAAATGTGGCTCCTCTTACAAAGAGACATGCTTCTATTACTTCCTTCATGCTATTTAAATCCATCCTCAATTTATTTGATGTACTCATGTGCACCTTCTAATTTAGAAAATCATGAAATATTTTAGTAGCACGGCCCCTTGTCAACATACAAAACACCGCGAATCTTGTGTAAGAAAATTATGTGCCTAAGAAAATTTTATAGAGCCTGAATGAGAGAGAAAGAAGATTGACAAAGAAAAACCTACGTAGACAAATACAATACAAATTCTAAAGTAAATTTTAATTCAAATAGAGTTTTGCCATTTTATAACTATGAATTTTCTAATGGACGGACGCGGCAACGCGCCTACATGATCTAGTATTATAGTACACCTATCCATAAAGCGCTACGCTACAGTTTATAAAAATGTGTCTATCTATAGTAGACACAACATTGTCATATTTGAGTTGGTTGAGCCCTTTTGTTTTGGCCAGTAGGTCATGGGTTCAACTCCTGGAAACATCAAATTTTATTTTTATTTTTCCGAGCTCCGTTTTGTTTTGCTTTTACTGATACGATATACAAATCAATAATACTTGCATTTAAACAAAAGAAAAATATTTTTATCTTTTAATACTTTAGAAAATTAGAAACAAATTATTTTCTAGTACGAAGGTATTTATTTTCTCCAGAACAGAAGGCAAAGGTTGGAATCTCACATGAATCAAACAACCTCCGCACACATGAAATCCTTAAGATTCGGACCCTTCAAGAATCTTATAAAATTCATCAGACTCAAAGAAGCCATTACATTATATGGTTTACGGTTTAATGTAGCCTGACTAATGACTTGCCAAAAGGGCAGTCAAAACTCTAGTCTTGACGTATTTGTAACACTCTTGAGCAATGTTTTTAAGTGCCACTATATCGAAGAAAATAAAGTGGCTTATATGTTCTCTATTTGTGGCAAATAGAGAAGACCACGATCGGAAGATCGTGGCAAAACTCTATTTGAATTAAAATTTATATGTTCTCAATCGGAAGACCACGATCTAGACATTCGACCGATGCTAAATTGAAAAAGCAGCCAAACCGTCCGAGACACCCTTTTGATTCTGATTAGAATAGTCCTTCCTCAAATCAATAAACCATAAATCCTACCTTGGCTTGATACAATACATGTACCATGTACTCTTTCCGTATAGAAATATAAACATTTTAGCTTTGTAAAATAAATATATCTTATAGCTTTCTAGGTTCACTCTGAACCTCTACGAACATATACACTAAAATCGTCTAGATACATTTGATTCATAAAGGTAAAACGTCTTATGTTTCTAAATGGAGAGAGTACGTATGTTACAGTTTGGTATGACATGGTTTCACACCACATACGTACCCAAAACACTCCACCACATATAGCTATGCGTTAACACATACTTCTCGCGTCTTGTTGCGTAGTTTCTTCACTGTCAAATTAGAAAAAGGTTAACCGATATTTGTCCTTAATTCTCGGCTGCTGCACATGCCACAAATAGCTAGGCACCCCAGAATCCAAGTTTTCTATAGGATAGTCTGTAGGATAGCCTATTCCTAATTTTCTATAGTATTAAAAGATGAAAATATGTTGCTTTTGTTTAAATGCAAGTATTATTGGTCTGCATATTGTATCCGTAAAGCAAAACAGAGCTCATAAAATAAATAAAAAATTGATATTCTGGGGAGTTGAACCCATGACCTACTAGCCAAAACCAAAGGGCACTATAGACAAACACTTTTTATAGACAGTAGTATAGTGCCTTAGGGCTAGGCGCTATGCTAGTATAGCGCCTTAGAGCTAGACGCTACGTTCCGTTATGTGAAGCCTTTTTGTTAGGTGCTATACGAAAGAGTTAGTTGGGTAAAATAGTTTCGCCGCTGAGCTTATTTTGTGCATTTGTTTGAACTTTGGATCAATTTTGTCCATTGTGCCTCAGGTTGGCGGGTGCTGTTGGGGTTCGCAGCATAGAAAACAAAAAAATCTAGGATGGGAACTATACGCTAAGATCTATCTACTAGATACAAGCAACGGGTAGATATACATCCATAGAGAACTTACCCTCGAAGACAACAAAGCTTTGTTAACGAGTTGGAACTCGTGGATAATGTAGTCGTACACTTGCCGATCTCAAGATCGTGATGAAGTCCAGCAGGTCCGGCTCCAGCACGTCCATCAGATCCAGCTCCAGCAAATCCAGCACCACCAAGTCCAGCACCGCAAAGCAGCGGTGCATCCGTGATCGCACACACGTCCGGTACCCCGACAACCTCCGTCCCTCGCTCCAGCAAAACAGCGGAAGCAGTAACTCCTTTCGAGATAAAGCCACCGGAAACATGTATCTCGCTAATCCGAGACCATGGGGAAATAATACTAGAGGGGGAGAGAGATCCTTCACGAGGAGGTGTGAGAAAGAAGGAGGAAGAGGGGGGCCTTTTATAGGAGGAGGGGGTACCCCCTCCATGGCCGGCGCCTCATGGAGGGTGTCCCTTCACCTCCCCCATTCATGTGGTGGTAACTCCCTCCACATAAATTTTCCCCTTCACATTCTCTTTTAAAGTCTCGACTTTAAATGCATTAAATTTCTCCAAATTTAATGCTCTATCATTTAATAAAACTCTTTTATTATTTTTATTTAGAATTGTGTTAATTACTTTAATTAAAAAACATTCACATAAAACCCCCTGCAACATTTCAATATTACATGCAGAACCAATTTCAGCAATTTCACCCGAAACAATTTCGGTGTCTATTGAAATAATTCCAGCACTTTCTTAAATCTTTATCTGAAACATATTTGCTGCAAATGGTGTCCGTATCCCTTAAGTGTGTCACCCTACGGTTCGCGAATAATGCAGACATGATCGAGACCCCTCTCAGATCAATAATCAGAAGCGGGACCTGGAGATCCATACCGACTCCTACACATTCAACGATGACTTATGTGATCATGAGAACCTTTAACACTAGTAACTAAATCTCTTTGTCTCGTGATATATTACATGTCCGAGATTCGATCATTGGCATCCAAATACCTAGTTTGATCTCATTACCGACATGCACTCTTTTTCGTTCCCGTGATATAACATTCTAGTGATCTCATCACTTGCTTGCAATCTATGTTAATGTGATATCACCGAGAGGTCCCAGAGTATATCTATCCGTCATCAGGATGGACAAATCCCACTCTTGATCCATGAGCCTCAACATAACACCTTCGTAGCACTGAACCCACCTTTATAGTCACCTAGTTACGGTGTGACGTTTGATGTTATCAAGATACTCTTCCGGTGTTAGCAATTAACATGATCTCATGGTCTAAGGACTAAGAGTACTTGGTATGATGTTATAGCAATATAAATATAATGACTTTGATCGTAATGCTATACTTCGGACGAATATTCTGTAGGGGTTCCGTAGATAAAAACAATAAAATTTTACTCTACGCCCCTGAACCACTGAAGCTGCCAGGACCTATCTATTAGTAATACAGTAACGGGAGGGGCTTTTCGCGAACTTACCTCAAAGACCGAAAAGCGTTATCGACGCTCAGGAGAGCGTGGTTGATGTAGACGAGCCGAAGCCGACCTCAAGGTCGTGATGAAGTCCTTGCGCTCCTTCTGGCTCCAACGACTTGAGTGCCTCAAGTGTGACACCTCGTGGGAGTTACACACGTCCGGTGCCTGACGATGACTCGCACTTCCCCGATCCAGCAGCAGTTGCGGAAGTAGAGCTCCCGAATCCGAATCCCGCAGCGCGACGGCGCTCCGCGGTGAAGATGTCTCTCGCTCGCGCAGTCCAGACTTGGGACCACGGTCACGAGAGAGAGAGAGAGGGGGAGAGAGAAAATATCAATTAGAGGTCCTCCCAAAAGTGGGGAGACCTTTATTGATTATTGGGTGTATTTTGTAGGCCAATATACCCCACTATATATAGGGGGAGGGGAGGTACTACCTCCCCTCAAGTCTCGGGGTGGGACTAAAGGAGAGGAGGGGGTGGGGAGGCCGCTAGCCACCCCTAGTGGGCCCCGCGGGGGGGGGGGGGGCAAGGCCCAGCCGGCCACCCCCTTGGTCCCTGTCCCCTTCTCCTTTCCCTCATGGGCCCTTTCCCTCCGGAAATTGGCCCATTAAGCCTTTTGACCTTTTAATTTATTTTCTCTTTATTAAATAATTATGAATAAATGATTAAATCAATATTTAACATTCATTCACATATCATTTAATCTCCGTGGCCATGGAACACCTTCCACCTCCACTCCGGACATCCTCCGAAATTACCTAAACCCTTCCGGTTTTCTCCCTTCTTTTCTTCGGTGATTCTACCGATCCCATAAACACTCTCTAAGCATCATCAAGCCCTTAAGCGTGATAACCTACGGTTCAGGAACACTCCAGACATGGTCGGGACACTCCCGCACCAATGATCAATAGAGGGACCTGGATGGCCATGTGACCCCTGTGCATTCCACAAAGATCTTTCGTCGTTTGAACCGGTGACAGTCGTGTCTTATTCCCTTTGTCATTCGATACTTGCATTTGCCCGAGACCTGATCAATGACATCTTCATGTCGAGTTCAATCTCGTTACTGAACAATGTTATTTGACTCGTTGCGATAAGTGATATCCCCGTGATCTAATCACGCGCTGCCCAGCTATTCGATATAACTTCTCCGAGTGGGCCCTTGAGTATCTTCCCGTCACATGGACGGACAAATCCCGCTCTTGACATATATTGCCTCTACGGTTTCCTCCGAATACCTGAACACACCTTTATAACCACCGTTTTACCAGATGGCGTTTGATGCTATCTAAGCACTCTCGGGAGACAGTGATTGATATAGCCTCACGGTCTAAGGAACAGTCTACGAGGATCCTTTTCTAATCATCATAACTTGAACTTCGTGACATGATCGAATCACGATGTTTAGGTTGGGTATTGGTTCATCATCTCATTCTCAGAATGAGATGACCTCATTTCCAACTGGCATAAATGCCACATGATCAGGAAACATGATCATCCGTTGACCAATGAACCAGTGACTAGAGTTTCACTAGGAACCCCTGGTTTGTTTATATATCACACGTGTATTGATGTTTCCACTCAACACAGTTATAGCATGATATAAAACTTAACCATAAACTATATGAAATATGATAATAGTCCTTACTACTATTTGTCTCTAGGGCATATTTCCAACATATTCATCACATCATTCCACCAATGTTGTGACCTCGTTATTAACAACATCCAATGTCCATGATCAGGAAACCTTGATCATCTTGTTAATCAACGAGCTAGTTTATATGAGAGGCATTACTAGGAACTTTATATTTTGTTTATTAAACACATATGTATTAACGTTTCCAATTAATACAATTATAGCATGCAAAATAAAAATTTATCATAAACATGGAATAAGATAATAACCACTTTATTATTGCCTCTCGGGCATATTCCCTTCAGTCTCCCACTTGCACTAGAGTCAATAATCTAGTTTGAAAAACTTTGCGTATTGAACACCTATGGCTTTCTGGTGTTGCATATACGTGATTGCTAGTGGTTAACATAATCTCCGGATCTGATAGTTTCAGGTCCGTCTGTATTTGCATGTCTTTGCGTCTCTACGCATCACTCATTCTCAAATGAGATGGCATTGTATAAATTTGGTCCTTTGGTGAGACCTTTAGTTTGTTCGGGTTAAAATATGTTGATATTATTGTCATACGATATATCTTCATAGTATTAGACCACCTTGAACCACACCTAGTTTGATAACAAACTACATAACACAAATGCCCTCCTTTGCTGCTACTATAGCAGTCATATACTTAGCCTTTTTTGTAGTATCCGTCACAATGTCTCTACTTTGGAACTCATCCAAATCCATCATGGAACATCCTTTCCATTACATTGTGCCACCCATAGTCTAAATTGAGATAAATTTATTTTGTATCTTGTGACAAAACTAGTATCAATGTAACACTTTACAATGAACTACCTTTAACTATTTTTCACTTATGCATGGTATATTCTTAGTTCTTCCAAAGCTCATAAGAATATCTTTACTATTGTCCAATGATCATCTTATGAATCATTCTGGTATGTGCTCATAACATTTAGAGCATAGGTTTATCAAACTCAGGGAGGAAGTGGTCAAAGGTATCCCCTCTCAAGCAACCCTGCAATCAAGATACAAGAAGTCTCTTGTGTCCCCAACACACCAAATACACTTGTCAGGTGTATAGGTGCACTAGTTCGGCGAAGAGATAGTGAAATACAAGTGGTATGGATAATTATAAGTGGTAACGGTGATAGAGAATAGCTTGATGGCGTGGAAGAGACTAAAGGCAAACTAAAATAAAGATACTAGCAAGCAAACATGTAACATATCTAATAGCAAACGGTGTTTCAGAGCTTAGAAACAAGGACTAGGGATCATACTTTCACTAGTGAACACTCTCATATAAATATCTTCTCTTTATGATACTAATCTTAACTACTCTCCGGTTGGACACTCTAATCAACGCTAGGGCTATAACAACACACCTCAAAGTAAGCCTTTCCCACCTAGAAAACCCCACACTGTCACCTTGAGCACTAGATGAGTCCAACAAACACCACAATTTCATAAAGACATCCAACTCCAAATATAACTCATAACAAGTCTTTGTAATCTCTAGCCTAAGTGCCACCATGGTGAGCACGCTGTCACTTTCACACACATGGGGAGAGCCAGGATCTATTAAAGCACCTGAGTAGCAAGGTAGATCTATAGATTACAAGCTCATGATCACAATATGATCATGCATAGAGAGATGAACACATAGCTACCGGTAGAACCCTTAGCCTCGAGAGAGAACTACTCCCTTCTCATCATGGGAATCAGCAATGGTGATGGAGATGGTGGTGGAGATCGATGGAGATGGCTCCGGGGGCACATCCCCGTCCCGGCAGGGTGCCGCAATAGAGACTTTCTGTCCCCCGAATCTCCCCTTCGGTGGCGGTGGCGCTGCGGAACTTTTCGAGGATTTCTAATTGACTCTTTAGGGTTTTGGTATCGGGAGGATCTTATAGGCGAGAGGGCAAGGTCGGTGGAGTGCTAGGGGGCCCACACCACCTGGTGCCGTGGCCAGGGCTAGCCCGCGCCACCACATGGTGTGGCCAGGCCCTGGCCCTCCTCCGTCTCGTATTCTGGCTCCGTGAGTCTTCTGGTAAAATAGGAACTTTGGCTTTTGTCCCATCCAATTCCGATAATATTGATTTTCTGACTTTCCTGGAACCAAAAATAGCAGAAAACAGGCAACTGGCACTGTGGCTCTTGTTAATAGGTTAGTCCAAGAAATCATATGAAAAGTACTCCAAAGTTGGAACAAAACACAAGAAAGTGGATAAAACCAAGCATGGAACATCAAAAATTATAGATACATTTGCAATGTATCAACATCCCCAAGCTTAACTCTTGCTCGTCCTCGAGTAGGCAAGTGATAAAAAGAAAGAATAATTTTTGAGGTGACATGCACCATGAAAGACTTGATCAAAGTATTTGCAAAACATTCAAAGCTGGGATCATAGTACTTCAATCATAGCATGAAAGACAAAGTTCTAGCAATAAGACAAAGAAACTATGATGCAACATGAAAAGGCACAAACAAAAGATTCATGAATAACATGATTTGCAAGACGTTTGTTTGTTTCACATAAAGAAAACATAGCATAAAAGTATTCAGCTTGTCCCTCAATGGAGTAGCAAATATAAATGCATAGGACACCTTCAAAGTTCATAAGAGTGACTAGATACAATAGTTTCAAACAAGCAATAACAAGTTATGCATCAATCAACTAGTCTTGGGACAATGCACATAGAATTGAGAATGGCCACTATGCTCTCAAAGTAGTGCATAAAGATAGAAGGTGGAGACTCAATATAATGGTGGAAGAAAAGCCTTTGTAAAAGGAAGTAGGGATTCAAGACTCATAAAGAGCTTCCAAAAATTATGGTACTTATAGCTTTCAGCTCTCATTGCCCTTATCATAAGCATCTTGAAGGTGATTAAGGTTAAAGTGACACAACTAAGAGGATATGCTTGACAAGTTATAAACCGAAATCTCATGCCCCTTACTTACGAAGACCGATCCTCATGCTACTCAACTTCAGTCACGAGTAAGCTCTTGTCATTGTAAGTATATGTGTATCATTAAGAACCGCCAATGGGGTACCCCTTGCACATGATACGGGAGCTTTCCCATAATCAAAATGACAAGGCAAGCAGACAATGAGCATCTCAGCGATCTTTTGATTTGCTATTTGCATAGGTTTTTATGAGGATGCTTCATAGAGTGCTCATTATGGTGATGCTGCAAGTTTCCATCATGATTAGGCATGGATTAGGCTAGCGGCCTAGGCGTTTCTCTAACACACATACAAACTCCATGATCTTACAAGTTCCACTTTTATTTCACACCGCCGGGATCCGTAAGCAAAAGAACATAATATCAACGGGGTACAAAGTACAAGTGCAATGTTGAAAGCGTTCCCCATGAAACATGGTTCTAATTTCAACTTATAAAGCGCAAGCATATACGCTACAAAGAAGGACCCAATGGTTCAAGTTTATTAGAGGCAATAAAGTAAAGTGTGCCATCAAGTTCGTGAGAGCTTTAATCACTAGTTTTCTCATAACAAGTGGAAGGTAAACAAAAGCATGAATATACTTAGAATAGAATAAGCTAGTAGGTAGGTATGGTGGACTCTTTGGAATAACTTGGTTTAGGGAGTTGGATGCATGAGCGGAACTCATACTTTGTTGTGGAGGCTAGCAAAAGACTGGGAGCGACAAACTAAGAGAGCAATAATGGCCATAATCATGCAGAGCGACAAAACATCATTGATCAAAGCATAAAGTGATACTACAAGTTGAAAAATAAAGGATCATAAAGGCTATGGTGACTTGATATAGTTATAACATGGTGTGAGCATGTGCCAAGCCAACCCAAATAAAGCATCAAAGGAGAATACCACTACACTATGCTTTAATAAGCTAAAACAACGCATGATTCATCCAAGGCACATTAAGCAATCTCAATTGTTTATAACAAGTCATGCTACAGCAAGGAATACTAAGCAAAAAGCCAAAACAATATCAAGCATGGCATGACAAAGCATATGCCACAGTCAAAAACAAGCTCTTTTTACCACATAAGCATGAACTTTCCTACTCTTTTCCAAACCAAACCAAACCATTTGCAAACCAATGTATGAAAGAGGGGGTCCAACCAATTTATTCAGAACACTAAGCAAACCAAGCAAACTAAAAACCAAAACAAAAACGAAAAAGAAGACGCTCCAAGAACAACACAACTGTGCATGAAACAATAAAAATGAAGCGTTTGGAAGAAACCTGAGATTTTTATTGATGAAGAAGGGGATGCCTTGGGCATCCCCAAGCTTTGACGCTTGTACTTCTTGGATATTTCTTAGGGTGACATGCGTGACATCCTCAAGCTTGAGCTTTAGTCCATCCTTCATCTCATTACTCATTCCTTCCATACACCTGAAATTTTTTCTTCATACAAAACTTCACACAATTTTTATTAGCAACATTAGTGTACTCAAGATAATAAGTCTTAAGGTTCAGTTGTAACACCAAATAAACTTCCATTAGAACACTATCTACTGTAGCACTTCCATCAAAAATCTCAATTCCCCAAAAGAACTCAAAAAGGAACCAACAAGAAGCAAATGCAGAAAATGGCAGAAATCTGTCAAAACAGACCAGCAGGTAAAGACGAATTTTTTCGAAGACCGTCTGTTGCTCAGATCACAAAGGGTTGAACTAACGAAAGTTAGATAACAACCTGAGGCAGAAGCACAAAAAAGGACAGCTCAATCCGACGTACATAGCTCTCTCAGGAATGTTTACGGTGAAGCACAGAAATCTGTTTCGAGACAGCAACTTTCCCAATCATTACTTCACTCTCGTTAAAGGTTACTCTTGGCACAAAAAGCAAATAAAAAGGATAAGGAGAGGTTATTACAGAGGTAATAACTTCCAAGACTTATCTAAAACTTTTGGGTTATCTCCCAATAAGTACTTTTCTTTAACGCCTTTAAGTTAGGCATGATAGTTTGAAAAGATGCTCACATAGGAAATATGAATTGAAGTAAAAGAGAGCATCAAGAAGCAAATTCAAAGCGCATTTAAGTCTAACCCACTTCCTATGCATAGGAATCTTGTAAAGAAACAAGTCATGAAAGCACAAAGCAACAAGCATAGGAAAGCAAAACAAGTGCAATTTCAAGACTTTTAACATAAAGAGGGAAAACTTAATATTGTTGAGACACATAAAACCATGTTTCGCTCTCTCATAATAACTTTCAGTAGCATCATGAATGAAATTAACAATATAACTATCACACAAAACATTCTTATCATGAGCCACATGCATATAATAATTATTACTCTCCACATAAGCATAATCATTCTTACTAATCATAGTGGGAGCAAACTCAACTAAATAGCTATCATTATTATTCTCATCACCATAATCATCAAATATAGGAGGCATATTGTAATAATTAATTTTCTCCTCAATAGTAGGTGGACTGAAAATAACATATTCATCATTGTAATCATCATATATTGGAGGTTTGGTATCATCATAAGCAATAGAATAGCTATCTTCCAGAGCTGGGGGACTAAAAAGATCATTTTCATAAAAACTAGCTTCCCCAAGCTTAGAATTTTCCATAGCATTAGCAATAATGGTTTCCAAAGAATTCATACTAACAACATTGCTATTAGCATGCAAATAAAGTTCCATAGGTTTTTTAATTTTCTCTTCAAACACTTCATGTCCTAACTCAAGATAAATACTATAAAGCTCTCTAATTTTGTTGTTGTTTTCCATTAAGCCTAACTAGTGAAAACAAGAAACAAAAATACAAAACTGCAGAATCTAAAGGAAATAACTTTGAGCACTCACACCGGAGGATGTGAGTACCTTTACCTTACCTCCCCGATAACGGCGCCAGAAAATAGGCGTTTGCCGTGGGAGGTTCTTCTTCTTTAATCCTCCGGTGTGAATACCTTTTACCTTTCCTCCCCGGCAACGGCGCCAGAAAATAGCTTGATGTCTACGCACTTCTATTCTTGTAGACAGTTGTTGGGCATCCAAGTGCAGAGGTTTGTAGAACAGCAGCAAGTTTTCCCTTAAGTGGATCACCCAAGGTTTATCGAACTCACGGAGGAAGTGGTAAAAGGTATCCCCTCTCAAGCAACCCTGCAATCAAGATACAAGAAGTCTCTTGTGTCCCCAACACACCAAATACACTTGTCAGGTGTATAGGTGCACTAGTTCGGCGAAGAGATAGTGAAATACAAGTGGTATGGATAATTATAAGTGGTAACGGTGATAGAGAATAGCTTGATGGCGTGGAAGAGACTAAAGGCAAACTGAAATAAAGATAGTAGCAAGCAAACATGTAATAGATCTAATAGAAAACGGTGTTTCAGAGCTTAGAAACAAGGCCTAGGGATCATACTTTCACTAGTGAACACTCTCATATAAATATCTTCTCTTTATGATACTACTCTTAACTACTCTCCGGCTGGACACTCTAATCAACGGTAGGGCTATAACAGCACACCTCAAAGTAAGCCTTTCCCATCTAGAAAACCCCACACTGTCACCTTGAGCACTAGATGAGTCCTACAAACACCACAATTTCATAAAGACATCCAACTTCAAATATAACTCATAACAAGTATTTGTAATCTCTAGCCTAAGTGCCACCATGGTGAGCACGCTGTCACTTTCACACACATGGGGAGAGCAGAGATCTATTAAAGCACTTGAGTAGCAAGGTAGATCTATAGATTACAAGCTCATGATCTCAATAAGATCATGCATAGAGAGAGATGAACACAGAGCTACCGGTAGAACCCTTAGCCTCGAGAGAGAACTACTCCCTCCTCATCATGGGAATCAGCAATGGTGATGGAGATGGTGGTGGAGATCGATGGAGATGGCTCCGGGGGCACTTCCCCGTCCCGGCTGGTGCCGGAAGAGAGACTTTCTGTCCCCCGAATCTCCCCTTCGGTGGCGGCGGCGCTGCAGAACTTTTCGTGGATTTCTGATTGACTCTTTAGGGTTTTGGTATCGGGAGGCTCTTATAAGCGAGAGGGCAAGGTCGGTGGAGTGCCAGGGGCCCCACACCACCTGGTGGCGCAGCCAGGGCTAGCCCGCGCCACCACATGGTGTGGCCAGGCCTTGGCCCTCCTCTGTCTCGTATTTTGGCTCCGTGAGTCTTCCGGTAAAATAGGAACTTTGGCTTTTGTCCCGTCCAATTCCGAGAATATTGATTTTCTGACTTTCCTGGAACCAAAAACAGCAGAAAACAGACAACTGGCACTGTGGCTCTTGTTAATAGGTTAGTCTAAGAAATCATAAGAAAAGTACTCCAAAGTTGGAACAAAACACAAGAAAGTGGATAAAACCAAGCATGGAACATCAAATATTATAGATACATTTGCAATGTATCAGCAGTTCATGAATTGTGTTGTTCTGTATGACACTTCACACCAACCAATTCGGTATCCAATACCTTATAACCACATTGTTTAACAAGTAAGGAATACAGTCATAACATGTATATCTTCTATATACCTAAGTTGGACATCTCCAACCTTTTCTTTTCTGCCAAATATTTTATAGATTCTCTTTCAACAATTCCTTTTTTAAAAGAATCTATCAACATCAATAGTGGTGTCATTCACATGACACATAGTACAAAGTGTATATAGTCAAATACTAATACCTTTGGACTTGCACTTTGAAGTGGATCACCATCATCAAGTTTTTGGTGTTCTTTCAAAAATCCATTCTTTAGTAATCTTTTAGTGTAGTAAACATTTTACTTACATCTTCTATTCATCCTTATCATGACAACTTTCATGATCAAGCTAATATAGCCTATAAGGAAGAATGACGAGTATAATTTTAGTTCCCGAAACCTTTTTGGGAGATTCGGATGCCTAGCATCTCCATCCTTCACAAATTCTCATACAATATGAGAACATGTATTTTGCTAAATTATACTCTATCATAATGCAACCAAAAACATTGTTTCAGATATCACAATATCTTTCACACATGATGGTTTCTGAAACAATTTTCAGCTCCTATATAATCTTGATATTAAAACAACTTTTGAATATCAATAATCATGGAGGCAAACATGATACTTTAGATACTAACATTGGAATTCTTACTCTTGGTTTAATACTACTTATTAAACTTCATGGAGTAAATAGAGTTTGCTGAAAGTTTGCAATAGGACTTATAAACTTTAAATTGACATTCAAAACAATACGATACCAGTTCGTAAAGTAAATATCCAGAATTCTATAGTTCTATTATCTTAATTAAAACTAAGCATAAGGTAGTGAACAGACGCTAATGACTACACCAAATTATGAAAATTCACTTAGATTTAGTTTATGAGAAATTGAGTTTGACTAATCCAAATTAGAAATGAACTCCCACTCAAAAGCGACATCCCTCGTGCCTTTTGGTGATTACATGAACCAAATCCACTACACCAAGTCCGATCATCACGTGAGTTGATGTAGCTTCAAAGGCGAGCATCTATATGGGCATCATATCAACTATATGACTCATGCTTAACCTTTCGGTCCGTGTTCCGAGGCCATGTCTACACATGCTAGGCTCGCCAAGTAAGAACCTTAGTATTCGCGTGTGTAAACTGTCTTACACCCGTTATATGAAAGCGTAGAGTCGAGTACACCCAATCATCACGTGATGTCTCGAAACACGATCCACAAAATGGTGCATACTTAAGGAAGAACACATTTTATCTTGATATCTAAATGATGGATCATCTTGCAATGCTACTAACACGGCAAACTAGCAATATAAGATGCGAACATCTAATGTGTAAAGTGAGATGATATGGTCCATGCATTTGATCTCTATCATATGCATGATGGTATGATCTCTATCATTCCTTTGTGTGTAAGGCCAAGGTCTATGGAACTTACACGTTAAGTGTGTTGTCAGAGTATCTATCATACATCTACTTACAACAATACCATATCAAGACACTAGCCCAACAACAATCTAAACTAGACGCCTCTAATTTATCCATTGCAAGTTTTACGTGGCTTAGGGCTTTCGGAGATAGAACCGTTCTTACCTACGAACATGGAACCACAACGAGGATAACCAAGTTATTAGCAACTCATTGTAAATCAGATATTGACTATAGTAGGAGAGACAGACACCCGCCAGCTGATGGCTCAATGCACGACGCCCAGAAAAATGCTTGATGGCGGTGTTGATGTAGAGCTCGTTGGGAACCTCGAGAGGAAGGTATGATGAGCACAACAACAAGTTTCCCTCACTTATGAAACCAAGGTTTAATCGAACCAGTAGGAGCAAGGAAACACCCCAAAGGTGTTACTAGCTAAGCTTTGGCAGGGCGCACTACCGGTACTAGTAGCAACGTGGAGACCTACACAACACAACCACAGAACTTTGTCCCCAACTTGCGATGAGGTTGTCAATCTCACCGTGTTTTGCGGAAAACAAAGGATTAAACGTATCGAATGGAAAGAAGTAAAAGTTTGCAGAAAGTAAACACAAAGCAGTAAATAGTTGTATATTGTATGTAAAGAAAAAGGACCGGGATCCATAGTTCACTAGAGGTGGCTCTCCTTAGATAGATAACATGCTGGGTGAAAAAATTACAGCGGGGCAATTGACAAACACCGAGAAAGCAATACATGCATATACTAATCATCTTGACTCCTTTGAGACTTGATTGGGCATTACAACATAATACATAGACCGCCATCCAACTACATCTATGACTAATAATCCACCTTCAGGTTATCATCCGAACCCCCTCTAGTATTAAGTTGCAAGCAACAGATTATTGCTTTACGAACTGCGTGTAAAGTAAACAATACAATTGTTCTATGAACAAAGGATCGTTGTTTTCTCCCTAGTAGCAACAACACATCTAGTACCTTAGAGATTTCTGTCACTTCCCCAGATTACCAGAGGCATGAACCCACTATCGAGCATAAATACTAACTCTTGGAGTTGCTAGCATCTACTTGGCCAAGATAGCTACTAACAACGGAAAGCATGCAGGATCTCAAATAACAAAGACATGATAGAATCATTAATGAATCTGAAATAGCATCTCAATATCCATCGGATCCCCACAAACACAACATGTATGAATTACAAATAGATGATCTTGATCATGAAGAGAGCTCACAAGATCTAAACATGAAAGCACAAAGGAGGATAAACTAACCATCTAGCTACTACATGGATCCGTAGTCCAAGGATGAACTACTCACGCATCACACCAGAGGTTTGCATGGTGATGAAGAAAGCCTCTAGGGTGAATTCCCCTCTCCGGCAGGGTGCCGAGAAGAGCTTCAGATCCCCTCCGATCTAGGGATGGTGATGGCGGCGGCTACATACTCTTTCGTGGATTTTTGATCGGGTACTTAGGGTTTTCGTCCCGAAGGCAACTTATAGGCGGAAGGAGAGGCCGAGGGGGTGCCAGGGCTGGCCTCACCACCCCCTAGCGCGGGCCAGGCTGGGCCGCGCGGCCAGGTGGTGTGGTGGCCCCCTGGTCCCTCTCCGTCTTGTATTCTGGCACTTGATCCCTTCCGGAAAAATAGGCACTTTGGCTTTTGTCCCGTCCAATTCCGAGAATATTCATTTTCTGACTTTCCTAGAACCAAAAACAGCAGAAAACAGGCAGCTGGCACTGTGGCTCTTGTTAATAGGTTAGTCCAAGAAATCATAATAAAAGTACTCCAAAGTTGGAACACACAAGAAAGTGGATAAAACTAAGCATGGAACATCAAAAAATTATAGATACATTTGCAATGTATCAACATCCCCAAGCTTAACTCCTGCTCGTCCTCGAGTAGGTAAGTGATAAAAAGAAAGAATTTTTGTGGTGACATGCACCATCAAAGACTTGATGAAAGTATTTGCAAAACATTTAAGGCTGGGATGAAAGTACTTCAATCATAACATGAAAGACAAAGTTCTAGCAATAGGCAAAGAAACTATGATGCAACATGAAAAGGTACAAACAAAAGATTCATGAATAACATGCTTTGCAAAACGTTTGTTTGTTTTACATAAAGAAAACATAGCATAATAGTATTCAGCTTGTCCCTCAATATAGTAGCAAATATAAATGCATAGGACACCTTCAAAGTTCATAAGAGTGACTAGATACAATAGTTTAAAAAAAAGCAATAACAAGTTATGCATCAATAAACTAGTCTTGGGACAATGCACATAGAACTAAGAATGGCCACTATGCTCTCAAAGTAGTGCATAAAGATAGAAGGTGGAGACTCCATATAATGGTGGAAGAAAGGCCTTTTGTAAAAGGAAGTAGGGATTCAAGTCTCATAAAGAGCTTCCAAAAATTATGATACTTGTAGTTTTCAGCTCTCATTGCCCCTATCATAAGCATCTTTAAGGTGATTAAGGTTAAAGTGACACAACTAAGAGGATATGCTTGACAAGTTATAAACCGAAATCTCATGCCCCTTACTTACGAAGACCGATCCTCATGCTACTCAACTTCAATCACGAGTAAGCTCTTGTCATTGTAAGTATATGTGTATCATTAAGAACCGCCAACGGGGTACCCCTTGCACATGATACGGGAGCTTTCCCATAATCAAAATGACAAGGCAAGCAGACAATGAGCATCTCAGCGTTCTTTTTATTTGCTATTTTCATAGGTTTTTATTGAGGATGCTTCATAGAGTGCTCATTATGGTGATGCTGCAAGTTTCCATCATGATTAGGCATGGATTAGGCTAGCGGCCTAGGCGTTTCTCTAACACACATACAAACTCCATGATCTTACAAGTTCCACTTTTATTTCACACCGCCGGGATCCGTAAGCAAAAGAACATAATATCAACGGGGTACAAAGTACAAGTGCAATGTTGAAAGCGTTCCCCATGAAACATGGTTCTAATTTCAACTTATAAAGCGCAAGCATATACGCTACAAAGAAGGACCCAATGGTTCAAGTTTATTAGAGGCAATAAAGTAAAGTGTGCCATCAAGTTCGTGAGAGCTTTAATCACTAGTTTTATCATAACAAGTGGAAGGTAAACAAAAGCATGAATGTACTTGGAATAGCATAAGCTAGTGGGTAGGTATGGTGGACTCTTTGGAAAAACTTGGTTTAGGGAGTTGGATGCATGAGTGGAACTCATACTTTGTTGTGGAGGCTAGCAAAAGACTGGGAGCGACAAACTAAGAGAGCAATAATGGCCATAATCATGTAGAGCGACAAAACATCATTGATCAAAGCATAAAGTGATACTACAAGTTGAAAACTAAAGGATCATAAAGGCTATGGTGACTTGTGACAGTCATAACATGGTGTGAGCTTGTGCCAAGTCAACCCAAATAAAGCATCAAAGGAGAATACCACTATACTATGCTTTAATATGCTAAAACAACGCATGATTCATCCAAGGCACATTAAGCAATCTCAATTGTTTATAACAAGTCATGCTATAGCAAAGAATACTAAGCATAAAGCCAAACCAATATCAAGCATGGCATGACAAAGCATAGGCCACAGTAAAAAACGAGCTCTTTTTACCACAAAAGTATGAACTTTCCTACTCTTTTCCAAACCAAACCAAACTATTTGCGAACCAAAGTGTGAAAGAGGGGGTCCAACCAATTTATTCAGAAAACTAAGCAAAGCAAGCAAACTGAAAACCAAAACAAAAATGAAAAATAAGACGCTCCAAGAAAAACACAACTGTGCATGAAACAATAAAAATAAAGCGTTTGGAAGAAACCTGGGATTTTTATTGATGAAGAAGTGGATGCCTTGGGCATCCCCAAGCTTTGACGCTTGTACTTCTTGGATATTACTTGGGGTGACACGCGTGGCATCCCCAATTTTGAGCTTTAGTCCATCCTTCATCTCATTACTCATTCCTTCCATACACCTGAAATTTTTCCTTCATACAAAACTTCAGACAATCTCATTAACAACATTAGTGTACTTAAGATAAATAAGCCTCAAGGTTCAGTTCTAACACCAAATAAACTTCCATTAGAACACTGGCTACTGTAGCACTTCCCTCAAAAAGCTCAATTCCCCAAAAAAACTGAAGAAGGAACTAAGAAGAAGCAAATGCAGAAAATGGCAGAAATCTGTCAAAACAGACCAACAGGTAAAGACGAATTTTTTCGAAGACCTTCTGTTGCTCAAATCAAAAAGTGTTGAACTAACGAAAGTTAGATAACAACCTGGGGCAGAAGAAAAAACTATTACAGCTCAATCTGACGTACAGAGCTCTCTCAGGAATTTTTACGGTGAAGCACATAAATCTGTTTCGGGACAGGAACTTTCCCAATCATTACTTCACTCTCATTAGAGGTTAGTCTTGGCACAAAAAGCAAATAAAAAGGATAAGGAGAGGTTATTACAGAGGTAATAACTTCCAAGACTCTTCTAAAACTCTTAGGTTATCTCCCAATAAGTACTTTTCTTTAACGCCTTTAAGTTAGGCATAAGAACCAAAGAAAGAATCAAGTGTTCTCAAATGAAGAAGCATTAAGACCAAATTTCTTGCCCTTACTTCTCTTATTTTTATTCTTAACCTTTGGAAAAATGTTATTGTTTGGTGGAGAAGAAAGGTGCATGGTCCCCTTTCCCACATCTATTATTGCTCCAAGGAGTTCTAATATGGATCTTCCAAGTGTAATATGTCCTTTTCCTGCACATTCAATAACAAGATAATCAGTAGAAATCATTTTTCCAAGGATCTTTGTAAACACTCCTTCAGCTATTTCAATAGGAAATAAGGTAGCATTATTAGCAAAAGATATTTCTTTTCCTCCTTCAGTAATCCCCCAGAGATTCAAAGATTCATAAATATCTCTGGGCATAAGACAAAATTCAGACATGATATCGCAGCGGGCTTGAAAAGTTTCAGTGTTTATCTCAATATTTACTGTAGGGAGCCACTTTGATGGTTCAGAATTTATTGGAACATAATTGTGATGCTCCCTAAGCATATTATAGCAACTTTCTAAGCTAGTACTGCTAGCCTCAAGAGTGTTCAACCTAGCAAATATTTTTGCGAAAGAAATATTAGTTTGGCTAGGCATAGTGTAAGTGAGGATCAATTTCTTTAGAGCATTAATGGCATCATCCTCATTACATTGGCGGAAATCTCCTCCCACAATAGCATCTAAAGCATCTATAGCAAAGAGCAATCCCAAGGTAAAAACTGCTAAGGAACAAGCCTTGAATCATTTTAGGCTCAGTCTTTTCATGTAGATCAGAGATTCTAGACCAAGCTTACTTAAAACTTTCCTCAATTCCTTGTTTAAAAGTGAGAATCATTTCCTCGGGTGACATAGTGGCAACTCAAGATAGGAACTAATATTTTTTGTGTTTTCAAATAAGAAAGCAAAACAAGTAAAACTATTTTTTTGGATTTTTGAAGAACAAAACAAGCAAACAAAGCAAAAAGAAAACTAAGCAAAACAAAAACAACAAAGTAAAGAGATTGGTTATGAAGGACTTCCCTTGTGAAGATGTCCTTGACTCCCCGACAACGACGCTAGAAAAATGCTTGATGGCTCAATGCACGACGCCCAGAAAAATGCTTGATGGCGGTGTTGATGTAGAGCTCATTGGGAACCCCAAGAGGAAGGTATGATGAGCACAGCAGCAAGTTTCCCTTAGTTATGAAACCAAGGTTTAATCGAACCAGTAGGAGCAAGGAAACACCCCAAAGGTGTTACTAGCTAAGCTTTGGCAGGGAGCACTACCGGTACTAGTAGCAACGTGGAGACCTGCACAACACAACCACAGAACTTTGTCCCCAACTTGCGATGAGGTTGTCAATCTCACCGTGTTTTGCGGAAAACAAAGGATTAAACGTATCGAATGGAAAGAAGTAAAAGTTTGCAGAAAGTAAACACAAAGCAGTAAACAGTTGTATATTGTATGTAAAGAAAAAGGACCGGGATCCATAGTTCACTAGAGGTGGCTCTCCTTAGATAGATAACATGCTGGGTGAAAAAATTATAGCGGGGCAATTGACAAACACCGAGAAAGCGATGCATGCATATACTAATCATCTTGACTCCTTTGAGACTTGATTGGGCATTACAACATAATACATAGACCGCCATCCAACTACATCTATGACTAATAATCCACCTCTAGGTTATCATCCGAACCCCCTCCAGTATTAAGTTGCAAGCAACAGATTATTGCTTTATGAACTGCGTGTAAAGTAAACAATACAATTGTTCTATGAACAAAGGATCGTTGTTTTCTCCCTAGTAGCAACAACACATCTAGTACCTTAGAGATTTCTGTCACTTCCCTAGATTACCAGAGGCATGAACCCACTATCGAGCATAAATACTAACTCTTGGAGTTGCTAGCATCTTCTTGGCCAAGATAGCTACTAACAACGGAAAGCATGCAAGATCTTAAATAACAAAGACATGATAGAATCAATAATCAATCTGAAATAGCATCTCAATATCCATCGGATCCCCGCAAACACAACATGTATGAATTACAAATAGATGATCTTGATCATGAATGGAGCTCACAAGATCTAAACATGAAAGCACAAAGGAGGAGAAACCAGCCATCTAGCTACTACATGGATCCGTAGTCCAAGGATGAACTACTCACGCATCACACCGGAGGCTTGCATGGTGATGAAGAAAGCCTCCCGGGTGAATTCCCCTCTCCGGCAGGGTGCCGAGAAGAGCTTCAGATCCCCTCCGATCTAGGGATGGAGATGACGGCGGCTACAAACTCTTTCGTGGATTTTTGATCAGGTACTTATGGTTTTTGTCCCGAAGGCAACTTATAGGCGGAAGGAGAGGCCGAGGGGGTGCCAGGGCTGGCCTCACCACCCCCTGGCGCGGGCCAGGCTGGGTCACGCGGCCATGTGGTGTGGTGGCCCCCTGGTCCCTCTCCGTCTCGTATTCTAGCACTTGATCTGACATGGGTATGCCCAATAGGCACTCAACTACAGCCTACCTGGCGCGGCTCGACGGAAGGCGCACTCGACAAATTGCCAAGGTCCATGACGCCTATGACGGTTCGACTGGTATGAAGCCCATATGGACACGGACTCCCAAACGCACAAGACAAGGAAAGCTCAAGACTAGAGTTGTAATCTAACTTGTAACCAACTCGTATTGGTACCTGAGACCTAGCCTCCCCATATATAAAGGCTAGGAGGGTCCAACGAGGAAGAGACAACCTAAGACGCGCTACGCCACAATAGATCTAGACATCTCGACTCCCCCAATAGATAGATCTACGATCTCTCATACGCCAGATCCAATCTGCACGACACCGCCATCGGTGACATTGTAATCCTTCGGATCATCATCAATCAAGAGCAGACAAGCAGGAGTAGGGTCCTCTACGAGGCCTGAACCTGGGTAAACCTTGCGTCCCTATGTGCTTGTTTGCTAGCCGTACCGAGATTTCTAGCGCTCCTCAATTCCTGAACCTAAGTCTATAACAATGGGCATTGATGAGTTAAACCCTCGTCAATTGGCGCCGTCTGTGGGAAATGGGAGCACTGATGTTGCGATCTCGACGGCCCAATCACCGGCAATTTCACAATTTTCCAGCTTTTGGGGAGAAGATCTGCTTCGCCTCCCTCACCATCAATGATGGTCAGATCGCATCTGGTCGATTCGCCATCAAAAAATCTGCGTCGGCGCGTCCCGTCGTGTGCGTGGCCAACCCGTCATCAGGCGTGTTCTGCAGTCAAGGAAGGGTGACACGTTCGTCAACTGCGGGGGATCAAGTGCTACTTCACGTATCTCAAGGGAAGCCAGATGCTATCAACTAATTGATTCCTTAACATTGGACTAGCAGTCAAGGCCATGTCGTCATCCATACAACGATCACTGGATCAAATCCCATCGTGATGATCATATCAGATTCAACTCAAGTCAAATCGGGAGAGAAACAAATTAATTATCCACACATGACCTTGTCCCATACGCATGCATGAATCAGATCAAGAAACATGACAGCTATACGGAAGCTAGGACAAAAACTATACAAGGAAAAAGGCCTGATTCGACTCGAATTATTACTTCGCGTATGCCACGCCAGGTTTTGTTCAGATAAAAAATGTTCGAGCGGGTCGTCACGATCGGTCAAGTATACATGCGATTGCATCCAGAAGAATCATCGTCAAATTTGTGGCCTCTCGCACGCGGCACCCAGTTCGGTCAAAACAAAAGAAAAAAGAAGAGACCACACGATCAGACTGGTCAATCGGTTAAGCTCAACGACAAGGCATACAAAACCTTGACGCTACACTCGGGGGCTCCTTTGGATCCAGTGACCCGCTGAGGTCTTCGGATCCACCGTCCCACATTGGTCTTCGACTCCAGGGACTCGCTACGGTTTTCGACTCCGGTGACCTATTGAGTCTTCGACACTGGTGACCCGTTGCCGCATCCAATCTCTATGCCACGTGACCCGATAAAGTCTTCGAGTGCGACGATCCACCGAGTCTTCGACTCCATTCATCACCACGCGACTCCGATCTGCCGTGTTGACTACGTCCGTCGCGTGACTCGCTGCCACGCCAACTACAGTCTTTGACTCCAATGATTAGCTACGATATTCGGCTCTGACGACCCGGGACTCCCTTGACTCCGGTGACCGTGAGCCACGACTATCTTCGACTCTGCCGTACGACCCGCTTCGGTCCTCGACTCCACGCTCGGGGGCTGCGCCCACTTGGTCATACGACTCGCGACTATCGACCTGTTGTGGTTTGTGACTGCGATGATCCTCTACGGTCTTCAATTGCGGTGACTCGTTACATCCTTCGGATGCGGCAACCCAATATAATCTTCTATTGCGGCGACCGACCGCCTCAGCTTCAGCGACCGTGACTCGGGGGCTTCCTCGACATCGACGATGCTCTGCGTTCTTCAGCTCCACCGACCCGCTACAGTCTTCGGCTGCGACGACACACTGCGATTCTCGGCTCTGGCGACTCGTGGGCTCTTTCGGCTCCAGCGACCCGCTGTGGCCTTTGACTCTGGCAACTCGAGGACTTCTTCGACTCCGGTGACCAGGTGTGGTCCTCGACTCCAGCGACTCGGGGGGGCTCCCTCAGCTTTGGTGATCCAGCGACTCGCTATGGTCCTTGACTCCGCCGACCTATTGAGTCTTCGACTCCATCACGCAACCTGCTACCGTCTTCGACTCCATCGACAATCCGCTACGATCTTTGGTTCCAACGACTCGGGGGCTCCCTCTGCTTCGGCAACCGCCGCAGTCTTCAACTTCAATGACTAGCTGTGGTCTTCATATCGGGTGACTCGAGGACTTCCTCGACTCCCACGACAGCGAGCCGCTATAATCTTCGACTCCAGCACGCGACCTGATGCAGTCTTCGGCTGCGGTAACGCGCTGTGGTCTTCGACTCCGCCGACCTGATGTATCTTCGACTCCTTCAAGCGACCTGCCACCACGTCGAATTCATCCGCGACTCGCTGCTTCATCAACTTCATCCACGACAACTACCAATAAAGCTAAGTTTTCCCTCTACTTAGAGTTGTTTCTTTTTTAAACGCGCACTCGAAACACTCGAGGGCTGCGCCCTCTTTGAGTAACATAATGTGTCGTTGACTCCACACACTCGAGCACCTCATACGCGACAGCTCGAGTAGCTGATTCTGCCTGATCGTCGAATCCTTGAACTCCGAGTGCCTCGGCAAGGTACTGAGACTAAGGGTAATCAGGCTAACGAAAAGGCCTAGCATACAGTGCAAAAAGTGTTGACTCGATTGACACAAGAATTATACTTTACAAATCGACATGGAAATATCCTTTACAAGTTACAAGTACTTCACAATTCTTCATGTTTTATGTAGCTTATAAGGATGTCCACTGCGTCGAACTATTTCATCGGGTCCTCCAACAGGAGTCGATAAAACAACTGGCTATGACATACACTCAAGACCCGAGTCGAGTCCCTCCTCGGATGGTTGCATCGCTTGATGCTACACACATGCGACGTTGGCCATGCACCCGACAAAAGTGACTGCATCGACTCCATTTGCATCATCGACTCACCCATGTTTTCTTCTCGCATGATTGGCGACTACATCTACAAAGATACAAGACTCGAGTCTCTGCCCGAGTCTGCGACTCCGCCAGACACTTGGGGGCTACTCCAAACTGGAGCACTGGTGGCGCATATACAAGATCCTCGAGTGACACGCTCTGAGTCCTCACTCGAATCCACGATTCGACTAAGGACTCGGGGGCTACTCCCATAGGGAGCGCTGGCCGCGCACCCGAAGAAATTTGTGAAGATATCCAAGCATCATGAAAACCCTTCACTCGAATCAGCGATTCGATTGTAGACTTCGGGATACTCCCATAGGGAGCGCTGAAAACATATTCGAATAAAACAAGCAACAAAAGACGACAGCAGTCGCAAAAGTTATTTAGTCCCTGCCTGAATCTTCGACTGAAACAAGCAACAAAAGACGACAGCAGTCGCAAAAGTTATTTAGTCCCTGCCTGAATCTTTGACTGAAACAAGCAAAAGACGACAACAGTCGCAAAAGTTATTTAGTCCCTGCCCGAGTCTTCGACTCAACCAGGCACTCGGGGGCTACTCCCATAGGGAGCGCTGGTCGCGCACCCTATGGATATTTTTCCTTGTACATCGTACTGTGTGTTGATAACATCCACACTCGAATGCTACGGCGACTCCGCCTCATATTTTCCCTAAAAAAAGATTACGTCTCCTGGGCCACCCGAATCATCTCCGGGATGACAAAAATTTCAGATGCCGCGCTTACAGCGTGAAGATAAGACCTGAATAAGGCCTAGCAACACATCTACTGCGCTCTACCAGAAATAATCCGTGCCTGCAGGTACGATGAATATGCCTTGACGGACGCGTCGAGTGCTCACACCCATACACTGGAATTCGACTCCTGTAAGGCCTCCGCGGCATGAGTCGAATTACGCCAGCAATTTCCGAATTCGAGTCTGGGGACTCGAGTTTGAGTAGGTGATGTTGTTTTTGCCCTAGAGCAATTAACTGGTCTCGATCCATCGAGCGCACCAGGCACGTTTACCATCATACCTATGAACTACTATAAATTCGACTGGCCCAACGAACTTCTGGGTAAAGTGCTTCGCACTCGACATAATTGTCGACTCTGTCATCCTAATGCAAGACTCAAGACTTCTGAGTCTTCATCCGAATCTATGATTCGCATGGACACTCGGGGGCTACTGACATGGGTATGCCCAATAGGCACTCAACTACAGCCTACCTGGTGCGGCTCGACGGAAGGCGCACTCGACAAATTGCCAAGGTCCATGACGCCTATGACGGTTCGACTGGTATGAAGCCCATATGGACACGGACTCCCAAACGCACAAGACAAGGAAAGCTCAAGACTAGAGTTGTAATCTAACTTGTAACCAACTCGTATTGGTACCTGAGACCTAGCCTCCCCATATATAAAGGCTAGGAGGGTCCAACGAGGAAGAGACAACCTAAGACGCGCTACGCCACAATAGATCTAGACATCACGACTCCCCCAATAGATAGATCTACGATCTCTCATACGCCAGATCCAATCTGCGCGACACCGCCATCGGCGACATTGTAATCCTTCGGATCATCATCAATCAAGAGCAGACAAGCAGGAGTAGGGTCCTCTACGAGGCCTGAACCTGGGTAAACCTTGCGTCCCTGTGTGCTTGTTTGCTAGCCGTACCGAGATTTCCAGCGCTCCTCAATTCCTGAACCTAAGTCCATAACAATGGGCATTGATGAGTTAAACCCTCGTCATGATCCCTTCCGGAAAAATAGGCACTTTGGCTTTTGTCCCGTCCAATTCCGAGAATATTCATTTTCTGACTTTCCTGGAACCAAAAATAGCAGAAAACAGGCAGCTGGCACTGCGGATCTTGTTAATAGGTTAGTCCAAGAAATCATAATAAAAGTACTCCAAAGTTGGAACAAAACACAAGAAAGTGGATAAAACTAAGCATGGAACATCAAAATTTATAGATACATTTGCAATGTATCACCAGCCACTTATGCAAAAATAGTTACATGTCAGTCATGGAACCGGTCTCATGTGCGATAACATGTAAGGTTGGTCCGGGCCGCTTCATCCCACTATGCCACCAATTTCCAAAATACATAGAAGATGCAATAACATAATCATCATCGCCCATATATAAACATATGTGTATTACCCGTGCAAAGCACCTACGCATAGATCAGGCTCTGATACCACTGTTGGGGTTCGCAGCATAGAAAACAAAAAATTTCCTACGATGGGAACTATAC
Organism: Avena eriantha; assembly: GCA_910589775.1. Taxonomy (NCBI): domain Eukaryota; kingdom Viridiplantae; phylum Streptophyta; class Magnoliopsida; order Poales; family Poaceae; genus Avena; species Avena eriantha. The sequence continues at coordinate 530,533,561 of OU342745.1, read as the reverse complement.
GCCAAGATCTATCTACTAGATACAAGCAACATGTGGATATACATCCATAGAGAACTTACCCTCGAAGAAAACAAAGCTTTGTTAACAAGTTGGAACTCGTGGCTGATGTAGTCGTACACTTGCCAATCTCAAGATCGTGATGAAGTCCAGCAGGTCCGGCTCTAGCACGTCCATCAGATCCAGCTCCAGCAAGTCCAGCACCACCAAGTCCAGCACCGCAAAGCAGCGGTGCATCCGTGATCGCACACACGTCCGGTACCCCGACAACCTCCGTCCCTCGCTCCAGCAAAGCAGCGGAAGCAGCAACTCCTTTCCAGATAAAGCCATCGAGAACATGTATCTCGCTAATCCGAGACCATGGGGGAATAATACTAGAGGGGGAGAGAGATCCTTCACGAGGAGGTGTGAGGAAGAAGGAGGAAGATGGGGCCTTTTATAGGAGGAGGGGGGGTACCCCCTCCATGGCCGGCGCCTCATGGAGGGTGTCCCTTCACCTCCCCCATTCATGTGGTGGTAACTCCCTCCACATAAATTTTCTCCTTCACATTCTCTTTTAAAGTCCCCACTTTAAATGCATTAAATTTCTCCAAATTTAATGCTCTCTCATTTAATAAAACTCTTTTATTATTTTTATTTAGAATTTTGTTAATTACTTTAATTAAAAAACATTCCCATAAAACCCCCTGCAACATTTCAATATTACATGCAGAACCAATTTCAGCAATTTCACCCGAAACAGTTTCGGTGTCTATTGAAATAATTCCAGCGCTATCTTAAATCTTTATCTAAAACATATTTGCTTCAAATGGTGTCGGTATCCCTTAAGTGTGTCACCCTACGGTTCGCGAATAATGCAGACATGATCGAGACCCCTCTCAGATAAATAATTAGAAGCGGGACCTGGAGATCCATACTGACTCCTAGATATTCAACGATGACTTCTGTGATCGTGAGAACCTTTAATGCTAGTAACTAAATCCCTTTGTCTCGCGATATATTACATGTCCGAGATTCGATCATTGGCATCCAAATACCTAGTTTGATCTCGTTACCGACATGCACTCTTTTCTCATTCTCGTCATATAACATTCTAGTGATCTCATCACTTGCTTGCAAACTATCTTAATGTGATATCACCGAGAGGGTCCAGAGTATATCTATCCGTCATCAGGATGGACAAATCCCACTCTTGATCCATGAGCCTCAACATAACACATTCGTAGCACTGAACCCACCTTTATAGTCACCCAGTTACGGTGTGACGTTTGATGTTATCAAGATACTCTTCCGGTGTTAGCAATTAACATGATCTCATGGCCTAAGGACTAAGATTACTTCGTATGATGTTATAGCAATATAAACATAATGACTTTGATCATAATGCTATACTTTAGATGTATATTTATCACATCATTCCACCAATATTGTGACCTCGTTATTAACAGCATCTAATATCCATGATCAGGAAACCTTGATCATCTTGTTAATCAACGAGCTAGTTTATATGAGAGGCATTACTAGGAACTTTGTATTTTATTTATTAAACCCACATGTATTAACGTTTCCAATTAATACAATTATAGCATACAAAATAAACATTTATCATAAACATATAATAAAATAATAACCACTTTATTATTGCCTCTCGGGCATATTCCCTTCAGGTGCCCCTCACTACACCACGGTAGATTATTAGGGGCACAAAAAAATGCCTTAAAAGATACTCGATGTGCCTCTAAAAATCTTCGAAGGCAATACAAAAATGCCAAATCAAATGGTGTATTGAAACATCAATTATGGCAATTTCACAAAATGCCTTTAAAAATAGATTTTTCAAGGCACTTCCAAATTTTCCTTTAAAAATATTTTTTTTAGGCAATTTCAAATTTGCCTTGGAATATAATTTGAGGCAATATTGAGCAATGCCTCTAATTTTTTTGGCACTTCACATAATGCCCCAAAAATAATCTAAGGCAATCTATACCTAATAATAATAAAGGACGGATTGTTTCTCCCGGTCCAACACTTTTTGGACCATTTTGCACCTGCCGGTCCGTATGTATTACCCATTTGCCACCGCCGAGTAAAACACCACGACTTGGTTCGGTTAATAATAAAAGACGGATTGTTTTTCCCGGTCCAACACTTTTTTGGACCGTTTTGCACATGCCGGTCCGTATATATTACCCATTTGCCACCACCGAGTAAAACACCACGGCTTGGTTCGGTTATAAACAGCGCGCCGTTGCAAATCCCATGCCCTCCCCTCCCGTGAGATCGCATAGCCGGGATGTAGGAAAACGCTCGCGACGAGGGCCGTCGCGTGTGTCGTCTAGCTTGGAGCGCGCGACGCCGCCGCCACCACCGAGAAGAAGTTGTACGCGGCACCTCTCCATCCTCCTCCCCTCCGACGTGGAGCTGCTCGTCGATCCCTCACCTTCCTCCGCCGATGCGCGGGCCGACCTGTTCTCCCAAACAGAAAAGGGAGACTGGGAGCAGGGGAGGAGCCGTGGGGCTGCCCTTCTGTCGTCCAGGACGTACGGCCGGACGTGGCCGGAGGCGACCTTGCGTTGATTTCAAGAACTAGGTGATGCGGGCTCGAGGCATGGAGGCGCTAGCGGGCTCGAGGCAGGGAGCGTGCAATGGATTGGAATCATACCGGATCTTTTTTTCTATCTCCCCTTCCTCCACCGACGGGCACCAAATCCCCAGACCCCAGACGAACCCCTCGAAGTGGGTGGTCGTGCTAGGGAGGATGCTATCAGATCGAGCGGCTTGCGCCAGTGCTAGCAAGTTGGGGCCAACAAGTTGCGCGCGAGGCAGAGGACGCTGACGGCTGTCGTTGACCGGGCGAGCGGAGCAGAGCCGATCTGATGCGGATCTAGGACCCGGTCCATGGCGTGGTGGGAGAGGTCGATAGGGACGGGCAGCTGGTCGGGATCGAGGTTGGTGCGGCCGCCGAGGAAGTTGAAGGGCGAGGGCGTGAGGGGCTCTAGCCATCGTCGCGCAACAGACGGGGAAAGGGGCTTCGATTGTGTCTGATGCAGCTATTCCTGGGGTTCGCGTGCAAGGGATCGATCTGCGATGCTCACTCTACCTTTGATTCCAACAAAGTCTCCCATGGATCCTTAGGCCAGATAGGAATTTCCCCCATCAATTTGGTTTCGTGCTTTAGGATTCGTGCAATCCCAATTCAAGAGCATGTGAAAAAAAATAGTCTGTATCTGATGTGTGCCCTTCGAAGTCAGCCCGTGCAAAGGCGGACTATAATATTGCTTTCTGATTCTGTTTTCAGCAACTTACAATTCAGGAGAGACGAGTACATTCGGACGAAATTCAAAATTCCTTCTGATTTTGTTGATGTGTCTCCAGTTTGCAGCCCACGGTACATGGATTTCGATCCACTAAATAGTCAAAATTCAGGTTGTTTGATAACATTACTGACGCACGCCTTTATTTATTTTAAAATTAGGTTTTAAAAATTATTTATGCTTGTGCGTTTCTTTAAAAGGGTATAACATTAAAACCATAAGATGAGGTTTATGTCATTTTAGCATAAGTTATAACATCAAAACCGAGCTAGCAAAGAAGCATGTGGCGAGGTTTGGCGTGAGCCGCTGCGAAGCTCGACAACTGCGTTTGGCCCCCCGTCTGCTCAATGCTTTGCTCCGATGCCACGGTGGTCATTGGTGTCGAGGATCCACTATTGGTGGGGTTTGAGGAATGAAGAGATTTTGAATCGTCGGAGACTCGAAGGATGTGTTTTGCTTAACCAAGACGCTTTTTGTAGGTCCACTTCAGATAGCCGATTCACAGAAAATGTATACATAAATTTTATCCGTAGCAACGCACGGGCACATGTGCTAGTATACAATAATGCCAAAAAAACTATTAAAGGCAAAAATTTCAGGAACTTTTAGACATGAATTCAAGCTATTGTAGGCACATTTCAAATATAGTATGATGAACAACTAATGTTTCTAGGTAAGACAAAGCATTTAGTTTAATACATCCAAAACATCAGAAGTTGCATCGTTTGCACCATTCAATACACGTTACAAACTGAATTCAGGCATCTGGAACTACATAATTCTGAACTGTTGCATTTGTGCATGCTCGTACATTCTTCACGCCAGCATCCAGCATCATATCTGCCTAGTAGCCCAGGATGCCACTGGACACAGACGTCCGCAAGTCCGTTTGTCCACGTCCGTGTAAATTGCCTAAACGGCGTCGCGGACGGGCCGCATAACCCAAACGGACTCATTGGACCTGTAGTTGTTACGCGATACACGAAGAACTCCACGTAAAAAAAAACAAGTCGTCGTCCTTAGCGAGACAAGAGGAAAAAAACTGCATCCCCTGCCTCCCGCACCCGCACGGATCCCCCGCATTCTTCTATTCTAGTGCGCCTCCCCGCCGCCACCCAGGGATCCCGCCTCCCTCGTCCCTTCCTCCTCCTCCTCCTCCTCCTCCTCCTCCCCCCCCGCCCCCTCCCCCCGGGTCCTCTCCTCCCGCTCTCCCGAAGCTCCGTCGCCGCCACGGCAGGAAATGGAGGCCGTCGGGTCGCAGTCGCTGCGGATGCGCACTCCCCGAGGGCCTGCGGCGGCGCTTTCTCGCTGGGCGTGGTGGAAGGGGATCTTAAGGGAAGACCACGTCGAGGGTGGACATGGCACTGGCGAGGTCCTCGCGGGCGGTACTGTGGAGACCGGAACCGCCTGGAAGTGCGCCTTGAGGTCAGGGGCAGCCAGGGGATCGAGACTATCCAGGAGTCAGAGGAGGAGAATAAAGCGCGGCGGAGCAATTGGACGAGTGGCGAATTGGTCCGGCGAACAGAGTGTGCGGGAGATTGGGGATGGAGTGGTGGTTGCCTTGCCTTTTTTTTTTTTGAGTGGAGGTGGTTGCCTTGCCTGTGTTCCGTCCCATACACGAGAGGCAGCACATGTCCAATGGATAATGGACTTGTCCAACTATGAGGTCCAAGTTTATGCGATGAAATCGGACCTAATGTCCGGTTGATGTCCAAGTCCAATGAAGTCCAGTCCACTTAGATCCAGTTTATTACAGGTCCAAAGTCCATGGATTTTAGAGATCCAGTTCCAGATTTAATTTCACATGTTCAGTTTATTCAGTAGCGCTTTCTGAAAGCTACCGTAGTACCAAGTAGTGAAGAATGCAGATAATTAGTGAAGAAACATAAATATCTGTTAAGAGTGCAGAACTTATCTGATTTCTCTATAGCTGAAATGAAAGAATGCATGGTTACTGAATTCTTGATTAGTCTGTAGCTGAAATGAAAGAATGCAAGATAAGTAGTAAATAAAAAATAAAAATTTGTTAGTTTACTGAACTAGCAAGAGTATATTACTTTAGAGGGCATTTACGTTTGCAATTGCAAGAAGCATACCTTTGGCACGACGTCCTAAAGAGGAGAAGAAAAAGATCTGTAGGCTGTATCATAAGAAAAAGATCTGTTGGCAGGATGTCAAGATTTTAGTTTCTCAGTTCAGTTGTAAAGCTAGCTAGCATAAAGATCTGTTGGCTGTTGGTTCTCTTTCCCAAGCCTGTTTGTATCTTATCTTTAGTTCTTCACCATATCACCTAGAATCTCAACCGGTTAAAATGGTGTACTGCAGGGTTTTTCTATCATAGATGTATATAGATAAAGGCTGCTAGAAGAATATGATATGGTTTGTGGACAGGATAACATGGACATTCAATAAATCAAAGCAGAAGCTGAGATCTGTTTTAGAATTATTGCATTTTAATAGCTATGTTGCACAAAGTACCGAATTCAAGTGAGCATTAAAACATAGTAGGTAGGAAAAAAAGCATACCATGCAGCTTTGGAAGCCTTCGACGGCATCGGCTGCAAGCACTCTGCAAGGCAACAAAACAGGAGACGATAATAGGGGACTTAGTATTCTGATATTGAAAAACTTCTTCGAGATGTAGCCGTTTTTTAGGAGTACAAACAAGGCCTTGAGAACCCCAATCCATCAGCACCCAATACAGGAACGAGAATAGAACATCACATACCAAAACAAATCACAGAACTGTAACATCTGGACCTGCATCTAAATAGCCAGTGCCAATCCATGATGTTGGCTAGGCTAAATTACAAAGAATAGAGGCTATGGTCCTAAGAGCATCTTCCAGCAGCACGAAATCCTCTTGGTCCATTAATTACATCTAGTCATTTTCTCACGAAATAATCAAATGCAATACGTTTGCTAATCATGCTCACCTAGTAATTTCATCAAGCATCTTCGATGCGCATAACTCTTCAAAGGAGATGTCCCTGACCAACCTGGTAGAGCTTAAGGGCAGATCGAAGAAGTTCAACAACAGGCGATGTTGTGGATGTAGGCGTCGAAGCTCCGGTCAAGGGCGTCATCACTCAGGACGAAATCGCGCGTACGATCGAGGACGATACCCTCGCCTCGCTGTGTCATCAGGAGAGGAGGCAGGCATAAAGACGTTGATGCTGGGACGTAGGGCGAGGTGCCTGGTGGTGGAAGACAATGGTGTCCTAGCCGCTGGTCGTCCGCGCGATCTCCGGTAGCCGCACCATGAAACTGCAGTTGGCGAAGTGTGTGATCACGCGATCTGAGCCTGGTAGCTTCTCAAAGTGCCTTGAAAAACTGTATTTTTGCCGGCATTTTGGATACTGCCTTAGAAAATCGAACTTTTGCAGGCACTTATAATTAGTGCCGCTAAAAATTATATTTTTGCGGGCATTTCTGGAAAATGCCTCCCAAAATCAGTTTTTTGAGGCACTATATAAATAATGCCACTAAATTTAATTTTTCTAGGCACTTTTGAAAAATGCCTCTAAGAAGGTGCCCCTAAAAATTGGCTGTGACATAGTGCCTTCAGTGGTGTGACCCGGAATGTACACGCGTTGGCTTTTCGGTAGTCTAGGTGTGCGGTAGGTTTTCTTTTCGTTTGCTGACGGATGGGCTGTGCTCTCTAGGCCTGCATGTCTGTGTCATGTGTTTTGGGTCGATTTGTCTTTCTCGTGTTTTGTCGTGGGGGTGGGGATTAGTTCTTTAGCCTATCTCCGCTGGTTTGACCGAGGCGGATGTGTTGGATTTGTGGTGCTGCTGGATTTCTCGGTGGTGGTTGATTTCTCGGTGGCGGTGTGTTTTTTCCTGGTTATTTGGTCTGTTAGGCGGGATTTCTAGGCAGCGAGGTTGTGTCGGCGTTGGCCGCCGGCAGGGTCTCTGTAGCTGTCTGCGCCGTCGTTCTCTGGAAGTACCTAAGAAACTGCCAGGATGAACTCAGTCACCGCTGCCTCCATGCCGAAAAGCTACCTGTGTTCCCCTCGGCAACCAGCGAGCTCGCCTGTTCGCGGCTCCATCTCTGGCATGGCACTGGCACCATCCTCCACTTTGGTAGCTGTTCGCTCCAGATTTTTCATCTCCCTTTCAATTTTTGTTTTTATTATCCCCTCTCTCATGTCAATCTGTCAGGTTGCGCTCCAGCCCCAAATCCGCTCGATATTTTGCCTCCCCCGTGACGTGGTTGGATTTTCACTCAAACCAACCTCAAATTAATTGGCTTTCAGTTGGATATTGCTTACTGGTCGCTCAGGCAAGCATGAAGATACTATTATCACGCCTAATTGGTTCAATTGGTACGAAAACTCTCATCTCTTCCTCTTTAAATTTTTGTTTACATTGAATTAGCACATGCATCTTCTGTTTTCTTACTTTTCGGTTTGCATGTATTTTTTCCCTTCGAATCTCCACCGGAATTTGTTTGTTACATGTTCCATTGGAATATCACCTGAAATTAATCTACTCCATGAGATTTGGCCCCCTTGAATCTTTCATCAAACGCATTTGTTAAAAAGACTAACTAGATACCAAAATAAAACTTCATGCTTCCTTTGCGTATGTGCGGTATGCAAAGATGGATAAGCCTAAAAGTTCTGAAAACCTTAATGTTGCCGTGAGAGAAGAATGGTGCTCTCGAAACAGAACAGAAGAATGGTGCTCACAGGTACAGGTCTCAAAATCACCGTCAGGTTGCTCGAGACAACCAATGAGAACTTTCACCCAGGTGCATTTCTGATCTTATCCACATAAGAACCTTTTGGTTTCAGTTTCACGAAATTGTCTATCGACATGAATTTTTTTCATGGCACACTTCTTATCAGTACATGGATGACAATATGTGAAATTCTCTAAGTATGTTCAGTACAGATAATTGCAGGTAGTACAAACGAAGATAGCAGGGAACTGGTATCTATTTTGCTAGAGGAATGCTCATCCAATTTCACATTTGTCAGTTAGGATTTCACCACCCTCACTTCTACAAGAAAGAATATATTCACTGGTATTTTTTTTCTTAATAAATTCCCAGGATCAAGGCTATTCCAATTCATTTAATTATGTGTTCAATTTGCATGTCTACATGGCTGCAGGCTAGAGGATCGGGGTTGCACCGGCGAGTGGACTCGGATCTACAGATAGCCTTATCCCTCTTACATAAATTTGTTTGTGACAATGTAAGTTCCCGACTCATATGTTCTTCTAGCTGTTATGCATGTCTTAGTTGATGTTTCTTTGCCCCGATTGAATTACATGCAAGTGAGTTTGGACAACGCTGCAGATATTGTAATCCAAGAATTGATATCTGGCGATACTCATGTGAGCTTCGTTTTTTTCTAAATTTTCAGATATGGATGTTACTCAATCATTTCTTCAGGTACAAAACTGTAAATATATTCGACCTTTTTTTCATATGTAATGGTTTCTTATCAAGGGATGAGAGTCATTATTATACACATGGAATTGAAGCTTTGTCGTTTTGATGGTTAGTTCAACAACAAAGTTCGTCAACATAGAAGTATTAGGAGGCCGATACACATAATATCGCCTATCATAACCTGTATGTGCTGCAAGCTTTGAGCCAAAAATCAAGTTTACCATTGCCTTTATAGGTCTTAACTAATTTAATCAATAGACCATCTCTGCATATTTCTTTTGCTTACATAGTCTACAGAACATATAGACAAGGAATGCAGGTTGAGAAACTAAATTTAATGTATTGTGCTTAGCATTCAAATTAGACTGAGCGAATTGTTTTCTCGGTAATTATACTATCATTTGTTCCGCCCTTTTCATAGATTTTGGATTGCTATCTTTTTTGCAGTGTCGAAGAAGTAGAAATGTACTAACAAGAACACCAGCATGGCAAAATAACCATGTATCTTACATGAGAGCGAATAGAGTTTGTGCTCATATTGTCATTCCTACATTTTGTTGACAATGTTCTTACTGACCACATGTCAGCCTGTGTGTCAACAGTCAATACAGGTTCTTCTATGACCGATTCATGTTATCCCAAATATTCTTCACTCTTTAATCTGTGTCCATGAAAGCTTTTTGTTTGTTGCAAATGAAAATTTGTACTCTGCATGTATATGGGGTAAGCACTATCACACTGTTTGAAGAAAGAAGCTGGTGTGCCTAGGTTTCCGGGCTTTTTTATACTTTGTGTTGTTTTGGACAAGGACGCCTATGAATTCTCACATCTTATTACTTTAAAGGATCTCAGAAAGCTAACTAAAAAGTCGAATGTATTTCGAAATTCTAGAGCTGCTACACTATTTAGTAACTTCACTAATGGTATTGTACGATGTACATTTCCGTAATGCCATCTCATCGTCAATGCATGTTGAGAAGGATACCGGCTTTTTTTGAAGGAGAAGGATACCTACTTATCTCTATGGAGGAGATCGCCACTATGGCGCATCCGATCGTCAAGAAAATCCTAGAGCATGAAGGAGTGTGTAGCTTAATTAGATATAATCTTATCTTATGCATATGTATGACATTTTAGTTATTTAGAAATTGAAGTGACTCTTATGAAAACTAATAATGTCTATCTCTGCCTAACAACTTAGTGCTGAATCAGTGAATGGATATGCTTCAATTAATTGTAGCTGGGTACGTGATGGTACGATTTAGAAAGCTAAAGGTTGAGAACAATTCCGTGCTTGGTAGACATGATATATGACATTCTTGTGGTGGCCTACTGTATTCCATAAGACTAGGCACAAAAGTCAGGTGTTGTTTCTCAACCTCTTGGGAGTATTCTGTTCCACTCGTGAAGCACCATTTCCTACCAAAACACCCCAAAAAAATACGTATGATTATAAGGGAGCTTTTTTGTTCCTTATCCTTTGCCTATACCTTTTTATCCACAAGGTAAATTCCCAAATCATGATTTCTCTTAATTCCCTAAATCCTTTGATTTTATTGACTCTGAAGTTAACTGTATTTATTGCATGGACCCACTTGATATAGAGTCACTGACCATCTCAGATTTTGTCTGAATGGTACTGCATCTATCTTTCTGTAGTTTTTCAAAAGTTGTAGACAAGCTGCAGTGTGATGAATTTACATAATTTTGTACTTCGGTCAATATGTTTTCTGAGAACTTGCTCTATTTGATAACAATAAATTGGTGTTATTAACATTTGGTAAATCCCCCGCCAAAAAATGGTAATATTGCAATGGAAGGAAACAAAAATTAAATCCATTCTAATTCATATCGACTCACAAGAAAGTGTGTCATCGTACCATGGTTCTGCAACATCAGAGCTTTTATCTCTCGTATAATAGCAATTGCATTCAAGCAATTCTAGCCACTCATCCCATTCTTAGACCATTTGGTAGTTCTCTGCCTACTCCTTAATGGTTGTTATGAAGTTTTTATGATGTATCACGAAGTTTTTTAATTCTTTAGCTATGAATGCAACTACATATTTAGATAGGGCATAAGTACATGTACTTGCACATAGAAAACTTTGACCCCAAAAGGCTATTGATTTTAGTTGAGATGAAACGTTGATATAATTAAGCATTTTTCATGAATAGTAGTATGGATATTTGTATTCACAGATTTCAGATTAATTTAATTATACTATAGGAAAATAATTATCCATTTTCTGAATAATACGATATACTAATATAAAATAAAATAGCTATGTAGCTATAAAATGTTGACCATATAAGTTACATTTTTCCAAAATCTGCTCGGAACATCTTTAAGATAAATTATTCTTTTATGTCTGAGTTAGGACTACTTATCTATTTTTATATTTGTACTTTATTTGTTTTATGGTTTATTTTACGAAGCTACAATAAATAATCAAATGCCACACTTGATAGTTCGGTGAGAAAAATTCATGTGAAACTATATGTCCTTCAGGAGTCCAAGCCACTTCAGTCTTCAGGCCAACTAAAGTATCTGTTTCTTGGTATATGTACTATAGTTGCTTCGATGGTTCCTCCCATGCAATGATGGTTCTTTAGTAAGAACAAAGCTCCTGCCATAAGATTGTGTAGCGAGTAATTTTATTTATTCCTGATGCAATTTGATGCAATTGTTACTAATTTTATTAGGTGTAAATGACATTGAATTTTTTACTATTATTTAGACAACTCTCTTTCACAGGAATGGTTGACCAATCAGGTTTCCTGTGTTTGGTGATGACACCTTGGAGCGGAGACTTAACATAATTGCTTTACCATGTACATGACGAGATTTTACCTCAATGTGTGGTTCTTCAATCTGCATCATGTTAACTATTTTTTTTCTTATTTCCAATACTGCAGAGCATAAACTAATGTTTCTTCCCTTCAAGTAATATCCATATTTTATACGCATATGTTTCAGTAGATTCCAGGTTTTGTTATGGTCTTATTTAACCTAATAATTGTTGTGCATTTTAGAAGGTCTTGCCATGATCCCGCGGTTGTGCCTCCAGTTCATTAACACGATGAGTTTAGCAAATATCAAATAAATTAGATAAATAGCTACCTGAGCTAAGGAAGTGTGGCATCCCGCTAAAACCACTACTAGAAAATCGCTGTGTTTTTGTGCATTGTATCATCATAACCGCATGCTCATGTCATCATGCCACATTGCATTTGAGCATCGTCATCACCTCGCATGAATTTGTCTAAAACTATTTTCGAAACGCCTAGTTTTGTTTTCTAAATATTCCCGTCTTTATTTCAAACCGAAACCTCGGTCTCTTCCAGATCTGTTATTTGTCTAAAACTATTTACTAAAAGAATATTTAAAACAAAATAAATAAGTATTTTCATATTTCATAAAATCCCGGGGAGGCAGCCCGGCCGGTCAGGCAGAAACCCAACCGGCCAGATCACCTACTACCCGGTCCGTCTAAATCTAGACCAAACCTTAGCAATCCTAGACTCTCTAAACCGACCCACACCCGACCCTGAACCAACACGCCTACCCAACCTAGACCTAGCCCGGTCACACACACACCCACCTAGCACCTACACGCACGCACACAAGCACCGACCGGCTGCCCCTGCACGCTTTCCACGTCACCGGCGCGCCTCCCGCCCGCTGCTCCCGCCCAGCACCTGCTCTCCTGACCACCTCGGCCTCTCGCCTGCGCGCCAGCTTCCGCACGCGATTCCGTGCCCCGCCGCCTTTTTCTTCTCGCGCGCGCGCCTCCCTTTTCTCCCGCCCGCTCCCTTCACCACCAACTCCCACCGCCACCTGGCTCAGCCGCCACCTCACCCCGACCAACCACCAGCCCCCACCTCACCACGCGCAGCACACTCCACCCCACGCACACACGCCGCATCTCCCCACCAACCCCGCGTGGGCCCCACCTCTCGGATGGACAGCCACGCCCCACCCCTGGCCCGGATCCCCACCACCCCTGGGCGCGTTCCCCCACTCCTCCTCGATCCCATCGCCCACCAACCACCGCCTCCCTCGCTCCTTCCCGCGGCCGCCTCGGGCCTCCTCCACTCCGGCCGCTCCGGCCACCGTCCTCTGCCTCGCGAGCCCCGTCCCGCTCCCCGTGCTCGCCCGCCGGCAAGCTCTCCACCGCCTCTCCTTCCGTGTCGTCGCTGCCCTTCCACCACCTCTGCCGCCGCCGGCTCCCCCTCTCCGGCTCACCTACCGCCGCTCGAGGCCCGAGCACGCCGGACCTCGGTCTACCCCGGCCACGCATCGTGCGTCCGCGCCGCCTCCGCTGCGCCGTCCGGCCTGCCCTGTAGCACGACCTCGCTGCCGCACGCCTCCTCTCCGGCCGGTTCCGTCTGCTCCTGCCGGTCCTCGTCCCTGACACGCGTGCTCGTCATCGTCGGCGTGCCCTGGCGCCCTTCTCCGGGCGAGCCCCTGTCGAGCTCGTCTCTGCCCGCCTGCGTCGTGTGCACCCTGGCAGTAGGTGCTACTCCACCCCGCGAGTCACGTTTTGGCCCTGTACCTGGTGAACTGCCTCTGTTTTTGTTGTTGTGTTTGCTGCCGTTGATCTGATAAGAGCAGTGTAGATGGAGTTGATGCCTGTGGGAGATGATACATTGTGGAGATACGGTGGTGCTCTAGTTGGGGTGATATTGGCTGACGGGTATGCGACCCCCTCGTGAAGATTGCTGCCTCCGGGTTTCGCCAAGATGACTTTGCCAAGATCTTCCACCGAACCCTGGCGCGCCAAGTTCTTCAACCCCGAGGACCGATCCATCGGAACGCCAAGACCTCCTTCCGAACCCGAGTTCTTCGTCACATGCGACAAGATCTACTCCGTTGTCCGAGAACGCTTCCGCCGAGACTGATCCCCGTCGAACCCTGTCGAACCCCGGACCCCCGAAACCCAAGATCTTCTGAACCCAGATGTCTGACCCCTTTATCCGAGACCCCTATTTTATAATATGACATTATCAACTATCGCATATTAAATTGTTCATGCATGCATACCTGTCGGTGGTTTGGGGGCATTATGCTGATTCACCTAAATTAAATATGGAGTCGATATGCGGGATACCTTTGTCTTATTCCGGACTCCATTTAAATTGGCGTAGCGAACCGATGCCATGTTTTGCCCTGTTAATACAACATTTAAATTGCGGGGTTCTAAACAACATGAACCTATTAATTAATTGACGGGACCCTGGTTCGTCTTAATATTGTCTAGTTGCATCGCATTTGTGCCATGTCATGCATCATATCATAATCATGCCGGATCTTCTGCCGTAGTATTAAATATTGCATCCGGTGTTCCTTCTAGTGTTTGCTTCTTCGCAGATTAGGCCGATGAGTTGATGCGAGTATCGACAAGTTCTCCGGATATGATCCTTCAGCAGTGTTTCCCAGGCGAGCATTTCTCCCCCTTCAACCTATTTTGCATTTATAGTCTTTATTTCCTCCTGTTGATCTATTGCTATCCGTGTCGCGATGCTTTAGTTTGCGTGCACCAGTTATCTCCCGTGCAGCCTCTATATTGCCATGGACACCTCCTAATACCTGTTGTTTGGTAGATAGCTGGCCTTGCGAGTCGTAGTTGCTTGCTCAGGTGCGATCTCGTGTTGTCGAGCACCCCAGTTGTTGGAATGCTGGCAGATGTTTACGGTGAAGATGCTTAATGGTGGAGATGATCATGACTATAAACACAACTATTAAATTGCCAGATATAACTAATGCAGAGGCATCAGTGGGCAATAGATGTTATTTGGTTCTTCCACGCTCACTTGTGTCCCGTAGGACCCCGAGTACTTGATACCTATTCCTTGATTTTTCGCACTATCCACATCCAGGAGGCCGTGGACCCCCCTGAGCCAGAGCTTGATTCATTTCTATTTCCTGGGGCCACAAACTAGATTGTGGTTTTATTACTATCCTGTACTTATGCCATGCTTTACCGCTTTATTTACAATTATGCGTGGAGCACTTGTACTGTTTAGGATCATGACACGTTTTCGCTGTATCGACAAGCCCAGTCGCACTTTCGGGTTCCCAGTCGTTTACAGCCGTCCACACAAACCCTGGGTCCGTTCCGGAGCCGGCCAACTTCGTTGCGGGTATCTTAGTGGGGTGGCCCCCTGAAATATTTTATGAATCTTGTGATCGCTTTGTCGTGAATGCCTCGTTGGGTTTTGAGTTGGTTTTTCCGAGGTTGATCGAGTGTGTGTTGCTATTTGTGCACCCCTGCAGGGTAAAACTTTCTGAAAGCCGTGTCCGCGGTTATGGATGACTTGGAGCACAGTATCTCGATCATAGACAAGCATAACTAAAGTAGTGCTATAAATTTGATTTAATATGTGACTAGTAATCAGCTCAAGTATAACGGAATGGATATTAAAAATACCAACAGCTGGTGGATCTGAGTTGTTTTGTGACATGCTATATGCCTACTAAGTATTACAACTCCAATGGAATATGATAAAAGTGCCAACAACTGCTGGGTTTTGGGATTCCTCAGGACTAAGATATCTGGCTAGTAACTGTTCCAACTACAACGGATTGTTAACTAAAACTGCCCACTACTTATGCTATCAGGATGACTCATGCTATCTATATCTGATTAGTAATTGCTGCAACTATAATGGAGTGAGTAAAATTTCCAACTGTGTGAGTTCCTTGGTCCGACTTCCTAGTTTGGTCTCGAGGGAGAAATACCAGGATGGGTTTGTTTGGTGTTAGCTTCAGGCTGGATCCGAATAGGTCTTTCTTATCCCTCTCTGATAACCGCCAGTTGTATCGAGTCTCTATAGGTTGTTTAGTGCCGCTGCGCTGCCGCTTCGGCCTACCATACCTATGTAGGCGAGAGCCGCCGAATTCTGGCCTCGCCATGTACTGGCCTCAGTACTGACGCTCCTCTTTTACTTTGCCCTTTGTCGGCACCCCTTTTGTTTGAGCAGGTTTGAGATCGACGTCGTTAGCAGGGTTACCCTTCCGGCTTGGCCTGGGCAGGGTTATAGACGCCATTGGTTATTCTTCAGGCCTCTTAGCCCAATTTGCATCTTGTCCGTACTCGGACGGTGTATAGATTTCATGGTGATTTGGATCTTTGTATTGTATATCTGGATTCTTGACTCACGGAGTCGTGTTGTATATATATCGCTATGTGGGTTCCATCGAGGACTGTTGTGTAATGGTATTACTTCGTTTTCCACCCGCACGAAAGTGCCTGGTGGGCGTCCTTGAATCGTTTCTATGCGGGTTTGGCGGAAAGGGCTAAAACTTGCATAGGGCCGATTCGAGGGTGTTACAGGAGGTTATCAGCAGGTTCCACCATTTTTACTACTGTGTATAAGCTGAAATTAGCATGGAGCAATTTTGTCGTTTGAAAAGGTTACATACTTACATGTTACTAGAGATGCCTTCTTAGTTTTTTGGTTCTTTGCTGCAACACAAAAGTCAAATAATTCTTTTATATTTTCCTGAGTACAGATGAGGGGAGAACCAATATTCTTCATCTACTGGCATGTAAGATATGTAGGTATTAAGCTATGCTCTAGCGGGATATATATTGCAAGTTCTTTTTAAGGAAATTGATAATTCGGTAGCCTTGGGATCAACCCTTATACTTTATTACTTTTCAATGAATGTGCTACCGTTTTGGGCTACTTACACTTTTATTAGTTGTGAACTGTTGTGGGTCCCATGCGGTGATCATCGATCCTCTTTTGTTGCAGTTTTTGTTTATTCCACCAGTATACTCCACTGGTATAAGGCATCATCCTATGGTTGTATTGCAGTCTGTCTACTATAATAAGGTATAATGTTGTAATGCACTTTTATACCTCTCCCTACCATACTATTTGTGATGCACATGTCTCAATCTATTAATATTCATGGCTACAATGTATTTCCAATGCTTTTACTGTTGTACATTTGTGTTGACAAAAGTTAATGCTTTTGGCATAAAAGCATGATTATATCCACGAATTGTGGCACGGTGTCATTGTAGGTTATACGGATGTTTCATTATCAAACTACATTCAAGATACCTATAATGTTTGTCAGTTGTAGCAAGTATATCAATTAATTATCAAAACAATTCTTTGGTGATGCCGGTGAATTTATGTTGATTTATAGAATGGTATTGACATTCTGGAGAGAATTTATACCATCTTGCTTGCAAACAACGACCAATTTTGACCTTTGATACCCAATTCTAGAACGAAGAGCTATAGAAAGATGAAATTCTGAAATTTAGTTCGCTTCAAGTGCTCAACATGCACATTTGATGGTAATAATGATTTTTTTGGATATCCACTAATAGCAAGTCATCAATAAGAGCTTTCGTGTTAAAACGTGAATGTTTTGTTCAGTTTCTAGGCCAAAATGTTGTGTAAATTTACCACGCTGGCCGCACTGTGCCAAAAGGGCATGCAGTTGGCACGGTGAAGCGCGCGTTTTTCCCAGGCCGACGGTGCTATGTTTTGAGGCGAAATGGCTTAAGGAGGCCCACTTCTATCAGGTTATGGAGGAGGCCTGGGAGCAGGCCGGGGCCGTGGTTCAAATTGATTCGTTGGCACAAAATTAGTTCTGGTTCATGACCATTTACACAAATTGGATAGAACAATACAAACACTAAAATTCGTAATGCACAAAAGTATATGGAAAAAATAGTCTATGGTCCTATGGATGATGAATTAATTCTTCTGCAAAGAGAATTAGCAAAGGAAATTGAATACTTATTAGATAAGGAAGAGATACATTGGGCTGAACGTAGTATACTTAACTCGTTAAAGCACGTTGATAAGAACACTTCTTATTTCCACAATTTTGCTAGTTAGTCCAGGAGAAGGAATAGAATAAAAAAGCTAAAGGATGATAATGATAACTGGGTTGAGGGTTGCTCGGACCTTAACCCAATGGTGTCACAATATTTTGTTGGTGGATGGGCTACATGTAATTTTTCATCCAATTGTGGATGGGCTACATGCAATTTTCTTCAATTTTTTTGTTGTGTTGGGAGAAGCTCTAACGAAGGAGGTACTAGATGCTACAAATACTAAAACCATCCCTGATGGATGGAATGACACTGTGATTATTCTTATAACCAAGACCGATGCACCCAAACAGATTACTCGTCATAGACCCATCAGTTTGTGCATGGTCGTGTATAAGGTAATATCAAAAATGATTGCTCTTCGATTAAATCACATACTTGACGGGGTTATTTCTCCTGTACAAAGTGCATTTGTTCAAGGAAGATTAATAACAGATAATGTTTTGCTGGCTATGAAAGTTTGCATACAATCAAGAATAAAAAGCAAGGTAACTGGGGGGATTGTGTGGTGAAACTTGACATGCACAAAGCCTATGATCGTGGGGAATGAAATTTTCTGCAAAGCATGATGGTTTGGCTAGGTTTCAGTGAGAGCATTTTGGATCTTATTATGGCATGTGTCAGATAAGTAAAGTATAAAGTCAGGTTCAATGACTAGGAAACTAATTTCTTCACTATAATTAGAAGGCTCCGATAGGGGGACCCACTCCCCCTATTTGTTCTTGCTTAGTGCATAGGGACTCTCAAGTCTTCTGGCTCATAGAGAGGAGGTTCGTGGTATGGAAGGTGTTAGGGTATACAGAAGTGCACCATCAGTCTCGCATTTGCTCTTGATTGATGATTCCCTAATCCTTATGAAAGTGAATATGACTAATGCAACCTCATTGAGACAGGTTCTTGATCAGTATTCTGCAGGCTTTGGACAACTGGTCAGTGAAGGTAAGTGTAGTATATTTTCAGCACTAATGCTGATCTTGATATAAGGGCTGAAATATGCACTGACTTGAACATTATGACTGAAGCATTGTTTGATAAATATTAACTCAACACTGATGGCCGCTTTTTCCAGAGGCCCGTTAAGGCAACTTGATGGGCGATTCTGGCCCCTCTCATCGTCCCTGGCTAGCTCCGGCGACGATGATTCCGACGCCGGTGTTGATGACGGGAATGACTGCGGATCCTTGTCGTCTATCCCTACTGGTTCGTCGATGGCGTCTAATCAGAGTTGGATTCTTCATGAAGAGTCTTTGTCAAAGGTGCTGAAGAAGATGGCCAAGCGGAAGGCTCAAAGAGAGGCTGCTCTTGTCTTATCCACGACATCAGCGATGCTATCTCCGGTGAGTGATTCCTTACAGATCTTGCCTAACACCACTCCTCGTAAGATGGGGGCAAAGGCCTGCCAATCTCCGGTGCTATCACCGTCTAGCTTTTTTCTTGAAAAATTTGATCCAAAAGAATGGATCGTAGTGCAGAGGAAAAAAAATCGTGTAAAGATTCAACAACCGAGAAGTGCTCGGGCTTTGTTTGGATCGCCGTGTTTTGTTTATGAAGGCCGGCGAACACACATCTTCTTTTTCAGAGAAAGTCTCCTGTGATGTAAATGGACAGAAGGTCCCGTTTCAAAATAATCTCAGGCTTCCTAGAGCTCCTTTGAGACACGCCGCAATCAGACACCAGCGTTCGTCTCAGACTCAGTCAGATCACCAGAGCAAAGGCGATGGTGGATCTCGATCTGATTTTTTTGATATAGTTCAAAATTCTGGGTATAAGGCCCACATGGGTTTATCCGCAAGCCCAGGTTTTGCTGCGGCTCAAAGGAGCCCGGATACCGGGCAAAACTTATCGCTTATTGCGCTTAGGCGGATGCGATATCACGTAGGGTTACCCACACCATCGTCTCACAGATTGTTACAGCCGTCATCGCCTCCTACCTCTGGAATCGCTTCTAGGGTTAGTCTGATGGCTAGTCGCGAGGACCGTTTCCCTCCATCTCGAGGTGGTGTGAATAACTTTCTGCAGCAGCCGCCGGCGCGGTTTCAAGCTCCTCGACCTGGAGGTTTTGCGGCAGGATCTGATGACGGTCGAGTCCGGGGGACAGATGGTTTTGATGCTAGAAGGTCGCAAGGCTAGTATTCTCAGCAGTATCGACAGAACAACTCACAGTTTGAGTCTGGGTCGAGCTCGAACCAGGGGTACAACATCCACTCTACGGCCTGGCGTCCAGAACAACAAGGTATTATCTCCGGCGCATGGCGTCAAGATCAGCAAGGATTTAATAATCAGGGTTTTGCCGGGGAATTTGGTTCTTTTCATGAAGGCTATTATGATGGAAGGCACGGTAACACTGGCTCGGGCGAGTATTCTCACAGACCTTACCGTCAACAGTTCTATGGCAACCGAAATAATGGAGGGCAGCGTGGTGGGTACCGTGGTCGCAATTTTCGTCCTACAGCTGGACGTACGACACGGACAACATCTGAAAATGGCAGTGATGTTGTTAACCAGAATCCCCAGGAAGTTGTGCTAAGAAAGACAGTGGGAACAATAGTGAAGGCGCCGCCTCAACCAGTTCTTCCCAGTGTTGCTGCCACTGCCTCAATTGAGAACCCCGTGGCCAAGCTGGCCCCAGATGCTTTGTTAAAAAAACAAATAAGAATGATGGTCCTTTATGCTTTAAGTGTGACATGGTGGGTCATGTAGCCTCTGAATGTACTGCTGTTTTGTGCATCTACTGCGAGAAGGTTACACACGAGGCAAAAGATTGCCATCTTCTGTCTATGCCAAAGCCAACTGCGGTTACTTATGGTTTATGCCGCAGCGAGCTCATGTTTCACGAGGTTCCTGCGTCTGATGAGGTCAATTTCAAGCATGATAGTGGAAAGGAGGGGAGAATCACGGTGGAAGGAGGGGTTTTAACAGCACAAGAAGTCATTAATGAGTTACGTTGGATAATTCATGGTGGGCATCAATGGGTGCTTACTCCAGTTGCTGACAATGTTTTCCATAATATTTTTCCCACAAAAGTTGATCTAACAAGGATGAAAAAAATTATCAATATTCCGATTGAAAAAAGTATGAACCTCAAGTTTGAGGAGTGGTCCTCAATGCCTGTAGATAAGTACAAACTTGAGGAAACTTGGGTTTTAGTGAGAGGCTGCCCAAAAAAGTTGAGGTGTGACTACTTGGGTCTGTTTGCAGTAGGTTCACTCATTGGCAAAGCTAAGGAAGTTGATATGGTGTACACACGAGCACATGGGGTTGCTCAAATGTTTGTGCAAGTTACCAGTGTTGAGTTCATTCCAACTGGAACTGATCATACTTATGATGGAGAAGGGTTTGGCATTACCTTTGAAGTAGAAAGAGCAGCAGGGCTAGATGATGGTGACGCTCCTATGCAAGATGCTACAGACGATGGTGATGATGAATCTAAGGACAAAAGGAAAACAGATGATGTCGCTAAGGACACTAGTGACCAAAGAAAAGAGAGTGTCAATGAAACACCAGAGGCTGACAAGGGGCATCAAGGACAACAAGGTTGTAACACCCTCAAATCGGCCCTATGCAAGTTTTAATCCTTTCCGCCAAACCCGCATAGAAACGATTCAAGGACGTCCACCAGACACTTTCGTGCGGGTGGAAAACGAAGTAATACCATTACACAACAGTCCTCGATGGGACCCACAGAACAGATATATACACAACACGACTCCAGGAGTCAAGAATACAGATACACAATACAAAGATCCAAATCACCTTTAAATCGATACAGCGTCCGAGTACGGACAAGATGCAAATGGGGCTAAGAGCCCTGAAGAATAACCAATGGCGTCCATAACCCTGTCCAGGCCAAGCCGGAAGGGTAACCCTGCTAACGACGACGATCTCAAACCTGCTAAAACAAAAGGGGTGCCGACAAAGGGCAAAGGAAAAAGAGGAGCGTCAGTACTGAGGCCAGTACATGGCGAGGCTAGAATTCGGCGGCTCTCGCCTACATAGGTATGGTGGGCTGGAGCGGCAGCGCAACGGCACTAAACAACCTATAGAGACTTGAGACAACTGGCGGTTATCAGAGAGGGGTAAGAAAGACCTATTCGGATCCAACCTGAAGCTAACACCAAACAAACCCATCCTGGCATTTCCCTCTCGAGACCAAACGAGGAAGTCGGGCCAAGGAACTCACACAGTTGGCAATTTTACTCATTCCATTATAGTTGTAGCAATTACTAATCAGATATAGATAGCATGAGTCATCCTGTTAGCATAAGTAGTGGGCAGTTTTAGTTAACATTCCGTTGTAGTTGGAACAGTTACTAGCCAGATACCTTTGTCCTGAGGAATCCGAAAACCCAGCAGTTGTTGGCACTTTTATCACATTCCATTGGAGTTGCAATACTTACTAGGCATATAGCATGTCACAAAACAACCCAGATTCACCAGTTGTTGGCATTTTAAATATCCATTCCGTTATACTTGAGCTGATTACTAGTCACATATTAAGTCAAATTTATAGCACTACTTTAGTTATGCTTGTCTATGATCGAGATACTGTGCTCCAAGTTGTTCATAACCGCGGACATGGCTTTCAGAAAGTTTTACCCTGCAGGGGTGCACAAATAGCAACACACACTCGATCAACCTCGGAAAAACGAACTCAAAACCCAACGAGGCATTCACGACAAAGCGATCACAGGATTCAGAAATATTTCAGGGGGTCACCCCACTAAGCTACCCGCGACGAAGTCGGCCAGCTCCGAGACGGACCCAGGGTTTGTGTGGACGGCGGTAAACGACTGGGAACCCGAAAGTGTGACTGGGCTTGTCGATACAGCGAAAACGTGTCACGATCCTAAACAGTACAGGTGCTCCACGCACAATCTTAAATAAAGCAGTAAACATGGCATAAGTACAGGATAGTAATAAAGCCCCAAACTACTTTGTGGCCCCAAGAAATAGAAATGAATCAAGCTCTGGCTTAGAGGGGTCCACAGCCTCCCGGATGTGGATAGTGCCAAAAAATCAAGGAACGAGTATCAAGTACTTGGGGTCCTACGGGACACAAGTGAGCGTGGAAGAACCAAATAACATCTATTGCCCACCGATGCCTCTGTGTTAGTTATATCTAGCATTTTAATAGTTGTATTTAAAGTCATGAACATCACCACAAACATCTTCTAGCATTCCAACAACTGTGGTACTTGACAACACGAGATCACACCTGAGCAAGCAACTATGACTCGCAAGGCCAGCTATCTACCAAACAACAGGTATTAGGAGGTGTCCATGGCAATATAGAGGCTGTACGGGATATAACTGGTGCATGGAATCTAAAGCATCGCGACACGGATAGCAATAGATCAATAGGAGGAAATAAAGACTATAAATGCAAAATAGGTAGAAGGAGGAGAGATGCTCGCCTGGGAAACACTGCCGAAGATTCATTATCCGAAGAACTTGTTGATACTCGCATCAACTCAACGGCCTAATCCGCGAAGAACCAAAGCACTAAAAGAAACACCAGATGCACTATTTAACACTACGGCAAAATACCGAGCATGATGCATGTATGATGCATGACATGGCAAAGATGCGGTGCAACTAGACAATATTAAGCGGAACCGGGGTCCCGACAATTAATTAAAAGGTTCATGTTGTTTAGGCAACCTGCAATTTAAATGTTGGCTTAACAAGGCAAAACATGTCATTGATTCCTACACAAATTTAAATGGAGGCGGTATAATACAAGAATAGCCCGCATATAGTCTCCATATTTAATTATTAGGTGAATCGTCAAATTACCCCCAAACACATGAATATGTATGCGATCATGAACAATTTAAATGCAGTAAGTTTATATAACATTTTATAAAATAGGGCTCGGAAAAGGGGATCACACATTAGGGGCGAAGGTCTTAGTTTCGAGAGGTTCTGGTCCAGCGGGATCGGTCTTCGGGGTTTTGGTCTTCGGATATTCGGATCCGAGGTCTCGGAGGGGTTCAGTTCGGGGGTGAGAGGGAGGAAGGCGCCGGGTTCGTTCTGCGGAGTCCGTGAGGAGAGCTTGGTGTTTCGGCATCATCGGATCTGTGAAGGAGGACTTGGGGTCTTCAAGTCCGTGTGGCGGTCTTGGCGTCCAGATCCCGGATCGGAGAACTTGTCGATCGTGTAGGAGGACTTGGCGTTCCGAGATGAAGATCTTGTAATGGGGACGGTTCTCGCCCGTGGTTCTTCAGGCATGGCACCGTCTTCGGGTGGCATCATCTTGCGACGGAGAACTTATCGATGTTCTGCATATGGATCCACGCAAGGTAGCGATTAGACGGCAGAACAGAGCAGGCCTTAACACGCAAAACAGGACAACACCACTACTGGAAACACCACACCAGAGAGCATGCGAGAGGGCCAACGGGATGAAAGGCCCATCCCTGACAGCGACTCATGGGACGCAGAGACTCACGGGACGCAGAGGCGGAGGCGGGGCTAGCTTGGCGCAGGGGTGGCCATGGTTGCCGGGGTGGAGCTCTTGCAGTGGTGACGGTGGCAGACGGAGCGACGAGGTAGCCATGCGCGCGGGCGGCGCAGACAGAGGCCGACGACAGGACTTGGGGGTCGAGCACGGGTAGGACTCGGGGAGGACGGCGGCGACCGGGCCGGACGGCGAAGGACAGCGAGGTTCAGGGCAAGATGGCGAGGCCGACGAGGTTCTGGCGAGGTGCGCGCAGAGGCGGCCGAGAGAACGGGCCATCGACGAGCTGGTGCAGGCGGGCTCGGGGCGACGATGCGGGCACTCGGAGCAGAGGAGGGCCGGGCCTCGAGGCTGCAGAGGATGGCTAGGAGGGGCGAGGGCGACGCCTCAGTTGACTCGCATACGGGTAAGGGAGGGGCCGCGCGGGCCGTGCCATGATTGGTGCCAAGGAAGCGGCGGGGCTGGAGATGCAGAGAGGCGAAGGGAGAGGACGCGCTCGCGGCGGCGGCTCGATCTGCAGGGCAGCCCCGCCACGCATGCCGGCTCGAGCGGCGGGATCCATCGCGGGAAGGCGGCATCTGCGGAAGGAATCGGGGGGCGGCGACGGTTTCACGTGAGGAAGGAGGCGGCTTGAGGCATGACGAGATGGGGAGGAAAGAGAGAGGGAAAGGGCCGAGGTGGTCGCGTGGTAGGGCTAGGCTCGGACCGAGCTAGTGCGGGGCGGCTGTAGGTGTACGTGACAGTGCAGGGGCGCGTTGTGTGCTGCGTGTGTTGCAGCTAGCGGTGGCGGCGGGGTGGCTGTTGCAGCTTGGGTTGGACCGGGTGTGTGTGTTGTTAGAGTCTAGGGTTAGGGTTTAGGTTAGATCTAGTCTAGGGTTTGGTTGTTCTAGCTTGGGCTAGGTCGGGTAGTAGGTGGTCTGTCTGGTTGGGCCACTGGCCTGGCCGGTTAGACTGCCTCCCCGGGATTTTATAAAATATGATCTCGCTTATTTATTTTGTTTTAAATATTCTTTAGTTAAATAGTTTTAGACAAATAAAAGATCCGGAAGAGACCGGGGTTTTATTTAAAGTAAAGAAAGGGAATGTTTAGAAAATAAAACTAGGCTTTTAGAAAATAGTTTTAGACAAAGAAATGCATGATGATGATGGTGCTCAAATGCGATGTGGCATGATGACATGAGCATGCGGTCATGACGATGCAATGCACAAAAACAACGCGATTTTCTAGTAGTGGTTTTAGCGGGGCGACAACACTAACAATGGATCTCGCCCTCGAGATCCGCCTCATGGTACTGAGAAGAAGGTCGGCGATCTGAATCTTCTCGCTTTGTGTAGATGCTCGCGACACCACTAACAAGAGGTCGTTGTCCGTGATCGTCGAGAGAACACTCCGGAAAACAAAGGACGAAGGTAAAGGTATCAAGACATAAAGCCACCTCTAACTTCCGGGGACGGATTGAAATTGCTTGATTCACCGATTCAATGTACAAGAGCGAATAATAAGAGTAGTGGTATGGTCGCGACTCCATCCCGCACTCATATCATTACTCCATACAGGAATATCAGGATTATGCAACCAACTCTCGGATTCAGACTGAAGATCTCGACAAGCGAGGTTCGGAAACAAAGGAGTGATGCAGACTCTGCACCGGATCTGGCGTAGATGATGTCGTCGCGTCGGAAAACACCGGAAGGCACAAAAAAGGAACAGAGAGAAGTCCAACAGATGAAGGATTCCTCAGATAGCACGAAGACCGGATGTAGAAGCACCGTTACCAAAAGAGGAGGCGAAACCCTGAAGGTACGACGGAAACCCAACCACGAGAACTCCTGGACTCGAAGAAAAGATAAGAGAGCAGATTCAAAACACGCAGAGGTAAGAGGAGAACATCAGAGGGGTAAGGAGTAAAATCATACCTAATCAGATCTATCCAACCGATTTAAAAAAAATAGTTTTGACACTCTACTTCGGCCGTTAGCTAGGTTATCCTACAGGCTAGACTTGTGGGGTATCACAACTGCTGAGCTCTGATACCACTCTGTAACACCCTCAAATCGGCCCTATGCAAGTTTTAGCCCTTTCCGCCAAACCCGCATAGAAACGGACGCCCACCAGGCACTTTCGTGCGGGTGGAAAACAAAGTAATACCATTACACAAAAGTCCTCGTTGGGACCCGCAGAACAGATATATATATATACAACACGACTCCAGGAGTCAAGAATACAAATACACAATACAAAGATCCAAATCACCTTTAAATCGATACAGCGTCCGAGTACGGACAAGATGCAAATGGGGCTAAGAGCACTGAAGAATAACCAATGCCGTCCATAACCCTGTCTAGGCCAAGCCGGAAGGGTAACCCTGCGAACGACGATGATCTCAAACCTGCTAAAACAAAAGGGGTGCAGGCAAAGGGCAAAGGAAAAAGAGGAGCGTTAGTACTAAGGCCAGTACATGGCGAGGCTAGAATTTGGCGGCTCTCGCCTACATAGGTATGGTGGGCTGGAGCGGCAGCGCTGCGGCACTAAACAACCTATAGAGACTTGAGACAACTGGCAGTTATCAGAGAGGGGTAAGAAAGACCTATTCGGATCCAACCTGAAGCTAACACCAAACAAACCCATCCTGGCATTTCCGCCTCGAGACCAAACGAGGAAGTCGGGCCAAGGAACTCACACAGTTGGCAATTTTACTCATTCCATTATAATTGCAGCAATTACTAATCAGATATAGATAGCATGAGTCATCCTGTTAGCATAAGTAGTGGGCAGTTTTAGTTAACATTCCGTTGTAGTTGGAACAGTTACTAGCCAGATATCTTTGTCCCGAGGAATCCCAAAACCCAGCAGTTGTTGGCACTTTTATCACATTCCATTGGAGTTGCAATACTTACTAGGCATATAGCATGTCACAAAACAACCCAGATCCACCAGATGTTGGCATTTTTAATATCCATTCCGTTATACTTGAGCTGATTACTAGTCACATATTAAGTCAAATTTATAGCACTACTTTAGTTATGCTTGTCTATGATCGAGATACTGTGCTCCAAGTCGACCATAACCGTGGACACGGCTTTCAGGAAGTTTTACCCTGCAGGGGTGCACAAATAGCAACACTACCTCGATCAACCTCGGAAAAACCAACTCAAAACCCAACGAGGCATTCACGACAAAGCGATCACGGGATTCAGAAATATTTCAGGGGTTCACCCCACTAAGCTACCCGCGATGAAGTCGGCCGGCTCCGAGACGGACCCAGGGTTTGTGTGGACGGCGGTAAACGACTGGGAACTCGAAAGTGTGACTGGGCTTGTCGATACAGCGAAAACGTGTCACGATCCTAAACAGTACAGGTGCTCCACGCACAATCTTAAATAAAGCAGTAAACATGGCATAAGTACAGGATAGTAATAAAGCCCCAAACTACTTTGTGGCTCCAATAAATAGAAATGAATCAAGATCTGGCTCAGGGGGGTCCACGGCCTCCCGGATGTGGATAGTGCGAAAAAATCAAGGAACATGTATCAAGTACTCGGGGTCCTACGGGACACAAGTGAGCGTGGAAGAACCAAATAACATCTATTGCCCACCGATGCCTCTGCATTAGTTATATCTAGCATTTTAATAGTTGTATTTAAAGTCATGAACATCTCCACCACAAACATCTTCCAGCATTCCAACAACTGTGGTACTTGACAACACGAGATCACACCTGAGCAAGCAACTACGACTCGCAAGGCCAGCTATCTACCAAACAACAGGTATTAGGAGGTGTCCATGGCAATATAGAGGCTGTACGGGATATAACTGGTGCACGGAATCTAAAGCATCGCGACACGGATAGCAATAGATCAATAGGAGGAAATAAAGACTACAAATGCAAAATAGGTAGAAGGGGGAGAGATGCTCGCCTGGGAAACACTGCCGAGATTCATTATCCGAAGAACTTGTTGATACTCGCATCAACTCAACGGCCTAATCCGCGAAGAACCAAAGCACTAAAGGAAACACCGGATGCACTATTTAATACTACGGCAAAAGACCGAGCATGATGCATGACATGGCAAAGATGCGGTGCAACTAGACAATATTAAGCGGAACCGGGGTCCTGACAATTAATTAAAAGTTTCATGTTGTTTAGGCAACCCGCAATTTAAATGTTGGCTTAACAAGGCAAAACATGTCATCGATTCCTACACAAATTTAAATGGACGCGGTATAATACAATAATAGCCCGCATATAGTCTCCATATTTAATTATTAGGTGAATCGTCAAATTACCCCCAAACACATGAATATGTATGCGATCATGAACAATTTAAATGCTGTAAGTTAATATAACATTTTATAAAATAGGGCTCGGAAAAGGGGATCACACATTAGGGGCGAAGGTCTTAGTTCCGAGAGGTTCGGGTCTAGCGGGATCGGTCTTCGGGGTTTGGTCTTCGGATCTTCGGATCCGAGGTTTCAGAGGGGTTCGGTTCGGGGGTGAGAGGGAGGAAGGCGCCGGGTTTGTTCTGCGGAGTCCGTGAGGAGAGCTTGGTGTTTCGGCATCATCGGATCCGTGAAGGAGGACTTGGGGTCTTCAAGTCCGTGTGGCGGTCTTGGCGTCCAGATCCCGGATCGGAGAACTTGTCGATCGTGTAGGAGGACTTGGCGTTTTGAGACGAAGATCTTGTAATGGGGACGGTTCTCGCCCGTGGTTCTTCAGGCATGGCACCGTCTTCGGGTGGCATCATCTTGGGACGGAGAACTTATCGATGTTCTGCATATGGATCCACGAGATACTGTGCTCCAAGTCGTCCATAACCGCGGACACGGCTTTCAGAAAGTTTTACCCTGCAGGGGTGCACAAATAGCAACACACACTCGATCAACCTCAGAAAAACCAACTCAAAACCCAACGAGGCATTCACGACAAAGCGATGACGGGATTCAGAAATATTTCAGGGGGTCACCCCACTAAGCTACCCGCGACGAAGTCGGCCGGCTCCGAGACGGACCCAGGGTTTGTGTGGACGGCGGTAAACGACTGGGAACTCGAAAGTGTGACTGGGCTTGTCGATACAGCGAAAACGTGTCACGATCCTAAACAGTACAGGTGCTCCACGCACAATCTTAAATAAAGCAGTAAACATGGCATAAGTACAGGATAGTAATAAAGCCCCGAACTACTTTGTGGCCCCAATAAATAGAAATGAATCAAGCTCTAGCTCAGGGGGGTCCACGGCCTCCCGGATGTGGATAGTGCGAAAAAATCAAGGAACAGGTATCAAGTACTCGGGGTCCTACGGGACACAAGTGAGCGTGGAAGAACCAAATAACATCTATTTCCCACCGATGCCTCTGCATTAGTTATATCTAGCATTTAATAGTTGTATTTAAAGTTATGAACATCTCCACCACAAACATCTTCCAGCATTCCAACAACTGTGGTACTTGACAACACGAGATCACACCTGAGCAAGCAACTACGACTCGCAAGGCCAGCTATCTACCAAACAACAAGTATTAGGAGGTGTCCATGGCAATATAGAGGCTGTACGGGATATAACTGGTGCACGGAATCTAAAGCATCGCGACACGGATAGCAATAGATCAACAGGAGGAAATAAAGACTATAAATGCAAAATAGGTAGAAGGGGGAGAGATGCTCGCCTGGGAAACACTGCCGAGATTCATTATCCGAAGAACTTGTTGCTACTCGCATCAACTCAACGGCCTAATCCGCGAAGAACCAAAGCACTAAAAGAAACACCGGATGCACTATTTAATACTATGGCAAAAGACCGAGCATGATGCATGTATGATGCATGACATGGCAAAGATGCGGTGCAACTAGACAATATTAAGCGGAACCGGGGTCCCGACAATTAATTAAAAGTTTCATGTTGTTTAGGCAACCCACAATTTAAATGTTGGCTTAACAACGCAAAACATGTCATCGATTCCTACACAAATTTAAATGGAGGTGGTATAATACAATAATAGCCCGCATATAGTCTCCATATTTAATTATTAGGTGAATCGTCAAATTACCCCCAAACACATGAATATGTATGCGATCATGAACAATTTAAATGCAGTAAGTTTATATAAAATTTTATAAAATAGGGCTCGGAAAAGGGGATCACACATTAGGGGCGAAGGTCTTAGTTCCGAGAGGTTCGGGTCCAGCGGGATCGGTCTTCGGGGTTTGGTCTTCGGATCTTCGGATCCGAGGTCTCGGAGGGGTTCGGTTCGGGGGTGAGAGGGAGGAAGGCGCCAGGTTCGTTCTGCGGAGTCCGTGAGGAGAGCTTGGTGTTTCGGCATCATCGGATCCATGAAGGAGGACTTGGGGTCTTCAAGTCCGTGTGGCGGTCTTGGCGTCCAGATCCTGGATCGGAGAACTTGTCGATCGTGTAGGAGGACTTGGCGTTCCGAGACGAAGATCTTGTAATGGGGACGGTTCTCGCCCGTGGTTCTTCAGGCATGGCACCATCTTCAGGTGGCATCATCTTGCGACGGAGAACTTATCGATGTTCTGCATATGGATCCATGCAAGGTAGCGATTACACGGTAGAACGGAGCAGGCCTTAACACGCAAAATAGGACAACATCACTACTGGAAACACCACACCAGAGAGCATGCGAGAGGGCCAACGAGATCAAAGGCCCGTCCCTGACAGCGACTCACGGGACGCAGAGACTCACGGGACGCAGAGGCGGAGGCGGGGCTAGCTTGGCGCAGGGGTGGCCATGGTTGCCGGGGTGGAGCTCTTGCGGCGGTGATGGTGGCAGATGGAGCGATGAGGTGGCCGTGCGCGCGGGCGGCACAGACAGAGGCCGACGGCGGGACTTGGGGGTCGAGCACGGGTAGGACTCGGGGTGGACGACGGCGACCGGGCCGGACGGCGAGGTTCAGGGGAAGATGGCTAGGCCGACGAGGTTCTAGCGGGGTGCGCGCAGAGGCGGCCGAGAGAACGGGGCATCGGCGAGCTGGTGCAGGCGGGCTCGGGGCGACGATGCGGGCACTCGGAGCAGAGGAGGGCCGGGTCTCGAGGCTACAGAGGATGGCCAGGAGGGGCGAGGGCGGCGCCTCGGTTGACTCGCATACGGGGAAGGGAGGGGCCGCGCGGGCCGTGCCACGATTGGTGCCAAGGACGCGGCGGGGTCGGAGATGCAGAGAGGCGAAGGGACAGGACGCGCTCGCGGCGGCGGCTCGATCTGCAGGGCAGCCCCGCCGCGCATGCCGGCTCGAGCGGCGGGATCCATCGCGGGAAGGCGGCATCTGCGGAAGGAATCGGGGGGCGGCGACGGTTTCACGCGAGGAAGGAGGCGGCTTGAGGCATGACGAGAAGGGGAGGAAAGAGAGAGGGAAAGGGCCGAGGTGGTCGCGTGGTAGGGCTAGGCTCGGACCGAGCTAGTGCGGGGCGGCTGTAGGTGTACGTGACAGTGCAGGGGCGCGTCGGTGCGGCGCGCGCGTTGTGTGCTGCGTGTGTTGCAGCTAGCGGTGGCGGCGGGGTGGCTGTTGCAGCTCGGGTTGGACCGGGTGTGTGTGTTGTTAGAGTCTAGGGTTAGGGTTTAGGTTAGATCTAATCTAGGGTTTGGTTGGTCTAGCTTGGGCTGGGTCGGGTAGTAGGTGGTCTGTCTGGTTGGGCCACTGGCCTGGCCGGTTAGACTGCCTCCCCGGGATTTTATAAAATATGATCTCGCTTATTTATTTTGTTTTAAATATTCTTTAGTTAAATAGTTTTAGACAAATAAAAGATCCGGAAGAGACCGGGGATTTATTTAAAGTAAAGAAAGGGAATGTTTAGAAAATAAAACTAGGCTTTTAGAAAATAGTTTTAGACAAACAAATGCATGATGATGACGATGCTCAAATGCGATGTGGCATGATGAGATGAACATGCGGTCATGACGATGCAATGCACAAAAACAACGCGATTTTCTAGTAGTGGTTTTAGCGGGGCGCCACAAAGGTATAGTTGGAAAACAGAATATTAACATTCAGTTTGGCTCTATCCATATTACCACGCCTACGCACTCTTGTTTCTCAGAGGGGAAAATTTATCTTTAAAACCAAGAAAACTATGGGGTGATCGTGTTGAAGAGGAAGAGGACAGTCTTCCTTCCCCACTAGCTAGGTCTGCACCTCCAAAAACCACACGAGGCAACATGGAGCCTGCAATAGCTGCACCGGAAAAATTGGTACCCATTGCGTCCTCTGTTGCCGAGATGGCTGTTGCCGAGACAGCCCCGCCGGCGAAGGTATGTATGTCTCCAGATATTTCCAAGTCGAAGGGGACTCATGCTAGGGTGGAGGCCAAGGATGATTATTACCTGAATGATCAGCTCTTTGTTACTACCTCTCCACGTAATCTAGGAGGAAGTAATTGCGTTGCATCACCGCCCAGCTCTCCGTCAGGGACATGAGTGTTCCTAGGAGGGCGCTATTCTCAGTCAGAGATTATTGCATTTGGCGGCATTCCAATTGCTGCGGCAAAGGAGGTACGATCCAGTGACCGTATAAGAGCTCAGTCTAATGCGGATGATACCCAGTTGGAAAGGGCACAAAACTTGATCAGTAAAAAAAATACGACTTCACCTTCAGGTACATTCTTATGTTCAAGATCAAAATATTCTATTGCATCGCCTTTCCGAATGAGTTAGTAGTAAGTAGAGCGACGGAATTAGGCGTGTCTTTGGGGTGTTCTTCACAAATTTATGATTCAGTTATGTTTATCAAGGAGTTAGATTTGCAACGTACTTTAATAATGCTAAAAATAAACGAGGACAAACAATATTGCCAAAAGGGCGCGTATTGCTCACTCCCCGGACCATGCATAAGTGATGATTACTACGCCTGGTGCGGGCGCAAGCAAAGATCCGGCGCCAGATCTGGAGGTAATGCCTAAGGCACCGAGGAAAGGTAGAGGTCCTCCACTAGAGAGGCCGGAGAATGTGTTGAGGGAAGTGATGGATAGCTTGGCAAACCCTATAGTAGCAGCAATAGATCTGGCTCGGGCGTAGGCCGAGCTGGAAGAAACTAGGCAAAAAATACTAGAGGGTGCGAAAAAGATTGCCGCGGCTCAGTAGTCGTTGAACATGATGCTGCGTGAGTACGCAAAGGCGAACAAAGTTGACGCTGTAAAAGTAAAGGGGAGAAATCTCATGAGCGAAATGAACAGAGAAGGTGATACTGGAATTGAGGAATCAGAGAACTGTTTGTCCGTGGGGCTGCCGAGGTACAGTACCCCGGCAAAGAACCTCAGAGCAGCAGATGCAGCTGCATCCGAGTTAGAGGGTCTAACGGGTGAGGCCCGACAAAGACAACAAGATAGGGTTAATGAGCTGGTTCGGATCGCGAGCAGACAAAATGAGGAACTACTCCGAGCTAACCGGAGAGGGCTGGAGCCTCCAAGATCGTCCATTCAGCGATAGGTAACCCGGAGAAATCCGCTGGAGCCGCATCATCTCCTCATGGTGGCCCAAGGAGAGAAGAAGTAGTAACCTAGGGCAGACGGAACAAGCAGATCGTCCCGTATGACCCAACACGGGTGGGGAAAGGAAAAGGAGTACAGAAAAACGATGATCGATGAAGTGTGAGCCGAGGTGAAGCTGGCAGGGGTAACCACGACCAAGGCAATGCCGGTCAAGGGAACGCTGTCAACGGCAATGCCGAACAGCGAAAATCGGCAGGAGTAGGACAACCGCAGCAGCGGAATGTACCAAGGCAAGAGCAAAATGCCGGTGGAGGTATGCAACAAAGAGGTGCTCCACGAGAACAAGACAGGTACAACGATGGAGATTCGGAAATGGCAAACACGGGATAGCCAAGGCCGGACTATCATGTGATAGGGTCAAGATTGGGAAGCAGGGATTTGATGCCGGATGATGCCAGGTTGAAACTGGATCGACTGTATAGGTCGGAACAAATCGAATGTCAAGGTCCACCGGGTCCAGCATGTTTTGAGCCCCGAATCATGAAGGAGCCACCGGTACCCAACTTCCAGTTACCCTGAGGCACGAAGACGTATGACGGTAGTACCAAGCCGGAGGATTGGTTGATAAATTATGCTACGGCTGTGAAAATTGCCACAGGCAACTTGAGATGGGCTGTACGATATGTACCCCAGATGTTGGAGGAACCAGCAAGGGTATGGCTGAACAATTTGCCACCCGGAAGCATTAACTGCTGGATATATTTCGAGGAGATGTTCATCAGCAATTTTTCAAGTACGTATCAGAGGCCAAATAGGCCGTAGACCCTAGCTATGTGCAAGCAAAGGCCAAATGAGAAAGACCGGGAGTTTTTAACCCGGTGGTGTACCGTGAGAAACTCATGTGAGGGCGTGATAGAATCACATGCCATAGCATGGTTTGTGCAAGGGTGCAGATATGCAAGCGAACTATGGCAAAAATTGCAAAGGAAAATGCCAACCACGTTGGCAGAGATGATCCGGATTGCAGACTCGTATGCTCTGGGTGATCCGACTCATCCTAGGCTCGTGTCAAACGCGTCAAACGATGAGTACTACTAGAGAGATGGAGCCGGGTCATCCCGGAGGAATAACTACAGAGGGAAAAGAAGAGATGACAGACCGGATCATCGATACGGTTTGCAACAAGTTGCGGCTGTGAATCAAGATCAGCCCGGAGCAGGGGGCAGTCAATGCCAGAAAACTGGAGGGCAATGGACTCCGAGAAACGATTGCAAGAAAACTTGGACGCCAGAGCAAAAGAAACAGTGGCAAGAAAAGAAGGACCATCCGAGGTATACTTATGAGTCGATGTTGGATCAGCCGTGTAAGTTTCACACGCCAAATCCGAGTAACCCAGCAGGTCATACAACAAGGCAATGTGAGTGGATGCGCAAGATTGAACAAAGTGGTTCGGGGAATGCTCAGGCACCCCGGAATGATCAACCTCGGCAGGAGTTACCCCGGCAGCAATTGCTCTCTGGAGCGAACACGCAACAACTAATGTTACCTCCACCTCCGCCGAGGTCTGATAACAATGAGAGAAGGGATGTGGTGCATCAGGTGGAAAATCAGCATCAGCCGGATCAGAGGTACCCCGGAAATGAGGGGAGAAATGAGTACAGAGAGCATCATCAGAGCTATTGTGTGTTCACCACTGAGGAAACAGACATGAAGAGCTTGCAGCGCAGACATATGGAGGTGAATGCAGTAATGCCTGCAGTGACGAGGTATATGCCCTGGTCTGACCAAGAAATCACTTGGAGCATCAAGGATCATCCCAAGCTTATGCCAAGCCCTGGTTCATATGCGTTGGTGCTGGATCCGACATTCATTGGGCCCAACATTAATGTAAGGTTCTCAAAGGTACTGATCGACAATGGCAGTAGCATTAACATCATGTACGCGGACACAATGCGCAAGTTGGGTATCTCGGAGAACATGCTACAGGCCACGAGGACAACTTTCCATGGTATTGTGCCCGTCATTTCTTGTGATCCCATAGGCAAGGTCCGGGTTGATGTGTTGTTCGGCACGAGAGATAACTGCCGAACTGAAAATTTGGAGTTCGAGGTGGTGAACTTGGAAAGTGTGTATCACGCGTTACTCGGAAGGCCAGCGCTGAACAAGTTCATGGCAAGCTGTCATATTAGTTACTTGAAGATGAAGTTGCCCGGACCAAACGGAGTGATTACCATTGCCGGGGATTTCCGACGTTCCATGCAGTGTGCGTCGGCCGGGTCTAACTTAGCCGAATCACTTGTGATTGCGTAGGAGAAAAGGAAAATTCAAGAGGTAGCGACATTGGCTCAGTCCGCGCAGCAGTATATGCCGACACTGAGTAACCCGCATGGAAGTGTCTCCTTCCAAGCCACGAAAGATACCAAGAAGGTTCCCGTTGATGAAATGTTCCCAGAGCGCACCATAACGATTGGTGCCGGGTTAAGTGATAAATAGGAAAGCGAGCTCGTCAGCTTCCTCCGTGAGAATCGGGACATTTTTGCTTGGTCCACACAGGACTTGCAAGGTGTTCCGAGGGAGTTGGCCGAGCACTCTTTGAATGTGAGACCCGGAGCAAAGCCGGTGAGGCAACCTCTCCGCCGCTTCGCCGAAGATAGGAGGAAGGTCATCGGAGATGAGATAGCTCGGTTACTAGCTGCATGATTTATCATGGAGGTTCTTTACCCGGATTGGCTATCTAATCCGGTGCTGGTGGAGAAGAAGAAGGACGATCCAAATGTGGCGGTGGTTTGGCGAATGTGTATCGATTACACGAACCTGAACAAGGCGTGTCCAAAAGATCCATTTCCACTGCCGAGGATAGATCAGGTCATAGACTCAACTGCTGGATGTGAATTGTTGTCATTCATTGATGCATATTCTGGTTTCCACTAGATACCTCTGAATCCGGATGATCAAATAAAGACTGCGTTTATTACCCCGTATAGGGCTTATTGCTATCGCACCATGCCGTTTGGTTTACATAATGTAGGGGCAACGTACCCAAGGTGTATGCAAAAATGTTTGCACGAGCAAATCGGTCAAATTGTACAAGTGTACGTGGATGATGTGGTTATCAAGACCAAGGAAAGCAAAACGCTCCTTGACGATATCAGGCAAACGTTTGCGAACCTAAGAAGGTTCCGGATGAAACTTAACCCGGAAAAATGTACCTTCGGTGTCCCGGCTGGAAAATTGCTCGGTTTTCTTGTTTACAGCCGAGGTATCGAGGTTAATCCAACTAAAATCCGAGCCATCGAATGGATGGAACTGCCGAAGTGTCTTAACGATGTCCAGAAGTTCACGGGTTGCCTGGCATCGTTAATTCGGTTTGCATGTCGGTTGGGAGAAAAGGCATTGCCTCTTTACCAACTCATGAAAAAGGCGGATAAGTTCGTCTGGACGCCGCAGGCCAATGAAGCCTTTGCCCACTTGAAGAAGATGTTAGCCACTGCACCAGTGTTAGCCTCTCCACTATCAAAGGAGCCAATGTTGCTCTATATAGCCGAGATTGTAAGTGCAGTGATAGTGGTGGAGCGCGACGAGGAAGGTAAGTCGGTGCAAAGGCCAGTGTATTACCTGAGCGAGGTGTTATCAGCCTCAAAGCAGAACTATCCACACTATCAAAAGCTGGCGTATGGCGTGCACATGGCTGCTAAGAAGCTAAAGCACTATTTTG
Source organism: Avena eriantha (assembly GCA_910589775.1). NCBI lineage: Eukaryota > Viridiplantae > Streptophyta > Magnoliopsida > Poales > Poaceae > Avena > Avena eriantha. The sequence continues at coordinate 530,496,370 of OU342745.1, read as the reverse complement.
AGGAACATCCCATCAGGGTAATATGTGAGGCACCCATATCCGAGATAATGAGTAACAAGGATGCGATTGGCAGAATTGCAAAATGGGCAATTGAACTAGCTCCTTATGCGCCACAATATGATAGAAGAGAAGCAATCAAATCTCAAGCTGTGGCGGACTTTTTTGTGGACTAGGCGGAGGTGCAATACGAACCACCACTACTAGATCCGAACTATTGGCAAATGCACTTTGACGGATCAAAAACAAAAACCAGGCTAGGTGCCGGAGTTGTACTTACCTCGCCAAAGAAGGACCAGCTGAAATACGTGATGCAGATCCATTTCGCGACATCAAACAATGTCGCTGAGTACGAAGCACTTATGCACGGGCTCAAGGTGGCAAAAGAGATTGGGATACGTTGGATCATATGCTTTGGCGACTCGGATTTGGTGGTGCAGCAAGTGTCAGGACTGTGGGATGCCCTTGATCCAAACATGGCACTATACAGATTCCATGTGCAGAAGATATCTGGTTACTTTGAGGGATGCAAATTTCACCATGTACCCCGGGTGGAAAATGAGGCTGCCGACATGCTGTCGAAGCTCGGGTCAACAAGACAAGCAATTCCACCGGGTGTAGCATTAGAGCACCTCAGGAAACCATCCATCAGGCCATCCCCAGAAACCGACTCAATTTATGTCCCGGAGGACACGGAATCTGGAGCTGCGCCCATGGACATTGATACGGGAAGTGGCGTGCCAAACCCGGGGACTGCATCAGCGAACCCGGGGACTGCTTCGCAAGACCCGGGGACTGCTCAACCCGATCCGGTTGAAGTCATGCCGGTGGATATGATGGAAATTGATGAGGATGTGTTCCCTATGCGAGCGATACCAGCTTGGGCACTACCTATATTTCAATTCCTGAAAGATGGAACGTTACCCACTGAGGAAGTGCTGTCTAGGCAAACACAAAGGAGGGCAAAGGCGTACATGATCATCAATTCCGAACTATACAAAAGGAGTGTGACTAATGTCCTCCAGCGATGTATTGACCCGGAAGAAGAGCTTGACATCCTCCGAGATATACATCAAGGGGAGTGTGGGCATCATGCCTCGTCCCGAGCCTTGGTGGCAAAAGCTTTTCGGCATGGATTATACTGGCCAAGTGCCTTAGAGCAAGCAGAAGATCTGGTGAGAAAATGTAATGGTTGTCAGAGGTATGCTACCAAGACACATATGCCAATGTTGGAACTCAAGACCATACCAATTACATGGCCATTTGCCGTATGGTGCTTGGATATGGTTGGTCCATTCAAACCAGCAAGGGGAAATATGACTCATATTTTGGTCATGGGGGACAAGTTTACGAAGTGGATCGAAGTGAAGCCTATAAGAAAGTGTGATGGAGCTACGGCCGTAACGTTTCTCAAGGACATCATCTTGAGGTACGATTATCCTCACAGTATCATAAGTGATAATGGCACAAATTTTGCGGAAGGAGCATTCGCGCGTTTCTGCCGGGATAAGAAGATCCGGCTGGACATAGCCTCGGTAGCCCACCCCGCATCGAACGGACAAGTGGAAAGATCCAACGGATTAGTATTATCCGGGATAAAACCCCGGCTCATTGAGCCGCTGCAAAGATCAGCGGGGTGCTGGATAGAAGAACTACCAGCGGTACTGTGGAGTTTAAGAACAACTCCGAATCGATCAACATGCTATACGCCATTTTTACTGGTATATGGGGCAGAAGCTGTATTACCAGCCGACATAGAGCATGATTCGCCTAGAGTCACCCAATACACAGAAGCCAAAGTGCAAGAAGCCCGGCAAAATGATGTTGATCTACTGGAAGAAGCGAGATAACTAGCATTGTCCATATCCGCCATATATCAGCAAAATCTCCGACGCTATCATAGCCGGAAAGTAAGCCCCCGAGTCTTTCGGGAAGGCGATCTGGTGCTCCAGTTGATACAACATACTGCTGGCATGCATAAATTATCCCCCCCATGGGAAGGGTCGTTCATCGTGAGCAAAGCGTTGCACAATGATTCTTATTATCTTATAGATGCAAAGCCACAGGAAAAGAACAAGGCGGACAGGTCCGACGAGGAATCTAAGCGTCCATGGAATGTAGCTCTACTTCGTCCTTTCTACACTTAGCAAAGAGGTGTATGTATCTGAGTCTTCTCATGTGTTGGTATGTATGCCGGCAATGAGCTTATCAATGAAATATTGGCACCTCGAGCGGTAACTCGGGGACTGCCTTAATAATATTTGTTGACTTTTGTGCGTTAGCTGGAATAAGTTGTTCTACTTAACTCGGATTAGTAATGTGTGAGCACCAAGAACCCAACTCTTCGACTTGCTCCTGCCCAACAAGAATTGGCTTCATGGCAAGCAAGAGAACAAGTTTAGAATTGCGTAGCACACGAAAAACGACTAAGGAAAAGAACTTAATCGAGCCGCCGTTTGTTTTTCGGACTAACCTTGTATTTACTTTCAAATTATTATGCTGTTTTATTTTTGAGCTAAGTCTAAAAGTTTCCCAGTATTGTTAAGACAATTTTTGAAGCTCGGATTCGTAAGTCGTAATACCGAATCAAGGTAGACACGAGCCGAGCCAAAAGATTGGACGAACAAGAAAAAGAAACTCGGGGACTACGCCCAAGTTAATCCGGCATAAGAACTTAGTAGCAAAATATCACATGTATATGATACAATTCCACCCGGCATACCGGGGATCTGATAAATTTTCAAGTTTTTTCGCTCAAGGAGCAGCAGTAGGAGGAAGTTCGGCGTCATCTTCACCGTCTTCAATATCCGAGGCGTCGTCCTCTCCATCATCGTCCGAGCCATCTTCATCGTTCTCAACCTCTTCGTCCCCAGCGGCTTCTAGGAAGCTCGGTCCCTCAACCCTTTCATGAATGGGAGCGTATTCAATGAGGCTATGGGCGCAAGCCTAGCGCCGAGCTACCCACTCCAGGTCGTTGGTGCATCTGGATCCTATGCGCAGGCGTGTCAGGAGGTTGAGATCGATCTTCTCATACCACGTGAGTATGTGGTGAAGAATGGTATCAGCTGTAGCACGTCCAGCGGACTCTCTCCAGAGGTCGAGCTGGGTCTCGGTTTCCATCAGCTTCTCAACGAGAATTGCGGTGGTATCTGGAGTATCTTCTCCAGGCCAGAACGTGTTGAAGATGCGAACTGCAACGTCAAGGATGTCCTTGACATAATTATTGATGAGCTCCACGCGAGATGACAAGCTGACCAACATGTCCTCCATGTCATAGGGAATCTCTTCACCGTCAGGAGCGGCGGGAGTACCCCTTTCTCGGCGGAAGTCCGCAAATGCTGCGCTGGAAATAGCAGTGCCCTCTGGAAATTTTCCTGAAAACAAGGCAAAGGAAGAAGGTAAAGAAAAGACATATGAAGCAACCCGGAGAAGTATGTCGGATAACGGAAGGAACTTACGTGATATATGGCTAAGGATCCGGGTCAGCTCCCTGGTACAGTCATCGCGCCTTTTGCGAAGCTGCGCAAGCTCAGCATCCTTGGCGATCTGGAGATTGAGGCGCTCGCGCTCTTCGGTGAAATCCTGGCCAACCCTTTGGAGCTCGAACTGGTGCTGGGCTTTCATTTTCTCCATCTCGGCCTTGAGCCTAGCGATCTCATCATCCTTGGTCCGGAGGAGGGCGAGCTCATCATCTTTCTTCTTAAGCTCGGCTTGATGTTGCCCTGCTTGTTCGAGAAAATGCAGCATCATATCAGGCACGGGCACACTATCTTCAAGGGATGCTGAAATAGTATGTTGACCCGGCAGAGCCGAGGTATGAATGTTTGCCGAGCCAAGGAGGAAAGGAGATGGAAAGCACAGTAAGGTCGGACAAAAATGACTTACCCTTGATCTGCTCCAGGTTCTTCTACATAATCTTGTTCTCAGCCTCCACCCCAGCTGCGGAAACCGAATGATGAGATTAGTTCAGCAGCGGAAGATGAAGAAAAACGGAAAACTGCCAAGGGAGAAATTTACCCATTTTCTCGTGTTCCACGAGAAGTGCAGCTAGCTTTGCGCGTAGCATCTTGTGGGTATCCAGCAGACGTTGGAATTCAGCAGTTCGGCGATTGGTGGTCACCTGAAAAGAGTACAGAAACATAAATTAGCTTGGTGCATATTCGAAGTGTACAAAATCCGGGCCAAGTGGAACTTAACCCGGCTCTAGGTGTGTGCATATTCAAAGTGTACAAAATCCGGGCCAAGTGGAACTTAACCCGGCTCTAGGTGTGTGCATATTCGAAGTGTATGAAATCCGGGCCAAGTGGAACTTAACCCGGCTCTAGGTGTGTGCATATTCAAAGTGTACAATCTCTAATAGAAGAGGATTTATCGGTGGGTCGCTTCGTAGCGTCGGTCATCGGGAGGAACATCTCCTGGTCCGGCTCTTCCTCGTCCGAGGTCTCCCGGTCGGGCGCCCACTTAAGGGTCGGATCAGTGCTGTCCTCGAGGGTCTGCTGAAGGAATAGCTGAGGAAAAGAATGAACAATAGAGTCAAAAATACAATAATGACCGACATATAATTAAATCCGGAGTAAGTTTGCGCCACGAATCTTACCGCGGGAGGAAGCCTATCACGGCAAAAATGCTCAATTCCCCACGTCCACTCAGAGGAGAAGTCCTTGTGGGTGGTGAAGAGAGCCTTAACCCGGCGATAGATCTCCGTGTTGCTTAGCTCAAAGGATGAGGTCTGGTTGGGGTCGCAGCCGAAGCTCATGTGGCACACCTTGTGGGTGCGCTTCTAGAGGGGGGGAGATCCGGTTGCGGACGAACGTGATCATAGCATCCTCGTTGCGCAACCCGAGCTTCTTCAGCTCCGCGAACCTCTTGTTGACCTGGTTGGCCAAGGCCGTGGGCTTCTTGGGGACGACGTCCCACAATTCCAGGTTAGGTGGACCCGGAGTATAGGGAAGGAGCCGGATTAAGTCTTCGGTGCCCATATTCCGGACATAACAGAAAGTCCGGGCCCATCCTTTGCAGGAGTCCAGCTTGGTGACCCGGGGGAAAATGGAAAACCTCCGAGGTGAGATGGACGCAACTCCAAATTGAGTGAGCTGCTTGTTCTCCGGATCGAGTTGGATGTTCGGGATGACATTATGACGAAGGCTAAAAAACCGGATCCATAGCTCCTTCATGGGCCATAGTCTGGCGTAGCCTTCGATCGTGGAAGCGAAAGTGGAAAGAGAAGTAATAGCGTTGGCAGGAAGGTGGTGCGGCTGAAGTTCGTAGGTGCTTAGCCAATCCCGAAAGAAATCGCTGACCGGCAGACCGAACCCCCGCTGGAAGTGGGACAAGAACACGACATACTCACCTAGATTGGGTGAGGGGGCTAGTTCGGCGGAGGCGAGACGCGCAGCAACGCCGGCAGGGATGCGTCTGGTGCGGTAGAGCTAGTCCAGGTCATCTTGGCAGACCCAGGACCCGGCCCACGCACCTCGGTCCGCCGTCGCGGTGTCTTCCTCCATCTCTTGCTCGGCAACGACGAGCTCCTCCTCCGTCATCTGGTGTTCGCTGCCCTCGCTGGCGCTAGCGGCGGTGGGGGGCAAAGGTCTAGATTGACAGCGACCCGTGGTGAGGGAGGCGCGTAGCGGTGGCGGCGAAGCAGAGGTGCGGGGAAGTAGTGCGGCGGCGGCGCTGCTACTTAGAAGCACAGGCGGCGGCGCTGTCGCGGGGAAGATGAAGAAGAAGAAGAGCTAGGGGCAGAGGGGCGCGGAAGGGGAAAAATCCTAAGGGGTGCGCCCCTCCCCTATTTAACCACCCCCTCAAGGGGAAAGTGGGATCGCGTCCTGTGGACATGCCACACGGTGTGGCCGTGTATAGCCCGTGTCGACCAATCAGCGAGGAGCCACACGGAAGGCCACTGGGTGAGGTTGATCCCATGACGTGACGCATTGATGCGGTAAACGAGGAGGCAGGCGTGACGTGACACGCACAGTAATAACTAACAATTACTGCGACGGTTGCTGTAGCTGGCCCTTAAAATGAGGCAACCTAATGATTAGCCTCCACGTGGGTTAGCGTACGAGAGAAGGAAACAAGACCCGGATGGAACCGTGGTAACCCGGCCAGCAAGTGAAAACTTGGAATGTGCAGAGGGAAAGTAAAACAATGAGGTCCGAGTTGAAGTGGTAACCCGGCCATCAAGTGAAACCTTGGAATGTGCAGAGGGAAAGTAATCCAAGTTGAAGTGATAACCCGGCCGGCAAGTGAAAACTTGGAACGTGCGAAGGGAACGTAAATCCATATAATCCGAGATAAGGAGGTAACTCGGAAATAGCGTCCAAAGCTCAAATATAATTGGACCTGATGTGGCCTTAGCGGCCAAGGCAGCTAAGACCGCACCAGCTTCGGGGACTAATGTTGGGGGGATACCTCCGGGTAGGGTCACACTGGGGTATAAAGGCCGAGTTAGCCGAGGTTCGGCAAGGCCAAAGTGGATGCTGGCCGGGTCACCTCAAGGCAGGCCGAATCACGGGGTAACCCGGACCAGGGGGCGTTCGCCTACCTAAGTCTCAACTGACTTAAGCAGTAAGTCGGAAATGCCTGTTTAACTTGTATGCACATCATCAACTATGATCCGGGTCACATCTAGCTTCTAGGAGAAGGAAGGAATCTCGCTGGTGAAAAGAAGCCCCGGTACGCACATCATGAACGAAGCGGACAAGGGCAGGACCACCGAGGCGTGGCCGACAAGGGTGACGACGCCCATGTCGGCTGACGCAGGCGCCGCAGAGGCTCACGTAGCCTCTGCATGTGCGACGCGGGGGAAAAGTAACCCGGTCGGCTTGCTACTTTGGGAGAAGGCATATTCTCAGGAATATGCCTCCACGTATGCCCTAAGTGGAGACCTAGCCATCCCTATATAAGGAGGGCTAGGGCTTCTGTAGAAGGGGTTCCACTATTCTGATTTGGTTGAGGGTTTTGAGAGTGAATAGTGTGTGAGAGTAAGAGAGCTTCTTCTTCCTCCTCTCACCAATACAGCTCTAGGAGCACTTGTAATCTTTGAAGCAAAGCGAATACAAACTTCTGCGTGAGGAATCACCTCACTATCCCTCCCTGGATTCCCCTAGCGTGTATTAGTCCCCACCTTTAGCCTATCCATGGCATCTGCCGTGACACCACCACGATAGTCAGAGAACTTGACGTCCTCTTCTTCTTGCGCTTCTTCTTCGGGAGATAAATGGCTTTTGTCCAGGACTTGCCTGGCTAGCCGTTGGATCTCTTCTGTAGATTTCCGGGACAGGCCAAACTTGGCAAGTCCCGGATTGTTGATGAGGTTTTCGGCGAAGACTTCAGCCGAGGGATCATTACCCGAAGAGGGTTCACCCTTATCTTGATCTGACGCACCTACGGTGACGTCAATTTTCGACCCAAGGATCGCAGGCTCCGTTGGGGGAGCCGGATCTTCTGCAACCACTGGAGAAGGAATGATCGCCAGAGTTGCAGAAGGTTGAGGGGCAGGAGTCGGAGGAGCCACGGCAAGGGAAGCTATGGTGAGCTTCGTCTGACGCAAGGGATTCAAAGAAATCCCTTTCCCCTTGCCCTTGATGATTGATTTTGCTCTGAGAATGTAGTAAAATCGGAAACATTACATCTCGGAAAGAAATTCGAGAAAGGTACAAAGGCGGAAATTGTGACTGAAAGTTACCTCTTCACAACAGGCACCTCCTTTGTGCCAATAGCCATTGTCGGAGCTTTTCGCTTCTTGAGTAAAAGGTCCGACAATGGGACAACCTCTGTCTCCTGAGAAAACTCAGGAGGATATCCTTCGAGCGGAGCAAGTTCCGACTCGGGGAGGTCAGCAAGCTGAAAACAAGAAAACATATCAGTATTGCAGTATAACTCGAAGATTGAAACACATAAAAGGTGTACTGATGGAAGCTTACCGGCACCATGGGGTTTTCTTCCGTGTGCATATCTAGAGAAACCTCCGGAATTCTCCTCTCGATCCGCTCCTTGACCAGCCACTTGATCTGGCTTATGTAGCCTTGTGTGGTGTAGGCTTTGGGGCTGATGCGGAGGGAGTTTTTCTGGATGACGTGATGGAGTGCATCACGTGAGACCTAGCACTGGACCAAGTCGGATCCCTTCAGACCCTTGTGCTTGATAAAATATTCGATCCGCCTCTTCACGAGGATCAGATCATCGGGGAGAGCCGGAGCAGCCTCGTCCCAGGAAGGCTGGGCCGTGGCGGCTCCGTCGACAAAAGCCGGCAAAGCAGTAGCTTTGCCGGGAGCCGGAATATCCCTATGATAGAAAAAAGTGGCTGGCCATTGTTTGACCGAGTCATTGGCTGAAATTTTGGGATATGCTCGGTCACGTCTAAGTGAAAAGCTAATAGTGCCGGTGATTTAAGGAACACCGGCAGTGATGGAATTTCTCCGGACATGAAAGTAGTACCGGAAGAGAAGCAAACTCGGCCTAATGCCGAGAAAGCCCTCGCAAAGCGAAGCATACACACTCATCTCTAAGAGAGAGTTGGGAGGAAGGTTGTGGAGTTGAACTCCGTAATGATCTATCACCTCGGAGAAGAACTCCGAGGGAGGAAAAGACAGACCTCGGTCGAGATGGGTGCCGAAGTGGACCCGCTCGTCGTCGCGTGGGTTGGGGACGGTTTCGCCAGAGCCAGTCTGCCAGTCGCCGGCAACGAGAAGCCCCTCCTTCTCCATGTTCTTGAGGCCATCCTCGTTGAGGGCATAGGGGATCTAGATTCCCCGGAAGTTCTCCTTCTCCGCTGCTGCCGCCAAACCGGAGGAAGAAGATGATGAAGCCATTTCTTTGGTGAGAAGATGACTTGAAAGGGGCGGCGCTGGGAATTCTGTGGGGGAAGGACGAGGAGGCTCTGTGCGCGCAGGAGGATTGGGAGGAAAGGAAACGGCAAAGGACTAGTGGAAAGGAGAAGGAGAAATCCAAACCCCTTATATCCACCTAACTGCGCCAAGATTCGTGCAAATGCTATAGTGTAACCGCCATGCGTTGTGGAAAGAACTGGGAAGGACCCACGCGATGATTGCGTCTCCTCGATCTCCACGCACGCATTGAAACGGCGCCTCGGTTCCGCAAACCGCGGACCCACCAACGGTCGTGCTGACGGCACACCTGTCAGATGACGTGACTTAACCATGCTTGTGTCAGGTGGCATTAGAGACCAAGTTCTGGCTTAGTTTGAAATCGAGCTGGAAAATTCAAGTAATCTGTTGATAGGTCCGACTTACTTTTAAGACCCGGATCGTATTTTTTGTTGTGAAGTTTCAGGAACCCTTCAAGATTCTGCAAGCCGAAGATCAAGATAGACGATGATGATAAATCCGACTTTGGATCTTGGAGGCCTCCGAGGGCTGCTGTTGGGGATATACTTTCCGGGTATCCTCATAGTTCCTCACTGACCAGGGTGGCCCACTTCGGGTTAGAGCTTTGCTTCAAGGGCGGCCCATTCAGGGAGAGAATACGGAGTCCAATCCGGCTACAGGAAGGCCCAGAAGACTTACCGACTTAGGCCCATAATGTTACTTGTAGTTCAAGATGTACTCTGTAACCAACTCTTAGTCGTAGCCGGATTGATCTCTCCTGTAAACCCTAAACCAGATATCTATATAAGCCGGCCTAGGGAGAGCCTTTAGGACACACTCAATACTTTAGACCCTCAACTCGCACAGGCGATACCCTTGTAACCCATATTCCGGCTCTACCATATTACTGGATTGCTAGCAGGAGTAGGATTCGTCCAAAGCCAGCGGATTCGAACCTAGGTAAACTTGTGTGCTCACCGTCCCGGAATACCGTACGTCTCACACCCCTCTCTTCCGCACGCCTCGAGGACCCCCTCATGGCGTACTTGTCCTCAATCCGACAACAGTATGAGCTAGTGCAAAATAAGTACCTGCACTCGGCAACCTTATCGCAAGTCACAAGTAAACCAACTGACTCTCCTTTTTGGAGAGGCCTCATGAAAGTCAAAGATGATTTTTTGAGAGAGGTTCATTTAAAATTGGTGATGGTTTGAACACTCGGTTTTGGGAAGATACTTGGTTGGGCAAAGAGCCTCTGTCACAACAATATCCTTCCCTATATCGCATTGCACAACATAAAAAAGTTACTGTTGCGGATGTTTTGTCACATAATCCGCTTAATATTCAGTTTAGAAGGACCCTAACTAGAAACAAATGGAACAGATGGATTCATCTAGTAAGCCGCCTGATGGGTATCCAACTTATTGATCAGCCTAATGAATTTGTTTGGAAGTTCACATCCTCTGGTAAATTCACTGTTAAATCTTTCTACCTTGACCTACTAAACGATCATACAAGGTTCCTCAGAAAATATATTTGGAAGATGAAAGTTCCACTAAAAATTAAGATTTTTATGTGGTTCTTGCATAGAAAGGTAATCCTTACAAAAGATAACTTAGCCAAAAGAAGTTGGCAAGGCAGCAAAAAGTGTTCTTTTTATGACAAAGAAGAGACAATACAACACCTATTTTCGATTGCCCTTTTGCTAGAATAGTCTAGCGTATAGTACATATGGCTTTCAACATAGCTCCTCCAAAAAATATATCAAATTTGTTTGGTAATTGGTTGGCTGGAGTTGGAAAGGATGATAAAGTTCAGATCCGTGTTGGAGTATGCGCCATATTATGGGCAATATGGAATGTGCGAAACTATTATATCTTTAACTGTGCGAAATCTTCTTCAGTTATGCAGGTTATTCCATTGGCCACCTATTGGATCCGTATGTGGTCCTTGCTACAACCAACGGAAAAGCGTCCCGCTCTGGATACTGGGTGCAGCCAGCTGGAATCGGTTGCACGACATTTATACAGCCAATGCAACTGGCGTTTTGATCTTCGCTTAACATGCTGATGAGAAGTATCTTCATGTTTTCTTGCATTTTTACTTGGCTGATTCATGTTGCAACTCTGTGTGACCCATGTTGTAATAATGTGTAAGAACAGATTCTGAATAAAGTAATAAAAAGGCTGTATGTACCAATCGGTACAGAGGCCGGGGAATACCCCATTTCGAAAAAAGCAGCATTTGTGGGGGCTGACCGGTCTGATAGCTTCTTGTATTTATTAGAAAGGATTATCAAGAGAATAGAAGGGTGGAAATATAAGTTCTTATCAATGGGAGGAAAGGAGATATTGCTAAAAGCAATTATTCAGTCAATTCCAGTAGATGCAGTATCGGTTTTTAAAATAGCGAAGAAGGTGTGTAAATAATTGATGGATGCTATGGCTGCATTTTTGTTGAAGACTCTAAAGATCAGAAACGCATGCATTTGAGGGATTTATGGGAAATGTGTGCTCCGAAGAAGATGGGAGGCATGGGTTTTCGTGATCTTCACGCTTTTAATTTAGCCATGTTGGCAAAGCAAAGATAGAGATTAATCACCAAGCCAGATTCTCTATGTGCTCAAGTTTTGAGAGCTAAATACTACCTTGACGGACTTTTTTTTGAAAGCTGGACCAAAGAAAGGCTCATTGTTTACATGGCAAAGTATAGTTGAAGGTTTAAACATTTTCAGAAAAGGTTACATATGAAGAGTTGGTTCAGGCCAAAATATAAACATATGGAAGGATCATTGGGTCCCTGGAAGCCCAAATAGAATGGTTGAAACTCTGTGAGGACAGTATCTTCTGCAAACTGTAGATGAGCTGATAAACCCTATAACATTGCAATGGGATGAGGTACTGCTTCAGGAAATCCTTAACCCAATTGATGTCGACAAAATTATACGAATTCCAATGAATGAGCATATGGATGACGATTTCTTAGGTTGGCACATGACAAAATCTTTCTCCTTCTCGGTTAGATGTACATATTACGCAGAATGGAACCATCTGAATGGGGACAAACTAAGCAGAGGTGATGGAAAAGGCACTACCTACCTAAATCTAGTTTGGGAAATCCTTTGGAATCTAAAAGTTCCTAGAAAAATTAAAATATTTTCCTGGAAGGCTTTACATGGAACGATCCCTGGTTTGTCGATTTTAGCTAACAGACATGTACCAATTTCTGGTCGGTGCGCAGTGTGTTCCAAAGGGGCAGAAGACATCCGACATCTAATGTTAACTTATGAGAGAGCTAAGGAGGTTTCGTTTGCCTTGGGGCTGACTAAAATTATTGAATCTGCTCTACAAGTGGATAGATTAGGATCCGTTGTTCTAGAGGAAATTCTAAGAAGTAATATGAAGTGTCCAGCTGACCTGACATATATTGGTTTGAAATAGGTGGTCATTGTGGGTGCATGGTATATTTGGTGGCAACATCGTGATCTAGTTAAGGGTGAGCAGTTGGCTCCCTGAATCGCACTACTTTCTCAATTCAAGCCTTGGCTATTTATTTTCAAGGATCCCAAGTAAATTTAGAGCAAAAGGAGGTTATATGAAATAGACCACAACTGAAATATTACAAATTAAATATTGATGCATGTTTGTTTCCTAATGGTTCAGGGGTTGCGGGTGTTGTTCTTCGCAATGAACGAGGACACGCAGTTGCTGGTGCTAGCTGGAAGTTACAAAACATGTTAGATGCCACAATTGCTCTTCCTAATGCTTTGATTGTGATGATGATAATTGGATTACAAAAGAGATTTTCCCATAGCTTTCTCAATTTTTGGAAATTTTTATGCACCGCATTTTAACCATGCCACAAAACCTTGTTTGCCCGCAGATCATGCTTTCCATAATATATTGCTTCATACTAATGGTGATGTGCAAACAAGAAGATGCATCATGATGGATGATGTGTTCATCTACCATGCAAATACGTTGTTTATTTTATCTATTATATGTGTAGGTACCCCGCAATCCAATGTGTACCTCGTTGAGCATGAGTTGACAAAAGGAGCTCTTGAGTAATTCATGTGAGTTAACTTTTCTTGCTTGGTAAATAGATTGCATGCTTTGCATCAAACATGTCGACCAATTTCTCTTTCCTACGGTTTACTTGCAAACATGTGGATGATATGGATTTCCTATTTGACAACCATGTTCCCATGATCCTTGATATTCATGCTTTGTGTATTGCAACAAAAATGTTGAACAATTTCTCTTTTTGATATTTTGTGTGCAACCATAATTCCATTATGAGCATGTATAATCATGGGAGTTATCAAGCCTCTCATATTATTGTTGCAACAAACATAATGAGTACTTGCTATTTCTGGTGGTTTGTTTTCACAAATGATGATAGTTTGGATAATCTTCTGATGGAGATATGCCCTAGAGGAAAATAATAAATAGGTTTATTATCATATCTAAACCACTAGTATAAAATAAGGCTTTCGTCGGAGCTGCCCAAAGCGATCAGTCCTGGTCGCATTACGAATTGGGACTAATGTGAGCATTAGTCCCGGTTCGAATGGCTAGGAAGCCGCACGGGGAAGGGCCACAACCGGTCCTGGTTCGATTGGGATCTTTAGTCCCGGTTCGAGACACGAATCGGGACTAAAGGGGTTTCGTGCCTGCCTCAACCCCTTTAGTCCTGGTTCATGTTATGAACCGGGACTAAAGGTCCATGTTCATGTATATACCCCCAACCCCACATGGTTGTGTGTGAGCTGCTTTGTTTTTCCCTTCTCATTCACAAGTGGTGTATGTTGCTTTGTTTTTCCCCTCTATGCACAAGAGGTGCTCGATGAAATGTGTGAGATCATGATGCCACTTGACTTCACACAAAACAAACATGATATGAAGTGCCTGAGCCACACTTAAGATTTCTCCTCTTTCTTTCCTCCTCGATCAAGGTTAACAACTTTATCCTTTCATCTGTCATTGATACAATGAATGTGTCGATGTATAGTGGTAATTTCTATAGATGTTCTATAATGGTTTTTGATAAACTTAATTATATAATGCAGATGAGCCGGCAATGGATGTATGATGACCGACGCACTGCCGAGTTCATTACAGGCCTGCATAACTTTATTGGTGTGGCCGAGGCAAACAATGTGAATGCTTTTATGTGTTGTCCATGTGTTGCCTATCAGGATAAGAAGGATTGCTTTTCCTCGAGAACCCTTCACACTCACATGCTTTGGTCCGGTTTCATGCCCAGCTAAAATTGTTGGACCAAGCACAGAGAAAGAGGGGTTATGATGGAAGACAATGAAGAACAATAGGATGATGACAACTATCCTATGTTCCCTGAATACGATGATACTGCAACGGGTAAAGCTGAAGATGAAGAGGCACCAGATGATCTCGTTGATGACCTTCGCCGGGCCATTGTTGATGCACAGAGAGAATACGAAATTGAAAATGAGAAGTTGAAGTTGAAGCGCATGTTAGAGGATCACAAAAATTATTGTACCCAAACTACCAATATGGCAACACAAAGCTCGGTACCACACTGGAATTGCTGCAATGGAAGGCAGAGAATGGTTTATCTAACAAGGGATTTGAGAAGCTACTAAAAATAATGAAGAAGAATCTTCCAAAAGATAACGAATTGTCTGCCAGTACGTACGAAGCAAAGAAGGTTATCTGCCCTCTAGGATTAGAGGTGCAGAAGATACATGCATGCATTAATGACTGCATCCTCTACCACAGTGAGGAGTACGAGAACAAGAATGAATTCCTGGTATGCGGTCAATTTCAGTATAAGATCAGACGAGATGACCCTGGTGATGTTGAGGGCGAGCGCCCTAGGAAGAGGGAAAGGACATTTATTGTCCTAATCTATTTTGGTGTTCGTTAACAACATAAGGTTCATTTTACTTTGTGTTAATGTCTACAGGTCAATCTATTGAAAAGAGAAAAGGCCATAATAGTGTGGGAAAGTCCCTGACCAAAACTAAACTTACCTAAAGATTCTAGACCGGAGTCTCCGATGTGGAAACACCGGAGTCTCCGGTGTGGTCTGGAATTTCGCTAGAATTCCCTGAAGTGGACTCAAGAAACTGGCCAAAACCATTCTGTGAGGGGGTTCGGAGACATACCGGAGGTTAGACGGAATCTCCAGTATGTTGTCTCAGACTGGAGTTTATGGTGTGTGAACACCGGAGTCTTCGGTGTCCCCTGTCCGGAGTTTCTACTAGAATCTCCGGAGTGAGCGACAAAATAGAGGCTGGGACATTCTGTATGGGGGTCCGGAGATGGACCGGAGATAGTCCGAAGTCTCCGGTCTGCTAGACCAGAGTCTCCGGTGTGGAAGTTTTCCAATGGTCAGAAAACGTTTTGTGGCAGTGAGGGCTATATATAGAGGACCTCATCTTCCACCTCTAGCTGCTCATTCCAAAAAAGAAAGACCACACCACTAGAGCCACCAAAACTCCAGATATCTTCATCCAACCATCCAAAGTCGCTGATCCTTGGGGAATCGGAGGAGGAGGCCTTGATCTACAACTTTACCAAGAGAGATCTTCATTTCCCCTCATTCACTTGAGGCCCCTTGCTCTAGGATTTCATTGGAAACCATAAGCCTTGTTTGGTTGATTTGATTCTTACAAGCTTTTCTTGATTGATGTGACAGCTTGCTTGGATTCGGGAGCCTCCAATTAAGTTGTGGATGTGTGCCTCGAACTTGTTGTAAGGGTGCCAACTACCACCGTGAAGGTTGCCGATATAGTGGAAGCGTTAATCGATCCCCTTAAGGTGAGGTTCATTAGAGAACAAGGGAGGCCTCTTGTGGCGTTAACAGTTTGATACCACCCCTCTCCAAACGCAGACGTACTTCCCTTCAAAAGGAATGAACTGCGGGAAACAAATCCTTGTGTCTCCGCGTGCTTAATTTCGGTTATGTCTGTCCTTTACCGCAGCTTACTTATCTAGTTCTTGCTTAGTTAGTTGTGCTTGTGTGAAATATAGGTAAATTCACCTTAGTTGCATATCTAGAGAATTACCTTTGTGTCAAACCCTAATTTGAAAAAGAGTAAAATTTGAAGTAGCACCTATTCACCCTCCTCTATGTGCCGATACGATCCTTTCAATTGGTATCAGAGCCTCGGCTCTTTATTCAGGCTTAACTGCTTAAGAGTATCTGGGTAACCTAGAGGAAGATGGAGAGGGTGAGGCTAGCACCTCGGCGACCATGGTAGATCTCAATAAATTGGAAACAAGTTTGAGCTCTACCTTGGGCAACGAAATACAGCAGTTGCGTCAACTAGTTGAGCAACTTGTTAAGGATAGGTTAGCCCCACCACCTCCCTCTCTTGAGGAAACACCTCGTAACCCAAAGGCAGATGCTCCAGCTAAGCCTATGGGTGAAGTTTGTGGGGGACGAACTATACGGAACTAACTCCTCCACCCAAAAAGGGTGATGGGAAGGAAGAGCACCATGCGGTCCCCGATAGTACTCTCCCGACCCCACCGGTCCCTCATCCTCATATAAATAATGAGGTGACGCCACCTAAGTTAGCTGCACATACTTTTGGCTCGATGGCAAGTTTTAATGAAATCTCATGTGCATAGCTCTTGCATGACTTGTGGAACATTATTGAAGAAGGGCTCAAAATTGAGGATCCAACCACTGAGAATAATAGAAGTGGTCAAGAGTCAAATCAATGCCACAGCCTTGCACATGATTCAACTTGGAGTGGGGCCCAAAGGACTTTCCCCCATTGAGCACTACAATACCGCCAAGGATGCTTGGGATGCTCTCATTGACTGTTTTTGTTGGAAATGAGAGCATGAGAGAAATAGATATGATGCCCTGAGCAATGAAGCTGAAGGTTTCTTTATGAAGGATGGTGAGGATCATGAAGACATGTATCAAAGATGTCAAGGTTGCTCATGGTGAATACATGGCCTTCTATGCAAGAAACTTTTGGAAAGACTCCACCAAGGCCAAGATGGAGATGCAACAAAGAAGCAAACCAAGTGGTACAAAAGGAAATGCTTCAAGATTGAGAACTTGCTTCAACTGTGGTGACCGCTATCATTTTGTTGCCGAATGTCCTTATGAGAAGAGAGAAGACAATGGTGGTGCACTCATATTGAAGAAAAATCCAAAGGCCCTTTCAAAAAACATTTTTACAAGAAGAATGCCACCAACAAGAAGCCCGATGACATTGCATTAATAGCACATGACGAGTTCTCTTCCGATGATGAGGAGGAGGAAATAAGAAACAACGAATGGTGTGTCTGCCATTGCCACTAACTCTACACCCACCTTCTCCCTCTTCGATTCCCCAAACGAGAACACCTCCAACAAGAATGTCACTTGCCTTATGGCAAGAGCATCAGAGGTATCATCTCATCTCTCCAACCCTAGTATAAATGATGAGTTGAATGATGATATAACTCTTGAGGCGAAGGAGGAATTAGTTGCTTTCTTTCGATGCATACATGACTAACTTCAAGGGGAGCACAAGAAGCATTTTTTAAATCCCTTGAACCAACTTGCTCACACACAAGAGCTCCTTGATGAGAGATGTACTTGGGAGAGAGCATCTACATGAGATGGATGCTCTAACTAATGCTCTTGAGGAAGAACACGAGACTAGAGTGTCTCTTGAAGGCCTTGATGAGGCAAATGATCGAATTATTGCTAAACTCATTAGGAGCGTGATCATGCCATTGCTAAATACAAAAGGCTAAAAAGTACAAGATTGAGTTTGGTGTTGTTCATGACAAACTTGCCGAGGATTATGAGAAACTTAACAAGGCTCACAGGCCTTGGAAAGTGATCTCATGACTCTCACAAAGTCTCGTGAACAACTTCAAACTCAATGACTAATGTTGCTTCACCTAGTATTTCCATTCCCTAGTAGTACAACATCCCTGAAGAAAATGCTAGGTTGAAGGGGAGCTTGCAAATGCAACCTTTCCCAAAGGTAACAAGTCTATTGATGACATTTTAAGTAAGAAAAGGCCAAATAATGAGAAAGAGGTCTTGGGCTATGTTTCCAAAGCCAAGAATAAGGAGAACAACAAGAATAAGGAGGCCAAGACCGCTCAACCCAAATATAAGACCATTATGGTAGTAATACCCAAAGGGGCAAACTATGTCACGGATGACTTTGCGGGAAGTGCTAACCCTCACTATGTATTAATGCGTAATTCTTCTGGTGAATGTTTATGCACAATATGTTGGTCCATTTGATGGTTATATTGCTTGGTCTATTTGGGTTCTAAAGACCCTTATCACTAACAAGAGAGGACCCATTGAAAAATGGGTACCTAAAAACTAGCTTGATCTCTTGTAGAACTATGCTTTCGGCAGGTCAAAGTGGGTACTTGATAGTGTT